>CM039729.1:43696839-44344051 GCA_022539455.1 Dendrobium nobile | reverse complement strand
TATATATATATATATATTATATATTATAATATATATATATATATATATATTTATTATATATAATATATACACACACACACACACACACACACACACTAGAGTGCAAGGCTATAGACTCAAAATAAAATAGAGCATAGTATAACATACAATAGCCATGACTGTACAAAATCTATAAACTAAAAAACACTTATATTGATTAAGGCAAATCAGAACTTGCAACCTTAGCTACTCAACCAGCTCTTTATCCTTTCACTGACCTGAAACAAAATGCATAATATATGTGAGCCAACACAGCTCAGCATGTCATACCCACCAATTTAGATTTTTCATAATTATATCATTATGTATTTAACTAAATTTAAAAGTGATTGGTAACAAGTTATTATACTAAGCAAACTGAGCATAATATTGCTTACATATAACCAAAATAAAACATACTTTATATTGAATGTAAATAAATAAGTACTTTATACATTAGGGTAGAAAGTAACAAATTTTTCTCATGCTCTTATACCTCACATCAGAAATAAATATTAAGATTCAAACCCTTATAACTCCCTTATATGCTATCATATCAAAAAATTATTCCTTTAAGACTCCCAATGTTTAGCACATATGAGATGGTAAGAAAAACAAACCCTTCTGACTCCTAATGCATTCAACATAACAGAACTTCCTTCAACATCAGAGCTTCACATAATCACACATTTCAAATTGATAAATGTAAATATAACTACAATGAACGTATCTTAAGTGCAAACATAATTGCATTGAAGATATCTTAGAGATAATTTTCCGCCCAAAGAAAATCTAAGAGGCTTATAATTTTAAAAAAAAATAATAATATATATTATGAATATAAAAATCAATCGATTATAGTTTGTTCATTATAAATCTTGTATATTTCTATTCATTTAATTTAATTAAGCTACTTTAAAGTTTAATTACAATTAATTGTAAACATCTATATATCAAACCATATTTATTGATTTTGTTCATGTTAACTTAGGCTTTTCTCCAACTATTTTTTATAAGAAAATAAAACCAATTTTCAAAAAACAAATGGTTGGATGGAATTTTTTGTTATGTGAGAAATTAAAAAAAAAACTTTTCAATAAATAACTATTTTTAATAGTTATTTTAAATAAATGTCAGAATATAATTTCTAAAAAAAGTTCATTAAAGGCTAAATTATATCATGAATTAAAATATTTTTTTTCTATTCTAGATTTTGTTATATATTTTTTCTCTGCATACTTTAATTTTTTGATAAACTTCTTCATTTTTAGTAAATTTAGACTTATGATATTGTTTTATAATAAGTTAATTAGTCTATCAATTATAGTTTTAAAGGGAAAATAAATAAATGAAATCATTTTTGTATAACAAGTTTTCCAAACAAAACATATCATTTAGTTTTTACATTATTAGCATCACAAATGTAATCAAATAATTTCAACTATTATTGATTTATACTTAGAACTTTTTTTCCTACAAGAGCTTTTAATAACTATAACGATCTTGCATTAATCAAATTGAGTAATACCTTAGCTAAGGTTGTCAAATATATGATTTCTCATCAATCCAATTGTGGCTAAAAATCAGCTTGAAACATGCGCTATGATCTCTAAATTTATTGAATATGATCTCGAATTTAACTAGTTCATTTGAAGTAGTACCTTTTGTAAAGGTTATTGTAAAGTTATTGTTGTGAATATAATGCTTTTATAATCAGTTATAGGTATCACCACATGAAAGTAAGCTATTTCTGGTGGATTTTATGGCGGAATATTGTTGGTCGAAAATGTCGTTGGATTTGTGATAGAATTTTCCGCAGAAAAAGTTTTATAACTTTTGCGGCAAATTTGTAACAGAATTTCTTCAGCAAATATGTAGTGAAAATTGTTGCCGCAAATCCGCCGCAAGCTAACCTTATCTAACTAGCTCATTCTGCATTCATTTCATTTGCTCATTCAGCATCATTTCTCTATTCTTCGACTTTGCTCCCTTTGCAGTTTGTTCCTCTTCGACTTCTTTGCCTCTTCCCCACGTATTCATTGCTCTTCTACTTTGCCTACGCCAGTTCATCACTTGAGCTCTTCACCTTCGCATGGTCAATTCATCGCCTTCGCCTCTCTTGGATTAAGCATTCATTGGCTTCGCCTCTGCCAGGCTGGTTCACCGCCTTTGCTTCTCTCAATTCGATTGTTCACACCTGACCTCTCAATTTTATCATTCACGCCTAACCTTTTCTTGCCCTTCTGCATTGCCTACTTTGATGTCTCCGGCTCCTGACTAATCTTTGACTACACTTGATCTTCATCTCTTTGTTAATCATAGACTTCGCCTAATTCAATTCAATGAGGTTTTCTTATTTCACCTTGAAAACCTCTTATACATCCTTCCTCTCTTTATTAACCTTTTCACTATATCTTTACAAGTTTGGGCACACCCTTTCTTGCTTACTTGAGCCAATAAATATTTAATAATACCTTCAACGATAACTTATAGGCCAAAATTGGAAGTCCACCTTCACATTATTCCTACAAACTCGTACCAATGCTAGAATTTATATTACATCATCCTCACTTCACGTCAACAAGGAGAAAAGCATCACATTTCATGTATAATTATTATGATCTATCTTATTTTTTACTTGGTTTTTGTTGGAGCCTTTAGACGATGTCATTTTGTCTTTATCGGTTAGTATTTATTGGACTTTTATTTGGTGTGATGGAGCTAGCCTTTTTGTATCGATTGGAGATGAGTTAGAAGATATTTTGTTCTCCCTAAGATCCCGTGGCTCCATCTCAAGACAAATTATGCATGCTTAACCTTCCCTTTAAAGTTAAGTGTTAAACAATGAAATTAATGCAATTTATTTAGCGTAAGAAAGAGGTTAATTGAAAAAGGAAGTAAAGAGCACACATTTGTAGTGGAAAATATAATATAAACAATAATTAAGCATGCCCATGGGATCAAATTGACTTGATGTGGATTTTGGATTTAGTATGGAGAGTTCAAATAATGCTTAAGATAAGATAAGCAGTACTTCCCTCAGTTCGACCATCAAATCTTTTAACAAAAAAATTGCACGCAAGCTTTTTGGGTGTGGAAGCTATCAAATTAGTTATATTAATTTCTCTTTTATGTTAGTTATAATGGGACAATACAACAGTGGAGGAATCACGTAAGTTTATGAGTAATCAATTCAAAATGTATCCTTTGAAGTCAAAAGCTATTATAAGGAACGGGAGCGGCGGCTAGGGTTTTTTTCTTTTCCTCTTCCTTGCTGCTTCTGGTGTTTTCTCCGCCCTTTTCTTCCTCCGGCGCTGCCGGAGGGATCTTTTCTCCTCCTCCTCATGGACGCTGCTTTACTGTCATCTGATTTTCCTCCCCTTGGTATGTCTTCGGGGGTTCAGGTTTGTCAGACTACCAAGAGTTGGAACAAAGTTTTTGAGTCGGACAACTCTTCTCAAAATTCTCTAAAGTTCTCCCACTTCCCTTCGGAACCGGACATCATTCCCTTTTCTGGGGAGAAACTTTCCAACGGAGGCGAAGATTGGAAGCTTTGTCTTGTTGGTTATTCGATAGGGAGACGTCCCTATTACGAGGCTTTACTGGGCGCTATCAAAAAAACGTGGAGTTTAAAAGGATCTGTGCAGCTCCTCTCCCTTAACGAGGATTTTTTCTCCTTCGTTTCTCTTGCACTGGAGAACTCGACATGGTCTGGTCGCGAGGTGTGTGGTTCCTTTGGGGAAACCTTTTGTTCTTCAAAAAATGGCACCAAAGTTTGTTCCTAAGAGGGAGGATTTTGCTACGGTCCCTATTTGGGTGAAGATTCATGACCTTCCCCTCGCCTGTTGGAACTCTGAGGGGATTTCCCGGATCGCTAGCAAAATCGGAATCCCGGTTGCGGCAGACAACCTGACCGAGATGAAGATGCGACTTGCTTATGCTCGGGTTTGTGTGCTTGTAGACTGCAAAGCTTTATACCCTGAGGAGATCAAAGTGTCGCTGGATGGAGACGTTGTCACGCTGAAAGTTCAATACGAATGGAGACCTTTTCCTTGCGAGCATTGTAAGTCGTTAATGCATTTATCTTCAGCTTGTCCGTCCAAACCAGACTTGGATTCTAATCCTCAAAATAAGGAGTTCCCTCCTAATCGGTGTAGAAGTCATAGCAGAAAGCCACGATTCAGGCCTCAATCTAGGCCTCAGAACACTTCTAAGGCCCCAGTTACTAATGATGTCCCCCCAAATCCTACTTCTAATAATATTGTCCCAGCCGCGAAATACATGCAGGATATTCCTACTGCTTCTGGACCTCTATATCAGCCGCATTCTCCATCTCCTCATAAATCGCGGGTAATTACTGCGAACACCATTCAGGATGCGCCCCCTGTGTTAGGAGATGCTATTACTTCAGAAATTCCAGAAATTCCGAATCTTAATTCCCCCAATGATGTTGCCTCTTCTTCATCAAACATTTTAACCTCTCACTCTCCGACTTTAGGGAAGAATTTCATCTCTCCCAATAAGTTTGAAGTGCTTATTTCTGAAGGTTCTGCTAGTGCCCAATGTTGTGTTTGATGACTCTACAGCTTTCTCTAGAAGAAAAGGAGTCCAAAGAAGAATGAAAGAAGAAGATTTGAAGATTGAGAGTATCCACTCAAAATAACTTGCGTCGTTACTAGGTTTAGAATCCGGGTTGTTGTCAGTGGTGCCCCGGCCACTTTACTTTCTGCAATATTCTGGTTTGTAATAAGCAAGGCAACTTTGCCTATGGACATTTATTAATTAATTTATATTTGATGTGATGATTTGATTGCCTCTAGGATTACTTGTTTTTTACTAGTTTTTTGGCGATTGCATGCCGCTCTTTGTTTTCGCCTGGATACGTGAGGCTCGTGAGGGTGAAAACTTTTCTACTCATAATTTTAAAAGTCTAAAATTTTAGTGAGTCTAAACAACATAGAAATATAACGAATCTAGGGAATTAGCCGGGAATCGTCCCCGGGGTCGCATACATATTTTTGCATCACTTTTCCTTGCTTTAGACCCTTCCCCGCCTGCGGGTAGAGTCCGGATAGTCTGACCTATGAGGACGAGGTGCCGGACCTGGGGAAGTCCAGTCTTCTAAAAAACTATTTTATAAGCCTGTTTTTAAAATTTTCAAGCATACTTGATTGGAAGTTGTTAACTAGCATGCATTGCATTAGATACAAACTAAAGAGTCAAAATTTTAATTGCACCAGTTTAGCATTTTTGCACCCAACATGTGTCAAAGGGGCCAATTAGGAAAATCTCTAGATGTCGGCCCCGACCCTCCAAAACTTTAATTACAACGTCCCTACCATTCTTTCATAAAAAGACCGGATTCATGTATTTTAAATCGATTAGGTGGTTAGCTGGCTCCCCAATCCAGGCCGGGGTAAGTCCAGACCTTGCACTGCATTAGTTAGGATCGGACGACTGTGGTCCAGTGTCCAAAATAGATTTAGGATCCGGGGCAGATCTTTGATTATAAGACCCCAAATTTCGGGAATATAGTCCCAAATTTCTAATAAAATACTTAACTCTAATTAAAGCTTCATTTCAATCCTAAAACATAAAGCCCAACACTTAGATTAAGTTGGGACACTTCCGGATGGTTCTGGAATCTCAAAGTGTCCCCTACCTCTCATCCTTTGACTCCGTTAATAACTGCTCAATTTGATCCATTCCCTTTTGATTTTCCAATAATTCTATTCATACTTTGATATCACTCCTAGAAATTCTAACAAAATTTTGCCATTATTTTAATCGAGAGTTTTCGTAGGAGACCTCGTTTTCTTACGATGTAATTAACTACGAGGGCTTGCGCTCGTAGGAGATTTAGAACCACACACGCACCTGATTTAAAAAATTGATTTCTCAAAACTCAATTGGATTTCTTTGGGAAAATTTAAAATATTAGTGATCATTGTTATCATATTCAAAGAATTATCATCGAATGATATTTTCCCCCTTCGGGGAGATACATCTTTCTTTGATAAGGCTTTGGATGTGAACCTAACGATCACACTTCTTGAATATTGTAGCTGGATATTCAATTGAACCTCATTTTGACCCTTCGGGCCATAAGAAGTTCTCTTTAGCATCCGGTCATAATATTCAAGATGAATTTCATAATTCTAAATCTGAACGCCGTTATGAAATTTTATTTCGTCCTTCGAGGTGATATACTTTTTTTTAACGAGATAATTCGATTGTAAATTCAATTTTAAAGTCCCAAAGAAAACTAATATTTTTTAAAAACATGTTTTCAAAATTCCACCAACAAAAAAATGGCACGCCCGGTGGGACGAATCTCTCTCTCCATCTTTAATAATGGCAAAATTTTGTTTCATCGATAGTTCTAACTATCATTTCTTCCGTTGGTCCCTCTGCTCATTTCTTTCTTGGGTGAGTGTGGCCAACATCTAAAGTAGTAACAAAATATTAAAAGAGAGGTTCCACCTCCAAATTTGGTTTTATTTAGTTTTTTTTGTTCTGATTTTGACCTTCTGCCCCAGCATAGCCTGTGAGGCGACAGTGTCAAATCAGATCTCTGGATATCCTATTTAATTTTATGGATTTATGGTCGATAAATTTTTCGTTCAACATATAAATCTGTAAAATTGAAAAGAATTCAAAATTTTTGATTTCATGCCAAACTTTTTAGTTTTAACCCCCTCATTTCCCCTTTGACTTCTAAGGGTGGGGAGGGTTAAACTATTCCTTTTTACTTGGGCTTTCTTACAATTCCATAAGCCTTCGGGCAAGGGGAAACTCTGTCCGTTGTGTTTTTGAACCTGTAAGAAAACCCCTTTTCAAATTCTCAAAATTTCCTCAAAATTTTTTTCTTCTCCAAGTTGTCATGTGTTACCCCATACGATTTCCTCGTGGGCCAACATATGTCATACTTTCAAAAAATAATAATAATAAAATACTTTTTACCACTCTTTTCAAAAAGATCTAATTTCAATCATCTTCTTTAACTTTCAGAAAATTTCAAATGGCTGGCCAACTGATTTTCTCCTTTGACCGAGAGTTGTATTCAACTGTTAATGACCAAGGGAGCACTGTTATTTTGGAATGGGATTTAGTACTCTTGAGCTCTCTATGGATGGACACCAGATTGTGAGCCTAGATGCCAGTAAGGAAACTCCCCCAGTAGTTGAGTTAATTGTGGGATCTGCACCCACCCTGCCAGTAGTCAGTGATGATCAGAAACAATCTGAACAAGTTGTTGAGCCTCCCACTGAAATTAAGTCTGTTTTTGAAGAAGGGTCTAGTTCTGGACTTAAATTCACCACTAAGAATCAGAAGAAGAATTATCTGAGGAGACTTAGAAAGAAAATCTCTAAGGCTAAGAGAGTTCTACCTTTTAAGACCTTAGCTCAAGTAGAACCTGAGGCTGTTGAAGAGCTACCTATTCCTGCTTCCTCTCCCCTCCTAAAGGGAGTCGCTTTTACCCCCCTGGCTTCAGCTCAAGGGGAGGAGGGGATAGCTAGGATAGCTCGTTCTCCACCATGCTCGGTCGACTACTCGACTAAGAAAACTCAGAAAGAAAGACATCTCCAAAAGACAAGGACTTTGAGAAATATAATTCATACCTGCGCCGCACAGACCGGGCAGACTAAAGAGGAATATGTGAAACAATTGAAGGGAGTGATCTCACATCGCTTCCAAAAAGAAGTGTTGAAGGAAGAAGTATCTGAAGCAAAGAATTTAACCCCACAATTCGTTAGAAAGAATAAGAAGTATGTTAGACAGCCTGCTACTTCAGTACTGGTTGATGGATATCACTGGGTGCCACGCCCTCCGTCCTCTCAAACAGAGGGTATTGTGTTGACTGGGTCCGAGAGAGGCCGCCACTCTACTGGTAGACCCCCGGTACCCCCACATAAACCTGTAAGATTGGCCTCTGTGATTGTTAAACCAAAGGGGGTTGAAGTTCAAAAGTCTGTGGACCTTAAAGGAAAAAGACCTAAATCTCCTGAAAGGAGATATGTGCCAAAAAGAACTAAATTGGAGAATCTACCACCACCTCCTAGAACTTCTAAGTTCATTCTGCAGCTCCAACGAGTTTCAGTCGACCCTACTCCGAGTGCAGTTGAATTGATGGATGTTCAGGCTAGTACTCCAGTTGTTACAGTTGACAGCCCTACCACAGCCAGTCTGACCCCGGATCCAATAGTTACCATTCCTGTTACCCCTGTTGATGATCCCCAAAGTCCGAGTGTCATTCCTAGGCCCCTTAGTCAGGTGTCTGAGGACCTTACCTTACCAGATGTGGGAACTATCACCTTACAAGCTCCTACTTCTCCTGAGGAATATGTCCCTCTCCCTGTAGAGGATGCCACTCTTCTGACTACCAGCTCTGGGATAGTCGAAGAGGAGAGAATTGACCAGGATTTAGAAATGGAAGATGAACCGGATACAAAGTCTCAACCAGATCCTAATCCAAAACTTACAGAAATCATCGCCCTTATGGATTCTGAAGAGTTGTTTGATATGGCGAGTATAAAGGATACTTACCCCTTGACCCTAAGTCAATTGGGGATAGACCGGTCGAGGAGGTAGTTCAGGAAATAAGAAACATTTTGTTGAACAAAGAAGGAATGGCTTCTTTTGATCCTGATACGGATGATCTCCTCGGAGATGAAGATGATTATGTTGGGGTATTCATGTGGTCGAAACTAGAGGATCTAATAAAGAAGCTGAGCCCAGCAAGCGCCGATTTGTTAAGGATGATGATCCGCATGCTGTTGAGTCAGAGTCAGATGAGTCTGTGAAAGATGAGATGAAGAACACATAAAAAACTTGGAGACTCAGCTTGCTAGCATGATGTCACAAGTTAGAGAAATGCAAGAGAAGTTAGACAAATCACAGCAAGAGTCTTTTATGATCCACCAGTCAGCTCGAGAGCTCACAGAAAAGGCCAAAAGGGCAGAATTCAATTCCAGACCTCTCGAGTCACCACCTGTGACTCTCCCTTGTCCAGTAGAGACACCTCCAGTTCACCCTGCAGTCTCCTCCATTCCTTCAATCCCACCTCAGAAGGATATCAAGCAGTTAATTGAGGATCAGGTAAGGGAGGCCTTAGCCCATGCTCAAGGAACTGTGTCTATTTCAAAGGGTAGACCCTACCCCGAGGAATATGACTTAGTTCCTTACCCAAAGGGCTTTGTGCCACCAACTTTTAAAGTTTTCACTGGAATCGAAAATCCGAGACAGCATCTGGCCCACTTCCGAGCAAGCTGTTGCAATGCAGGAGGGTCGGATGCTCTACTATTTCGCCAATTTGTAAGTAGTCTATCCGGCATTGCTTTTGAATGGTACGCCGATCTGCCCAACGGTTCAGTAAGAACCTTTAGCGACCTAGAAAACCTCTTTCTTAAGAGATTTTCTGGAGCGCAACAACGCACCACACCACCGTGGGCGATCTCGTGGTTGAAAAGCAAAAGCCGGGAGAGTCTCTAGTTGAGTACATCTTGAGGTGGCGAAACCTCTCGATGAAGTGTGAACCCCAGTTGCAAGAACAACATGCTGTGGAGATCCTTTTGAAGAATATCCACGGTCCTGTTGCTTTTCTCCTGAAGGGTTTCACTATTAAAACTTTTGAGAAACTTCTTAATAAGGCCAGCAATTTGCAGGAAGAGGCTCCTAGGATGCCATTCTTACGAGAGCAGTCTGAAGAAAGGAAGGGTCCAAAATTGGTGAAAACATTTGAAAAGAAAGCTGTGGTCTCAGCAGTAGATAAAGGAAAGAGGCCAGTGATTAGTCAGCCTAGCACTCCACTTCCACCACAGCCGCCTCAGAAGCAGCCCTTTCAGATAGTTCCTCAACATACTAGAGATCCCTCCTTCATCCCTTTTAGAGAGAGATTGGCAAAGCCTTATCCATTTAAAAGGGAGTCAGTTAAGAAGATCTTCAGAAGTCTGTTAAAGAAACCAGATTTTCAGTTGCCAGAGGCTAGGAGGCCTGAGGATGAGAGCAAGAAAGATGATCCCAAGTATTGCCCGTACCACAGGATGCTTAGTCACCCTCTTGAGGACTGCGTTGTGTTTAAAGACTGGCTTGAGAGGAACTACACCCAAGGTAACATTATAATACCTAAAGAATACTTGGCTGATCCAGAAAAGGCTTCAATTAAGACCATTTCAGGTAATCCTCTTAACTCTTCTTGTTTTGTTGAAGATGGTTGGGACATTGCTTTGTCCCGGGCACTTAAAAAGTCGATTAACAAGTCTTTTCGTCTTTCTCAACAGCTGACTACGATAGCCCAGGCCCCGGTGTGGAAGGTTGACCTGGATGCTTCGCAGAAGGATGTTGAGCCACTTCCCTCTCCAGTAGTCTTAGGAACTACTGAGAAAAATGTAAAAGAAGAAAAATTTGATTTTGTAGAGAGGAAGTGTGTAGATGAGAGATGTATTAGAATGGCGGATGGTGGTGTTAAAACCCTTTCCCCTCTTTTGTTATCTGACTTTTACTTTGCCCCATCAAAGGCGAAGGGTCAAAAGATGAATAAAAAACATCCTTCTACTTCTGTCTTGATGATTAACCATGAATCTCAAATGCAAATTGATGACTCTCCTGTTTTGAATCAAACTCCTAATGAAATAAATATTGAGGTTAATCAAACCAACCTCACTGATTCGACTATTCAAGAAGAGGTCGAATGTGAAGCTTTATCAGAAAATGATTTCCCTCAGATCAATTTCCAAGGAAATCCTATCTTGATAGAACTTTCAGATTCTGACTCGCTTTCAGGAAATGATGATCCAACACCTATGGTGTGTGTAGACACTGCCCTAGTTTGCCCGCCCGAAGACGTCGAGCAGGTGCAACTCCGTGGCGGTAAAGTCTTACCCCCTAGGTTGCCCCCTCAGGACAAAGGCAAGCAATCCTCATTCGAAAATCTAAGTCCGGATTCCCCTCAACAACCAGAATTCCCTCTAATTCCTCCGGGTTTCGAGTCTGTCGTTCCTAAGGTTGATTACAATGTTCTAGCCCACCTTAGGAAGTTGCCAGCAAAATTAAGTATTTATGACGCCCTCCTTCTTTCCAAAGAAATGAGGGAGTCTCTAATTAAAGCACTTCTCGATCCCGAGATTTGCTTAACACAGTTGGCTGCAACTTCAGAAGGTGAGGCTCTCTACTTCAAAGAGGTTCCTGGGGTTACCTTTTCAGACGAAGATTTACTCTTGGGAACTGCTGACCACAATCGTCCCCTCTACATTACTGTAGATGTGGGAAATTTCAAATTATCAAGAGTCCTTGTTGATCCGGGTGCATCGGTCAACGTGATGAACATAAAGACCCTTGCTTATCTCAGAGTTGATACTAGCAAGCTTTCAACCGACAGGTTGGTGCTTCGTGGGTTCAACGAGAAGGGCGAGAGAGCTTTAGGTTCGATCACTCTACTCCTGGAAATAGGAGGTTTAAAAACTGAAGCTAAATTTCATATAATTGATTCGACTACGTCCTTTAACGCACTTCTAGGTAGACCTTGGATTCACGAATATAGAATGGTTCCATCTACCCTGCACCAATGCATTAAGTATCAACGAGACGGCATTGAACATGTGATTAAGGGTGATTTGCAACCATTCTCGATTCAAGAAATTGGGATCTACGAAGATGCTGCATATTTCATACCAAAAGGGTCCTCGTCCCGTTCTAAATTAGAGATCAAAGTTGAGGAGAAAATGGTTGGACAAAAATTCAACCAAAAGAAAGAAAAAGATAAGGATATCAATCAAGAAATGATTCAATCGAGTAGTGAAGACGACTCTGATATCGTTGTCCTTAGACCTCCAAGCACATTACCTCAAAGAGGTGGGAGGATGGCTTTAAGGGCACGAGGTCGAGGCCGTGCTTCATTAGACAGAAGAACAGCACCTGTGTATATTGATTTGGAATCAGATTCCGATGGTGAACTAGAAAGTCAAGGTGCTGCCCTCTCCCTCGATTATCAAAATATAAATACTCCTCCAAAATTTGATCTCACCTTAGACCAGGACAGTGACCCTGAGGTAGATATTTCAAAAGTTAAAAGTGACGAGCCCGAATTAACAATGTATGAAAAGCTCACTAGAAGGATTGAGGCCCTTTCTCTGACCCCACTGTCGGCGGGCAGGGTTGTAGGGTTGGAAGTCAAAGTGGCCCCCAACTTGGATGGTGAAGTTAAGAAAGTCCAGAAATTCTTTCCTGGTTCCTCCTCCGCAAGGGACGAAGGTGATGTAACCCTTGAGGAGGCAGATTTTAATGAATTAATGGAATTACCTTTCGGCTACTTCCCTGTTTGTGTAAAAAATACTTTTTCTAAAGGTTCTATACCATACCGATGGACTAAGGGTCAAGCTAGATACCACGAGAACATTTGGCGAACAAAAATAAATAAAAATCCAACAAGTGGTATTGGCTTTGGAACAGTTAGTTCATTCGATGATGATGAGTATTGCCTAATGATAACTTACCACCTCGATTCTCCAAATGTCCCTACAGATCCTCCTTGTCCTCTAGATGGACTCTGTTTGGAGACTTTAGACGATCCCGATGATCTTCAAGTTCGGGATGCACCCCCTGAATTTGAAGAGGAAATTAAGTCGACAGTCGATGAGTTGAGAGAAATTAACCTGGGAAACGATGATGACCCCCGTCCGATTTTCATAAGTACTTTGTTAAGCGAGGGTGAAACCCAAGACTTAATCCAGTTGTTATTCGAGTTCAGGGATTGCTTTGCCTGGACATACGATGAAATGCCAGGTTTGCCTGCTGAGGTAGCAGTTCACAAACTTGGGGTTCGGCATGATGCCATTCCTGTTAAACAAGCTCCTCGACGCATGCGCTTAGAGATTGAGCAACAAGTCGTTTCTGAAGTTAAGAAATTGGCAGAAGCCGGATTCATTCGAGAGGAACAATACCCCTCTTGGGTGGCCAGCGTCGTGCCAGTTCGGAAGAAAAATGGTCAGATTCGGATTTGTGTCGACTATAGGGATCTGAATAAGGCATGCCCTAAAGATGAGTTCCCTCTACCAATACCAGAACTCATGGTGGACATTGCCTCCTCACATGCTATTTTCTCATTCATGGATGGCTCGTCGGGTTATAACCAAATCAAGATGGCCCCTGAAGATGAGAGAAATACGGCGTTCAGAACCCCTATTGGAATCTTTTGTTATAAGGTAATGCCATTCGGCTTAAAGAATGCCGGAGCAACCTACCAACGGGCCATGACCCGTATCTTTGACGACTTAATTCATAATCAAGTTGAATGTTATATTGATGATTTAGTTGTCAAGAGCAAGGTTAAAGAGGCTCACTTGTATGACTTAAGAGTTGTTTTCGAACGGTTGCGTCGCTACGATTTGAAAATGAACCCCTTGAAGTGCGCCTTCGGCGTCGCTTCGGGAAAATTCTTAGGATTCGTAGTGAGGCACCGCGGAATCGAGATAGATCCTGCTAAAATTGAAGCCATCTTAAATATGCCATCCCCTAAGAGTCTTACTCAGTTAAGGTCTCTACAAGGTAGATTGGCATATATAAGGAGATTTATTTCTAATCTTTCCGGGAGATGTCAACCCTTCTCTGTCCTTGCGAAAAAGGATACTAAATTTGTATGGGGCGAGAAGTGTCAGAATGCTTTTGACGATATCAAACAATACCTTTCTAACCCGCCAGTCTTGGCAGCTCCGATTCCGGGAAAGCCATTAATCCTCTACACCGCAGCTCTAGATGAGTCTTTAGGTGCCCTGTTAGCTCAAGTTAACGACGAAGGAAAAGAGAATGCTCTCTACTACCTTAGTCGAAGACTCCTTCCTACTGAAATTCGATACCCGTCAGTAGAGAAGCATTGTCTTGCTTTAGTTTTTGCAGCTCAGAAACTGAGGCATTACATGCTCTCCCACTCAATCAGTTTGATTTCAAGAGTTAATCCTTTGCAATATCTTATGACCCGACCTACGTTGTCAGGACGTTTAGCTCGTTGGTCTATGATATTGTTGCAATTTGAGATTACTTTCACTCCTCTTCGTGCTGTAAAAGGACAGGCTGTTGCCGACTTTCTGGCAGCACACCCGCTGCCGGCAGATTCTCCTCTGAACGATGATTTACCCGACGAACAAATCATGAGTTTGGGGGAATCTGGAGAGGCCATCTGGGAATTATATTTTGATGGGGCAGCATCCTCTCGTAGGATTGCGACCCAACAATCTGTAATTCCTGGAAAGGCTGGAGTCGGTCTAATTTTTATTACACCAGAAAAAGGAATGATGCATTTTTCCTACCACTTGTCGGAGCCTTGCACAAACAACGAAGCTGAATACGAAGCTCTGATAACTGGTTTGGAACTTGCAATTCTAATGGAGATTAAAGAGATTAAGATCTTTGGAGATTCCCAACTAGTTATTAACCAAGTCGCCGGAACTTATAAAGTCTTGAATCCGAATCTCCTAAAATATCACCAGTACACACTTCACTTGTTGGAACAAATCCCCATTGCTACTTTGTATAGGGTTCCCCGTGGAAGCAATTCTGCGGCGGATGCCTTAGCAAAACTTGCAAAGGAATTTGCATGTCCTGAGGAGGATTCCATCCCTATAGAGATACAGGGTCGTAAGACCCTCTCCCTTATAGATTTGGAACACGTTAGTAAGACTCCCCTTCAGATCCTTTCTGCCTCTTCGACGATTGACGAAGAAGGCGATTGGAGACGACCCTTAGTCGATTACCTTAAAGAAGGGAAGCTTCCCCAGGATAAATCACTCTCCAACCAGATTAAGAAACGTGCCCTATCATATGCACTAGTTAATGATCTGTTATACCGTCGGTCCTTTGATCACATGTGGCTCCGCTGTTTGAACAAGCGAGAAGCCCAGAAAATTGTTAATGAAGTTCATTCAGGACTGTGCGGTGCACATCAATCGGGTCCAAAAATGAAATTAAAGATTAAAAGACTTGGATACTATTGGCCTACAATGATTGACGATTGCATGAATACGGCAAATCACTGTCATCAATGTCAGGTCCATGGTGTGGTTTTACATCAGCCGCCTAATGTGTTACACCCTACGATAGCCTCGTGGCCCTTCGAGAGTTGGGGCACGGATATCATTGGGCCGATTGACCCTCCCTCCGCGAGAGGTCATCGTTTCATATTAGCAGCAACTGATTACTTTTCAAAATGGGCGGAAACAATTCCCCTACGAAACGTAACATCACACCATGTCTTAAAATTCTTTCGTGACCATATTGTATATCGATTCGGCGTACCTCGCAGAATCATATCCGATAATGGGTCCGCATTCAAGTCTACAAAAATCAATAGTTTTGTAAGACGCCATAATATTGATTGGAGATATTCGACGATCTATTACCCTCGGGCGAATGGATTGGCCGAGGCCTTCAACAAAACCTTGGTGCAAATTGTCAAAAAGACCCTTGATGATAATAAACGGCAGTGGGATGAGCGGTTGGTGGAAGCTTTGTGGGCTTATCGTACCACTTATAGAACCCCGACCCAATCCACCCCGTTTGCACTAGTGTATGGATCTGAGGCTGTTCTGCCCTTGGAAATACAAATCCCTTCGCTTAGAATTGCAGTTCAGAATCAAATTACCAATGAACAAAATGCAAAACTACGATTGGAAGAACTCGAAGGCCTCGAAGTGCGACGTCTCCAAGCTCAACAAAGTTTAGAGTTGTATAAATCCCGTATGGTTCAAGCCCATGACAAGTTAGTGCGACCTAGGACCTTCCAAGCGGGAGACTTGGTATTGGTCCTTCGGAGGCCTATCTTGGCCCATCGGAAGCTGGGAGGCAAGTTTGAACCTACGTGGGAAGGACCCTTCGTTATAGAGACTGTCTACGAAGGAGGCTCGTATCAGTTAGTAGATTGTAAAGGGAACCACCCAATGCTACCTGTTAATGGGCGTTTCCTTAAGAAATACTATGCTTGATGTAGCTCATTTTATCAATTAATAAAACTTCCTCTTCTTGATTTACAACTTGATTCTACCTTTTTTTAGTTTATTTATTATTTTAACGCTCTTCGCCTTCTCCTTAAGGTTAGGTCCTTCCTTCCCTTAGGATTAGACCCGCTAGTGGTGGAGTACGCCCTCCGTGGCACTACCCTAGCATTTGACCCGGGGATTAGTGGTGGAGTACGCCCTTCGTGGCACCATCCTGATTCCCATTCGCTAGTGATGGAGTACGCCCTTCGTGGCACCATCCTAGTTTGCCAGTTGAGGTCCTCTGTGTGGAGCAAGTTTCCTCCCCACATGACCATTCGCTAGTGGTGGAGTACGCCCTTCGTGGCACCACCCTGGTTTGCCAGTTAATCTGCCTATTTGGAGTAAGCCTTCTATCAGCATCCTATAGGCCTAAGGTTGGGTGATGCCCTTCCTTAGACCCAAGGCTAGGTATTCCCTACCTTGGTTTCCAGTTGATCCGTCTACTAGGAGTAAGTCTTCTATCAGCATCCTGTAGACCTAAGGTTGGGTGATGCCCTTCCTTAGACCCAGAGCTAGGTATTCCCTACTTTGGTTTCCAGTTAATTTTGCCTATTTGGAGTAAGCCTTCTATCAGCATCCTATAGGCCTAAGGTTGGGTGATGCCCTTCCTTAGACCCAAGGCTAGGTATTCCCTACCTTGGTTTCCAGTTGATCCGTCTACTAGGAGTAAGTCTTCTATCAGCATCCTGTAGACCTAAGGTTGGGTGATGCCCTTCCTTAGACCCAAAGTCAGGTACTCCCTACTTTGGTTTCCAGTTAATCTGCCTATTTGGAGTAAGTCTTCTATCAGCATCCTATAGGCCTAAGGTTGGGTGATGCCCTTCCTTAGACCCAAGGCTAGGTATTCCCTACCTTGGTTTCTCCAGTTTCCTTGTCTACTAGGAGTAAGTCTTCTATCAGCATCCTGTAGACCTAAGGCTGGGTGATGCCCTTCCTTAGACCCAAGGTTAGGTATTCTCTACCTTGGTTTTACCAGTTTTCCTTATCCAATAGGTACAAGCCTTCCATTAGCATCCTATAGGCTTGAGGTTGGGAGATGATCTCCCCTTCACTCTCAGGATTCTACTTCCATTCGGTCAACGCCAATGCGTGCAGCAGAAGTTCCTTCTACTACACACATTGGGGGTCCATTTGTTGACCTCATTTTTGTATGAGGCCACTAAGACCCATCCAGAACCCAGATTTAATCCTAGACCCTAGGATCCACTCTAGACCTTAGGATCCTTCTAGATCCAAGACCTTAGAGCCTATTCTAGAGCCTAGGATTCCCTTAAATCCTGAATCTTAGAATTCTTCTATACCTTAGGATCACTCCAACTTCAAATCAATCTCCACCCTTGATCAACCTCAATTTTAAATCAATTCCTGTATTTAATCCACTCCAATTTTAATTTGATCCCTACCTGTGATCAATTTAAATCTCAAACTCCATCCAATTCAAATTCAAATTAATTCAAATTTCAAACATATTCAAACTTTGACTCAATTCACTTGAGAATCCAAATTTTAACCTAGGCTTTGATCCAAGCTTCAATCTAGCTTTGGCCTCATCCATTCATTAACAATCACCACATGATTGTAAATGATTTGGATACTTCAATACTAATCATTCCAACTTAAAATCTATTCCAAATCCAGAAATCCAGACTCAAATCCTAAGTCTCAAGGCCTTGTCCTAAAGACCCTTTTTAGAGATTTTTCAAACATTTCAAAACCCACTCAAATGGTCTCTGATTCAAGGTCTATCACTTGTAAAGTGATAAGACATGTCTCTAGAGGTTACTCTCCAACTTTTAGCTCATTTTGAGGTCTCTAACCCCAGAATCTGAATTAAAATCCAAAGGCTGTAAAACCTTCAAATATTTACAGCCTATGCCATTGAACCTAACCCCTTTGAGATCTTGACCTTGGAACCCTTATCCAAGCTTCCAATCACTTCCAGACTCTTGATTTTAACCCATTGAGCAGTAAACTGCATCTTTCAGAATCATTTTTGGCTCTAGTTGATCAATGGACCAAAATTGACTAAAATACCCTTATGAGATTTCAAATGGCTATTTCAATTCAAATCAATTCCAAACTCTTTGAAACCATTTCCAATGAATTTCAAATATCAAACTCAACTTGTTGAACTCAAATCCAGACCTTGGGTCAACCTGGTTGACCAAGTCAACCAAGTTTGACCCATGGACTCATACACCCCTCCCCTTTCAAAATTTTGAATCTACTCCATTCCAAGTCCTTTGAATGTATGGGATGAACCCTTGGGTACCCAAGAGACCCCTCTTGGTCACCCAAGCCTTGGGCCTACCTGGGTTAGCCTTATGGCTTGACCCAAGTGACCCAAGAGAGACCTCCCTTGAGCCATCTTTTGATCTTAATCAAATTGAATCCAAATCAAGGTGCCATTGGGTTCCCATTGACCCAATACACCTTCCTTGACCAGCCCAATCCTTGGGCTCATTTAGGTCAAGAGTTAGGCTAGCCCAAAGTGCCTAATAGCTCTTGGGATTGGGCCAACTCTCAACCTAAATCCAATTGAACCTGGCCAACACCTCCCATAGGTGGCCCTAGGTCCAATACACCTCCTCCAGCCAGCCCATGCCTTGGGCTAGCTTGGGTCAATAGTTAGGCTAACCCAAAGTAGCCAAAAACACTTGGACCCGAGCCAACCTTTGACACAGATCAGATTGGACCCAATTGCCACTTGCATTGGGTGCACCAGACCCAGATCCACTTCCCACTTCAAGCCCAGGGTCTGGCCTGACCTGGGTTGAGCCCAAATCGACCCGAACCGAGCAGATTTGGATCAACCCGAGCCAACCTTTGACACAGATCAAATTGGACCCAATTGCCACTTGCATTGGGTGCACCAGACCCAGACCTGCCTCCCATACCAAACCCAGGGTCTGGTCTGACCTGAATCGGGCTCAATTCGACTCAAACCAAGCAGGTCCGAGCCCAACCGAGCCACCAGATCGATCCCAGCTTCCCCAGGCCAATTTGACTCCACAATTGGCTCCAGCATGTCCCCATCGGCCTTCCCTGGTCAATCCGACCCAGACCATGGCCGGTGGCGGTCGGAGCCAATGGAGAGCAAGCTCCGGTGGTCCCCCCAGACCGAAAGCCTTCCAAAGGCTGTGGCTCGCCGGCTTGAGGCTCACGAGCTCTCTGGAATGGTGCCCCTTTCCACTTGGCATCAATCCGCGACCTCCTCCACTTCAATCCTTGCCGTCCGAGCTCGCGGGAGGAGGCTGAATAGGGTGGTGCTCCCGAAGGCTCGCCAGACGATCCCAGAGTTTTCGAACGGTTCCCCAGAGCTTCCTCGATCTCCCAGCACCTTCCTTCGAGCTCCCAGACCGTCCCTTCCATCGCTTCGAGCGAACTCCGGCGAAAGGCTTCGGCGTCCCGCTCGAAGTCATACCTCCAGCCGTTCTCCAGTCGCGGCCTCTGAAGGAAACCTGCTCGCCTTCGTCTCCTGAAGCTCCCAGATAGAGAAGCTCATTCGTTGAGACTTTCTCTGCGGTAATTCCTTCATCCCGAGCTCCCTAGCTAGGTAGTCCGGTCAAGTGTGAAGGAAACCTTCCCCCCAACGGATTTCCACCGTTGGATTGAAGGTTTCCACCCCCCTGATCCTTCCTGTGAAATTTCGTCGAAGTTCGCCGGTGCGATTGCTCGGATCACGCCGAAGAATGTTCACGGCTTCGGGCAAAGGCGGAGGTTGAAGACGAAATCTCAGCCGTTGATTTCGATCAACGGCTCGGATTAGATCCCGCGATCCCGGAGCGCGTTTAATCCCAGCCGTTCGATCCGCCATCCGACGGCTACGATTAATCCGACCGTTACCCAGTCAGCGCCAATGATTGCCCAGCCAATCGGGACGCGCCGCGTGTAAAGCGCGGCTGACTGTATAATGGCTGGATTAATAATTCCAGAAAATCAAGGGAACTTCAAAAATCCATATCTCCCTGCACACTTGACCAAATTAGGTGTTCTTAGGCTCATTGGAAAGGTCTCAGGGAGATCTTCAAAAGCCCTATGGTTCCAAGCCCTAATTGCATGCGTGTTAAGTTTAATTTCATTAATGGTATTATTTCAATTTATGCAATTACTGTTTGTAGTTAAGTCTCCAGGGCATGGAACTTTGGGAGATTGAATTTGGGCATGTCTTTGACATGTCCAAATTTTGTCTCCCCTGTTTTAAAGGTCTAAGGGCACTTTCCCCCAATTTTGAGTTTAAGGGTCATGGGTTGACCCTTAAATTCAAATTGGGATTTAAGCCTATCCAATGAGAATTAGGATCTGGTTTTTTGTGTGTTGATTATGCTTAGGATATGGAGTTTAGGGCCACTGACTTTGCCCCAATCCAACCTTAGGATAGCTCCCTAGGATTTTTTGAAGGTGACTTAGAGCTCACCTTAGGTGGCTTAGTTAGCCACCTTAGAGTATCCCAATTGAGCCCAAATTTGGTGTGTTCAGGCCTTGGGATCATGTGACCCCATGGTCCAAATTTCATCAGATTTGGAGTCCATTTGGTTCACCAATTAGGAGCCATAGCTTGCCCTTGCTAGAATTGCCCCCTAGCCTTAATTAAATTCTAATAAATCCCTTTTAAATCCACAATTTAAGTTTAATACTTCATATTAATCAGTATTGAACCCTTAACCCATGAGAATTAAAAGCCCCTTGATTGGGCATCAAATTAAGTCTTAATTTAATTTTAAGTAAAATTCAATGTTTAATTAATATTAATTAATTAATAATCATTAAAAATCCCAAGAATTAATTTAATGCTTGATAATCTCCCCTTGGATCACCTCTGATCTTTGGGAGAGATTTCAAGGAGTTTGAGATCCATTTAGGCCCAAATCACTAGAATAGTCTTTAATTGGAATAATTGAAAATTTTCATAAATATTCAAACTTCTAAAAATCATAACTTTTGATAGAAAACTCAAAATTGAATGTGCCACATGTCTAACAACTCATAATTAGGCCTAGTATTTTGATAAAATACAAACTTTCTAGAATTTGAGCTTAATAAAAGAATTCAACTTTTGACCCCTTTAATTAAATTATTAAAATATTCTAAAAATTCATAAGGCTCAAACCATTCTAAAACTCAGAAAATATTGGTTTAATGCTTAAAACATTTAACAAATCCTTTAAAACACAACAACCACCCTAAAGTTGAAGTTTATTGGCTGGACTACTCCGGGCTGCGGGGCTAAGTGTCCTAAGGAGGATGGTTCCTCGAGCCTGGTGGCACAACGCCACGAATGAATTCTAAAGGGTGTCAAACCTTAAAATGGATTAATTTTTTTTAATTATTTAACATTTTTAAAAAATCTCTAATTCAATTACATTAATTTGGTTTATCGGCTGGACTACTCCGGGCTGCGGGGCTAAGTGTCCTAAGGAGGCTGGTTCCTCGAGCCTGGTGGCACAACGCCACGAATCAATTAATGACAAACTTAAATTAATCAAGCTTTTAAAATCAGTAACTAACTCATTTTAATATTAATCCACTCTTTTAATTCCAACCAATTTAAATAACTTAATCAAACCCGATTGTTACTGGGTAACCCAGGCCTACGAGGCTATTAGCTTAGCCCCAAGGAAGGTGAAATAAACTTCACGGCCTCGATGTGAAACAAAGGTAGTAATCAATTAACTTTTAAAACATGTTTAATTAAAATTCTTAATTCATTAATACTTAAATTTTAATTCAAATTCCCTTTTAAGCCTTAACAAATCCAGACCTTTAGACAACTTCAATTAATAACCCACTTTAGGATCTACCCCAGCCACACGACCTTTCTCACACACTTTAGATGATGTGCTAGGACAACCAACTCTAGATCTAGGTTAGGCCGGTGTTTACTTTACTGCTGTGTGCCGGGTTTTTCGTAGTTTTCACTGCATGTTGTGGATGAAATTGCTTTGCTGTGTCTGCTTACTTTTTCTGTACTCTGTGGATGGATTGATGTGTTTGGCGACTAGATTACCCTTCGGTTAGGTACGATCTGGATGTTGACATAGTTTTCTGCAGGTGGCCGCGCTCATGCAGGGCAATATAAAAAGGGGGCAAATAAAAAAAATGCATAAATATTATAAACTCTTTGCACATGTGCTTCAGCTGCTAAAGCCCCCAAATCATAAAAAGAGCGTGGCCAGTGTGTTTAATTTCTTTTCTGCTCATATACAACTGCTTGGGAATAACTGCTTTATATATATTAATTGCTTAGGATAACCCTGCAGGTGAGTCTAGATCTTTTATTTTGATATCAATGTAATTTGTGTAAGTGTCAAGTGTTGTGAAAGTTGATTTTGAGTTGGGATACATAGATCCAAAGCTTGGATTCCAAAGAGGAAAGGATACCCTTTTAGGGAACACTCCTTTTCCATTTGGAAATCCAAATTTGGATCATACCTCTTCCTTACCCAAAGAGGAAAGAGTGGCCTTCCCCCTTAGAGGGAAGTGCCCTCTTGTCCATTTGGGTAATCCGCTACGAAGATTCCAAGAAGATTGAAGAAAAGGAGTCCAAAGAAGAATGAAATTGAAGATTTGAAGATTTGAAGATTGAGAGTATCCCACTCAAAATAACTTGCGTCGTTACTAGGTTTAGAATCCGGGTTGTTGTCAGTGGTGCCCGGCCACTTTACTTTCTGCAATATTCTGGTTTGTAATAAGCAAGGCAACTTTGCTTATGGACATTTATTAATTAATTTATATTTGATGTGATGATTTGATTGCCTCTAGGATTACTTGTTTTTACTAGTTTTTTGGCGATTGCATGCCGCTCTTTGTTTTCGCCTGGATACGTGAGGCTCGTGAGGGTGTGAAACTTTTCTACTCATAATTTTAAAAGTCTAAAATTTTAGTGAGTCTAAACAACATAGAAAGATAACGAATCTAGGGAATTAGCCGGGGATCGTCCCCGGGGTCGCATACATATTTTTGCATCACTCTTTCCTTGCTTTAGACCCTTCCCCGCCTGCGGGTAGAGTCCGGATAGTCTGACCTATGAGGACGAGGTGCCGGACCTGGGGAAGTCCAGTCTTCTAAAAAACTATTTTATAAGCCTGTTTTTAAAATTTCAAGCATACTTGATTGGAAGTTGTTAACTAGCATGCATTGCATTAGATACAAACTAAAAGAGTCAAAATTTTAATTGCACCAGTTTAGCATTTTTGCACCCAACATGTGTCAAAGGGGCCAATTAGGAAAATCTCTAGATGTCGGCCCCGACCCTCCAAAACTTTAATTACAACGTCCCTACCATTCTTTCATAAAAAGACCGGATTCATGTATTTTAAATCGATTAGGTGGTTAGCTGGCTCCCCAGTCCAGGCCGGGGTAAGTCCAGACCTTGCACTGCATTAGTTAGGATCGGACGACTGTGGTCCAGTGTCCAAAATAGATTTAGGATCCGGGGCAGATCTTTGATTATAAGACCCCAAATTTCGGGAATATAGTCCCAAATTTCTAATAAAATACTTAATTCTAATTAAAGCTTCATTTCAATCCTAAAACATAAAGCCCAACACTTAGATTAAGTTGGGACACTTCCGGATGGTTCTGGAATGTCAAAGTGTCCCCTACCTTTCATCCTTTGACTCCGTTAATAACTGCTCAATTTTGATCCATTCCCTTTTGATTTTCCAATAATTCTATTCATACTTTGATATCACTCCTAGAAATTCTAACAAAATTTTGCCATTATTTTAATCGAGAGTTTTCGTAGGAGACCTCGTTTTCTTACGATGTAATTAACTACGAGGGCTTGCGCTCGTAGGAGATTTAGAACCACACACGCACCTGATTTTAAAAAATTGATTTCTCAAAACTCAATTGGATTTCTCTGGGAAAATTTAAAATATTAGTGATCATTGTTATCATATTCAAAGAATTATCATCGAATGATATTTTCCCCCTTCGGGGAGATACATCTTTCTTTGATAAGGCTTTGGATGTGAACCTAACGATCACACTTCTTGAATATTGTAGCTGAATATTCAATTGAACCTCATTTTGACCCTTCGGGGCCATATGAAGTTCTCTTTAGCATCCGGTCATAATATTCAAGATGAATTTCATAATTCTAAATCTGAATACCGTTATGAAATTTTATTCTCACCTCTCGAGGTGATATACTTTTTTTTAACGAGATAATTCGATTGTAGAATTCAATTTTAAGTCCCAAAGAAAACTAATATTTTTAAAAACATGTTTTCAAAATTCCACCAACACCGATCCTGGGGAAAAATCACTTTTCCCAGCAGCTACAGCAAAGGAACGAGGTCTCACAAGCTCCTCACCTTAGAAAAATGTCGTCCCGACATTTTCCTAAGGGTACAGAGCAAAAACAAAAGCAAAACGAAATAAAACAGAGCTAATCCAATCAATCAGACAATCAATAAATCGCGCAAATCACAACGAAACAGACGATAAACAACACTCGTACCAGTCACATTTGCAGGCATTCCTGGTGCATCCTCCTCCATGTCTTGCTCATTTCCAATCAGATCAGTCGGGACAGTCGGAGCAGTCGGAACAGGTCCTTGCCTAAGTTCAAAACTTGGGCATTCTGTCATTCTATGTCCATATCCACCACATCGGAAGCATTGCCCAGTCTTCCGATAACATCGTCCCGAATGTCTTTTCCCACAACATGTACAAACATTAAACCTTGCTCCGCTACCTTCCCCACTTTTCTTGCTACGGCCAGAGCGTTTTGCTAATTTGTCGCTCACCATTTGAGCGACCAAGTCAGCAAACTTATTCATATTTGCAGATGTGAGTGGGAGATCAGTAGCAGACTCAACTTTCTTTCCTTTCGGATCCATTGGCCTGATGAATACAAATCATTCGAATCAAAATCGCGGAAATCAAATACGTATAACAAAACAAATCAAATCAAATAATGCAATCATCAACTCTGGATATCATCAAATCCTTTTCACTACACTCGCTCTGATACCAACTTGTCATGCCCCAGGTGTCAATAGTGAAAGGATTCGTCTGACATTCTGATCGAACTCCATTCCAGTTGCCTTGCTCGGACCTGAAAATTTCAACCACATATAATGAGCTTACAAAGCCCAGCAGGTCACCAAAGCCTACAACTGAAATCAAAGCACGACATTGAAAACAATATGCAGGTTAATCGAATCAAGTCAAATCAATCAATCGTACATGATCAATGAGTCAATGCAATACAGAAATCAATACGGAACAGAAATCACTAAAATCAATAACCAGTAGAAAATCCATCGAATAGTCGAATCAACTCAATAAATCAACACAAATCATGAAATCATCAGGTCAATTGAAATCAATACAATTAGTTCCATAAAGAAATCTATCCTACGATAAATCAAATCCTTACGGCAATAATCCATTCAATCAATCAATCGATAATCGGCACGACGAATCAATGTATCAGTATATCAATAACCTATCAGGATCTGTCGTATCAATAGTATCCATATATCAATATCACATTCCATATCAATGTTGATGTCGGTATCTATCAATCGATACAATTTATATCAATGTCAGTGTCAATATCTCTGAATCAATACACATAATCTATATCAATGTCGGTGCCAATATCTATAAATCAGTCAAGTCGAGAAAATCAATCGGAAAAGTAATACGATAAATCCAATCGGAAAAGCAATACGATAAATCAATAAAATCAATAAATCCGTCAAATCATCAATCAATCAAATCCAGTCTATACTATCAAGTCGATCAAATCAATCGGAAATCAATAAATCAATGCAGATCGGGAAATCTATGCGATGCAATATCATATACATGCAATTTCATACCATGGTCTTACTCGACAAGCACAAACACTAGCTATTATCAATAGTGCTGTTGTAGAAATCAACCAGGTTAACTGGCTATTATCAATAGTGCTATTGTAGAAATCAACCAGGTTAACTAGCTATTATCAATAGTGCTGTTGTAGAAATCAACCAGGTTAACTGGCTATTATCAATAGTGCTGTTGTAGAAATCCATATTGCTGTTGTAGATATCCATACGTTGGTTTCTATAACCAACGTTCAACTAGGTTTCCACTTGTCTTTCCGAATCAATCAAGTCAATCAATAGTCAATGAAATAATTGATGCAATAAGCAATATTAAAGAAATCTAGAACGATCATATCAATGGTCATGCACATATCAATTCAATCTATCAATTCCGGGAAAATCAGTAATCGTACGAAAATCGGGCAGAGTAACGGCAGTCGGTCAAATTTACACAAAAATCCTGCAAAAAGGCACAAATTCCAAATCTCTCCAAATTACAGAAGAATATCTATGACATCAATACAAGACTATTATTCTATAGAAACCAAATCAAATCATGTCCTGATTATTTTCTATTCGATTAAAATCACGTAGAATCAATTCCGACCGGTAAAATTGTCGCAGAATATAGTCAAATCGTGTACAATAATCATATCTATAACATACTAAATGTTGTGCGGTGAAAGTTGTGTCAAATCAAAATCATGTCGAAAAGTCGACTACGAAAACACAAAACAGATCACAACTCGGTCAAAACTCAATATCTTTGAAAACAGAAATAGGGTTCGGAGTCCTTACAGCGAGACAAACAAAATATCCAACAGCAACGAACGACGAAAATCGCTCCGCGGGCCCCGAAATCGGACTTCTTCCTTTGCTTTTCTGCTCTTTCTCTCTCCTCAAAATATCTGATTTTATAAAATGTTTTCTCTCTCCTCAAAACGAGCTCATTTTCATATATCCTTAGTCTGATCGGCCCGGCCGATCGCCAAATCGTCCCGGGACGATCAGATCAAAATCAATCGTCCTGACGACTCCCAGAACTATGTTCAGGACGATATTTTGAACAGTGCAGATCGGCCTGGACGATCTCACTATCGTCCCGGACGATTCGGTCCAGAAATCACTCCAGAAAACATTCCAGAAACCAACTGTTTTCAATGCACTGATCGGCCTGGACGATCTCACCATCGTCCCGGCCGATCCTGGGGAAAAATCACTTTTCCCAGTAGCTACAATAAAGGAACGAGGTCTCACAATCTCCCCACCTTAGAAAAATGTCGTCCCGACATTTCCCTAAGGGTACAGAGCAAAAACAAAAGCAAAACGAAACAAAACAGAGCTAATCCAATCAATCAGACAATCAATAAATCGCGCAAATCACAATGAAACAAACGATAAACAACACTCGTACCAGTCACATTTGCAGGCATTCCTGGTGCATCCTCCTCCATCTCTTGCTCATTTCCTTTCAGATCAGTCGGGACAGTCGGAGCAGTCGGAACCATCGGAACAGGTCCTTGCCTAAGTTCAAAACTTGGGCATTCTGTCATTCTATGTCCATATCCACCACATCAGAAGCATTGCCCAGTCTTCCGATAACATCGTCCCGAATGTCTTTTCCCACAACATGTACAAACATTAAACCTTGCTCCGCTACCTTACCCACTTTTCTTGCTACGGCCAGAGCGTTTTGCTTATTTGTCGCTCACCATTTGAGCGACCAAGTCAGCAAACTTATTCATATTTGCAGATGTGAGTGGGAGATCAGTAGCAGACTCAACTTTCTTTCCTTTCGGATCCATTGGCCTGATGAATACAAATCATTCGAATCAAAATCGCGGAAATCAAATACGTATAACAAAACAAATCAAATCAAATAATGCAATCATCAACTCTGGATATCATCAAATCCTTTTCACTACACTCGCTCTGATACCAACTTGTCATGCCCCAGGTGTCAATAGTGAAAGGATTCATCTGACATTCTGATCGAACTCCATTCCAGTTGCCTTGCTCGGACCTGAAAATTTCAACCACATATAATGAGCTTACAAAGCCCAGCAGGTCACCAAAGCCTACAACTGAAATCAAAGCACGACATTGAAAACAATATGCAGGTTAATCGAATCAAGTCAAATCAATCAATTGTACATGATCAATGAGTCAATGCAATACAGAAATCAATACGGAACAGAAATCACTAAAATCAATAACCAGTAGAAAATCCATCGAATAGTCGAATCAACTCAATAAATCAACACAAATCATGAAATCATCAGGTCAATTGAAATCAATACAATCAGTTCCATAAAGAAATCTATCCTACGATAAATCAAATCCATACGGCAATAATCCATTCAATCAATCAATCGATAATCGGCACGACGAATCAATGTATTAGTATATCAATAACCTATCAGGATCTGTCGTATCAATAGTATCCATATATCAATATCACAATCCATATCAATGTCGATGTCGGTATCTATCAATCGATACAATTTATATCAATGTCAGTGTCAATATCTCTGAATCAATACACAGAATCTATATCAATGTCGGTGTCAATATCTATAAATCAGTCAAGTCGAGAAAATCAATCGGAAAAGTAATATGATAAATCCAATCGGAAAAGCAATACGATAAATCAATAAAATCAATAAATCCGTCAAATCATCAATCAATCAAATCCAGTCTATACTATCAAGTCGATCAAATCAATCGGAAATCAATAAATCAATGCAGATCGAGAAATCTATGCGATGCAATTTCATATACATGCAATTTCATACCATGGTCTTACTCGACAAGCACAAACACTAGCTATTATCAATAGTGCTGTTGTAGAAATCAACCAGGTTAACTGCCTATTATCAATAGTGCTGTTGTAGAAATCAACCAGGTTAACTGGCTATTATCAATAGTGCTGTTGTAGAAATCAACCAGGTTAACTGGCTATTATCAATAGTGCTGTTGTAGAAATCCATATTGCTGTTGTAGATATCCATACATTGGTTTCTATAACCAACGTTCAACTAGGTTTCCACTTGTCTTTCAGAATCAATCAAGTCAATCAATAGTCAATGCAATAATCGATGCAATAAGCAATATTGAAGAAATCTAGAATGATCATATCAATGGTCATGCACATATCAATTCAATCTATCAATTCCGGGAAAATCAGTAATCGTACGAAAATCGGGCAGAGTAACGGCAGTCGGTCAAATTTACACAAAAATCCTGCAAAAAGGCACAAATTCCAAATCTCTCAAAATTACAGAAGAATATCTATGACATCAATACAAGACTATTATTCTATAGAAACCAAATCAAATCATGTCCTGATTATTTTCTATTCGATTAAAATCACGTAGAATCAATTCCGACCGGTAAAATTGTCGCAGAATATAGTCAAATCGTGTACAATAATCATATCTATAGCATACTAAAAGTTGTGCGGTGAAAGTTGTGTCAAATCAAAATCATGTCAAAAAGTCTACTACGAAAACACAAAACAGATCACAACTCGGTCAAAACTCAATATCTTTGAAAACAGAAATAGGGTTCGGAGTCCTTACAGCGAGACAAACAAAATATCCAACAGCAACGAACGACGAAAATCGCTCCGCGGGCCCCGAAATCGGACTTCTTCCTTTGCTTTTCCGCTCTTTCTCTCTCCTCAAAATATCTGATTTTATAAAATGTTTTCTCTCTCCTCAAAACGAGCTCATTTTCATATATCCTTAGTCTGATCGGCCCGGTCGATCGCCAAATCGTCCCGGGACGATCAGACCAAAATCAATCGTCCTGGACGACTCCCAGAACTATGTTCATGACGATATTTTGAACAGTGCAGATCGGTCTGGACGATCTCACTATCGTCCCGGACGATTCGGTCCAGAAATCACTCCAGAAAACATTCCAGAAACCAACTGTTTTCAATGCACTGATCGGCCTGGACGATCTCACCATCGTCCCGGCCGATCCTGGGGAAAAATCACTTTTCCCAGCAGCTACAACAAAGGAACGAGGTCTCACAAGTCCTCTGGCTTGATTACAATAATCTAACCATAATCACTTTATTATATTTATCTAATGTTGACCTCATTTTTGTATGAGGTCACTAAAACCCTTCCAGAATCCAGATCCAATCCTAGATCCTAGGATCCACTCTAGACTTTAAGATCCTTTCCTAGAGTCAGACCTTAGGATCCACTCTAGACTTTAGGATCCTTCCTAAAGCCAGCCCTTAGGGCCTATTCTAGACCTTAGGATCCTTCCTAAAGCCAGACCTTAGGGCCTATTCTAGACCTTAGGATCCTTCTAGAGCCAAAACCTTAGGGCCTACTCTAGAGCTTAGGATTCTTCCATATCCAAATCCTAGAACTCCTCTAGATCCTAGGATCAATCCAGACTTCAAATCAATCCCATCCCTTTGATCCATTCTAACCTCAAATTAATCCCATACCTTTGATCAACTTTAACATCAAATCAATTCCTACTTTTGATCAATTCAAATCTCAAACTTCATTCAATCCAAATTCTAATTAATCTAAGCTTCAACCACATCCAAACCTTGATCCAATCTACTTGACAATTCAAACTTCAACTTTGACTTTGAGCCTACCCTTGATCTAACTTTGACCCTATCCATTCATTAACAATCACCACATGATTGTTAATGATTTGAATACTTCAATATTAATCTTTCAAACTTAAAATCCATTCCAAATCCAGAAATCCAAACCCAAATCCTAAGCCTTAAGGCCCTGTCCTAAAGACCTTTTTCATTGAATTTTCAAATACTTTGAAACCCAGTTTAATGACCTCTGATTCAGAGTCTACCACTTGCAAAGTGATAGGACATGTCTCTAGAGGTTACCCCTCAAATTTGAGCCCATTCTGAGGTCTCTAACCTCATAATCTAAATCAAAATCCATAGGCTGTAAAACCTTCAAATATTTACAGCCTATGCCACTGGACCTTTGGCCTTGAAGATTCTGACCCTAGAACCTTCACCAAAGCCTCTAATCAATTCCAGACCATTAATCTGGACATGTTGATTAATAAACTGAAACTTTCTGGACTCATTTCAGCCCCTAGTGGTCATGAGCCCAAAATGACCAAAATACCCCCGTGGGGCTCAAGTATTGATTTCCAACCAAATGAGCTCCAAATTGAATCCAACCACCTCCAGCAAGTTTCAATTATTATTTCAAATTTATTGAACCCATTCCCGGCTCCTAGGTCAACCTAGTTAACCAAGTCAACATGGTTGACCTAAGAGGACCCTTAAGGGTTCAAATAGGGGTTTTGACCCAATTGACCTCTCTAGACTTGGAGACCACCTCCAATGACTTCCAAACATCATCTCAAATTTATCCAGCCCAAGCTCACCCATTGGGTCAACTTAGTTGACCTAGTCAACATGGTTTGACCCAATGAACCCTTAAGAGTTCAAATGAACCATTTTGACTCATTTAACTATATCAACATCTTCGAACCCTTGAAATCATTCCATTCAATACCTTGAATATTTCTAAACCTATTTAGAGTCCAACCTAACTTGAGTTGACCAAGTCAACCCTCAATTCTTGGTCAAATCTTGATGGCATTTGCCCCTATTTCTCCTAGCTTTGACTTTTGACTTTTGACCCTTAACCAAATCATCCCAAATAACCCTTTACCTCCCAAGTGCCACATCATCAATTTTTACTTGGTTGACTGGTCAAACCAAGTCAATAGAGCCTTAAACCCTTCTTTTAAATGGTCAAACCTTCCTTTTTAATCTCAAACTCATTTTCCCTAAGCTTGGAAGCTCTCCCATTGGCTGCTACTGCTCTCTCCATGCCACATCAGCAGTCATTGACCAGTTGACTGGTCAAGACAGTCAAAACCCTTTAAAAAAAATCTCTTTTCATGGTCAAAGCCATACTAAACCCCTTTCCCTTCCTATATCACACGCCTAACCTCATCTTTTTAGCTTTATTCCTTTAATTAACCCCTGCTTAAGCTGCTCTAACTGCCTGGTTTAGCCATAAGAAGCAATGTCCCCCTCCACTCATCCCAAGTCCACCCAATGGGAATGAGGCGTGTCCAGCCTTTGGGACAGCCTTCCAGCTTTCCCAGGGACAGGTGGCATCATCTGGAGAGCCTAGGAGTCGATCCCAGCCATCCAATCCAGCCCAGGCCGTTTGAATAGGGGAAAAGGTGACTTTTGAGAGTATTGGATCAAGGCACTCTCTCTCACTAACCCTAGCCTCCCAGATCGAACTCTCAGTTCGTTTTGAATCTCCAGAGCTTCCTCTACCTCCCCACTACAAAATCCAAGTGGTTGCACGTCACCGGCGGCGAGTTCTCCGGCGAACCCACCACCTAGACCGTTCCAAGCCTATAGCAGCCGATCCAGACGCGTTCGAGCTTGGATTTTCGCTGGGAATCTTCACTTGGACAATATACAAGCTCATCAATCCAGAAATTTTGAAGATCTAACGGTATAGCTCCCTAAAACCCTAGATCTAGTTCACATTAGTTAGATCTAAATAGCCTTATGTTTTTAGGGTTTTAGTTAAAACTAACTATTCCCCATGATTTCTGTTCATGTCTTGAATCTACATTTAAAATTTCAAGTGAAATGATCGATCCGATCGAGAGAACGTAGCGGAATACGTTTTCTAGGGCGTCACTCACGGTCTCCGGCGAGTGTACGTTTTCTGGACCGTTGATCGTTCGATCAACGGTCCAGATCGAGCCCTTCCGCGGTCTGATCCGACCGCGCATTCGATCCGTCGTTCGATCAGCCGTCCGGCGAGATCAGGGCCGTCCATTCGGAACAGCGGGATCGAATCTCCGCCGTTTGATCCTCTCCTGCTGAGATCAAACCGCGGGATCTGATCTCAGCCGTTGGATCGAACCCGCGGTTAATCCAACGGCTACTACGAGCCGCTGACGTGGTTAAGTGAAAACCGCGTGAAGCGGCCCGCAGCCGACGCGTGTCCCCGCCGCCGCGCGGTTTCGATCCCACGAATCCGAGCATGCCGCGTGTCTGACCGCCGCCATTTGATTAAGGAAAATGAGTTTTAATTAGTTTTAATTACTGAAACTTGAACAAATCATAGTAAATTACATACAGAACCAAAAAATGAGTATAATATATCAAACTTTTCAGAATTTCATCTAGTTTATTTTAAAAATAAAATCAGTTTATTTTGACTATTATTTTATTAGTAATTTAAGAAATACAGAAAATCCTTTTTTATTTTTAATTAAATATATATAAAATATTTTTTTTTTGAAATTTAGTATGAATATTCAGGGATATATGGCTGACTTCCAGAAAAATTTTCAAAGCCATCTAAGTAAGTTTTGACATTAATTTGAATTGTATGACTATTTTAATAATTTATTAATATTGAATTAAATATTATAATAATTATTTTATATTTTAAAGAGAAATTGATCTCATATAATTTTAGGGTCAGTGGGGTCTCTCAATCCTTAAACCTTTTTTTTTTAGTATTTTCAATCATTCCATCTTAAAATATATATATTTATATGTATATGTATTTATATATTTATGTACATATTTTAAAATTTACTTAAAAAAAAATTATATATTGCATATATTTAGATCATCAAGAGTTTGAGAGATCTCCTTTGGAATTTTGAATATAGGTTGAATATATGAATGGAATATATGGGGGAAGATGATTAATGGATGATTATATTCTAATTATTCATTAATCATAATCTAATTATATTAATGAGATAAAATTGATCTTTGCATGCTTAGGTTGTGCACACACCACTTAGCCTAGGCTCTCCTAGTTTTGAGGACTTGATTGTGTCATTTCATGTGCTTATTCATGCTTTGTTTAAGGGTTAGACAATACATTGATTTGAGCCCATTAAACTTAGTGCCATTAAGGACAATAATTAAGAATTTCTATAGAAAACCTAGAAAAATTTCCATAATTAGGGTTCACTTTCCCTTGAGTTGAAACTTTGAACATTTGAACTTAGTGACACCCTCAACCCCTAGGGAAATTTTCACTGATTTTTGAGATCATTAGGTCCCCTAATTAATTTTCTAAGTCTTAAACCCTTAATTAAGCCTTTAAAACTTCTAAAAAATGTAATAAATCCATTTTAACTCCAAAAATTACATATAAACCCTTAAACTGACCAGAATTCAGTCCTTAATCTGTGATAATTGGAAGCCCTTTGATTTGACAGCAGTTTATACCCTAATTTAACTTTAAGTGAAAACCAATATTTAATTAAGATAATTAATTAATAATAATATAAAAATCCAAAAATCTCCCAAACACTTGGGGATCCCTCCTTAGGTTATTTCTGACCTTTGGAGGTGTTTTCAAGAAGTTGGGAACTTGTTTGAAGCAAAATCACAAAAGAGGCCTTCTAATTAAGAATTCCCAAAACTCATTAAAATGCCAAAACTTCAATAATCCATAACTAATTCTAGAAAAATCCAAATTGACCAAACTCACTTGCATTCAACTCATATTGATGTCTAGTATTTATTAAAAATATTAAATTCCAGAAATTTGCAATATTTTAAAAAGTCAACAAATCGGTCAACTTTAAGTCAAAACTAGTTCAAAACTTCAAACCTTTGTAATAAAATGTAGAAAAATCCGATTTCAACGTACTTACCTTCTAACTGATCGTAGTAAGGTCTAGTATTTTAATAAAATACAAACATTCCAGAAGTTGGTCGTAATCAAAATTTCAACTTTTAACCCCTTGACTAAATCATTAAAATATTAAAAAATTCATAAAACTCGTAATCACTCTAAAATTCAGAAAATATTGGTTTAATGTCCAAAACACTTAACAAATCCTTTAAAACGCAACAACCACCCTAAAGTTGAAGTTTATTGGCTGGACTACTCCGGGCTGCGGGGCTAAGTGTCCTAAGGAGGCTGGTTCCTCGAGCCTGGTGGCACAACGCCACGAATGGATTCTAAAGGGTGTCAAACCTTAAAATGGATTAATTTTTTTTAATTATTTAACATTTTAAAAATCTCTAATTCAATTACATTAATTTGGTTTATCGGCTGGACTACTCCGGGCTGCGGGGCTAAGTGTCCTAAGGAGGCTGGTTCCTCGAGCCTGGTGGCACAACGCCACGAATCAATTAATGGCGAACTTAAATTAATCAATTTTAAAAATCAGTAATTAACTTATTTTTGTATTAATCCACTTTTTTTAATTCCAACCAATTTAAATAACTTAATCAACCCCGATTGCTACTGGGTAACCCAGGCCTACGAGGCTATTAGCTTAGCCCCAAGGAAGGTGAAATAAACTTCACGGCCTCGGTGTGAAACAAAGGTAGTAATCAATTAACTTTTAAAACACGTTTAATTAAAATTCTTAATTCATTAATACTTAAATTTTAATTTAAATTCCCTTTTAAGCCTTAACAAATCCAGACCTTTAGACAACTTCAATTAATAACCCACTTTAGGATCCACCCCAGCCACACGATCTTTCTCACACACTTTAGATGATGTGCTAGGACAACCAACTCTAGATCTAGGTTAGGCCGGTGTTTACTTTACTGCTGTGTGCCGGATTTTTCGTAGTTTTCACTGCATGTTGTGGATGAAATTGCTTTGCTGTGTCTGTTTACTTTTTTTTGTACTCTGTGGATGGATTGATGTGTTTGGCGACTAGATTACCCTTAGGTTAGGTACGATCTGGATGTTGACATAGTTTTCTGCAGGTGGCCACGCTCATGCAGGGCAATATAAAAAGGGGGCAAATCAAAAATGCATAAATATTATAAACTCTTTGCACAGGTGCTTCAGCTGCTAAAGCCCTCAAATCATAAAAAGAGCGTGGCCAGTGTGTTTACTTTCTTTTCTGCTCATATATAACTGCTTGGGAATAACTGCTTTATTTATATTAATTGCTTAGGATAACCTTGCAGGTGAGTCTAGATTTTTATTTTGATATCAATGTAATTTGTGTAAGTGTCAAGTGTTGTGAAAGTTCACTTTGAGTTGGGATACATAGACCCAAAGCTTGGATTCCAAAGAAGAAAGGAAACCCCTTTGGGGAACACTCGTTTTCCATTTGGAAATCCAAATTTGGATCATACCTTTTCCTTACCCAAAGAGGAAAGAGTGGCCTTCTCTCTTAAAGGGAAGTGCCCTCTTATCCATTTGGGTAATCTACTACGAAGATTCCAAGAAGCTTGAAGAAAAGGAGTCCAAAGAAGAATGAAATTGAAGATTTGAAGATTTGAAGATTGAGAGTATCCCACTCAAAATAACTTGCGTCGTTACTAGGTTTAGAATCCGGGTTGTTGTCAGTGGTGCCCGGCCACTTTACTTTCTGCAATATTCTGGTTTGTAATAAGCAAGGCAACTTTGCCTATGGACATTTATTAATTAATTTATATTTGATGTGATGATTCGATTGCCTCTAGGATTACTTGTTTTTACTAGTTTTTTGGCGATTGCATGCCGCTCTTTGTTTTCGCCTGGACACGTGAGGCTCGTGAGGGTGTGAAACTTTTCTACTCATAATTTTAAAAGTCTAAAATTTTAGTGAGTCTAAACAACATAGAAAGATAACGAATCTAGGGAATTAGCTAGGGATCGACCCCCGGGGTCGCATGCATATTTTTGCATCACTCTTTCCTTGCTTTAGACCCTTCCCCGCCTGCGGGTAGAGTCCGGATAGTCTGACCTATGAGGACGAGGTGCCGGACCTGGGGAAGTCCAGTCTTCTAAAAAACTATTTTATAAGCCTGTTTTTAAAATTTCAAGCATACTTGATTGAAAGTTGTTAACCAGCATGCATTGCATTAGATACAAATTGAGAGTGTCAAAAATTTTAATTGCATCAGTTTAGCATTTTAGCACCCAACATAAGTTAAAGGGGCCAATTAGGAAAATCTCTAGATGTCGGCCCCGACTCTCCAAAACTTTAATTACAACGTCCCAACCATTCTTTCATAAAAAGACCGGACTCATCTCTTTTAAATCGACTAGGTGGTTAGCTGGCTCCCCAATCCAGGCCGGGGTAAGTCCAGACCTTGCACTGCATTAGTTAGGATCGGACGACTGTGGTCCAATGTCCAAAATAGATTTAGGATCCGGGGCAGATCTTTGATTATAAGACCCCAAATTTCGGGAATATAGTCCCAAATTTCTAATAAAATACTTAACTCTAATTAAAGCTTCATTTCAATCCTAAAACATAAAGCCCAACACTTAGATTAAGTTGGGACACTTCCGGATGGTTCTGGAATCTCAAAGTGTCCCCTACCTCTCATCCTTTGACTCCGTTAATAACTGCTCAATCTTGATCCATTCCATTTTGATTTTCCAATAATTCTATTCACACTTTGATATCACTCCTAGAAATTCTAACAAAATTTTGCCATTATTTTAATCGAGAGTTTTCGTAGGAGACTTTGTCTCCCTACGATGTAATTAACTACGAGGGCTTGCGCTCGTAGGAGATTTGGAACCCCACACACCTGATTTTAAAATTGATTTTAAAATTTCACTAGATTTCTTTGGGAAAAGTTAAAGAATGATCGTCGTCGTTGCATTAGAAGAATTATCGTAGAATGGTGTCATTTCCCTTTGGGGAGATACATCCTTCTTCGATAAGGCTTTGGATGTGAATGCGACGATCATACTTCTTGGATATTGTAATTGGGTACTTAGTTGAACTTTATTTTGTTCCCTCGGGGCCATATGAAGTTCTCTTTAGAACCCGATCATAATATTCAAGATGTGTTTACATAATTCTAAGCCTGAACACCGTTATGAAAGTTTATCTTCGTCCCCCGGGGTGATATATTCTTTCTAACGAGTTGATTCGACCTTAGAATTAGAACTCATCCTTAATCTTAAAATCCCCAAAGAAAACTAATATTTTTCAAAACCTGTTTTCAAAATTCCACCAACATCTAACGACCATCACTCAACTATGGTTCTCAAGCCAGTAAAGCCCGACTATACTCATTTGATCATTTAACTACAATTCTCTAAATATAGTTGTTTGGATACATTGACACTCAGTAAATTCATCACATATTGTCACCAACACATCAATGCGCACTATCACCCATAAGGTTGATGCATGTCTTTGACTGTAAGTACACATGTCAGCTCTGAGATTCATACTAGACTTCTTGGCCTTTAATTCACCATTTTCAAAGGTGAATGGATCCTTTTGGCAGATTTCGATGGATTTCAAAGAAATATAACCAATAAATTATTCTTCATCTTTTCCAGCATATTTTCTGATGGATTTATTTCCTATAAAATTTTTGACAGATTTTAACAAATTATTTTAATATTTTCATTTAATTAATTTTAAAGGTTTTTGTAGTTTAATATAATATTTTATTTTAATTACTTATTAAATTAAGGATTTTTAATTAATTATTAATTTAATACCTTATTTAAATTAATTATTAATATTACTATTTCTTTTTAATTTATTTAAAATTTTTATGTTTTATATTAAATAATTAGTAATATAATATATTATTTTAATTAATTAGTAATTAATTAAATTATTGTAATTAATTATTAATCTAATAATTTATTTAATTAATCATTAATTTAATAACTTATTTAAATTAATTATTAATCTCAATATTTAATTTAATTTAATTTTAAATTTTAAGTTTTGTAATATTATAGTTTAAATAGAAAAGAGTAAAAGTTATGACAGCTTTTCCTTTAGAGCAAAGTGGTAGGATGTTTTAAAAGTTTTAAGCCTGTGTTCGAATCTCAAGGGCGTTTGAGCGGTCATATGTCATGGGAAGCACGGGCGAGTGGGTAGTGCTTATGGGCAGGCAAGACTAGCCGTGGTATCGGGTTGGCAAGCGGTAATGTGGAGCAATCTCGGGTAAAAGGGTGGTCAACCGTCATGACCATACATTAGTCAGAAGAATTTTTTGATGAAAAATTCAACAGGAAAAATTTTTGAGCAGTTTTTTTTCAATGGAAAATCTTTTCGATGTGGTTTTTATCATAAAAAAAATTCCACCAGAAATGCATCGGAAACATCCAAATCTGCCAGAAAATTACCCAATTTTTATCAGTAATAGGAGATTTTCATGTAGTGTAATCTCTTGAATGCAACTCTCATGCCATAAAGCTTTTCCAACCTTCACAATTTAATTTATTCTACTTATAATATTACATTAACATTTAGATTTCTTAGTTCTATTGATATAACATAGAAATACATGAGCTTCTATTCATAAAAGTTATCAGGCCCTAATTACCAGGTAAATTAGGGTTGGTTAATTAAGAAGTCTAAAGAACCCTAAAAATTCTTAGAAAATTCTGAGATGTTTAAGATGTCACAAAGTTTAAATGTTGAATTTTCATGTCAATTAATGATCTACCCTAGCTCCTAGAATTTTTCTAAGTTCGTTAGATGGATCCTTAATTCTTGTCCTTAGGGTGTCACTACGTTAGAGGAATTAAGAGTGAAGAAAAGGCTAAATTCATAAAAGGAAAGAACCAGACATAGAAGACATTTTGGGCCGACTCCGCCTCAAAATCAACAGATCTATAAGCAGAGGAGGGGTAACAAACCTTTGTCTTATGTCTAATAATAATCTTGATCAATCAGATCAAGATGATGTATGTCAACTAGAAAAATATGTTAGAGGCATACCTAAGTTTGAGTTCACTAAGGATCACCTAAGTGATGCCTTTCAACTAGGAAAATAGGTTATGTCTTCATTTCATTCAATCAAATTCATCAACACCTCTAGGCCACTAGAAATCCTTCATAGGGACCTTTTTGGACCAATTAGTATAGCTAGCCTAGGAGGAAAGACATATATATTTGTAATAGTAAATAACTTTTCTAGATTTACTTGATTTAGATTCCTAGCACATAAGTGTGATTCATTTGAGGACTTTAGAATTTTCTTTGCCTGGATTCAAAGGAATTTAGGATGTGAAATTTTAACTATTCATATGGTTGTGGTGGAGAATTTGAAAATGATAGGTTTGAATCTTTCTATCAAGAGATAGGTATAAAACATAACTTTTGTGTCCCTAAGACTCCTCAACATAATGCAATAGCTAGGAGAAAAAATAGAACTCTAATAGAAGCTATTAGGTACATGTTAGTTGAATATTCTCTCCCTAGATATTTTTAGACAAAAGCGATAAATATTGCTTGCTATATTTTAAATAGGATGAGTATTAGATCCAAGCTAAATAAGACATCATATGAACTCCTTAAGGGTGGGACTTCCAACCTTTCTCACTTGCATGTTTTTTGGTGTAAATTTTTTATCTTGATTAATGGAAAATCACCCATATGAAAATTTGATACAAAATTTGATGAAGGAGCTTTCTTAGGTTATTCATCTATAGGGAAAGCTTATATAATCTTTAATAAGAGGACCTTAGTAGTTGAAGAGTCTACTCATGTAGTATTTAATGAATCAGATAGGTCCTCTAAATCAAAATTTGAAGAAAAAGAAGTAGATGCTATTCAAGGGGTAAAAGCCACGAACTTAGAAGATAGAGTAGAATCTCAGGAGCCTCTGCCTAGAGAATGAAGATATTCTTTTAGTCATCCTGAAGAGCTTATCTTAGGAGACCCATCTGAAGGTGTTAGAACTAGGCATAGACTTAAAAATGAAGTTAGTCCTTCTACTTTTATCTCTATTATAGAACCCGTAAGAATAGGTCAAGTCCTAGCTGATGAATTCTAGATCCTAGCAATACAAGAAGAGATAAATCAATTTGTTAGAAATGATGTATGGGAACTAGTCAAAAGATCAATGGACTAGAGTATGGTTGGAACAAAGTGGGTGCTCAAAAATAAAATGAATAACTCTGGAATAGTGATTATAATTAAGACCAAATTAGTAGCTAAGGGGTATAGTCAGATTAAATGATTTAATTTTGGGAAAACCTTTACCGCTATAGCTAGACTAGAAGCCATTAGGGTGCCATAGGTTTTTGCCTACTTTAGGGGATTTAAATTATATCTAATGGATATTAAGAGTGACTTCCTAAATGGGGTGATTAATAAAGATTTGTATGTTGAGCAACCCCTAAGCTTTGAAAATTCATAATTTCTAAATCATGTGTTCAAGTTAAAGAATGTGTTATATGGACTAAAATAAGCACCTTAAAAAATATGTTATGCATTATACAAGAAATACCAAATCACATACCTTGTTCCTACCAATAATATTCCCATTTTCTATATAGATGCTTCCTTCATTATTCTTTTTCATCAGGGATAACAGCCCGAGGAGCCCAATTTTGAAGATGAAGGGGGAGATGCTCCAGCACCAGCACCAGCTTCTGTTACACCTAAACCAGGACTAGTACCAGCGCCTCATTTCTATCTATATGAGGAGATGGTTAAAAGATTTGATTACATAGAGTCTCACTTGGACCAACAACAACAACAACACAAGACATATATGGCATTGTTTGGGGAATAATTCTCCTCAATCCAACAATAAATCTCCTCTATTCATAATTATTTCCAACAGCAACCACCACCACCACCACCTCCACATGATCAGGATCCATCTTACTTTTAGTGCTTGTTTACTGGTTTTATTATTTTTTATGTCTTTTAATGTTCAACTTATTTTTTTATGTTCCTCTTTTGGGTGATGTCAAAAAAAGAGAAAATGTATGTTTGGTTGTATATTTTTAGTAGAATCTATTTTTGTTTTTATTTCTACTATTATTTTTATATATATTGAAACCCCTAATTCTTAAATCTATCACCTAATGAGGGGGAGCTTAGGAGAAAAGAAATTGAATTTACCTTTCAATCAAAATTGTTTGCTGTCATAAAAAAAAATGGATAGATTATTACAATTTAGGATCCCTAGTTTATAGTTTTGATGCTGTCAAATATTATTGATTGAATTGTTATATCTCATAGTAGATATTGTAGATATTATTTTTTTAATGAGCACTAATGTTTCAAGTAAAACATACACTGCTCAATGCTACTCAAAACTCAAAATTTGGTAAAATAAGATGTCATGCAAAAGAGTGTACTCACACGGGATGATTGATAGAGACGATTTTCAATTGTCCCAGAGATCGTCATATACAAAAGTAGAGAAATTAAATAGATCACATTGGATGACCTCACTATCGTACTATATGGTATGTTCAAAAATTTGAACAGTTCATCTCAATGATTATTTGCATCATACTGTACGAATTCCAATCGTATTATACGTACAGAGCGACTAACTTGAATTTATAAGGTTTCATGAAGCCTATTATTTAAGTCATGTTTAAAGAATCGCTTGGTATTATAGAGGATTATGTAATTATTAAAGGAAATATGAGGGAGATCTAGGGTTTGAGAGGAAGGAGAAGTTGAGGTTGAGTGTGAGGGAGAAGTAGTGTGAGGAAATCACACGGTTGCTACGAGTTAGCTAAGCACCTTTGCTCCTCCTGTAGCTGCTTGAGTCCTTGAAGTTATCTCTTGGGAAGAGATGTTTCAAAGTCAAGTCCTCGAGGTTATCTTCCTTCTCCAGAAGGGAGAAAAAGGAGTTGGGTTCTCTGCCTTCACCAGAAGGGTAAAAATATTGGAGTTTTGCAACTGTCATCAGGAGGGTGACATAGCTTTTGACACTCTGCCTCACCAAGGTTTAGTGGAAAGGATTTTGTAAGGGTTCTCTGTCTTACTGTGGGGGCAAAAGGAGAGTCACTTATTTCTAGTGCAATACCTAGAGCGAAGGACTCCGGGTAGTGGATGTAGGTCGAGGTTGACTGAACCACTATAAAATTACTAGTATGTTTTTTCTTTTTGCACTTTTACTTTTTTTCTACATTTTATTTTTGTGATAACTACTTGGGAAAATTTGAGATTAATGTTTAAATGTATTAATTAGAATTTCATCAACATTACTCTAATTATTGTTAAGTTTATTAGCTTCCACATCCGGTGATCAAATTGTTTATTTCAAGGTATTAAAAAATTACAAAAAGATTTTTCTTATGATAAAGAAAATTTTAAAATTACCAATTCACCCCCCTCTTAATGCACGTCAGACTAGTTTTTTAAGTTCTCACAATCTCTTGAAACTTTTAAATAATTGGTCATTTAGAAAAATTCATTTATCTCATATTCATTTAATGAATATTTTTCATTAGAGATTATAAAAAAATTATCAACATTTTAATTTTAAGTTCCCTTTCTATCAAAATTTTCTACATCAAATTCTTGTAGTAGAAGAATCCAGCTTACCAATCTCATCTACTTGTATTGAAGCTTTTAGTGTCTTTCTTTGTCAAAAGATATTTGATAACAACATGATCAATGTAAATAATTACTTTATTGCCAATCAAATATTATCTAAATTTATCAAAAACAAAGACAATATCTAACAATTCTTTTTCAATAGTTGAATAATTATGTTGTGTTGAATTCAAAGTTTTTCTAGCATAAAAAATGACATGAAATTTCAATTGTTGAACAAAACCCACAACAATGTCACCAGCATCACACATTACTATAAAAGGTAAAGTTCCATCAGGAGCAATAATTACTAGAGCAGTAATCAAAAGCTATTTTAACACATTAAAAGCTTCAAGTAGATTTAAATATAAAAGGGACATCTTTCTCCAATAATTGACATAATGGTTTAAAAATTTCAATGAAATCATTTATAAACCTTCTATAAAATCTTGCATGTTCTGAAAAAAATCCTAATGCCTTTAACCAAATCAGGAGGGGGTAATTATTTTATTACCTGAACTTTTAAATTATCTATTTTCAATCCCTTCTTAGAAACTTTTTTACCTAAGAGAATGCCCTCGATTACCATAAATTGACACTTCTCCCTGTTTAATACTAGGTTAGTTTTACACATATTTTAAAATAGAAGTTAAATGCTCAAGGAAAGAATCAAATGTAGTATCAAATACTGAGAAATCATCCATGAAAATTTTCATACCCTGCTGATTTAAATTTGAAAAGATAGACATCATAAATCTTTGAAAAGTAGCAAGAACATTGTACAGTCCAAAAGACATTCTTGTAAAAGTAAAAGTTTCATAAGGAATAGTGAAAGTAGTTTTTTTTATCATGTGGTGTAGTAGGAATTTGATGATATCCTGAATGTCCATCTAGAAAATAATAAAATAAATGCCCTACCAGTCTATCTAACATCTAATCAAGAAAAGGCAAGGGAAAATAAACTTTTATAGTGGCTTTATTTAATATCCTATAATGTATGTAAATCCTCCATCCTAAAAAAGTTTTAGTGGATATAAGTCATTGTGTTCAATTTTTATAATAGTTAATCATCATTTTTTGGGAACACAATGAATAGGAATTATCCAAATTTATTTAAAATAGGATAACTAATTCTGACATTCATCCATTTAAGAATTTCTTTTGTAACAACAACTTTCGTAAAAGGGATATGTCTTCTTTGAGGGCCAGCTTTTGGTATATAATTAGCTTCCATTAAAATTTAATGCACACAAATTAAAGAACTAATCCCATTAATGTTAGAAATTGTCCACCCAAAAGACCTTTTAAAATTACTCATCACCTTAATCAACTCTCTTGATGTGGATCTAAATTTGCTGAAATAATTACAAGAAGAGTATAAGTATTTCCCAAAAAGCATATTTGAGATGACAAGTTAAAGCCCAAATCTATAATGTAGAAGCTTCCTCAATATATAGTTTTAAAGATTTTTTGAGAGATAATGTTTCCAATAATTCAAAATTTTCATTGGTTAAGTTTCCTCTCATTATTACATGATCTCCTGACATTCTTTATTCTCTTTAATTTCTTCATCTTCAATAATCACCCTTCTAGAATTTCTTACTTAAGATTATTTATTATCAAGTATTCTAAATTACCCTAAGGAAATCTTTATTCTTTTCTTGATAAATTTTACAATTTTAAGTACAACAGTTTTATATTCTTGATATTGAACTCTCATAGTCAATTCACCTTTTCGTACATCAATCATTGCTTTTATAGTGGCTAAAAATGGTTTTCCTAAAATGAGAGGCATTTCCTTATCTTTTCCATATCTAAAACAATAAAATCAATAGGGAAAATAAATTTGTCAACTTTAATCAACACATCTTCTATTACTACTCTAGGGTAAGTAAAAGATCTATCACCTAATTGAAGAGTAACAAAAGTAGGTTGAACCTCACCAATATCTAGTCATTTAAAAATGAGAAGAGGCACGAGGTTAACACTAGATCCTAAATCACACAAGGCTCTATCAAAAATATTATCTTCTATTGTTAAGGGAATGGAAAAACTCCTTAGGCCTATAAGTTTTTCAGGAAGTTTCTTTTGAATTATAGCACTACAATTTTTAGTTAGTGCCATAGTTTAAAATTATCCTATGTTCCTTTTCTTGTTCAAAATATCCTTCATGAATTTTGTATAGGTGGGCATCTATTCTAAAGCTTAAGAGAAAGGGTATAGTAATAGTCAATTTTTTAAACACTTCTAAAATTTTTGAGACTTATCTAGATTTTGTTTAATCAATCCTGAGGGAAAGGTGGAAGTGGTCTCTCTTTATCTCTCCTAATTGCTCATTTAGTTTCTCTTATAAGTTCAGGTTGTTTTATTACAAATTTATTTTATTCTTACTCAACTTCACTATTAACCTTTTATGTAAATTTCTATCTTTATAAGGATCTCTTAAATCTTGCCCACTTCTAAGTTGGATATTATAATATTATTCATCCAATTTTTTTGTAATTAATCAATCTAACGAGTTACCCTATTTGATCTTCAATATTTTTAAGAGCATAAGATTGAATTTGCACTTGGATTCCTAATCTTAAATTATTTTTTTTCCAAAGGTGTTTTTTCATTACTTTCATGATTAAGTTTTTTGTAATTAGAGGGATAGTACTGCGGTGCCATATGTCTAAATGTTATGGGTTTAGACTTTTATAATCGTTGTTGAAATTTTCAAATCCATCTACCCTAGTCTCAATCTTCAAGTATTCCAATCATTTAGAAATTGTTGCAACTTGTGCAGTCAAAATTGATAAAGCATCATATTCATAAATTTTAGTTACTATTTTAGGATTAACCATATCAGCAGGCCACTAAAAATTATTAGTAGCCATGTCTTCTATTAATTCATAAGCTTCCTCAAATGGCATAGACATTAATGATCCTCCAGCTGCATCATCAATTATAGCTCTTAGAGATCTTACTAATCCATTATAAAATATTTGATAAATAGCCAATTAGGTAATTCATGATGTGAGCATTTTCTAAGCATTTCCTTAAATCTAGCTTTCCCAACTCTCATAAATGAATTCTCCTTCAAACTGAGTAAATAAAGTTATGTCATTTCTAAGCTTAACAATTTTTTAAGGTGAAAAATACTTATCAAGAAGCTTATGAGCTAACTCATTCCAAGTAGTTATTAAATTGGGGATAAAAAATTTAACCACATTTTAGCTTTATCTCTCAGATAAAAGGGAAATAATCCAAATATAATAACATCATCACTGACACCATTATATTTGAATGTTGCTCAATTTTTTAAGAAATTAGCTAAATGTAAATTAGAATCTTCTAGAATAATTACCCTAAACTAAGAGTTTTGAACCATTTGAATAATAACTGGTTTTAATTTGGATTGTAGGTTTTAATTAAATTTAATTAAAAATTTTTATTTCAATTAAATTATTAATCTCTAATTTTTGTTTTATTTTATTTGAATTTTTTATGTATATTTGATTTATATTTATTTAATTATATTTAAAATTAAGTCTTTAACGAATTATTTAAATGAATTAATTGTAACATAACTTGGATTATTTAGTTTTAATATTAAATTTACTCAAAACTTTATGAAAATAAATAACATTGGTTAGGGATGATGATTGTATCAATCTCTAAAAGTTTGAGATTAATATTATTTATATTTTATTTTTAATATTTTTATTTAATTTATACATAAGAAAGGTTTAATTAATTATTGCATAAAACTTAATCAAATTTGGGTTTGATTTTTATTTTTCAATAATTATAGGATTGAATTAAAGTTGACTTAAAGTGATTTTTTATTTTTATGCTAATTGAAGAACTTAACAATTTTTAAATCCTACATGCTTTGAAAATTTGATAAGGATGTTAAGACTAAGTGAAGTTATCCCTAGGCACACTAGTACGAAAGCAATACTTTCACTTTGACGTAGAAGCTAATTAACTTGTAAGTAATTTCAATAATAGTGATTATATTTAAATAATCACAACAAAATATTAATCACAAATTTTAACTAAGCAATTATCACAAAAATAAATAGTAGAAGAGTAAAATGCATTAGAAATAGAAAATCAGAACAAACACACCAGAATTTATAGTGGTTCGGTCAAACCACGACCTGTGTTTTCTCTCCCGAGTCCTCTCCGGGTATTGCAATATCACTATTGTGTCTATCCTTTAGCCTCCACAGCTAGGCGGAGAAGCCCTTATAAAATCTCTTCCACTAACTCGATGCGGTAGAGGACCAAAATCCTTTTCACCCTGTTGGTGAGGTAGAGAACCTGAATCCTTTTCACCCACCTTGTAAGGTAGAGAACCTGGAATCTATTTCACCCTCATACTGAGATAGAGAACCTTGGAATCACTTTTACCTTTCCTAGTGCAGCGGAGTAGCCGGGTCCTTTGTCATCAAAGAGATCTTCTTCCCATAACTTCCCTCAAGATAAACCTTGATGCATAGAGGAACTCTGGTGCAAGTTTGCTAGAGCAATCAAGTGGATCTCCCTCTCACACTCCCTTGAACCTACAGGATCTTCTCCGTCTCTTAAACTCCACCCTTTCTCTCCCAAGTTCTAGGCTCTCTCCTCAAGCTTTTAAAAGAAACAACTCAATGAATGACAAAAAGACTCATACAAAGTTATATGAGAATGCCTGAATAGAGGACTTCAAGAAACCCTAAAAACTTAATTATGTCATATCTGATAGTACAATATGATTAGTATGATCCTTGATCATACAATATGATTAGTATAATATGTTATTGTTAGTACTATACGAATAGTAAAAAGATGTACGATTAAATCAAGTATTTGAGCTGATCGTCCAGTATGACTAATACAATTAAATTGGATTATGGTTCCGTACGATTTTTGATGATAAATTATTGTCCCATGCAGGAATCGGGTCGTAAAGTACGATTGGTCCAATTGTCCTATATGATATGTCGAGATCAATTAACCTAAATTTGATCCTAATTACAACATTAATTTAGATAAGATTTAATTACATTATATAATATAATATATATTATACTATACGATTAATAAATAATTTGTATTTAAAAATATTACCTAAATAATGATTGGTGACTAAATTCATATTTCAACAGATTATCATGTACAATCAAGATATTCTAATACGATTAGTTCAAATAGCATTAATTATACAATTAGCCAATTTAATAATTTTTTGAGAAGCTGATCGTATAACACGATACCTATCATATAGAATGATTAGTTCAAAAAATTACTCTTTTGATTTTTCTCTCTATCTTATTCCCATGAGTGTGTGTATGGTCACCAAGCTAACATACACTTTTACAGGACTTGACTCAAGAAATTAAAAAAAAAAATATATGAATGAGTTTTATAGATTCTTTCAGCACTATTCTACCCAATCTCGAGTCTTGAATCATTATTGAGTAGTGTATGATGTACCTAAAATATTAGTACACACAATAAAAAAATATGCAGTACAAACATTAGAAGACATAAATATATAATTAGTAATATTTGTTATTATTGCGAATCTATTTTCATGGATTATAATTTTGATGATAGAAAACACTCTTATTTCTCTACGACTGCCTTATCTACTGACATTTCAGGTCCACAAGATCAGACTTTTGTTGGAACCAGCACAAGATTAGGTAGACTAGATCTGAGTCAATTTGTACATTTTTCGTTTCTTGAGTCTTTTGTAATTGATGTGACTCCTGATACTATGTAACTTCACACTCATACTCCTTAGAAGATTTTCTCACCATTCCCTAGAGTTTATTATTATTTTTTGTTAACATCGTCCGGGATGATATTTATATCAGCCTGGATGATCGGTTTGAAAACAGAAACCCTGATTAGGGCATCATCCTTGTTAAGGCAGCCGTCATTAAACACATCGTCATGGATGATTTTGTATCGACCAGGATGATATGCTCAATTTAGAAAGAATCTGCTCCCAGATCTATTTAGGAATTACTTACTTTTGGATATTGTCCCGGTGGATCGGCCTAGCCAATCCAGCATAATTTTTTCTAAATAAATCTGACAATTAAGGAAAGCAATTAATGGTGATTTACATGATCACATCGGCCGAGCCGATTGTAAGATCATCCGGGCTAATTTGACATCGGCCAGCTTCTTTTCAGGGCGATGTTCAGGACTATTTTCCTCATATTTGAACTAGTTGTCCAGGAAGATATCCTATTGGCCTGGACGATATGACCAAAAATTGTCTAATCATCCCTAACCGATCGGGCTAATTGAGCATAATTTATGCTGATCGACCAGGCTGATATTTATATCAGCCTGAACGATAATGTCGGTTAATAAAATTCTTCGTTGTCTACTGGACAAGTTTGATGCTAAAGTTGTTGCTATTTATGAATCAAAAGATTTGAATGAATATTCTAAAATTAAAAATAATAAAAAAAAAATTTATCTCCCTTATTTTTAAAAGTTTTATTCTAGTGAGGGGGAGATTAGGAGAAAATGTTTTTTTTTTGCAAATTTAAATAGTAATGTTTGCCATCATAAAAAAGGGGGAGATAGTTGCGGATCTGTTTTCATGAATTATGATTTTGATGATAGCAAACACTCTTATTCCTCTACAACTGTCTTATCTACTGACATTTCAGGTCCACAAGATCAAACTTATATTTGAACCAGCTTAAGATTGGGTAGACTAGATCTGAGTCAATTTGTTCCTTTCTCCTTTCTTGAGTCTTTTGTAATTGCTATGACTCCTGATGCAATGTAACTTTGCACTTATACACCTTGGAAGATTTTCTGACTGCTCCCTAGAGCTTACTGTTTTTTGGTAACATTGTCCGGGATGATATTTATATCGGCCTAGACTATCGGTTCAAAAATAGAAATCCTGATTAGGGCATCATCCTTGTTAAGGCAGCCATCATTAAACACATCATCCTGGATGATTTTGTATCCGCTAGGATGATAGGCTCAATTCAAAAAAAATCTGTCGCCAGATCTATTTAGGAATTACTTATTTTTTGACATCATCCTGGTGGATCGGCCTGGCCTATCAGGATAGGCCTGGCCGATCCAGCATAATTTTTTTTAAATAAATCTGGCAATTAAGGAAATAATTAATGGTGATTTGCATGATCACATCGATTGGGCTGATTGCAAGATTGTCTGGGCCAATTTGACATCGGCCAGCTTTTTTCAGGGCGATGTTTAGGATGATTTTCCTCATATTTGAACTAATTGTCCAGGACGATATCCTATCTGCCTGGACGATAAACCAAATATTATCTAATCGTCCCTAACTGACCGGGCTGATTGAGCATAATTTATGTTGATCGGCCAGGCCGATATTTATATCAGCCTTGACGTTAATGTCGGTTTTGCAAATCTATTTAAATACCTCTTTCTTTCTCATGAAGAGTGTCTTTGGCAGCCATTGTAGCTTCGTTCTTTTGGGGGAACTTGAAGAGAGAGCTTGAAAGGGAGTGAGGAACGGGTGAAGTCTGAGAGAGGGAGAAGATCCTGTGAGGGGGGACTCAAGGGAGTGTGGAGGGGAATTCCACACGGTTTCTCCGGCAGGCTTGCACCTTAATACTGTCGGATTCAAGGCTTGTCTTGAGAGAAGTTCACTAAAGAAGAAGATCTCTTTGATGTCAAAGGACTTGGCTACTCCGCCGCACCGGAAAAGATGGAAGTGATTTTGTTAGGTCTTCTCCGCCTAGCTGTGGGGGCTAAAGGAGAGACACTTATTTAGTGCAATACTTGGAGGGTGCCTCAAAGGAGTGGACGTAGGTCAAGGTTTGACCGAACCACTATAAATCTGGTTTGTTCTTTCCTTTATTATTTTTGCATTTAATTTTCGCACTTTGGTTTTCAATGTGGTGAATCTTGATCTTGGTTTTAAGATTGTGTTTGTTTTAAATACCGATTCACCTCTCTCTTTTAATTAGCCTTGGGCCGGTTTATAGGGCTTAACATCCCTAACGAACTTTCAGTTATCTTCAAAACCATGAACTCGGAAGCCCTGGTTGTAACAACTTCTAATCAAATCAAGCATCACTATGAATTGAATTCAATATGCTCAAAATTATCTAATTATGATATTATGAAGGCACTTAAATGCCATAAAAATAGTTTATAATTAATAAAGTCAATACATATTTTTTAGTGTGTTTCAAATTTTGTTTATATTTATGAGGCACGTCACCCTAAAAAATATATAAATAGGGTCCACCCTTTACATGAAAGGGGCTCACAGCTTGGTTCTCAGTTTGAGATTCAAGAGTGCTTAGAGGCATAAGGATCTTAGTACATCTAAACAATACCACTGGATAACTATTTGATCACCATTGTTCGAAAATCAGCCTAGTAATATTATCAAACAATTGTTGCATCCCCATCATGTAACTATGATTTTGTTACTACCACTAACTTACTAAAATGTAATATCAATTGATCTAAAATATTAGTAAATAAGGTTAATATAATTAAATGCTTTTTTTTTAGATTATAATTATAAGTCCTAGAGTATTTAAGGAGTCCTTGAGTGAGTCAAGAATTGGGTTAAAGAAGTGAAATTCAAAGTAATCAATATAACTCTGTGGGTATCACAATGTTGGGTTGGTGGCACTATGGCATTGAACTCTCAGGTGGGGTGAAGAAATTGAGTGTACATCATGGTGCTAATTTTTTCTTCTTATATAAATTTTTGAATAAATAATTAAATTGTGACTTTTCTTACAGTTTTAATACTTATATAAAAGTCTTAAAATATCCATATGAATACCTCTTTGAAGTTAGAATTTGAATAAAAAAAAGTTCAGTGAGTATAATATCATACAAGTAATGTGACTTTTTACTATCAATTCATGTATTATTTGAATGCTAAATTGAAATAATAATTTAGTTACTATTGCATTTGCTTATGAACAGTTCATAGCATGGCATTGGAGATGTTTTGATGTCAAAAAGTGCATTCTTTGATATGTTATAAGGGCCATATACATTTTATTTTGGACCCATATGCTTAGTATGGATATGGGAGGTATTTTGGTCCCACTTGGTAAAAGTGAGTGGGAGATTAAGTGTCACTATTTTGTTATAATTCTAACCTCTCTTGTTATATGTTGGTTCGGGGGGTTAAAGGAAGGAATAAGTGAAATTGGAGTTATACATAGGCATAGGGATATATGCATTTTAATTATTACATTGCATATGTTAACACCTTAATAAATCAAGTATAAGTAATATTTTTAATTGAGTGTTATTAATTTCTAAATTTTTGTGTGAAATCTAATGAAATATGAAAGTCAAGTGCAAGTGAATTTTTTATAGCAATTATTTTTGCTATATCTAAATCCTCTATGAAAGTGGCATTAAAGGTATATATAAGAACTTTAAATCAAGTAAACACTAAAACTCTATAAATCATGCTCTATTAATATTTTATTTATTCTTTACAATTCATTGTATTATTATTATCAATTTATATTAAATATTCACTATGGTATTAATATCTGTGATGTGTTCTAGGAGGAAGACTATTGAGCGAGTGGTGCTTATCCTATGATATTTTATGATATTTCAAGAAAAGACAAATGCCTGGTGGTGTAGAAAAGTGTAGAGATAGGATATTCCAAGTCTAAGTGATTGAGATATTATTTTATAATCTAATTATAATTATTTTAATGTATATATGAAGTTAACTGGATTATTATATATAAATATACACACATTTTGATGAAATGAATTATGTTGAGTTGCTTTTATTATTGAGATTATATAGTAGCTATAGTTGTTTCTATTGGTGGTTAATAAGTTAAATTATAGGTTTATAATTTCAATCTTACCATTAGATCCTATGACATCACATATAATCCTTTAGCCATCATTTCCAAACTATAATCTTTTGACCATTGCCACTTGATTATGGTCACCCCACTATGGTCCTCTGACCATTATTCACCAATTATGATCTCCCTACCACCATTTACGGACTATAATTTTTCAACCACTGTCATTCTACTATAGTCCCTTAACCACCATCACATAATTTTGATCCCTCAATCATTGACACCGATTATGGTCTTTTAACCACAATAGCCCAACTATGGCTTTTTAACCATTATCAATCGATGATAGTTATATGACCATTATTACTAGATTATAGATAACCATAATTATCTAACTACAATATATAGATTACCATTGTCCAACTATGATCATCTAATCATAGTTACATAATTTTGGCATTTTGACTACCATTGTCAAATTATAATGGTCTGATCATCATTTACAAATTATGATCCTCTCAACCACCATCGCCTGACTTTAATTCTCTAACATTATAGCATTACCAAGGTCCGTTGACCAACATCGCCTAAATATGATCTCCTAACTATTTTTTCTAACTATAGTCCTCCAACCACCATCATATGACTGTGATCCTCCTTTCCATTATCACCCAACTATATGGTCCTCCAAATCACTATCACCATACTATGACCCTCTAATTACCATCTCTTGACTTCGGTCCACCAACCAACATTTCTTGGTTATATTTATTCAACCATGTTGACCAAATACACTCTCAATACCATCATCACTTGAATATGATATTTTGATCATTATTGCTCGACCATGGTCTACCAACCAATATTGCTCGAGCTAACCACTATTACTTTATTATGGTCATTTTATTAATATCGCCCCATAATGATATCCTAACCACCATTATTTGATTATAATCCTTTGATAAGCTTGAATATAATTTTCCAATCATTGTCCTGAAGGCATTCCAAATAGGAATCAATCTCAATCATATTGGTCATGTTACATGGAACCAATCTCATATCATTTATATCATAAGGAAACTGACTTTGACATAAGAAGTCACCAGTTCTTCCCCATTGGCGTATCATATCATATCAATCAATATCTCTTTATACCTTATTTTTCATATCACTTAAGATTATGACTCAAATCTTATTTGAAAGAAAGCCCGTTTGCCCACTCTTATATACAAGGTAACATATCTCCATCCAACCTAAATCAATCATTCATTTCCATCTAACCTTTTTTATTTTTACACACATAACATATCATATGGATCATAATAATAAACATTACATACATCTAGAATAATTTTCATTATATTCATATTATGCATGTATAATATCAAAATGCATGTTATGCCATATAAATAGTAAATTTATACATATCATTTATTTCATGTCTAGAATGAGTATATTAACTGCTGATCATTTACTGCTTGATATTATTATATTCATTTCAAAGGAAATAAAATATATACAAAAGTAATTGATAAAATTTTAAATAAGTCTATCAAAATGTTAGTGACACTAATATCTATCACATATCAAAAGTTATATGGTGAAAATTTACTAGAACTAGAAATAAAATATTTTATCAATTTCAAGAGGGACCAAACATGCAAAACTCAAAATCATAAAAAAGTAGTGTTATGGTTAGATTAAAACATTTTTTTACAATTAGAGTGGTGAAATGCAAGGCCAATCCGTGCTTACTCTCTCATCTCTTCTCATTCTCTCTCTTATTCCCTCTTTTCTCTCACCTAACAAGTAAAGGTGAATGAGAAGGGGGTGTCTTAAGTGATGGTTTTAAGTAAAATGAAATTTGGTATGTTTTGTTGCGGATCTATGGTTTATGGTTTTGATGATAGCAAACATTCCTTATTTCCCTACGATTGCCTTTTATACTAACGTTACAGGTCCACATGATCAGACTACAATTTGGAACCATCTCAAGATTGGGTAGACTAGGTCTATGTCAGTTTGTAATCTTTTCTTTTCTTGAGTCTGATTGTATTTGGTGTGGCTATAACTTGGTAGAAATTCTCTTGCTCCCTATATGATTTCTGTTTTTGGTAACATCGTCCGGGACGATATTAATATTGGCCTGGACGATCTGTCCAAAATCAGAAACCCTAATTAGGGCATCCTCATTAAGGCAGCCGCCAACTAATCAGCCTGGATGATATGTTCAATTAAGAAAGAATCAGCCGCCATGATCAAATTAGGCATTAAATCTTTTAGGAAATCGGTCAGGACGATATAACCATCGTCCAGGATGATCTAACTCAATTATGCCTAAAATGATCTGGTATCTTTGGAAAAAATTAATGGTTGATTGATATGATCAGATCGGCCAGGATGATCGTGAGATCGGCCGGGACGATAGCCTGGACGATTGACATCGGCCAGACTCTATTCAGGGCGATGATCAGGACGATTGAACTAGTTTTAAACTAATCGTCCAGGACGATCCTAAGATAGGCGAGAACGATGTAACCAAGTTTCTTCTGATCGTCCCATATCGTCCCGGGCTAATGAGCTTAATTTGTACTGATCAGCCAGGATGATATACCTATCGTCCTGGACGATAATGTCGGCAACTTGCATTAATGAGCTCATTTTGAGAGCTTCTATTTAAGCTATGGCATGGCAACTTTTGTAAGTGTCTTTGGCAGCCACTGGAGCTTCATTCTTGTAAGGGAGACTTGAAGAGAGAGCTTGAAAGGGAGAGAGGAAAGGGTGGAGTTTGAGAGGGAGAAGATCCTGTGAGGGAGAGGAACTCAAGGGAGTGTGGTGGGGAATCCACACGGTTGCTCCGGCGAACTCGCACCTTAGTACCATCGGATTCAAGGCTTGTCTCGAGGTAAGTTCACCAAAGAAGAAGATTCCTTATGTGTCAAAGGACCCGGCGACTCCGCCGCACCGGGGAAGGTGAAAGTGATTTTGTAAGGGCTTCTCCGCCTAGCCGTGGGAGCTAAAGGAGAGACACTAGTTTAGTGCAATACTTGGGGGGGTGCCTCCAAGGAGTGGACGTAGGTCAAGGTTTGACCGAACCACTATAAATTCGATGTGTTCTTTTCTTATTATCGCTTCCGCATTTATTTTTCTTCCGCATTTTATTTGTGGTGACTTTGGTTGAAGTTTTATCTTTGGTTTTAAAGTTTTCCAATTCACCACTCTTCTTAATTAGCTTTGGGACTAAGTTCAAGAGGGCCTAACATCCCTAACGAACTTTCAAGTGGTATCAGAGCGATTTTCATAAAACAAGTTTTTAAAAGATTTTGAATTTTGATCCATGGCTAATCGTATTTTTGCGGAAGGATATTCAATCACTAGACCACCATAGTTTGAAAATATTACATTTGATTTTTGGAAAATTCGCATGTCTACTTTTTTGCAATCAATTGATTTTCGCATGTGGCATATGATTTTAACTGGTTATTCATCACCATCACGTATTGTTAATGGAATTAAAATTGATATTCCTTTTAATCAATGGAATAGGGATGAACGAATGGATGCTCAATTAAATGCAAAGTCTTTAAATTTTTTTTGTTGTGCTTTAAATTCTGATGACGTTATGTTAGTTTCCACGTGCACTACTGGTAAGGAAGTTTGGGAGAAATTGCACACCATATACGAAGGCTCTAATGAAATCAAGCAATCAAAGTTGAATATTTTAATGCATGATTTTGAAATGTTTTCTATGAAACCTTTTGAAACGATTTTAGACATGTATACAAGGTTTATTCAAATTACTACATCATTGCATACCTTAGGAAAAGATTTTTCAAATTTTGAAAAAGTTAACAAAATTCTTCGTTGTTTACTTGAAAAATTTGATGCTAAAGTAGTTGCTATTTGTGAATCAAAAGATTTGAATGATTATTCTATTGATAATTTGATTGGCTCACTCATTGCCTACAAGCAAGGGTTGGGTCAAAGACTTTTGGATGCAGGTGAAACGATCGTTCTAAAAGCTGAAGATACGGAAAAAGGAAGCTTAGTTGGTGACGATAGCAATGAATTGTCAAGCAAATCACAAAGCTCACCAATACATAAGCAAAAGTGGAAGAAAGGTAAAAGTGGTAAGGATGTCCATATTTACTCTAACATTATTTGCTTTCGATGTAGGAAACCTGGACATATGAAGAATGAAAGCCCTAATGTAAGAATTCTTCCTACAAAAGAGAAGGGCAAGGAAAGGCTAAAGTTTAATTGGGAAAATAATGAAAAGCAAAAAATCTCATGGGCAGACATGGTTTCTGAAGAATCGGACCAGGAAAGAGATAATGGTTAAAAAGGGCTATTTGTTTTTTATTTTTTGGTTTTTGTTTGTCTTTTGTTTTCATTCTTCTTTTACTTTTTTTTTCTTTTCTATTATTCGTATTTTTTTTTATCCAACACACACACTCACTTTTCTAAAAATGAAAAATCTACTTCATGTTTTTTTTAAATCTTTGGTAAATTTTGTTTGACTTCTCTAAAACAGTCGAAGGAAGGAAACTCATGATTTGTTTTTACTCTCAATCTCTATTTCCTAAAAGAGGTTATCCTACTTTTGATTTAAAATCTCTCTCATCTTTTAAATTGGTTTTTGAAACAAAATTTTTTTTATCTCCCTACGTTTTATTTATCACATAGGAATCTTTTGCAAGTCGTTGAATCTAACTCATAATTTTCTTAATCAAGAAATTTGCTTTGTCACTAAGATGGGTTTTCCTTTGTTTTTTTTAAGATTTAAGAAAGGAAGCATATTCAAAAAAAAATTGGCCAATGATGCCAAAAATGAAAGATGCGCAAAGCGCCAAATTGAAAAATATAGAATACAAAAAGTGTATCAAAAGATGCGCAATGCTCCAACCAATTGTCAAGATGCATAAAATGAGCCCATAAAGTTAATGCTTACCATTCTTGTATTTCTTAAAAGGCTTAAGAAAACCCTTGATACTTTCGATACTTGACTTTGAAAATCTTGATTCTTGATTCAACAATTCGTGCATTGATCTTCTATTAGATATATTTTATGGAAGGAGTTTTTGAAAAATGATTGTTTCTTTCTCTAATTTATTTCTTGATTTAGATATTGAATTAAAAAGTTTTTGAGCCTTTTTAAAGAACTTGAGTTTGGATTATCAAATTCTGATTTTCTAATCTTTACTGGACTATGCGTTGTCAATCCTTTTTTTTTTACTAAAAGTTTTGATTAAAACTAAGAGATAACTTTCACATTTTAAGAATACTTCTTGTTTCACAAGATCAGGGAACGTTTTTATTTCGTTTTGTTCTCTGTGCCTTCTTTCTTTTTGATAATGTCAAAGGAGGAGAACGTACTTGTATCCCTTGTTTTCTTTTCAAAAATTTAAAACTACAAAAATATTTTTATCTCCCTTATTTTTTTTTAAGCGGTATTTAAGTGAGGGGAGATTTTTGAAAATTTAAAGAGAAATATTTGCCATCATCAAAAAGGGGGAGATTGTTGCGGATCTATAGTTTATGGTTTTGATGATAGCAAACATTCCTTATTTCCCTACGATTTCCTTTTATACTAATGTTTCAGGTCCACACGATTAGACTACAATTTTGAACCAGCTCAAGAATGGGTAGACTAGGTCTATGTCAGTTTCTAATCTTTTCCTTTATTGAGTCTGATTGTATTTGGTGTGGCTATAACTTGGTAGAAATTCTCTTGCTCCCTATATGATTTCTGTTTTTGGTAACATCGTCTGGGACGATATTAATATCGGCATGGATGATCTGTTCAAAATCAGAAACCCTAATTAGGGCATCCTCATTAAGGCAGCCATCAACTAATCGGCCTGGACGATACTTCTATCGGCCAGGACGATATGTTCAATTAAGAAAGAATCAGCCGCCATGATCAAATTAGGCATTAAATCTTTTAGGAAATCGGCCAGGACGATATAACCATCGTCCAGGACGATCTAACTCAATTATGCCTAAAATGATCTGGTATCTTTGGAAAGAATTAATGGCTGATTGATACGATCAGATCGGCCAGGATGATCGTGAGATCGGCCGGGACGATAGCCTGGACGATTGACATCGGCTAGACTCTATTCAGGGCGATGATCAGGACGATTGAACTAGTTTTAAACTAATCGTCCAGGATGATCCTAAGATCGGCTAGGACGATGTAACCAAGTTTCTTCTGATCGTCCCATATCGTCCCGGGCTAATGAGCTTAATTTGTACTGATCGGCCAGGACGATATACCTATCGTCCTGGACGATAATGTCGGCAACTTGCATTAATGAGCTCGTTTTGAGAGCTTCTATTTAAGCTATGGCATGGTAACTTTTGTAAGTGTCTTTGGCAGCCACTGGAGCTTCATTCTTGTGGGGGAGACTTGAAGAGAGAGCTTGTAAGGGAGAGAGGAAAGGGTGGAGTTTGAGAGGGAGAAGATCCTGTGAGGGGGAGGAACTCAAGGGAGTGTGGTGGGGGATCCACACGGTTGCTCCGGCGAACTCGCACCTTAGTACCATCGGATTCAAGGCTTGTCTCGAGGTAAGTTCACCAAAGAAGAAGATTCCTTTGGTGTCAAAGGACCCGGCGACTCCGCCGTACCGGGGAAGGTGGAAGTGATTTTGTAAGGGCTTCTCCGCCTAGCAGTGGGGGCTAAAGGAGAGACACTAGTTTAGTGCAATACTTGGGGGGGTGACTCCAAGGAGTGGACGTAGGTCAAGGTTTGACCGAACCACTATAAATCTGGTGTGTTCTTTTCTTATTATCGCTTTCGCATTTATTTTTCTTCCGCACTTTATTTGTGGTGATTTTGGTTGAAGTTTTATCTTTGGTTTTAAAGTTTTCCAATTCACCACTCTTCTTAATTAGCTTTGGGACTAAGTTCAAGAGGGCCTAACATCCCTAACGAACTTTCATGTTTATAAATAAAAAACAAAATTTCTGACCCAATGCTACATTACCTAAGACCTCAACACTGTTATACTCACTCAAACCCTTCTAAACCTAAGAGCTTAGAGCCATAATTGCCACAACCACAATGTTGTATCACTCACTTAGAAAAAATGTCAGAATAATAGAGATTTTAGTGAATGTAAATTTCAAGATATTTCATATCACCATTGCCTAACTTTGATCCTTCGATAATCATTACCCGATTATGACCCTCCAACCATCATTTTTTGATTATGATCTCTTAATCATAATTACTTTATTGATATTACTCGAATGTGTTCTCCTGACCACTATTGCCCCACCATTATTTCTTGACCATCATCGCTTGATTATGATTATTTGACCATATTATCCTCCTAGAGTCCTCTGGCTTGATTACAATAATCTAACCATAATCACTTTATTATATTTATCTAACGACCATCACTCAACTATGGTTCTCAAGCCAGTAAAGCCCGACTATACTCATTTGATCATTTAACTACAATTCTCTAAATATAGTTGTTTGGATACATTGACACTCAGTAAATTCATCACATATTGTCACCAACACATCAATGCGCACTATCACCCATAAGGTTGATGCATGTCTTTGACTATAAGTACACATGTCAGCTCTGAGATTCATACTAGACTTCTTGGCCTTTAATTCACCATTTTCAAAGGTGAATGGATCCTTTTGGCAGATTTCGATGGATTTCAAAGAAATATAACCAATAAATTATTCTTCATCTTTTCCGGCATATTTTTTGATGGATTTATTTCCTATAAAATTTTTGACAGATTTTAACAAATTATTTTAATATTTTCATTTAATTAATTTTAAAGGTTTTTGTAGTTAATATAATATTTTATTTTAATTACTTATTAAATTAAGGATTTTTAATTAATTATTAATTTAATACCTTATTTAAATTAATTATTAATATTACTATTTCTTTTTAATTTATTTAAAATTTTTATGTTTTATATTAAATAATTAGTAATATAATATGTTATTTTAATTAATTAGTAATTAATTAAATTATTGTAATTAATTATTAATCTAATAATTTATTTAATTAATCATTAATTTAATAACTTATTTAAATTAATTATTAATCTCAATATTTAATTTAATTTAATTTTAAATTTTAAGTTTTGTAATATTATAGTTTAAATAGAAAAGAGTAAAAGTTATGACAGCTTTTCCTTTAGAGCAAAGTGGTAGGATGTTTTAAAAGTTTTAAGCCTGTGTTCGAATCTCAAGGGCGTTCGAGCGGTCATATGTCATGGGAAGCACGGGCGAGTGGGTAGTGCTTATGGGCAGGCAAGACTAGCCGTGGTATCGGGTTGGCAAGCGGTAATGTGGAGCAGTCTCGGGTAAAAGGGTGGTCAACTGTCATGACCATACATTAGTCAGAAGAATTTTTAGATGAAAAATTCAACAGGAAAAATTTTTGAGCAGTTTTTTTTCAATGGAAAATCTTTTCGATGTGGGTTTTATCATAAAAAAAATTCCACCAGAAATGCATCGGAAACATCAAAATCTGGCAGAAAATTACCCAATTTTTATCAGTAATAGGAGATTTTCATGTAGTGTAATATCTTGAATGCAACTCTCATGCCATAAAGCTTTTCCAACCTTCACAATTTAATTTATTCTACTTATAATATTACATTAACATTTCTTCAATCATAATATGGAACAATATCTCTACTTTATGTTATAAGTGTGGCAAGATAGGACATAAAAATTCTTCTTGTCCTATTGTCCTAGAGGAATTGAATTATGGAAAGGCTCATTTGAGTGGGTTGAGTTCAGTAAGGGAAATCATAAATGAACCAATTCATAATGGCACTTTTAAAGTTGATAGTGAGTTATCATATGGTCTGTGGATGCATGTGAAATTCAGGAATAATAGGAGAAGGAAATTTTCTTCTATCAAAAGAAATTTTCAAGTTAATGTTGTGAAGAAGTTCGTTAGTAAATTTACTCCTAAAGACTTAGGTGAAGGGGTAGCTAAAATTCCTTTAGAATCCATTCAAGAGATTGTTGTGGATACTTGTGTTGCTGATGTTGGGAAGGTTGTTGATAATGTTACTATTTTGCCTGAAAATAATTCTGTTGGAATGGTGGATATGGGCAGTGCTTTACTGGAAAACAGTGTATCAAATTTATTAAAAAATAATAAGGATTTAGTGTGAAAGGATTTCGTGTGTTGTTGGGTTAATTTGTGAAGCATGTTTTGAGGCTTCTCGATATTTTTTCAATGGATTTAGTGTGAAAGGATTCATAGTCGTGGTTTGTTTTTGTTCAGATGTTACTGAAGATGATAAGGTTTGTTGTTCACAAAAGGAAGTTGATTTTCATCTGCTATGCAACTTCGGCTTTAGCAAGAACATTAGTTTGGCAGGCTTTGAAGATGCTAGTCAAAGGAATGAAGCAGTAGCTTTATGTCTACTAAGTTTTTTTGGTTTATGTATTTGTTTATATTTGCATAATGAAATTAGAGTAATGGAGGATAATAGTCTCACTATTTTTCAGATCTTACTTGTTTGGGAACTCTGGGATACTAATCAACCCTTTGGGTTGTTGAAATATTTTTGGTATCCCTTCCACCCCATCTGGTTTGAAATGAAGAGTAGTAGATCTTATTTCTATTATGATATTTCCATTTTTGTAAATATTTCTCTTAGTTTCTATTTGCTTTTCAATAATGGCTATCTTCCATTTGTTAGGAAGAAAACTTTGTTAGCTTATTTTTAGGTTTTTTTTTTCATTTGTATTTGTTTTTTTCCTTCATTAATGCAATTTGCATTCCTTCAAAAAAAAAAAAAGAATAATATCTATAACCAATAACAAATACCAGTTTAATCATTTCTCACATCCTTTTCAACATTAACTATTTATAAGGTGCCATTGATGTCCTTCCTCAATAAGATAATATCATGAATTCTACTTCTCTTTTTTGCTGGCCAGCGGTTTAGCTATTTTTATAAGGTGAGAAATATTGAGGATTTCACAAAGATGTCATGCTAGTCTAAATAAATATATAGTTTTAAATATTGGATATATACATATTATTTAGGTAAAATTAAGATGGATCACATATTTTTGTAATGCATAATTACAATTAGTCATAACCAAATTACAACTCACACAAATACAAGACCCACTAAGCACCAATAGTTGAAAACTCAAAAAATGGCAATGTTCTTGCAAAAGGAAACAAAATGAATCACAAAATGGAGAAAGAAAAAAGACATTAAAAGGCAAGTGCGCCAAAAAGGACTAGACATAGTAAGCAACAAAATATAAAGAAACCATTAGAATCGGAGGTCAACAAAAAGCACAACAATTTTTTTTTCCTTGGTTTCTTGAAAAAGGCCAGACAATCCAAGAGGAGGATAAGATTGTTGGTAGGCTTGTGAAGGAGCTTATCATTATTATCTAATGAGAATCTGCGACATCTGATCATTGAAACGGCTAATATAAGTTGTAAAAGAAATCAATCTATTGTGAGCAATTATCTTTCTTTAAAAATTTTAATTTAAAAATTTGATCAATATTAAGTGCAGTTAAGTACTATAAAACTTGATCAATATAAAAATGGAGCATTCATATCAATGTAAGACCAAATTACATATCATCACATCATTGCAAAAAAAGTAATTGGAATTATACAACCCATTAAGAAGTTTCATGATAGAGCATAAATAAAAACTGTATAGAATATAAAACTATATATTCCTTATCTATATGATATTCCGATATTCCATATTCCTCAAAATCTTCCATCTCTACACTTTAGTCCCAATTAATATGATACAAACCTAAAAACTTAAGATGAAAGAAAAATAATAATTATTTTAAAAATGGGGTCAAAAGTCAAGATACAATTAATTAAAGTGGAAAAGAAGGTAAAATTGGCTAGATTGAAGAAAAATTCTTTGCCTAAAGAGATATTTCTTTGTATTTATAAATCATGAGTATATAATTTTACCTGCATAATCACCTTAAGAGATCATCAGAAGCTTAGCCGCAATGAAAATTGTACAACATGTCATCCCAACCTATGATCTCATATAAACTTGCAAAACCAACATGCTCAACCAAATAGCATTAACAAAGAGTATATAATTTCAGAGAAAGAAAAACTAATGAGAGTTAACATAAGAATTATAATTTGACAGCTTGTTGTTTCTATGGATCAAAAGTAATGGATGTTACAGTAATAGAATTAGTACTTTTATGGGTATTTTTTCATTTGAAACTATTCTTCAATGAGTATAAATCGTATCAAAAATATTTTTTTTTATCAATTATTTTAGCTGATGCAACTCTTGCCTTATAGAAAGACATGAACTAAACAAGTCCACTAACTTTAAGAAGGGGTTTGTGTCTATAAAAATTGATATGGAGCAAGCATATGATAGTAAGGGGTGGCCGGCTTTGAGTCAAGTGCTCAAATATTTTAAGTTTCCTTTCAAGTTTTCGATATTGTTATTACAATGTGTTATGGAACCGAAATTCTATATTTTGATCCATGGGATTAAATCTAATTGGATTGAGGAAAAGAGTGGATTTAGGCAAGGGTGTCCATTATCCACTTACCTTTTCATAATATGCTCACAGATTTTGTCTAATGCTTTTTACCAAAGTGGTGGTAAGATGGGGATTCAAATTGCTTCAAATGCTCCCATAATATCTCATTTGCTTTATGCAGATGACATTCTGCATAAAGTATTTTAAAAAGTTAAAAAGGTAAAAAGTTTTTTCATCGAGTACAACAAATGGTCGGGTTAAAAGGTGAATGAAAACAAATCAGCCATTTTGTTTGGGAAATTTGTCAAGCTTAAAAGAAAAAAAGCTATTGCAAAGATGTTGCATTTCAATACTGTTAATGAAATGTGCTATCTAGGAGTGAAGATAACTTTAAGAAGGATGGTTGGTTTAGATTTTCGAAAGCTGGTGAAAGTTTCTTTGAACAAATTAAATACTTGGGGTAAGAATTTTATTTCTTTGGAAGGAAGAATGGTCTTGGTGAAAAATGCTTTTTTATCTCTTTCTATTTTCTTGTCTACACATTCCTTGGTACCGTTGGGTATCTTGAAAGAGTTTGACAAAATGTGTAGAGGATTCATATGGAAAAAACAAAATGTTAAGGAAGGTATGCATTATGCTTCTTGGAATTTGTTATGCAAACCAAAAGATAAAGGAGGTTGTGGCCTTTTCTCTGTTGTTTCTAAAATGGGACCTTTTCGTGCTAAATTTTCTTGGAACTTTATTATGAATCTAGATTCTTTGCTTAACCATAATTTAAGAGCAAAGTATGGTACATATATTTGGAATGTGATGGTGAAGAAGGGGAGCTCTACCACTTGGAGAATTTTGGAGAGTTTCTAATGGCATGTCTATAAATATTCTACATGATATATGGATACTTGATAAAATTCTTTTTAAGTGGCCTACATTTGTAGCTGACTTAGAAAATACGGATTATGATCTTAGTTACTTTATTACAAATGGAGTTTGGAATGAAAATCTACTTCATAAAATTTTTGGAAAGCTTCTGGTTGAACTCATTATACAAATTCCGATCTATGTTGATAATTGTATGGATCAAATTGAATTGAAGATGAAAGTTGCAGGTAAGACAATTGCTGCGTTGTCTCAGGAAGCTGCAATGAACTATGAATATGGTGTAGAAGTATGGAGCTGGATGAATAAAATTCACTTGACACCTCGTGTAGAATTGTTTTGGTGAAGACTATATAATGATGCTATTTCGTCCAACACTTTCTTGATGTATGGAAGTTTGCTTAAATCCTATGGATGCCCAAGAGGTTGCAAGAAGGCGGAAAATATTAATCATATAGCTGTGGAATGTGGAAAATTAAAGGATATCATTGCAGTTTTAAATAAATGGGGATACCAAGTTTCAGTTTTCTCCAACTTTCTGAATTGTACAAAGGAATTAAGGAGATTAACATGTATTAACTCATTCAATGCAATTATTTACTATACAGCTATTTTTCTAGTTTGGAAAAGTAGAAACAAATTGGTTCATGGCGATAATGAAGACACATATTTGTTAATTGCTGCTAACACGGTGTCCATGGCTTCGATATCACTTATTATTAGTATTTATTTGGACAACTGGGATGTCAACCAGTATATGCTGTCTTCTTCTTGTTATCCCCCTCCACTTAGATGGATAAAGGTTAACATTGATGCTTCATTATTAAGTAATAACAATGTAGGTATTGGCATAGTTTTTAGAGACCATAAATAAATATTTTTGCTTGCTTTTGGTGTTAATTATTTGCATTGGGACATAACACAATTAGAATTATTGGTTGTTTATGCTTTTGAAAAATGTTATTCAGGAATGGATGTTGGAAACACAGGGAGTCATCATAGAAGGAGATAATGTTAATATCATTAGATTACTTCAACATTCTTTGGAGAAATTGAAGAATAAAGAAGGATTAAAGAAGACTTGTACTTCATTCAAGATTTTCATCAAGTTTCTTTTAATTTTTCTAGTAGAAGATGTAATAAATTAGCCGAATTTTGTGCTAATTTCGCTTTGTTTAAAAGTTTTATTTAGAAAGACCTTAGTGATGTAGATATTCCTCCTTCCTTCTTGTTGCTTTTGAAGGAGGAATGTGATACTTTATATATGCTTTGAGTAGTTTGTAATAGTTAATTATTTAAATGCATTAAACATTTTCTTAAAAAAAAAATGTCCACTAACAGATTAAGCTACCTCCTATCCTACTATAGTTCTATGAAAAGTGTTATCTACAGAATTGGAAGCATTTCAATTTCTCATATTCTCATATACTAATAACATGTTGACTAATAATGAAGATTTGCACTAAAAATTTCAAGATATAATGGTGGTAGTTTCTTTTTGTCCTCTTGCGTAATACCAAGCAACTCAAATCAAAGACATCAATCATACAAAAAGATAAAAGTAGTGTAGTGGAGAACACAAAATAGAAACATAATTGTTAATTGTATAGAAGGTAATGGAACACAAAGATGAATATATTTCTGACCTCATATTTTCTCATGTAATTGGCAAGACAATCTCCACCTCTTCATCCTTTTCTTCCTCCTTCAAAAGCAAAGATAATTGCATGTTCATATGTAAGTGTTAGGAATACCAAATAAATGTCAACAAAACTTGCATTTACAATTATTACCTTAACCCTTCCCTTCAGGCCATAGTGACAGCTAACCCAGTTGGACCCACATAGAAGAGCTTGCATAGTGTCCACCCCTAATTTTGATCGATATGTATCAACTACTCTTTCTACAGCATTGAAAGTGGACTCTGAAGCTACAGTACTAATAGGGATGGATAAAATATTAATAGTCATTCTTGAAAGTATGCGATATTTTTCTTGATTGATTTTCCACCATGCAATCACATCAAACTTTTGCCCTTCACTACAAAGTTCTAAGCCATCTTCCAAGTAGTTGTCTAAATCTGATTTTAGAGGTCTAGTGCTTGTTTTGGATGAAACATATGAGATGAAAACTTGCTAACCACTATATCTTTTAAAGTTAGATAGATGGCCTACACTTTGCAATGAACTATTTGTGCTCCTTAAACTCCCTCCTGCAATACCGCTATCACCATCAATTTCTGCTTCGGAACTTGTAACATATTCCTCATACATTTTGTAGAGTAGACTTCTTACATGCTGTACATTCTTCATGCTTTCATCTCTAGGATATATCATAGGATATGCAAACTCAATAACAACAAACTTCATTCTTGGATCCATCACTGCACCAAAATTCATGAGGATATTACATTCACCCAAATATTTATCAAATTTATCTTTCATTTTCTTGGTCATCTCCACAATAAAATAACCAGTTAAAATTGCCCCCTCATCCAAGACCTTCTTTATAGTACATATTTGTGAAAGGAATAAATTTGGTGTAGCATAGTCTGTTCCAGAAATGATATCAGTTGCTTTATTAAAGAATCTCAAAATATCACAAACTTTTTCTACTTTATCCCACTCATCCTCTATTGGACATGCAACATATGTCAATTCTCTTATGTTATATATAAAAAAAGCTTCTCTTAACCACAATGCCTTTGTCAATATTTAGTAAGTTGAGTTCCATCGAGTAGGGAAATCCATTACTAGCTTTCTAGTACGTAATTGCAATTGTTGGAAAACCTCAGAAAATTTGATTAACCTGGCTTCAGATGCATTAACAAAACTCATGGTATCTCAAATCTTATCAATAATATACTCCACATGTTTTATGTCATCCTTAACAATTAGGTTTAGTATATGAGCACAACAACAGACATGAAACAACCTTCCTCTAAAGAATAATTTTCTTTGCTCTAAAACTATCTTTAAAAAGCTTCATTACCCTATCATTGTTCTATGCACTATCAACTTATATAGTAAATAATTTATCCTCAACACCGCATTCACAAAGTACCTTGTATTATGTATCAACAATTTCAGTAGTTGTATATAGTGCTGGCAAATGCAAAAAACTTAGTACTCATTTATGTAACCTCCAATATGAATCAATGTAATGAACTGTAACTGCCATATATGAAATTCTATAATTTTTTACTTCCATAAATTTGTAGTAAAACTAATTTTATTAATGCTCTTAAAATCATTTTTCAATTTTTATTATCTCTTTCATACACTTGTATCATATCATTATGTGTTGTTGCCCGTGAGTACTTCACAAAAAAGGTGATATAGACTTCAAAATTAAATCTAATCTAAATTCTTTAATAATTGAAAATGGTTTCTTATAATTAGTATGTAATGTGCTATCTTCTCCCTACCATTTTTATTATTATATTTAAACGTTATCAATAATACACCATCATGTCTACTTTGGGAAAATCAGTTCTCCAAATTTGTTGGTTGAAAAGATAAGATTTTTTTCTTTTTTAAGGCACGAATCCTAGCAGCATAATGATCCAATTGTTTTTTAAATTGTGTAGTGGCACCAGTACTCTGATAAGTAGTTGTTTTTTTTTATAATGCACACATGAACATTCATATAGGTTGTTAGACCCTATAGAACTATCCCAAGGCTAACCAAGAGGGGGTGATTTGCTTATTAAAAATAATTCTTGGATTTTTTAAAACCTTTTTAGATATTTTTAGAAAATTAAATCATCAATCCTGAAATATATAATTATTTATAGAAATGATTACCACAGAGGTTTTTTTAACCACAACATTTTAAAAGCAGAAAAATTAAAATATAAGAAAAATTAAATAAAATAGAAAAATACTAAATTTTATAGTGGTTCGATCCAACTTGACCTACATCCACTACTTGGAGACTCCTGTTGAAACTTGTTAAATATGAGTTAGGTTGTTAGACCTAAACTTATGTCCCAATGGCTAACCAAGAGTGGGGTTGAATTGATAATTTTAAAAATTCTCCTCTTAATTTAACTAGAATTTTTTTAGTAATTTAAAAAACTATTTTTCAATCACAGAAAATAGCAAGACAGTAAAATAAAAAGAAGTAGAAAATAAAAGATACAAGATTCATAGTTGTTCGGTCAAACACGACCTACATCCACTCCCTGAAATCTCCCACTTCAGGTATAACACTATTACCACTAGTGTCTCTCCTTTTGCCCCCATAGCAAGGCGGAGAAGCCTTCACAAAAACTCTCTTCCATCACTATCTGGTGCGGCAGGGAAGCGTCATCCTTTTACACCCTCCAAGTGTACGCAGAGTATTGTCATCCTTTTACACCCTCCAAGTGTAGGCAGAGAACCATCATCCTTTTATACCCTCTAGGTGTAGGCAAAGAACCTTCCACTTTTCACACTCTCCAAGTGTAGGCAGAGAACCTTCGGTTGTTCACACTCCTCGAGTGTCTGCAGAGAACCGAATCTTCTTGAAAGATCTTCTCATGAGAAATCCAGAAGGACAAGAGAAAAGAGTGATGTAATCATAAATTACAAATAGAGATCCTTAACTTTGAGTAACCAAGTGAACCCTTCATGCTCCAGTAGTAAGAAATCTCGTTCAAATACTCTCTCTTACTCTCTCCTTCAAATTCCCTAAAGTATGCACGAAGACTAAATGACAAAAAGATTGCAAGACAGTTTTAAGTGGACCTTTTATAGAAAAGACATGAAAAACCATCCAAAAATTGTAATTATTCAAATCTGTACATTCACGATCATCCCGTATGATCGTAATTCATACATACGAACAGTATAAAAACTGTTATGTATGATCTCAAATTGAATCAATACGAAATGCCTTCATGCCAGATCATCGTCCCGTACGAACTGGGTTTGTTTGGTACGAACAATTATTCCCAAAGTTTGTTGGTATGAAAATGTAGGATGGACTACAAGTTTACAAAATAGAGGACATCGTCCTGGGACGAATGGGTTAAAATCATCTAGACGAATAGATCAAATGACAAATCCAGAGGACATCATCCTAGGACAAATGGGTTAAATTGTCTAGACGAATAGTTTAAATGCCAAATCTAGAGGATATCATCCGGGGATGAATGGGTAAAATCATCTTGACGAATAGTTCAAATGGCAAGTCCAGAGGATATTATATGGGGACGATTGGGTTAAAATCATCTAGATGAATAGTTCAAATGACAAATCCATAGGACATCATCCTAGGATGAATGGGTAAAATTGTATGGATGAATAGTGTAAATGACAAGTCCAAAGGATATCATCTGGGGATGAATGGGTAAAATTGTTTGGACGAATAGATCAAATGACAAATCCAGAGGACATTGTCTGGGGACAAATGGGTAAAATTGTCTGGATGAATAGTTCAAATGACAAGTTGAGAAGGCATCATCCTGGGAAAAATGGGTAAAATCATCTGGACGATCTATACTTAGAAAAAAAATTTCCATCTCTGTTCGTTCGATTGCTCGTTTGGGAGTATAACTGACCAGATCATCCCGTACGAACATGGCTCATACTATACGACCAGTTTTAAAAATTATGAATTTTAAAGATCTCCTCTGGTGTGTGTGTGCTAAGTTACTCAATTACAATCACACTCTCTCAGACTCAAATAAAATGAAAAAATACAGACTCCAATGTTACAAAATATTTTATGCAGATTTTGATTTGAAGTCTTCAATAATTTGGAGTATGATTTCCCTGAATTGTTAGTACACATATGAACAAAAACAAATATTCCAAAATGTGTTAGGAGAAAATAATAATCAAAATAATAATATTTAAAAACATCAAAAACATACAAGTTGCAAGAGTGTAAAACATGCAAAGCTAAGTAGCAACTCTCTCAATAATCTCACCCTTTTTGATGATGATAAAATAATTATTGTTTGTGTAAATTTGAAAGTCCTAAGTTTCTCCTAAGCTCCTCCAGAATGAATAAGCATGTGAGAATAAGGGGTATTTATTTTGAATAAATCAATTTTTTTTAATTTTAAATCTTTTTAACATACAAAAATAATCACACAAAAAACAAAAAAAATGACATTGAAACAGCAAAACAAATACCAATAATAAAAGACACGAACAAAACATATAGAGACACGAATAACATAATTAAAATGTAAAATAATACTTCTCCCCCTTTTTTGATAACAACAAAAAGAGAACAAGAAGCGAACTGACACAAAAATATAAGAAGTCATTTGAAAGGCCTTTGATAATTGATCCTGAAAGAGATTTATTTATATTTGCAATAAAAAATATCATTAGAGAAAAAGAAGAATTCATATGATTTAAGTATAGATATAACATAGACAAGAAAAAAATATCAAGGTCATGAGTCAATTTAGTTAATGAGATAAGCAAAATTATTGCAAAGTAGATGAAATGAAAATTTATGTATTTCAAATTTCAATAAAAAATAAAATTAAATAGAAGATTCATTTAAATTTAAAGATTAAAAGATGGAGGAAAGAACATATACTTGTGGCGCTTTATATATATTTTCAATATTTGTGGCACACTTTGTGCATCTTTTATATTTGTGGGCTAATTTTATACCGCTTTTTGAACCATTGCACATTCTTTTGATTTTTGTACATTTATACATTTTCAAGTTTTTAATTGATATTTCCAAAATCAATAATCTAAAATCTCAAATATCTCTAAGTATAATGATATTTATATTGAAAAGAGAAATAAAAATAAGAAAACATCCAAATTACAATAATAATTTTAAAATTATGTTAGTCTAACAAGAGACATGAGTTTGATAGACTTAACTTGATCGAGTTATAACACAACTTAAATTTTTGAAAAATTACGTTTTCTAATGAATTCAATCTTGTATTGCAATTCAAAGTATACCACTTGTTAGATCAATTAGTCAGGATAATCATATAGTCTAACAAATATTTCTAAAATAGATAAAAAATAACTTAAAACAAGATAGGATAATTTTTATTGATATTATGGTTAATTATAATACATTGAGCACAATATATATCAATACACGCAGATTTCATAAAAAATATAAAACATATAGACATAAAAACGAACAACACATCACATCACCAGTGATAGAGAAAATCGTAAAAGAAGTACAGTCATCATTCTGAGGGGCCTTGATCTGGAGGAGGTGGTTGGTTGAATATATTAAAATAGCTATTCATCATAGCTATATTCATGTTGATTGATTCAAATTTACCCAGCCCATATAGGCACTCTAGCCTTTTGCTTGAGCTTGCCATTTGACAGATTTGGAAAGATGAGAGGATTTGAAAGGTTTTTGAAGAGTATGAAAATAGAGTTCTAAACCCTTCTATTTAAAGAAAAACCAAACTTTCGTACGTACGAAAATGGTTTCATCCTGTACGATGTAGGGTTCGTACGTACAAAATAAAATTTCGTATGTACGAATGAATGTGTCCAAAACAAAATGGCTTTTCGTAAACATGCAAGTTACGAGGCATCCTTTCATATATACTTTTGACTAAACGATCGTACAAACGAACATGTGTTCGTCCGGGATGATCAGTTATTTAAGATCATTTTTATAACGGTTTGAAACGTCCCCCACTTAGAAATACCACGTGTTCATATGTATGAACTAAAGGTTCATACGTACGATCAGAAATAAAGAAACTATTATAATTGTATAACCATCTATATGTGTACATACGAATGAATACAAATCATCCGGACGATCTGGGGATCGTACAGATGAATGGTAATAAAAACTAAAAAATTTTATGCAGACTGTTCAACTCAACGATTGATACACTATAGGATTCGTCCAGTACGAAAATATTTCGTATAGACGAATGTCACACTTAGAAACATTCATATGATTGCTCTAGAACATGAATTTTAAATGTGAAAATATTTTTGAAAGCACACCATACAAATGGAAAAAAATAACAAAAACAAATATGCACAAAAATTGAAAAACATATAAGGAAAATCACAAAACCAAAATCACACTTACAAAAACACATATCAATGTTACAAAAATTTTAATTAAGCATTCAAATCAATCACACAAAGCCTTGTTCTTAATGTACTGAAAGTATCAAAGATTAGTGGTTTTATAAAATGTTTGCAAGTTGATTTTCAGTTGAAATATGATTGAGTTTAATTTCTCCTTTGGATACATGATCCCTTATAAAATAATGTCTAAGGTCTATATGTTTGATTTTTGAATATTGAATATGATTTTTAGAAATATAAATGACACTAGTGTTATCACAATAAATGGGAATAGTGCCTATTGTTAATCCTAAATCAATTAACTATTATTTCAACCAAAGTACTTATGCCACACAACTTCCTAAGGCAATGCATTCAGCTTCAGCAGTAGATAGGGCTATGGAATTATATTTTCTACTAGACCAAGAGACTAAAGAATTTTTAATAAATTGACATATTATAGATGTACTTTTTCTTTTTATCCTACAACTTACAAAGTCTGAATCTGAATATCCAATTATTTTAAATAAAGAGCTAAACTTAGAATACCAAATTTTTAAGTTCTGAGTTCCCAAGAGATATCTCAAAATTCTTTTCACTATTGTTAAATGTGATTCTTTTGGATCCGATTGAAATCTAGCATACAAATAAACACTAAACATAATATCGGGTCTACTAGCTGTCAAGTAAAGCAAAGATCTAATAATTCTCCTAAATTTCTTTTGATCAATAGATTTTCCCTTAGGATCCTTATCTAACTGAACTGAGGAACTCATAGGTGTACTAACAGGTTTAACATTATCCATTTCATACATTTTGAGGATGTCCTTAACATACTTCGACTGACTAAGAAATATACCCTCCTAAATTTGCTTAATACTAAAGCCTAGAAAATAACTCAAATCTCCCATTAGACTCATCTTAAATTCACTACTCATTGATTTAAAAAAATTATCACAAAAATTTTTATTTGTAGATTCAAAGATGATATCATCAACATAAATTTATACAATGAGTATATCTTCTCCCATTTTCTTCAAAAAGAGAGTTGTGTCCACTCTTTCTTTTTTAAAAGATCTCTCAAGTAGGAAGGTGCTCAACCTCTCATACCAAGCCCTAGGTGCCTATTTCAATCCGTATAATGCATTTTTCAATTTGAAAACATGATTTGGGTGATTAAAATTTTCAAAGCTTAGAGGTTGTTCCATATAAACATCCTCTTAAATCACCCCATTTAAAAAGGCAATTTTAACATCTATTTGATACAATTTAAATCCTTTAAAATATGCAAAGGCTAACAAAATCCTAATTGCTTCAAGTCTAGCTACAGGGGCAAAAGTCTCCTCAAAATCAATTCTTTCAATCTGATTATACCCCTTAGCCACCAATCTAGCCTTATTTCTAATGACTACTCTTTAGTCATTCATTTTGTTCTTAAATACCCTCTTAGTTCCTACTACACTTTGATCTTTTGGCCTTGTAGTTAATTCCCTAAATTCATTTCTTATAAACTGATTTAATTCTACTTGCATAGCCAATATCCAAAATTCAACTAAAAGTGCTTGATCAATATTTGTGGGTTCCATCATTAAAATAAAGGCTGAATTATTGACTACTTTATTCAATCCATGCCTATTCCTAACACCCTAACTAGGTTCACCTATAATCAATTCCTTTGGGTGGTTTTTAGAAAAATCTTAAATATCTAGGCAACTAGTTTTCTATCTCCAAATTTTTATCCAAATTTATTTTCTCAATCTTTTAGGAGTTAATCTCTATCTCATCCTCTTTAACAATTAGCTCTTCCAAAATTTTAGATTCATCAAATACAACATATATAGTCTCCTCAATTACCAATGTTTTTTTATTGAATACTCTATAAGATTTTTCAACACTAGAGTATCCTAGAAAAAATTTTTCATCTGATTTTGGATCAAATTTTCCTATGGCAGATTTTCTATTGTTATGTATGAACACCTTATATCAAAAAATATACAAATATGATAAATTAAGTGTTCTTCCCTTAAGTAACTTATAGGGTGTTTTATTTAAGTTTGATTTGACATTTATCCTATTCAGAACATAACATATCGTGCTAACCACCTCAGCCCAAAAATATTTAGGAAGTAAATATTCAGCCAACATGGCTCGAGCAGCTTCTATTAATGTTCTATTTTTTCTTTCGAATATCCCATTCTGCTGTGGGATTCTAGGTGCTAAAAAATTATGATCAATCCCTTTCTCCTTACAAAAATCCTTAAATTTTTTATTTTCAAATTCTCCTCCATGATCACTTTGAATTGTTAATATCTCACATCCTAGTTTCCTTTAAATCCAAGTCAAAAAATTTCTAAACTCTTCAAATGATTCACTCTTATGATTTAAAAATCTAACCCATGTGAATATAGAGAAATCATCAACAATCACAAATATGTATAACTTCCCTCCTAGACTTACAATTCGAACTAGTCCAAAAAGATCCATATGCAAAATTTTCACAGGTTTACTAGTTCTAATATCCTTATTGGATTGAAAAGAGGACTTCACATGTTTTTCTAGTTGACATGCATCGCAAAGGTGATCCTTAGTAAAGTCTAGTTTTGGTATACCTCTCACTAAGTTCTTTTGTGTAATCCTCTTAAGGTTTTTCATGTTAGAGTGACAAAGTCTACTATGCCATAGCCATGACTCATCAGAAATAGTTTTTAAACGAAAGGCATGAGTTTTAATGCAATTCAAATCTAGCATATAAACATTGTTTACCCGTATATCATGCAAAACATCATTACCATTAAGGCTTAATATGCAGCTAGTAGAAAAAAAATTTAACATAATATCCTTTATCACATAACTGACTAATATTCAAAAGATTATGCTTTAAGCCTTCTACTAATAAAACATTTTTTATAAAAAAGTTTTTCAAGTTCCCTATCATATATGATCCTACCACCTTCCTTATGGTGTTATCTCCAAGTATAATCATGCATTCACTACTGGCTTCCAACAATATGAATAGTGCAGTATCTCCAGTCATATGCTTTGAGCAACCGCTGTCCAGGTACCATATGCTCTCACGAGACCTTGTGTGAGAGCGATCCTATAAAATCTGTTGATATTATCTACCTCATGACCTATTTTAGAAATTTTGATGATAACAAACATATGCTTGGATGCTCTAATGTGTATGCTAAGTATTTCAGGTATAATGATGTGTATTGTAATTGCTTATGGGATTTACATTGCACAACTCAAGATCAATCAAATGTTGAGATTAAGATGGACCAAGATGGATAATTTGAAGCCTTTTACATTATCGTAGGAGTTTTCCATCAATATAACTTGCATTATTTGATTTGCTCACAATCTAAACATCTTTTAATTATATATTAATCTTACATAATTAAATAAATATTATAACCTTCATAAGTTTCATAATTCTTTTCAAATATGGAAAGTTATATAATTAGGGAATTAAAGATAATAAGCTTACTTAGCAAAACTTTTATTATGTAATTATTTTAAACTGATTTGTTTCATATCTATTTCTTAATGAATGATTATTATATATATATTACATAATATTATTATATTAATATTCAATATATCCATAAATATTTAAAAAATGTGCATGAGTCTCCATTTTACTGAATATGATATTATGATGTCCGAAATGTGGTCTAATTTTTATTGTATTAGATTGTTTGGATTCCGTAGATATAAATTGATATATTATATGACTCATTTGAATCTCATTTGAATTTATAATGAATTTTCAAACATTATCTATTTTAAATAAAACCTGCTACTAGCCGTTTTAGCCTTATTTTAGATGCATATGATGACTTTTTAACCTTCCCATGTGGCTAGCCGTTTTCTAGCCGTTTGAATGTCATATATATTTAATATAAATGAATTCTTAATGGAATATAATATTATTAGTTGATAGAAAATATATTAGAATAATATTTTTATTCAAATAAGCCTTTACTTACCTTTTTTCTTTAAGTACCTCTCTTTTTCTTCATGTAAGGGCTGCTTACACAAGAAAAACTCCAGCAATTCTTTCATACTCCCTTTCTTCTTTACATGCTAAATCTTGAGAGGAGAAGCCTTGAGTTTATTCCAAAAGTTCTTTTCATTTGTGAGATCGAAATCATTGTTGGAAAGCTTCAACACACAAAGCCGAGTAGCATCTCTTAAGTTCTTGAGTTTTCTTTCCATCTCTAAATCTCTACTTGCTTCTCTTTGAGCTTTCACCATATATTTCTTTCTTGAAAATATTTATTTTATGGTGAAATACTTGTTAGAAATTGTATATTAAAGTTTTCTATATCACATCTTTTAAATTCATAAAGTTTAGCTAAGCAAGTAGTTTAACTTCTTTAAGGTGGCATAGATTTACATATATATTCTTATTCATTTTATTTTATTTGAAAAGTTAAAGTTTAAATCACCAAGAATATATTTTTATTTCATATATTATTCTTATTTTAAATAAAATACAAATCTATCTTAAAGTGAGCAAATTTAATATGTCATTTGCAAGTAGTGAGGTGATTAAGATTTATTTGTAGGATCACCTCAAGTATTGTGGATATTTTATTGCAAGATTATTTGAGCTTTTCTTATTTATATCAAATTGTATTTTTCATTTTCTTTATCTAAGTCATTTGGCTTAGAGAAGTTTTAATTGTAATTAGATTGGGTTGTACTCGCCAGTATAGGAGAGTACTTAGGTTGTAAAGAACTTCTTTGGTTTAAAGAAGTGAGGTTTGCAAAGCAAAGCAAACCTGGGATTAGTGAATTCTAGCCCAAGAGTTGGCTAGCGTGGACGTAGGTCGGATTGGAATCCGAGCCGAACCACGTAAAAATATTGTGCCTCTTATTTTCATTCCTTGCATTTATTTTTCTATTTTTTTATAAGAATTATTGTGTGATTACTTACTCTTTTCAAAAGTGCTTTAAAATCATTTTAATTTTCTTCTTTTAAAATTTTTTTTAAAAACCCCAATTCACCCCCCCTCTTGGGGTGCCATAGTCATCCAACAAAATCATCAAATATTAGACTTGTGAACCCAAACAAGTTTGAGTTCTCATTTTAGCAATTTTAAAATAGATGCATGTATGATATGTCTAGATTTATGCATATTTGGTTTCCACACCAAATAAGTTTTTGTATTTAATATACAGGTGTGTGCTATATATCCAAACAATCAACAATTATAATATTTGACTCCAGAAAATGAGTTTCTTAATCTTCTATAATTATTATGGCTATTCCTAGATTGTATAAATTTTGGATAAAAATATGATTCATAAAATATTTAAGTCTTGGGGGTATCCTATTTTTCTCGAGAGCTTTTACTTTCAATTTGAAAAAAGTATTCATATCTTATAATATACGATTTGTATAATTCATTATGATATTTTTTGCTCTCTCATTCATCCTTAAAATCTTTAAATTATTTTTCCAATTTTGTATAAGATGATTTTAAAATTTTATGGTTCTTATTCAAATCATCAAACTCATCAAGTAATTTCATGTGGTTGTTATCAATTAATGCATGATCTTTCTTAAGGATTTCTTATTCTCTTTGTAGTTCTTATAACTCTAAGTTCAAACTAGTATGCATTTTTTTTAACTTCCTATATGCATCATGTATACGTTCAGAGACTTTTAAAAGTTTATTATAAGTCAAGTCACATACTTCTTCTTAATATGACTGATTAAGATTATCGACCATCAAGCACAGATTGGGGACTTTTTCTTCCTTTTCAGTCTCTGATGAGTCTGAAACTAAGTCTGCCCAGAAAACTCTTTAGAATTTCTTCTTACCCTTCTTCACAATTGGTTTCTCCTATACCTTTTCCTTGCTAAAAGTGGCTTTGAGTTTTGGACAGTTTAACTTAATGTGTCCAGGTTTCCTTCACTCATATCAAATCACATTATTTGAAACCTTGACATTCATATTGAACTTACCTCGATTCCATTATTGGCGTCTCTTTTGCTTCCTCTTCAGAAAGCTTCTGAACTGTCTAGTCATCAACGTGATATCGTCCTCATCCTCAGGTTGCGATAGATCACTCTTCGACTCCTCCACTTTCAGTGCTATGTTATTCTCCCTTCATGGTTCACATACATCAATCTTTCTTTGACTCACTCCTTGCTCGTAAGAAATTAGTAATCCAAGAAGATTGTCAATAGAGTAAACATATAATCTTTAGACTCTGATATAGTAGTAATTTTTGCATCATAAGTAGTAGAAAAACAATGGAGAATCTTATTTACCATTTTAGTGTTTATTAATTCTCTACCTAGTGCATGCAAAGAAGTGACTATTTGAGTGAATCTTGTGTACATGTCAGAAATGGATTCATTTTGTTTCATGCAAAACAATTCATAGTCATGCAACAAGATGTTTAATCTAGACTGTTTAACTTTATTAGTCCCTTCATAAGTTATACAGAGTCTATCCCATATGTCCTTTCCACTCTTGCAAGTGGAAACCCGCATGTAGTCTTCTGACTTAAGTGCACAAAAGAAACTATTTAAATATTTAGCATTAAATTGTGCTAAGTCACATTCTTCTACAGTCCAATCCGTAAAGGGTATTTTAACTCTAATGCCATCAACTAGTCTAATTGGTTTTGTATACCCTTCTTGTACTAAGATCCACATACGATAATTAAGTGATTGTAAAAATGTAGACATGCGTGTTTTCCAAAAATTAAAAGGGATATTATCAAACAAAGGAGGTCTAGTGATCGAATACCCTTTAAGTGTATTTCAATTTCCGAATGTAGCCATGGTCGTTAATCAAAAAGTAGTCTAAACTTATGATTTTGAAATTAAGCTCTCATACCACTTGTTGAAACTTGATAAATATGAGTTAGGTTGTTAGACCTAAGCTTTTTCTCCAACGGCTAACCAAGAGGGAGTGAATTGGTAATTTTAAAAATTCTCCTCTTAATTTAACTGGAATTTTTTAGTAATTTTAAAAATTATTTTTCAACCACAGATAATAGCAAGACAGAAAAATAAAAGTAGCGGAAAATAAAAGACATAAGATTTATAGTGGTTCAGTCAAACATGACCTACATCCACTCCCTGAAGTCTCACACTTTAGGTATTGCACTATTACCACTAGTGTCTCTCCTTTTGCCCCCACAGCAAGACAGAGAAACCTTCACAAAACTCTCTTCCACCACTACCCATTGCGGCAGAGAACCGTCATCCTTTTATACCCTTCAAGTGTAGGCATAGTACCATCATCCTTTTAGACCCTCCAAGTGTAGGAAGAGAACTGTCGTCCTTTTACACCCTCCAAGTATAGGCAGAGAACCTTCCGCTTTTCACACTCTCCAAGTGTAGGCAGAGAACCTTCGGATGTTCACACTCATCGAGTGACTGCAGAGAGCCAAATCTTCTTGAAAGATCTTCTCATGAGAAATTTAGAAAGATAAGAGAAAAGAGTGAAGTAATCACAAATTATAAACAGAGATCCTTACCTTTTGGGTAACCAAGTGAACCCTTCACGCTCCAGTAGTAAGAAATCTACTTCAAACACTCTCTCCTCAAATTCCCTTAAGTATGCATGAAGATCAAATAACAAAAAGATTGCAAGACAGTTTTAAGTGGACCTTTTATAGAAAAGACATGAAAAATCGTCCAAAAACTGCAATTATTCAAATATGTACGTTCACGATCATCCCGTATGATCGTAATTCATACGTATGAATAGTATAAAAACTATTGCGTACGATCTCAAATTGAATCAGTACGAAATGCTTAATAAGTTTTTGAGTCAGTTAGGTTGAGCTCGAATGCGGGTTCGTTTATCATTTAAGCTCGATTATAGGCTCGAGCTCCGGCTCGATGCTTGACAAGCTCGGCTTGCGAGCTTGTTAACCAGCCGAGTTCGAGCCGGCTGATGAACAAGTTTGACTCACGAGCCGGCTCGACTCACCTTATACTCTAGATTGGGATATATGAGTATAAATGAATCCTAGAATAAATTGGTTTTCAAGCGGGTAAAAGACGAAAATCACGAGGTAAAAGTAAGAAACCATCGAATAAATGCGAAAGGGTTCTGTATTCGCGTCGCGCAAAAACCAAAGCAGAGTTAAAACTAATTATTAATTTGAATTAAATTGAAAAAGGCAGAAAAAAATAAATGGAAAAGGTAAGAGGTAGAAGACGAAAGCAATAAGTTGGCTTGGAGGATGTAAAGAGAAGCAGCTGAGATGGTGAAGAAGAAGAGTTCAAGACTCTTCCTTTCCTGAATAAGGAGAAACAGGGAGAAGTAGGCGTTCTTTATCTATTATTCTCTAATAGATCGATCGAACGAGGCATCGTTCGGATCTTCATCGGAGAAACTTTAACGACGATGATGAGGAAGGGGCGTACGCCGGCTGCCGTAGAAGCGCATCTGACCGATGCACCTCCACCGCCGCCGCCGAAAGAGATACGCTTTCGGGGAGTTCGCAAGCGTCCTTGGGGCCGATTCGCCGCTGAGATTCGCGATCCCTTGAAGAAGACGAGGGTATGGCTCGGAACCTTTGACTCTGCCGAGGACGCAGCTCGCGCCTACGATGTGGCAGCTCGTGAACTTCGCGGTTCTAAGGCAAAGACTAACTTTCCTCCTCTCATCGCCGGTGGTATCCATGTAGACGCGCAGTTTTTCCCGAATCCAGCGCCGACACCGCCGCGTCCCACATCGAGTAGTCTGAGCAGTACAGTGGAGTCTTTCAGCGGTCCGCGCCTCTCTATCCCCCGGCCGCCTTCGATCCACATCCGGCCTCCGGCCAGTCAGGCGCCGTTACGTGTTCTGACCGGTGACGAAGACTGCCACAGCGACTGCGGCTCCTCGTCTTCTGTCGTCGACAACGGAGACGTTGCGTCGGAGTACCGGAAACCCCTTCCGTTCGATCTCAACCTCCTTCCGCCACCGAATGATGACCTGCAGAGTACAGTTCTCCGTCTTTGAGGAAAAGATCTGAAGAATTGCTGAAAAAGGAATTTGGTTCTCTTCTTCAACGGTCTTCTACTTCTCTTTTCTTACACTTATTTTAATTTGCTTATCTCTATTATTTAGCACCTGATCGGGATTTGTGATCGGAACAGTTCACATTTGGGGCTTTATATTTGATGTTCTTTGTTTCCCCTCTACACATCTTATCCTGTACAAAAGTTCTATCTTCCTAATTGAATGAGATATACTATCTGATCTAATTCAAAGTTCTCAACTTTTTTTCTTCGCTGCTTTTTTTTCTTTTCTTTTCTTATTTTGATTCCTCTGAGATAAACCATATGAGGATAGAAGGCATCACTAGTTTGGTATATGTTACTGGGGTTACTGATTCTTGTAATATTGGTCGGGAGTTAGCGAAAATTTATAGCTGGATCCTTGCAGATTGTATGCAGAAAAATGAAGATATTCTAGATCTAACCAACCACTGTATTAGATTTTAGATATAATTTGTGCATTGGTTATTCTCTTCTTTGCAGCACATCTTGTGCTGGAATTCTATGAACTCTTGAGGTTTTGCTGTTCATTGGTCAGTTCTTTGCAATTATTTGAGCATTTTTTATTGGCAAATAGGTGAGATCTATGCAAACACAAGAGAAAAATATAAAATAAAAGACAGAAAGAAAGGCGGCTGCACAAAAAATACACAAGAATTTTATTAATGATCACCCAATTTATGGATATGTCTTGTTGCTACCACTGCAAATTTCTCTATGATTTTATTGTGAATTAGAACCATAATTCTTCTTCTGCAGCACAAATATGTCATCCCTCTTTTAATAAAGAGAAAAACTTAGGGGTTGACTTGTTGCTAAATTTTCATTGTGTGCTTTATTTGTCGGGCAAAATCATGCTTCATAACTTGAATATTTTCTTTTTTGATTAGATTGTGTCTTTGTGGCTAATTTATATGTCTCAATCTTAATATGTAATTCACTAATTTGTAAAAAAAAAAAAAGTCTCAAACCGTCTTTGTTTGGGGTTTGGAATGCAGGTGGATTGTATTAAAACCTTTGTTCTTTTTATACTTTTGATCTCCAAATTCTCTCTCTTTCCCTGCATCATCTGTAATGAATCCTGAAGGAATTTTCATTGTAAACATGACTGATTTTTCCTGGAATCATTTCTGTCCGTGATTCATCTAATGCAGGATTATTGTCTTGATATTTTATTAGTAGCCTGCTTTATTGGTCCTTTATTTAATTCTTTTTTTTAAGGGTTCATTTGGTTGCTTTAAATAACGAATAAAAAATAATAGAATTTACTAGATTGATGGCTTTGTTTTATAAGTTTTAAGTTGCGCAAATCTTCCATTGCTTCATTCAAATGCATTGAGTTGTTTCAAATATAAAGTGAAAATAATAATGTTATTATTGTTTATCCCCCAGGAGTCAAACGAGCACCCAGATTAAATTTGTCTTCCTCCTAAAAAAGAATATAGGTTATAGTCTATTATTATTATTATTTTGGACTTTTGAGCTAATTAAGAAAAATTCACACACACATCACATATGCAAGCTTCGAATCCAAGACCCTTCGGTTGACCGTCAAAGCTTCCAACCAGTAGATCAAGGTGAACTGCGTATTTGTGCTATTATTATTGTTTATTGTTACTTCGTCAGTTTTTTTCTTTCTTTTGATTGCTGAGATTTATATGACACGCTTCCTATTTTGAAAGCAACGAGCTTTAGAGGATAGGGAGCTTTGGAAAAACATACATGTGATGTAGGGGACATTTAAAATTAAGTAGAATTTTTTTAAAATTTTCTTCAGTGGATCTTATAAATTTGAACAAGTAAATTTTGATTGGTATATCTTGTAAATTGTTTAGATGGTCATATATTAAGTCTGAGTGTATGTTAGAAAAGTATTAGATTGCTTTTTTGAAGATTTTTGCTATATAAATGCAATTCTTTATTGTGGTTGATGAACGTGGCAAACTTGAAGCCACATAACGAGACACCTTTGCAAAGATTAGAGGCCACATCCATAAGAAATAAATGCGAAGGATGGTATACAGATTTAAAAACCTCTTTACTTCTTTAAGAAGAAAATGAGAATCTATACTTGAAAGGAAAGAAAAATCTCTTCATCAAGAGGCTGTTTAGTCGCATGTTTTGAAGAAGCATATATTTTAAGAATATCTATCTTATTTGGTTGGTTGTAAAAAAGTTCAATTGATAATGTATTTTTAATTTGATTGGGAATACAAAATGCTGATGGAGAGGGGATGATGAAGCTGATGTTGGGAGCGGGTCGGAAGGTGATGAGGTTTGATGATGGGTGAGTTCGTCGGTGACAGGAGGAAGCTGTGGGAATTCACCGACAAGGAGCAAGGAGATGGAGGAGGGCATGAGGTTATGCTTGAATAACATAAGGGAAAGATGTGGCTGAGTGAGAGGAGATGGAGGAGATGCTGCCGGCGTGCTGAGAAGCGGGCAGGAGAGAATCTATTGTGGCTTGCCAGAATACATCATCTATCTCTTTTGAATTTGACATGAATTTTGATCAAGTCCTACTTACTGGAAGGCATGAAAAGTCCCTTTAGTAATTCTTGCTCAACTTGATATTCTATAATTATTGTCGTTGAGTCATCAGATATCAGGCTATTTGTTTTAAACTCTATTGAGTATAATTTCTACAAGTTCTTCACAATTCTAGGCATCCCTCAGCCGTTTAAACATCCTTAATTGAAGCGAGATTGAGAAACAAAATCTTTGACGGGTGTTACTAATTGAGTAATAAGAGAGATAAAAATTGCATAGCTATTAGGGAAGATTTTATGCTACATATAATTAAGAGTGGGTCCTGTTGGGCTTGGGCAAGTTCGGGGTAGTTGATCAGCCAGTCATGTGTTGAGGGTAGGAGAAGCAATTTTGGCTTTAAGTATCATCAAGTAGGGATGGTTGTGATTGTAATAGGCTCGACTCGATCTGTTGCCTTAAGAGATGGTTCTCATTGATGATTTTGAGTTTGGTAATAGTTGGAGAGTGAGTGTGTTAATTCATATTTTTAAGAATAAAGGTAATGCACAAGATTGTGCGAATTATAGAGGAATTAAGTTAATGTGTCATAGTTTTAAACTATGAGAGCGAGTTATGGAGCATAGGCTGCAGCGTGATACTAATGTTTCTCAAAATCAATTTGGATTCATGCCAGGTAGGTCGACTGTGGAAGCCATACATTTATTAAGAGGTTTGATGGAGAAATATAAAGAAAGTAAGGAGGATCTACATATGATATTTATTGATTTAGAAAAAGCATATGATAAAGTTCCAAGAGAAGTGCCATGGAGAGTTCTTGAAAAGAAATAAGTCAATAACGTTTATATTCAAATCATTAAAGATATGTATGTAGGAGCTATTACTTTTGTTCAAATACAGGGTGGTTTGACCAAGTATTTCTCTATTTCGGTTGGGTTACATCAAGGATCAGCCTTACGCCCATATCTTTTTGCTTTAGTCATGGATGTTCTCACTAGACATTTGCAAGAGGATGTACCTTGGTGTATGCTTTTTGCTGATGATATGCTTCTTGTTGATAAGACCAAAGAGAGAGTTGAAGGTAAACTTGAATCATGGAGGTCAACCTTAGAGTCTAAAGGTTTTTGCTTGAGTATGTCTAAAACAGAATATATGGAGTTTAATTTTAGTTGTAATAGACTTAGTGAGGGGATTGTGACTTTGAGCGATCAAGTCATTAATAAGATTACACATTTTAGATATCTTGGATCTATTGTTCAGAATGATGGTGAAATAGATAGGGATATTATCATCATAATTCAAGGTTGATGGTTGAAGTGGAGGAATGCATTGGGCTTGTTGTGTGATAGAAAAGTACCCCTCAAACTTAAGGAAAAATTCTATAACATAGTGGTGAGGCCTGCAATGCTTTATGGTGCCGAATGTTGGCCATTAAAAGAGAAGCATAATACTAAGTTAAGTGTGGCAAAGATGAGCATGCTCAGGTGGATGAGTGGCTTTACCCTTAGAGATAGGATATGAAATGAGCATATATGTGAAAAGGTTGGAGTAGCTCCAGTAGAAGATAAGATTAGAGAGAGTCGCCTTAGATGGTTTGGTCACATAAAACGGCGGCCTTCCGATGACCCGATTAGGAAAGTAGAGGTATTAGATTTGACTTATATTAAGAAAGGTAGAGGCAGACCTAAAATGACTTGGTTAGAAAATATTAGAAATGATCTTTTTTTATTAAATTTAAACGAGAATTTGACTTTTAATATGACACAATGGAGAAAAATGATTAATGTAGCCGACCCCACGAAGTGGGATAAAGGCTTGATGTTGTTATGTTAGTCATTGCTTTATATTGTAGTTCAATTTCTCCACTCATCAATCTCTAGTAAAAAGTTTGTTAGAACTTTGGTGAAATCACAATACAATCAGAAGTCATCAACTGTTGTCAAATCATGTAAAATCTTGTCAAGGTCAACCCACTAAGTCACCCGAGTCAATATAGATTCAAAATACAGATAGTTGAACTAGAAGGACCTATTTTGGATAGATGAAATGTAAGTTTATCTTAATGATGGACTTTTTGTTCATTGCATATACCAAGCCCATGATTAGAAGGCTAAAAATTGTGTTCCACTGTTTCCAAAGCATACAAGGCCAACCAAAGTCTCTCTTGTTTTGTGTGTGTGTTTTTGGTGGGGGGGCATCACTGAAGGAGTCGCGCCGCTTAAGAGAAGAATCGAATGTAGGTTGGGGGGTTCCCACCTATGCTCGCTCACCAATCAAGCTAAGCCCGGTGTGTAGTCTACCATTGCTTTAGAAGCATGAGGAGATACCTCACATGTATAAATTTACTAAAAGGCGCCAACTAAAAGACTATAAAGGAGTCCACCTCCAAGTCATGTCAAAATTTCAATACGACATTTGAGTAAGGAGTGGGGTGGTCATCCTAGATGCTCGGATCATTCTAAATGCTTAGATCATTCCCCATTAATTTTGTATACTCAGCAACTCCACACCTTTAGACATAGATTCATGTTTAAAAATTATTGGTGCATATTTGTTGATATGGGCAGCTTTACTTAATACTTTCTCATCCTGTAATTGTTCTGACACCATTAGCTCTTTTTACCCAAGCTTGAAAGTCCTCAAAGGTATTATTAAAGAAAAAAAATTGGAACTCTAGTTGTTTGCACAAGCATATTAAGACCTTGGAGGCTCACCAAGCCCACTGTTATGATTCTGTGCTCTCAAACCCCTAAATGTTGACATTTCCAAGGAGGTTAAATTAGTTTGGGAAGCTCTCTCCGCTCCTTATTCCGCTTGGGCTGATTGGATTGTTCAACGTGTAAAAAATCATCGCCTTTCTAAAGGAGATGATCCAAATTTTCTATATCGCAAAATCAAAGAAAGAAAAAATTATAGCTCTTTAAAGGAAATTGCTAATGACATTGGAAGTTTTTATTCTCAGGAGGAGATTGTTGGGGTTGCGATAGCCCATTTTAAAAGCCTCTTTAATCAAAATCACTATTTTTTCCACCATTGTTTTGCCTCTCTTTTGAAAACACTTTATACTGCCACTTGGGACGTTATTGGTACCCAAATTTGCAAGGCTATCAAACATTTTTTTTGCTAGAAGTTATCTTCCCAAGAAAGTCACCACTACCATTGCACTTATTCCTAAAGGTCTACATGTTGAGAGAATGGCTGATTATAGACCCATATCCTTGTGCAACACATTTTAGAAAATTATTGCCAAGATTCCTTCCCTAAGAATCAAGCCTATTATGCCTTTCATCATTCATTAGACTTAAATTGGGTTCATTGCTAATATGTTTGATTCAATTCGAGCGTTCGATCTTATGTTTTGATAATTACAAATATTATTGAATGATTATTTACTTATTTATCTATTATACATTGTATGTATATATATGTATATATATATATGTATATATGTATATATATATATGTATATATGTATATATATATATATATATATATATATATATATATATATATATATATATATATATATATTGCATTACTAATCATTTTAGATCCAACATACATCGAGTATAATTGAAGAATCAAGAATTAAGATGGTATAACATCATGGTCTAAGTGAGTGTGTTTGATGGTGTTTGTACTATTCTAATTTTTTCTGAGTTATTTTATGTATTAGATGTATGTTGGCTAATTAACCTAGCATACACTCGCAAGAGAAGATAATTATTAAATATTTAAAATTTTTTATTTAATCGTACTATTTGATCCATTCAAACAAAAATAAATTCAAATATTTAATTTAATAAAATTAGTTAAAATTAATATATAACTAATTGTACTATACGATGACCAAATCATATAGGACGATCAATTATTTTGCTAAAACTTCGCCATTGAATCTTTGTCACTAAAATTTGGCAAATTTGACTTGATTATATTGTATGAAGTAGTTCGTACAATATGAACATTAACCAAAATTGCCTAATTTAATTTTGAGGATTAATGAATTAAATCATGATCAAATCTTCATTAATGATAATTCTGTACAATTATCATCATATAGGATGATCATCAGAGAGCTTGCTAGATAAACAGTGGTTCGTTCTAGACGATTTGTGATTCAATATAACTAATAGTACAATAAGATTGTACATCGTACATGACAATGAGAGACGGGAATTAGAATAATAGGAAAGTACGATCTTGTATTATATAATCAGAGTAATTAATTTAAAAATTAGGATTTTATAAAAGCCCACTTTATAAACATAACATAAGAGACAAGATGTTAGAGGTTAGTAGTTTGAGAGTCTTTTTTTAGAGTGAGCCTTGGAGAGCGTCCATATTAATATGAAGAGAGAGGAGATGAGGTTGAGGGAGTGTTTGCCTTGAGGGATTCAAGGGGTGCCAGGGGATACTCAAAGAGGAGAACCTTTGGGGAGTGGATGTAAGTTGATTTTGAACAAACCACTATAAATTTGGTTTGCATATTATTTACTTTATTTTAATTTATTTTTTTGCACTTTGGTTTACTTTTGGTTATATTTGTTAAAAAATTTTAGGCGATAAATCTTTGGTTAAAATTTTGTATATATATATATATATATATGTATGTATCTGTGTGTGTGTTTTCTAAAAGCTTAAACAAATAAAAAAAATTATTTATTTTTGCTTTTAGTTTGAATATTTTATGCTCTTAAACTCTTCTATATATCTCATTTTGATTTTAAACAAAATATTTTTTTCACTAATTCAACCCCCACTAAGCTCAGTGTACCGTAAGCACTTTTAAGTGGTATGAGAGTGTGATTCTCACTTTGCTTGGTTTCCACACCTTGAGTATATCTACATGATGTACTTTCAAAATCAAACACCTCGAAAGGTTATTCTATTATCCAACTACCACTTTTTTATAATATCTGTTTTAATTTTGGGAAGATTTGTATGCTCGCATTTTTACAATCTATCAATTTTCGTATGTGACACATGATACAAACTGGTGTTAAGGTAGAAATAGAGAAATATCTTTTTCTGAATGGAGCATACATGATCGTGATCTTTTGCAACTTAATGTCAAATGTTTTAACTATTTTTTATGTAGTTTGAAATCAGAAGATTATATGCGAGTTTTTACTTGTATTAATGGGAATATAATTCATGATAGATTTTGCATACTTTTTGAAGGCACAAGTGAACTAAAACAATCTCGCATGAATGTACTTTTACACAAATATAAACTATTTCGCATGCAACCTAGTGAATCAATTTTTAACATGTATAATAGGTTTACAAAAATCATTACATGCTTTGGTTAGAGATATTCCTAACTCCGAAAAAGTTAACAAAATCTTACACTATTTACCTAAATTTTGGGATGCCAAGATTAATGCAATTTTTTAACATAAGGATTTAAAGTTTTACTCCATTGATAATTTACTTGGGTCTTTAATTGCCTATGAGCAAAAAATTAGTAAAAAAATGTAGATACATTTGAATGAAAAAAGGATAAGACAATAACACTTAGAGATGACAATACAGATAACAACGAATCTGGTATAGATAAAAAAGAAGATATCGCCTTAATGATCAGACAATTCAAAAGATTCCTCAAACATAAGCATATGCATCATAATGGCAAACAACGAGGCAAGAATATAAAGTTAAATAAGTTTTCTATTGATGTTGTTTGCTATGAATGCAAAAAGGTAGGACATCTAATCTGAATGCCACAACCCAACCCAATAATATACTGCTTATAGGATATGTCCTATCACGTTAAGTTATGACAGGCAAATCCAAAGATTTAGTTTTTGGGAAATTTTTAGACTTGTCTTCCAATATACATTTCAAAACAAACAACATACTATAGAGCTACTAAAATTATTCAGAATATTGAAAATAAATTGATCCATAAAATCTCTTTCATTTCATTATCAAAATGTCTATACAATCACAAGGCATATCTATAAATAAAAGTTACAAAATAGAAAGATAAAGCTAGTCATGATCATGCAAAAATCAAAATAAGTATCTATAGACTCAGATTATATTAAAAAAATCACTATTCAACGGTATCCTTTCTTTTTTAAAACCCTAAAAGCATAATGTAAAGTCTCCATGAGCTAAAACAGCTCAGTAGCCACCAACACAGATCTAAATTTATAAATATTTTTAAGAATATTTAAATACAATATAATAATTCATTATGCTGAGCAAATCATAATAGCATAATAATTATCTATAGATTCAATTAATAATAGTAAGTAGTTAAATAAACTAAAATTCATATAAACTTTATTTCACAAAATAAAATATAAAATATAATAGAATATAACAAAGTTTTCTGGTCTCAGACAAAATCTCAAATAATTCTAGTCCTTTATGACTCTCAATGTGCCTATAGCATGAGAACTTGCCCATAGGCATAAAAACATCTTGCTTCTTTCACACTAAATTTTTCTAGAACTTCTCAATTCAAATAATAAAGCACATAATTTAATCATATAAACATATGATTTAGCACATCGTAGCAGCTAAAGTATAATTAAGTTCATTTCTGAATTCACATTTTTTTATAATGTTAAGCAATAGAAAATTTTACTAAGAAAAAATTCACAGTTTTTAAATATAACTAAATTATTAAAGATTGTGTAGAATAATATTTTAATATATTAATCTTACTACAACACTATTTTTTAGGGTTCAAAATATTTTATATTCAATAAAAATAATATAATATTTAAAACCCCAAGTATAAAAATTTCAAAAAATATTTGAAATGTTCAAAATCTCAATTACTATAGCATATAAAAATTGACGTGATGAAAGTTTTACAAGTGCAAAATTATCTTAATTTTTTTATAACAAAAATTGATATTTAATTATAAAATTTCAGCATTTTTGAAAATTAAGATAGATATAGTGTGACTTACCTTGATCCAAATAAAGTGAGAGAAAGTTAATGAGAGATGAGAATTTCTGAGGTTTTGCGGGATTTCAAATTTTGTAATCGCGGGATTTCTGCTACTCCATGGCGGCGGACGGTCGCCGACCACTTATGGCCGGTGTTCTGTTTGATGATCGTCGTCCATCTTCACGAGTGCTGAACGCTACTGCTCGGTCGTTTTCATCATCTCCTCCAGCTTTCAGAGACGATAAAACCTCTTTCAATCAAGTTGTTAAATCTAAGGTCAAATCAGGTATGCCATTGGTCATAAATGAAGGCGGTCTATTGACGAGTAAGAAGGAAATGTAAATTATTGGTAAAGGGAAGAAGGTCTTGATTGAAGACAATGCAAAGATTTTTTCAAATCAGGGCTGCCTCTGATAGCAAGCGAAGATTCGGTGGCCTCTCCTTCTTTAAAGTATGTGAGGGAATTGATTAATGATGGTAATAATAGTTTGAGTTTGGAAGTGATGGCTTCCAGTTGTATTGTTCAGGAAGGTAATAACCCAAGGGAGGTTTAGGTTACAGAATTTTCTAAGGTTGTTGAAAAGGTAAATGTTCCTTCTAAGGTTGATATGTCGCACTCTGATCTGGTCGAGGTGCGTAAATGCAAGTCTGGTGATCTTGGTGGATGCGAAGATGGTATTGTTGCAGTCCCAACTCGTCCTATAATTGGGAATCAACAAAATGCTTGGAGCAGAAAAGAAAACATAAAAGTTTCAGATTTGGATTTTGCAAACTGCTTATCTGAGGATGGCACTACAGTTTCACTGCATGAACAAATAGAATTGGAAAATTAAAAAAAGCTACAAAACTCATTAGTCATCAATATTTTCGGTGGAGATGCTCCTTTATAGCTAATTAGCTATGAATTAAGGAAACAATGGTCTCAGGTTGGCAAGTTCCATCTTACTATGCTTGGTATGGGATAGGTTCTTTGCTCCTTATGTGAGCTAGAGCATTTGGAAGCTATCTTGACCAATGGCCCTTGGTTTGTAAACAACCACATCATCAGGATTGATAGATGGTCTCGAAGCTTTTCTCCTACTTCGCTTAAAGGATTAACTGCACCAATTTGGATCAGGTTGCCTAATCTCCCTCTGCACTGTTGGGATGATATTAACATTTGCAGAATAGCATCTATGGTTGGGAAACCATATTTCATTGATGGCAATATGTTTTAGTGGGTAAGAAGAGAATTTGGAAGGGTTTGTGTTCGTATTAAGATGGATACAAAGTTGCCTTTGGGTGTTTGGGTGGAGGGAAGCAGTGGAAAATGCTTTCAGAAAATTGAATATGAACGAATTCCTCAACTTTTGCTTTAATTGTAGAAAAATTGGTCACGTCAAAAATGATTGTGTTAAGAATATTACGGAGACCAAGGTTTGTTCTAAAAATCATGAGAATTTAGACAATTCTAAGATTTCATCTGTGTCAGGTTCTTCTAAAAGCATTCAAGAAATCTGATGGAAGAAGATTGTAATGACAAAGTTGGATGAATCCATAGATGTTAGTAAATTATGGAAAGAAAAAGTTTAAAAATCCAGTTACTAAGAAATTCACTCTACGTCCTGTGGTAACTGAAGGTAGGAAGATTTCTGAAGCAATGAAATATAAGGAAAAAGTAGTAGAGGTAAGAAATGTTTCAAATGTTGTAGGTATACTAAATTCTGCTCAGGTTGTTTCTGAATACACAACTTCTCAAAAAATGTTTACTAACAACAATCCTGTACAAGTTGAGGAACTTGAAATTGTTATGCCTGTCATTCCGAAAGATGATAACTGCTTCAAAGATCTAATGAATCAGGCAGAAGAAGGTGAAATTATACTATCAAAAGTGGATGATTCAGTGCCCATTGAAGCATTTGAAGAAACTGGGGGGTCAGGAGTTGTTTCTCTGGATGAAGGAGTTGTGGAAGTGGAAGAAAAAGAATGTGGCTCTCAACCAGCAAAAAAGAAAAGATCTAAACAGCTTAAAGGCTTGGGTCCGATTAATTCATCTATTAGGAGCAAAAGACCAGATTTGGAGATGAAAGGTACAATGGGGATCTCTTCCCCTATTATTCTATAATGTCATATATTACTTTTTGGAATTATAGAGGAGCAAGGAAGAAAAGTGCTTCTCAATATCTTACGGAGTTTATTAAACTTCATGGTGTTTTTTTTTTTTTTGGGTTTGGTGGAAACTAAGTTAACTTCTATTGATAGAAATGAAGTCAATTCAATGATTGGGGATGATGGATGGTGTTACAACTCGGGCTTCTGAGTTTATGATTTTAATGATAATAAATAATATTTATTAATCTTTTATTTCTCATAGTGTTTGTAGTGCATATTTGTTTGTGTGTTGATTAATATTTCAAGTATACAATGCACCATTCTTTAAAGATTCAAGACTCAAGATTGTGTAGAATTGGTTATATTAAATGAGTCTGTAATTTTCATTTTTTGAGTTAAGTCTTGTAATGATGTATGATAGATTGGTGATCATGCACACATACAGGGGGAGCAAAAAATGATTTTAAATATTTTAATTTGTTTGTAAATCATACTATACGATCTAGATCATACTATACGATATAGTGTAATAAAAATTAATTAAAATATTTTATTTTAATAAAAAATATTTTAAAAATATATCTAATCATACAGTATGATCACCACATCATACTGGATGATCTATTATAATTAGAAAGCCCGCCATTCATTAAATTAGGCAAAAATTTAAAATTTAAAAGTTGTTCTAATTGTACTATACGAACATGATCGTATTGTACGATGTTTAAAATATTGTCTAATTTATCTTGTGATTAATCAATCAAAATGACTTAATTTTGATATTTTGATTGTACTATATGAACTGGATCATAATGTACGATCAACAAAGACGATTTTGGCGTCCCATTCTTTGTCTTGAATGAACTACATTTTTATTGAATTGTTCATATAGTATAACTGGACATCATATAGTACGAATAGGCAAATTGAACTGTTAGTACAGTATTAATTGGTGATCGTACAGTACTAACAAGTCAAATTCTGCACATCGTACTAGACGATCCTGAGATTAGATTTAGGATTTTTTGAGGCCCACTATTTATGCTTTCTCATAAGAATTTGTAATAGTCTTTGCATCCATTGAAGCTTCATTTTTTTGGAAAAAACTTGAAGAGAGAACTTGAAAGGGAGAGAGGAAAGGGTGGAGTTTGAGAGAGGGAGAAGATCCTTGGAAGGGGTTTCAAGGGAGTGTGAAGGATATTTCACATGGTTGTTATAGCGAGCTTGTACCTCAGTACCATCATATTCAAGGTTCATCTTGAGGGAAGTTTTGGGAAGAAAAAGATCTCTTTGTTGCCAAAGAACCCGGCTCGTCCGCCGCACCGGGGAAGGTGGAAGTGATTTTGTAGGGGTTTCTCCGCCTAGCTGTGGGGGCTAAAGGAGACTCACTAAAGGTTTAGTGCAATACTCAGACGGTGCCTCTGGGGAGTGGACGTAGGTCAAGTTTTGACTGAACCACTATAAATCTGGTGTGTTCTTTTCTTTATTATTTCCGCATTTATTTTTCATTGCGATTAACTGCTTGGGTGAAATTGAAAATCTATCTTTTTATTGTGAATGAAATTAGCTTATGCAAAAAGTTATAAAAAGATATTTCTTTTCATTAAAGAGTTTTTAAACATCTAATTCACCCCCCCCCTCTTGGCGCATCTCGTACTTTCAGATGGGATTTTTATCATGTTCCATCAATTGGGTTGTCTGGAGATATTCTTATTTTATGGAACTCTAAAATGGCTTATTTTTCTGTTTATGACTCTTCTTCTCAAATTATGATAGGTGATCTTAAATTTTATAATAAAGGAACATGGAGAGTAGCGTCGGTGTATGGAAGAAAAGATGTGTATAAAAGAAGGGAATTGTGGGAGATGTTAAACAAGCATTCTACTGTCGAAATACATATGGTAGTAGGAGTTGATTTCAATTGCTTGATTTCCAAGGAGGATAAGAGAGGGGGGAAAAGGTTTTTGTTTTGTTAAGGGCCGAAGGAAATGAAGACATTTTTTACTATTAGGCCTAAGTTTACATGGTGCAATAATAAAATAGGTGGAGAAAGGATTCTTGAAAGATTGGATAGATGCTTTATCAATTCAACTGCTTTGTGCTCTTCACATCAGATGGTGGTTAGACATTTGGCTAGAGTGGCATCGGACCATTGTTCAATTCTTTTAAATATACTCAAATTCAATATGGTTACAAAAAGGAATATAAAGTTTAAGGACATTTGGGCTTCATATCCAACTTCAAGTTCTATGGTATGGAAAGAATGGAACAAGTCTTATCATGGGAGTTGTTCTCAAATTCTCAACACCAAATTTAGAAGAACTTTGAAATCATTGTTTTTTGGAGTAAAGCTAAACTGAAGAATCTTAATCAATTAAAAGAATGTATTTTGAAAGAGATACTGGATCTCCAAACAAAAGAATCAACCTTTGGTTCACTCTCGGAAGAGGATTGTTGGAATCTTAAAGCTAAAGTAAGTGAATTAAATTCAATTATGGCTCAGATAAATTCATGGTGGAAACAAAGAGAAAATGTGAAGTGGATAGTAGAGGGAGATTGCAACTCAAAGTTTTTCCATTCTTATGCTAGTGCAATGAGGAACTCCAAATGCATTGCAAAAATAAAATATGAGAATGGTATTTTGGTGGAAGGCAAAAGCATGTTGAAGAAGTTTTTTTTTCAGTTTTTCAAGAAAAAAATGGAATTCTCAAATCCTGTAGAATTTTTTTCAAGAAAAAATTATTATTATTATTATTACAACAGTGCGGTAAATGCGAATTCTCCGAAGCTGGTTAACAAAAATTCTTATGGCAAAGACGGGAGTTCGTATTGAGGTTGATAATAATGCTGTTGTCGAGCTGGAAAGTAATGAAGCAATAGGTACAGATGTTGAGAAAGGAAGAATTCTGAAGAATATGCTTAATATTGGAAAAAGTAATGAAGTTAGTGGAATGAAAGATGAGATTATTTTTGCTTGGTCTAAAACGCAGAATATTAAATGCTCTTACAGGAATGAACAACTGGAAATGTCAGAGGATGGAGTAGTAGTTAAATTGAACTTTGAGTTGTGTAATAAGAATTCTCAAATCCTGCAGAATTCGCTTGTGGTTAAAATTCTGGGAAAGAGTCCAGCATTTCCAATTTGCAGCATGGAGTTGAGGAGATAATGGAATAAATTTGGTAGTGTCCACTTGACGACACTTGGTATGGGATGGATTTTATGCTCTTTTAAAAATTCTGAGGTAATGGAGGAAATTCTAAATGGTGGACCATGGTATGTTGGAGGGCACATTGTTGGAATGGATAAGTGGTCTCCTTCATTTGATCCTAGCTCATTCAAAGGAATTATGACACCTGTATGGATTCGGTTTCCATGTTTACCCCTGTTTTGTTGGGATGAGGAGAATATTGCAAGAATAGCTTCTTTTATTGGCAAACCATTATATTTGGATGGAAACTCTTTCAAATGGGGGAAAAGAGAGTATGCTTAGATTTGTGTGAGGATAAACTTGGAAAATAAGCTACCAAATGGTGTTTGGGTTGATGGAACCTCAGGTAGATTTTTTCAAATGGTGGAGTATGAGAAGATTGATTTACTTTGCTATCATTGTGGCAAAGTGGGTCATGATAGAGCAATTTGTCTAAAAGATAATGTAATTCCAAAGAAAATTCAACCTTCGAAGCAAATGATTAAAGCAGGAAATGATATCCAAGTTTCAAAAGAAGTAAAGGATTCTGATGTGAGAAAAATTGAATATGGCCCATGGATTCTTGTAAAATTCAAGAACAATAAATTCAGGAATGGAAGGTTCAATGGGGGAAGCAAATATGTGAGAAATAATCAAGGAAATCTTCATAAAGAAAATAAAACCAGAGAGAAGATGAAGCAGTAGAAATAATCAGCAATTCTAATGTGGAAATATTGTTTGAAACAACAGCTCCTGAGGTGATCATAGATGCAGAACGGTGTACAAATATTGTTGGGATCAATGATAATATTACGACAAACAAGTTCAATGTTTTAGCTGAGGAAGCTGAAGATGGTGAAGTTGATGTGCAGATGTTTAAGGAGATCATGGAAAATACTAATACTTCTTTTTGGAGTTTTGGTGTGAGTTTTGAGTTATGCAATTTCTTTTTCTGGTACCTCTTTTATAACTTCTTTGCTGGTCAGAGGGTTGTTGACGAGAATTATGTGATCTGTAATGGTTGGGCTTTGTGCTGCTATGGCTGTAGTAGGAATTCATTTTTTGGTGAGAAGACCTTATTGAGTAAGGATGTTAGTCTTGCTTATCATATCATTTTTTGGTGTAACTGTGACGTTACGGGGTACTTACCGACTTTTACCAACTATATTTTTCTTACCGTTTTTTGGAGTATTCCTTGCAGGCATCTTAATGTTATTCATGTGACGAGCTTCAATGATCACAAGGTATTCTTACTTTGTTTTTCGTTTGTCTTTTTCCACTATTTTCAGTTATTTTGCAGGAAGAATGTGCTGAAGGGGATTCTACTGCTCTTCCTTTTTTGGGTGCTGTCGTCTTACAGCCCGAGTTCTTTTTTAGGTTCTTTTTGTAATCATAGTAAAAGGATCCACCGGCTCTTAGTTTTTTTATTTTCTTTTTTTATTGTAGCTCTTTGGAGCATTAGCGAGCTGGAGGAGCCTTCTAAGGACTATGCAACTTATTTTTTGGATATTAATGCGTAGGCCCCATTAGTGAGTTTTAACAAAAAAAAAATCATGGAAAATAATAAAGTTATAGCATGCCTTTCAGTTCCTGAACAACTGGATAGCTAAGAAGGTATGCCAATTCTAATGAAAGAAAAAAAAGTGATACTTTAAATGTTTCGATCAAAAATAAATTGGCAAAAGAAATAAGGTCTTTAGGACCACTTGAAACTGAAAATAGAAAGAAAAGAGGAGAAGGAAGAGGAAGTAAAAAAGGTGGGGATGTATCCCCTTTAGTTATATAAATGGCTTCCATTATATTTTGGAATTGTAGGGGGGCTAGGAAGAAGGATGCCTCCTTGTATGTTAAAGAAATTGTTAGAGACCATGATGTTTTTTTTTTATTGGCTTGACTGAGATTGAACTATCAGGTATAGATAGAAGTGAAGTTAATAGTATTATTGGGATTGATAGGGATTTTTTCCATCACCCAGCTCAAGGAATAGCTGGAGGAATTTTGGTTTTGTGGAAGAAGAATTTGGTCTCATTCAATGTGATTGAGAATTCTTCTCAAATGGTTTTTGGTTCACTTACTACTACTTTTGGAAGATGGAATATTGCAACAATATATTGGAACAAACATTGTCATGAAAGAAGTTTATTATGGGATAAGCTTGAGAAGTCCATGGTGAGTAGCATTCCTTCTATTGTAGGGGGGGGGGGGATTTCAATTGTATTTTAAATAAGGAAGATAAAAAAGGAGGTAAAAGGTTCACTTTCTCTAAATGACCTAGAGATTTGAAGACATTCATGATCAATAATGATCTACATGATGTTGGAATGGTTGGCCCAAGATTTACTTGGTGTAATAACAAGGATGGGGCTACTAGAATATTGGAGAGGCTTGATAGGTGTTTGCTGAATTCTATTGCCTTGCAATTGGTTCCATTAGCGAAAATCAGTCACCTTGAGAGGATTGCGTCTGATCATAGCCCGATTGTTATCAGATTGGAAGAAAGGCAACACAACAAAGCAAAGAATATAAAATTTGAAGATCATTGGAGATCTTACTCAGCTGCTTGGAATATAGTGGCGAAGTCTTGGGGAAAAACTAATTTTGGCAATGAAGTTGACATTTTACATAGAAAGATGAGAAGAACTTTAAAAGCCCTCTTCTTTTGGAACAAGAATAAATGTAAAGACTTATGCTTGCTTAAAGACCAATTAAAAAAGGAAATATTGGATCTACAAATGAAGGAGGCCATGGATGCAAGAATCAATTCATATAATATGTTGATTCTTCGAAGTAAAGTTCATGAGTTAAACATTACTCTAAGAAGATTATCAATTTGGTGGAACCAAAGGGCTAAGGTGATATGAGTTGAAGAAGGAGATACAAATTCTAGGTTCTTCCATAATTATGCCTCGTCTATAAGGAATGGGAATATTGTTAGACAAATCAAAGATGAGAACAATAATGTGCTAGAAGAGTTTGAACAAATTGAAGAAATTTTGTTAAAATTCTTCAATAACAAGTGGAAAGCCATAAATTGTATTATTAATGAGTGGCCTTTGTTGTTAGAAATTCAAAAATTAAAGTTCAGAGATTTGGAAATAATCAAGGCTGATTTCACAGAAGAGGAGTTTAAAAGTACAGTTTTCCAACAAGGAAATAATAAGTCACCGGGCAATGATGGTGTGACTTCTTCCTTCTTCAAGTTCTATTGGAATATTGTTAAGAAAGTTACTTGGACAGATGTTAAGGAGTTCTTTAAGACCAGAGTGATGCATAAGGAATGGAAAGACACTTTAATTGTGTTAATTCCAAAGGTAAAGAAACCTATCTTGCCATCCAATTATAGACCAATAAGTCTATGTCAAACCACATATAAGATTGTTGCAACTATGATGGTTAATAGAATCAAATTCTACATTTCAAACATCATTTTAGAAGAACAAATGGCATTCATTCCTGGTAGGAGTATGTCAGAACATTGCTTACTAGCTCAAGAGATATTCAATAAATTTAGAATATCTAAAAACAAGAATGGCTTGATGGCAATCAAATTAGATATGGAACTCATTAATATCAAAATAAAAATCTAGACTCACCTGCAGGGTTATCCTAAGCAATTAATATATAGAAAGCAGTTATTCCCAAGCAGTTGTATATGAGCAGAAAAGAAAGTAAACACACTGGTCACGCTCTTTTTATGATTTGGGGGCTTTAGCAGCTGAAGCACCTGTGCAAAGAGTTTATAATATTTATGCATTTTTTTATGATTTGCCCCCTTTTTATATTGCCCTGCATGAGCGCGACCACCTGCAGAAAACTGTGTCAACATCCAGATCGTACCTAACCTAAGGGTAATCTAATCGCCAAACACATCAACCATCCATAGAGTGCAGAAAAGTAAGCAGACACAGCAAAGCAATTTCATCCACAACATGCAGTGAAAATTACGAAAAGTCCGGCACACAGCAGTAAAGTAAACACCGGCCTAACCTAGATCTAGAGTTGGTTGTCCTAGCACAACATCTAAAGTGTGTGTGAAAGGTAGCGTGGCGAGGGTATATCCTAAGTTGGGTGACTAATTAAAGTTATCTAAAAGTCTGAGTTTGTTAAGGCTTAAAAGGGTATTTAGATTAAAATTTAAGTATTAGTAGATTAAGAATTTTAATTAAATATATTTTAAAAGTTAATCGATTACTACCTTTGTTTCACATCGAGGCCGTGAAGTTTATTTCACCTTCCTTAGGGCTAAGCTAATAGCCTCGTAGGCCTGGGTTACCCAGTAGCAATCGGGGTTGATTAAGTTACTTTAAGTTTGTAGTAATTAAGAGACGTGAATTAATATTAGGAAGGGTTTCTTGCTGATTTTCAAAACTGATTAGTTTAAGTTTGCCATTAATCGATTCGTGGCGTTGTGCCACCAGGCTCGAGGAACCAGCCTCCTTAGGACACTTAGCCCCGCAGCCCGGAGTAGTCCAGCCGATAAACCAAATTAATGTAATTAAATTAGAAGTTTTAAAAGGTTAGATAATTAATAATTAATCTATTCTTAAGGTTTAACACCCCTTGGAATCCATTCGTGGCGTTGTGCCACCAGGCTCGAGAAACCAGCCTCCTTAGGACACTTAGCCCCGCAGCCCGGAGTAGTCCAGCCAATAAACTTCATCTTCAGGATGGTTGTTGTGTTTTAAAAGGTTTGTTGAATGTTTTAAACATTAAGTTAACATTTTCTGGAGTTTTGGAATAATTGTGAATTTTACGAATTTTGAATATTTTAATCATCCAATAAAGAGGTTGAAAATTGACTTTTTTGATTAAGTCAAATTCTGGAATGTTTGTATTTTATTGAAATACTAGACCTTACTACAATCAGTTAGAAGGTAAGTACGTTGAAATCGGATTTTTCTACATTTTATTACGAAGGTTTGAAGTTTTGGACCAGTTTTGAACTATGGTTTGACCAATTTGTTGACTTTTTGAAATATTGCAGATTCCTGAAATTTAATATTTTTAGTAAATATTAGAACTTATTAGGAGTTGAATGCAAGTGAGTTTGGGTGATTTTGATTTTTCTGGAATTAGTTATGGATATTGGAAGATTTGACTATTTAATGAATTTTGAAATTTTATAATTAGAAGACCCTTTTTTTTTTTATGATTTTCCTCCAAATGAATCCCAAACTTCTTGAAATCAACTCCAAAGGTCAGAAATGACCTAAGGAGAGATTCCCAAGTGTTTGGGAAATTTTTGGAAACTTTAATATTTTTTTAATGAATTAATGAATTAAATGTTGATTTTCACTTAAAATTAGATTAAGGTTCAAACTGCTGTCAAATTAAGGAGCTTTTAATTTTCATTGGTTAAGGGCTTGATTCTGGTCAGTTAGGGGGTTTATATGTATTTTTTGGATTTAAAATGAATTTATTACATTTTTTAGAAGTTTTAAAGGCTCAATTAAGGGTATAAACTTAGGAAATTTGATTAAGGGTCTTAATGACTTCTAAATTCAGTGAAAATTTTTCCTAAGGGTGAGAATGTCACTAAGTTTAAATGTTTGAAGTTCCAACTCAAGAGGGAGTGAATCCTAATTATTGGAAACATTCTAAGTTTTCTATACAAATCCTTAATTATTGTCCTTAATGACACTAAGTTGAAATTACTAAACGACAAGAGGGGGGGTGAATTGTAAAAGTCTTTCTCTTAATAAAATTAACCCTAAACAAGAGTTCTAATTTTTTTTGTTATTTTTGAAATATTAAAACAAAGATTTATGCAATTTTACTTTCACAAAAATCCACGTGCAATAGATATGACAAAATGAAAGTGCAAGCAAAAAGTAACCAATGATAAAGAAAGAACACACCAAGAATTTTATAGTGGTTCGGTCAAAATATGACCTACGTCCACTCCCCGGAGTCCTCCACTCCGGGATTTTCACTATAAAAATAGTTCTCCTTTTGCCCCCCTCGGCAAGGCGGAGAAGCCTGTACAAACCTCCCTTTCACCAACCCGGCGTGGCGGAATACCAAACTCTGTTTTCGCCCTCCTGGCGACGGCAGAGAACCTTCTCGTTTTTCTCCCTCCTGGAGAAGGCAGAGAACCTTGAGGTAACGGATGCAGACGAGCCTTTCCCTTGGAGATCCTCCCTCAAATCCTTCTCGGGCCACAGGAGGAGCAAGATGCAGCAAGCTTGGAGCAACCGTGTGATCTCCCTCACACCTCTTCTCCCTCACAAAGCTCACCTTCTCCTTCCTCTCTCAACCCTCAAGAATTTCTCTAGAGTTTTCTCCCTTGGAAACCCTCTCTAATCACGTTCACCCCCTCTGTCAATCTTACCCAAAAAAAACTTGATTGGTATCTAAAAAAGGCTCCAAAAACCTCTGAATACAAAAGTAGCCGTTACTGTTCGTACAGTACGATATGGTATCGTACAGTACGATATTCATAAACAGTCGTCGTCCTGGTACGAAGATGTACGAACAGTACAGAAACAATTCGTACTGTACGATATAATATCGTACGGTACGATTTAACAAGATACTATTCGTACAGGACGATGGTCTGGACGATCGGATGTCGTCTCTGTTCATCGTATGGTACGATCACTATCGTACAGTACGATGTGACAAAAACCAAGAGATCGTCTAGGACGATATCCGGGACGATCATACTTCGTCTCTGTTCATCGTATGGTACGATTGACATCGTACAGTACGATGTTCAATTTTGAATTAGGCCTGGATTACATGCACTAATCACGGGTTAATTTAAGTAAGTAATTAAAACGGATCGTACAGTACGAACATGTTCGTACAATACGAACGGCGCAAAATCACTTGCTTAAGTTAAATCACGGCTAGGGTTTTGGATCTGAACATATCGTACAGTACGAGATACGTTCGTACAGTACGATCTATTCACAGATATGCCCACATAGCTTGGATCGTACGGTACGAAATACAATCGTACAGTACGATCTACAGAGAAGAATTTTAGTAATATTTTGCAGTTAAAAAGGAACTCTCCCCCTGTGTGTGTGCATGGTTGCTCTTGCTCTTACGCATTTTGTGGCCAGACTCAATAAAGTAAAAAATACAATAAATGAAAAATACAATGTTTGACTCATACTCCTAATCTACCCGGTCTTGAGTCTTCCTTTCTTCCTGAGTCACTTATGATCTTCCTGAAATGTTAGTGCTCAAGGAAAATAACAAATAGAATAATAATCAATGAAAAGCAGTTCCAAAACACTCATTATTTGGCATCATCAAAATCTCAAACTCGGGGTCACGGGTTGCAACAATCTCCCCCTTTTTGATGATGTCAAATAATTTGTTGCAAGTAAGAAAGAGAAACATTTCTTTTGTTTTTTTTGTTTGTTTGTTTTTTTTTTTAAATTAAACACAAGAAGGAAACAAAAGATATTGCATTTAGATAAATAGGCATTACAACATTACAACAAACTTCTCCCCCTTTTGACAGCACAAAAAGGAGGAGCAACTAAAAGCACAAAAAGCGGAAAAACAGAAAAACCTACAATGCAAACATAGACAATCTAGTCAGACGGGTCCTGATCAGGTGGTGGTGGAGGTGGATTTGGCTGAAAGTATTGAAATAGAGCGTCGAAGCGGTGATCAATTGCTGTAAAACGCTCTCCAAACCATTGCATATCAGCCTCGTGTTGCTGATGTTGTTCTTGAATATGTATGTCGAGGCGAGTCTGCAGCTGGTCGAAGCGGGCGACTAAATCATCATGTGGGTGTGGTGGAGCTGGTGCTGGTGCAGTTGCTCGGGGTGCAGCATGGCGTCGTGGTCGAGCTGGAGCTGTGGCTGGTGCATCTTCTCCTTCTTCTTCATCAAAGATGGGTTCTTCAGGCTCATGTCCCCGATGAAAGAGGATACGGAAGGAAGCATCCGTATAGAAAATGGGAAGCATGTCGGGTTCACCAGGATAGGATAATTGATATTTATGGAAGAGGATATATCCTATGAGGTGACCAAGAGCCAGATTTTGTTTTCGACGAGTGGTGGGAAGACGAACAAAAGTCATGTGCCGAATATAGTTGCTAATCAAGTCGACCTCATCAAACTTAATGTTGGACATAATCAGGTAGGTAGCGACTGACAGAGTAGGGGTCAGATTGATGCGGTCGCCACCTTTGGGTATGATAGAGGTTCGAAGAACATGTTGAATTATACGGGCATTGCGGGTTAAGGATTGGACTAGAGGCTGGTGTTGATGAAAAACAGTATTCCTAAGGACTCTATTTACATCGCTCCAATCAAAATCATCGGTGAGAAACGAGCGAACCATAGGTCCTTCAGTGGACAGCCCAATATGTTGGGCGATGTCGGCTCTAGTTATTTCAACGGGGCGGCCACAAACAAGGGAGTGAAAAGTGGTGTTATCGACTGTGTAGGTGAGGTTGGCAAGAGGAATTGAAAGGTAGTGGAGGCAAAGAGGCCCATTACCTCGAAATTTAGAGCGGCCTGATTAAGCATTTTTGAGGGAGAAATTTTGCAAGCCTTGTAGCGGTAGTAGGCTTCCTCATTCTCACTATTCAGGAAGCGATCGGGTTGACGACTAGATGAGGACGAGCTTCCGGCAGTCATCCGACCTCGCTTAGACATTGCAGGAGGGCACGAAAATGAATGGAAGGCTAAGGGAGGAGAGGGTTGAGTGAGTTGAGCAGCCTAGGCAAGGGTATTTATAGGATTTTCTGTGAATCGTACAGTACGATCTTGGATCGTACAGTACTATATCCAATTAATATTCTGACCGATCGTTTCGGGAAAAGGCAGTCAAATCGTACCGTACGATCAAAATCGTACAGTACGATCAGGCGAATATCGATCGTCCCGAGGCCCTCAGTACGACTTTTGACCAAAAGTTTCGTACTGTACGAATACGTGGATCGTACAGTACGATACGTAATAAATATCGTACCAAACCCCTTTAACTCGAATTCGTCCGTTGTGCTGATGTGGATCGTACCGTACGAAGCGAATGGATTGTACAGTACGATACTCAATAATGTCGTACCAAACTGTTTTAATTCGTCCCAATCCGTTGCTGACGTGGATCGTATTGTACGAAGAGGAGGAATCGTACAGTACGGTAGGCAATTATGCGGGACGATTATCGTACAGTACGATGTGTATAGTATAGTACGATCAACAGAGCTGAAATCTGCCTATTGTCAGATGGTTGATTGTGATATTCGTACAGTACGATATAGATCATACAGTACGAAGAACAGTCAATGTGAGTGTTGGTGTGGTGAGTGTGTGGTGATCAGGAGCAGCCCTAAAGATTTTTTTTTTAATTTATTTTTTTTTATTTATTTAATTTTTTTTTATGCATTTATATCTATGACACCTAATCTAGTCCTCAAGGTGCTAAAGGTGTCAAAAGCTAATGGTTTTGTGAATATGTCTGCCAATTGATCTTCTGTAGCGATGTGATGTAATTCAATATCTCCCTTAGCGACGTGATCTCTAATGAAATGATGTCTAATGTCTATGTGTTTCGTTCGAGAGTGCTGAATTGGATTCTTAGAGATACAAATTGCACTTGTGTTGTCACACATGATCGAGATGGTTCCAACAGGTAGTCCAAGATCAAGAATTTGTTGTTTTAACCATAGTACCTGTGCAACACAACTTCCTACTGCAATATATTCTGCCTCGGCTGTGGAAAGTGCTACTGAGTTTTGCTTCCTACTGGACCACGAAACTAATGATTGTCCGATGAATTGGCATGTACCAGAGGTGCTCTTTCTATCTATCATACATCCTGCAAAGTCAGAATCTGAGTACCCTAGGATTTCAAAGGAAGTGCTGTGTCTGGGATACCAAATTCCTAAGTTTGGGGTGCCTAGTAGATATCTAAGAATTCTTTTGACAGCAGTTAAGTGAGACTCTTTAGGATCGGCTTGGAAACGGGCACAAAGGCACACACTAAACATTATGTCCGGTCTACTGGCAGTCAGGTAAAGAAGTGATCCAATCATTCCTCTATATTTTTTCTGATCTACTGATTTTCCACTAGGATCCTTATCTAATTGGATTGTCGAACTCATTGGGGTGTTCATGAGCTTTGCACTATCCATTTCATATTTCTTTAAAATATCCTTAATGTACTTTGATTGGCTAAGAAAGGTTCCATTATCCATTTGTCTTACACTAAAGCCAAGAAAGTAGTTAAGCTCTCCCATCATGCTCATTTCAAACTCATTACTCATTGTTTTTGAAAATTCATCGCATAAGTTTTTATCCGAGGATCCAAACAAGATGTCATCTACATATATTTGAACAATGAGAATTTCTTCTTTGACTTTTTGTAAAAAGAGTGTAGTATCTACACTACCCTTTTGAAATCCTCTATCCAAAAGAAATGAGCTAAGTCTTTCATACCATGCTCTAGGTGCCTGCTTTAATCCATATAGTGCCTTTTTTAATTTGAATACATGGTTTGGAAATTGTGAGCTTTCAAATCCGGGGGGTTGCTCAACGTAGACATCTTCCTTAATTACCCCGTTCAAAAATGCACTCTTTACATCCATTTGATATAACTTAAAGTTCTTGAAGCAAGCAAAAGCTAAGAGCACTCTTATGGCTTCTAGTCTAGCAACCGGGGCAAAGGTTTCTTCAAAGTCTATTCCCTCAATCTGGTTGTACCCCTTAGCTACTAGCCTTGCTTTATTCCTTATTATTGTTCCTGAATCATTCACCTTATTCTTGAAGACCCATTTTGTTCCAACAATACTCTGCTCTTTAGGTCTCTTAACTAACTCCCAAACATCATTCCTGGTGAATTGGTTCAGCTCTTCTTGCATTGCTAGAATCCAAAATTCATCTCCTAAGGCTTGATCTATACTTGTAGGTTCTATCATAGAGATGAAAGCTGAGTGACTAACCTCCTTCCTAAGTCCATGCCTAGTTCTTACACCTTCTGAAGGGTCTCCTAAAATTAACTCTTTAGGATGACTAGAAGAATATCTCCATTCTCTAGGCAAGTCTTCCTGAGATTCGACCCTTTCTCCTAAGGTCATAGTCTCTACTCCTTGAATTGCCTTTATTTCATCATCTTCAATTTTAGTTTCTGAGGGCATATCTGATTCATCAAATACCACATGGGTGGATTCTTCTACTACAAGGGTTCTCTTATTAAAAGTTCTATAGGCCTTACCTACAGAAGAATAGCCTAAGAAGACACCCTCATCAGACTTGGGATCGAATTTTCCTAAGGGATGTTTACCATTATTTAAGATGAAGCACTTACACCCAAAGACATGTAAATGTGAAAGGTTTGGTGTCCTACCCTTAAGGAGTTCATATGGAGTTTTATTCAGCTTCGATCTAATGTTTACTCTGTTCAAAACATAACAGGCTGTGTTGACTGCTTCTGCCCAAAAATATCTAGGAAGGGTATACTCCGCTAACATTGCCCTAGCAGCTTCTACCAAGGTTCTATTTTTCCTTTCTGCTATGCCATTCTGTTGGGGTGTTCTAGGAGCTGAGAAATTGTGCTCTATTCCTATCTCTTGACAGAATGACTCAAATCTATCATTTTGGAACTCTCCACCATGATCGCTATGGATTGTTGATATTTCACAACCTAATTTTCGTTGAATCCATGTGGAGAAAATCTTAAATTCCTCAAAAGACTCATTCTTGTGTGCTAAGAATCTTACCCAAGTAAATCTAGTGAAGTCATCTACAATCACAAATCCATAATTCTTTCCACCTAGACTGGCTGTACTAACGGGTCCAAATAAGTCCATGTGTAGAATTTCTAGTGGCCTAGAGGTGATCACGTCTCTAATTGAGTGAAAGGATGATTTGACTTGTTTTTCTTGTTGACAAGCATCACATAAGTGATCCTTGGTGAATTCTAACTTAGGTACACCTCTAACTAGGTTTTTCTGAGTGATGTTTCTAAGAGTTTTCATGCTAGCATGGCATAGTCTCCTATGCCATAGCCACGAGTCATCAACTATTGTTTTCAAGCAAAATGATTTTGAGTTATCTACACGATCAAGGTCTAACATGTAAACATTGTTCATTCGTTTTCCTTCTAGAATTACTTCATCAAATAAACTAATCAGGCATCTATCAGTAAAAAATTTAACATCAAAACCTTTGTCACACAGTTGACTAATGCTAAGCAAATTATGTTTCAACCCATCAACTAGTAAAACATTTTCAATTAAAAAGTTCTTAGCATTACCAACGATACCTGAGCCTATCACCTTCCTGGTAGTGTTGTCTCCCAACGTTACTTTGCCTCCAGTTTTGGTCTCCAATAGGATGAACTTCTTCATATCTCCAGTCATGTGTCGCGAGCAGCCACTATCCAGGTACCACATGCTCTCACTAGGTCTTTTGTGAGAGCAGCCCTACATTTTCATTCAAAGATTAGATTTGGGAACCCAAGTGAGTTTGGGTTCCTCCTTATGCTTGCATGAATGAGATGTATGCATGTTATGCTGTGATGGATGCAGTTTAGGTCTCCATACTAAGTGAGTCCTACGGTGAATTGTGTATGTGCGGGCTATGTGACCTAATATGCCACAAGAGAAGCACCTAATACCAGGAAATGGGTTTACTAATCTATGAGTGTGGTGGTGCCTCTTCCTAAGGTTTTGTGATGCATGCTGTGTTGGGGGTTTTCTAGGATGGCCTACTGTGAGTGATGCAATTTCATTATCTAGTTCTTTTATCTTTTCACTATAAGTTTTATTTTGAGCTGTCAATCCATCAACTTCTATCAATAGCAAGTGCTCACTATGATCTACTTCTAATGCAAGTGCAGTTAGTTTTTCAAACTCTACATCTAGTTCAATATGTGATGTTTTCAAGGATTCATGCGCTTCAATTAGTTCAATATGCTTCTTATTTAATGCATCATACTCATCAAGAAGTAACATGTGATCTTTATCTAAATCAGAATTTTCTTTAACTAAGTTAGCATGCTCAATTTGTAAGGAACTAAATTCAATATTAAGTTTAGTATGCATTTTCTTCAGTTTCCTATACGAGTCATGAATATTCTCAGAAATAAGTAATAATTCATCATAAGAAAGTTGACATACCTCATCTTGATCCAATTGATCAAGGTTATCATTAGCCATAAGACACAAATTTGTTACCTCCTCCTCTGCTTCTCCTTCTGATGATTCTGAGGCAGAGTCGGCCCAAAAAGCTTTCTGTGTCTTTGTCTTTCCTCTCTTGTATTTAACTTTGTCATCTCCTTTCTCCTTTGCTGGTTGACTCTTCAGATTAGGGCAATCGGCTCGAAGGTGACCTGGCTTCCTGCACTCAAAGCAAATTGTATCAGATGAAACCTTATTGGACCTTGAGCTCTTACCTTTATTCCAGCTGTTCTGATGACGCTTCTGTTTTCTCTTCAGGAAATTTTTGAACTGTCGGGTCATCAGTGCTATTTCATCTTCTTCCTCCCCTGCAAAGCTTTCACTTTCTGAGTTGCTAGCTTTTAATGCCACCGTCCGCTCCTTTTTCTTTTCACCTGCATCACTTTGCCTTTGGCTCACTCCTTGCTCGTATGCAATGAGTGACCCGAGGAGGTTATCAATGGAATAAACATTAAGATCTTTGGACTCAGTGATAGCAGTTATCTTAGCATCATAGGAACTAGACATGCATCTAAGAATTTTATTCACTTTCTCGGAATTTGAAATTTCTCTACCTAATGCATGCAAGGATGTCACGATTTGGGTGAACCTAGTGTACATGTCAGAAATTGTTTCGCTAGGTTTCATACGGAATAATTCATAATCATGCAGTAGAATGTTAAGCCTAGACTGTTTTACTTCGTTTGTTCCTTCGTATGTAATGCACAGTCTATCCCAAATCTCCTTACCAGAGGCACAAGTAGATACTCTCATATAGTCCTCAGATTTCAATGCACAAAAAAAGCAGTTTAAGCACTTAGCATTCAGTTGGGCTAATTCCCTATCCTCATTGCTCCATTCAATAAACGGTACAGGAGTTTTCAAACCATTAACAGTTTTAAACGGTGCAACATACCCATCATTTACTAAAATCCACATGCGGTAATCTATAGATTACAAAAATGTAGACATTCTAATTTTCCAAAAATCAAACGGTATGTTATCAAAAAGTGGTGGACGAGTTATTGAATAACCCTCCGCAGTGTTACGATTACCAAAGTTTGACATGATCGTTTTTTCAAGGTTTTTTAAAACACTATTTTTGAAAAACCAGCTCTGATACCAATTGAAATTACTAAACGACAAGAGGGGGGGTGAATTGTAAAAGTCTTTCTCTTAATAAAATTAACCCTAAACAAGAGTTCTAATTTTTTTGTTATTTTTGAAATATTAAAACAAAGATTTATGCAATTTTACTTTCACAAAAATCCACGTGCAATAGATATGACAAAATGAAAGTGCAAGCAAAAAGTAACCAATGATAAAGAAAGAACACACCAAGAATTTTATAGTGGTTCGGTCAAAATATGACCTACGTCCACTCCCCGGAGTCCTCCACTCCGGGATTTTCACTATAAAAATAGTTCTCCTTTTGCCCCCCTCGGCAAGGCGGAGAAGCCTGTACAAACCTCCCTTTCACCAACCCGGCGTGGCGGAATACCAAACTCTGTTTTCGCCCTCCTGGCGACGGCAGAGAACCTTCTCGTTTTTCTCCCTCCTGGAGAAGGCAGAGAACCTTGAGGTAACGGATGCAGACGAGCCTTTCCCTTGGAGATCCTCCCTCAAATCCTTCTCGGGCCACAGGAGGAGCAAGATGCAGCAAGCTTGGAGCAACCGTGTGATCTCCCTCACACCTCTTCTCCCTCACAAAGCTCACCTTCTCCTTCCTCTCTCAACCCTCAAGAATTTCTCTAGAGTTTTCTCCCTTGGAAACCCTCTCTAATCACGTTCACCCCCTCTATCAATCTTACCCAAAAAAAACTTGATTGGTATCTAAAAAAGGCTCCAAAAACCTCTGAATACAAAAGTAGCCGTTACTGTTCGTACAGTACGATATGGTATCGTACAGTACGATATTCATAAACAGTCGTCGTCCTGGTACGAAGATGTACGAACAGTACAGAAACAATTCGTACTGTACGATATAATATCGTACGGTACGATTTAACAAGATACTATTCGTACAGGACGATGGTCTGGACGATCGGATGTCGTCTCTGTTCATCTTATGGTACGATCACTATCGTACAGTACGATGTGACAAAAACCAAGAGATCGTCCAGGACGATATCCGGGACGATCATACTTCGTCTCTGTTCATCGTATGGTACGATTGACATCGTACAGTACGATGTTCAATTTTGAATTAGGCCTGGATTACATGCACTAATCACGGGTTAATTTAAGTAAGTAATTAAAACGGATCGTACAGTACGAACATGTTCGTACAATATGAACGGCGCAAAATCACTTGCTTAAGTTAAATCACGGCTAGGGTTTTAGTTCTGAACATATCGTACAGTACGAGATACGTTCGTACAGTACGATCTATTCACAGATATGCCCACATAGCTTGGATCGTACGGTACGAAATATAATCGTACAGTACGATCTACAGAGAAGAATTTTAGTAATATTTTGCAGTTAAAAAGGAACTCTCCCCCTGTGTGTGTGCATGGTTGCTCTTGCTCTTCCGCATTTTGTGGCCAGACTCAATAAAGTAAAAAATACAATAAATGAAAAATACAATGTTTGACTCATACTCCTAATCTACCCGGTCTTGAGTCTTCCTTTCTTCCTGAGTCATTTATGATCTTCCTGAAATGTTAGTGCTCAAGGAAAATAACAAATAGAATAATAATCAATGAAAAGCAGTTCCAAAACACTCATTATTTGGCATCATCAAAATCTCAAACTCGGGGTCACGGGTTGCAACATAAGTTTAATGGGCTCAAATCAATGTATTGTCTAACCCTTAAACAAAGCATAAATAAGCACATAAAATGGCACAATCAAGTCCTTAAGACTAGGAGAGCCTAGGCTAGGTGGTGTGTGCACCCTAAACATGCAAAGACTAGACCCTTTTTTATTAATATTGCTAAATTGTGATTAATGAATAATTAGGATATAATTACCCATTAATCACCTTCCCCCATGTATTCCATTCACATATCCAACTTATGCTTAAAATTTCAAACTCTCCTCTCAAACTCTTAGGGATTTAAATATATATATAATATAGTTTTAAAGTAGATATTTTTAAATATATATATATAAATATATATACACACAAATATATGTAAATATATATATATTAGGATAAAATAATTGAAGATATTATAGAAATAAGATCTTAAGGATTGAGAGACCCACTGACCTTGGGGTCATTTGAAAGTATCCTTTAAGATATAAGATAATTATCATAATATTTAATTAAATATTAATAAACTATCAAAATAATCATATAACTCAAATTAATATTAAAATTTAATTGAATAACTCTGAAATTTTTTTTTGGAAGTCAGTAATACATCCTATAATATTCATACCAAATTTCAAAGTAATATACCTTATATATTTTTAATTAAAAATAAAATATAATTTTCTGTATTTCTTAAATTATTAATAAAATAATATTCAAAATAGTCTCATTTTATTTTTAAAATAAACTAGATGAAATTATGAACAGTTTGATATATTATACTAATTTTTTGGTTTTATATTTAATTTGTTATGATTTTTTGAAGTTATATCAATTAAAATAAATTTAATTCCATTAATCAGTCAAACGGCGGCGCCGGCGGGACGCGTGGCTCGCTCGGGTTCGTCCAGCGCAAAACGGCGTGGACACGCGTCTGCCGCAGACCGCTTCACACGGTTTCACTTAACCACGTCAGCGGTCGGCGGAGACCGTTGGATCAGCCGCGGGTTTGATCTAACGGCTGGGATCGTATCCCGCCGTTTGATCTCAACAGGAGAAGATCAGACGGCGGATGTTCGATCCCGCAACTCTGCACAGACGGTCCTGATTTCGTCAGACGATTGATTGAACATTAAATGGAATACACGGGTGAACCAAACCGCAGAACGGCTTGATCTGGACCGCTGATCGAGTGATCAACAGTCCAGAAAACGTACGCCTGGGCTAGACTGCGAAAACGCCCTAGGATCCGTTTTTTGGTTCGTTCTCTCGATCGGGTTGACTAAATCACTTGAAATTTTAAACTCAAGAAGAAGACATGAACAGAAACAGTGGGGAAAGATTGGTTTTGCTTAACAAACTCTAGGCATAGAGCTAATTAATTCCATCTAAAGTGAACTAGATCTAAAGTTTTTAAGAGATTATACCGTTGGATCTTGGAAATTTCTGGATTGATGAGCTTGTAGACTGTCCAAGTGAAGATCCCTAGCACGAAGACGAGCTCGAACACGCCTGGATCGACTGCTACAAGCTTGGGACGGACTAGGTGGTGGACTCGCCGGAGAACTGGCCGCCGGTGACGTGCAACCACTTGGATCTTGTAGTGGGAATGTAGAGGAAGCCCTGGGGATCTCAAACAAACAAAGAACTCGCTCTGGGAGGCTAGGGTTAGTGAGAGAGAGTGCCTTGATCCAATGAATCAAAAAGAGAACTTTTTCCCTATTCAAACGGCCTGGGCTGGATTGGATGGCTGGGATCGACTCCTAGGCTCTCCAGATGATGCCACCTGTCCCTGGGAAAGCTGGAAGGCTGTCCCAAAGGCTGGACACGCCTCATTCCCATTGGGTGAACTTGGGATGAGTGGAGGGGGACATTGCTTCTTATGGCTAAACCAGGCAGTTAGAGCAGCTTAAGCAAGGGTTAATTAAAGGAATAAAGCTAAAAAGATGAGGTTAGGCGTGTGATATAGGAAGGGAAAGGGGTTTAGTATGGCTTTGACCATGAAAAGAGATTTTTTAAAGGGTTTTGACTGTCTTGACCAGTCAACTGGTCAATGACTGCTGATGTGGCATGGAGAGAGTAGTAGCAGCCAATGGGAGAGCTTCCAAGCTTAGGGAAAATGAGTTTGAGATTAAAAAGGAAGGTTTGACCATTTAAAAGAAGGGTTTAAGGCTCTATTGACTTGGTTTGACCAGTCAACCAAGTCAAAATTGATGATGTGGCACTTGGGGAGGTAAAGGGTTATTTGGGATGATTTGGTTAAGGGTCAAAAGTCAAAAGTCAAAGCTAGGAGAAATAGGGGCAAATGCCATCAAGATTTGACCAAGAATTGAGGGTTGACTTGGTCAACTCAAGTTAGGTTGGACTCCAAATAGGTTTAGAAATATTCAAGGTATTGAATGGAATGATTTCAAGGGTTTGAGGATGTTGATATAGTTAAATGAGTCAAAATGGTTCATTTGAACTCTTAAGGGTTCATTGGGTCAAACCATGTTGACTAGGTCAACCAAGTTGACCCAATGGGTGAGCTTGGGCTGGATAAATTTGAGATGATGTTTGGAAGTCATTGGAGGTGGTCTCCAAGTCTAGAGAGGTCAATTGGGTCAAAACCCCTATTTGAACCCTTAAGGGTCCTCTTAGGTCAACCATGTTGACTTGGTTAACTAGGTTGACCTAGGAGCCGGGAATGGGTTCAATAAATTTGAAATAATAATTGAAACTTGCTGGAGGTGGTTGGATTCAATTTGGAGCTCATTTGGTTGGAAATCAATACTTGAGCCCCATGGGGGTATTTTGGTCATTTTGGGCTCATGACCACTAGGGGCTGAAATGAGTCCAGAAAGTTTCAGTTTATTAATCAACATGTCAAGATTAATGGTCTGGAATTGATTAGAGGCTTTGGTGAAGGTTCTAGGGTCAGAATCTTCAAGGCCAAAGGTCCAGTGGCATAGGCTGTAAATATTTGAAGGTTTTACAGCCTATGGATTTTGATTTAGATTCTGAGGTTAGAGACCTCAGAATGGGCTCAAATTTGAGGGGTAACCTCTAGAGACATGTCCTATCACTTTGCAAGTGGTAGACTCTGAATCAGAGGTCATTTGACTGGGTTTCAAAGTATTTGAAAATTCAATGAAAAAGGCCTTTAGGACAGGGCCTTAGGACTTAGGATTTGGGTTTGGATTTCTGGATTTGGAATGGATTTTAAGTTTGAATGATTAATATTGAAGTATCCAAATCATTAACAATCATGTGGTGATTGTTAATGAATGGATAGGGTCAAAGTTAGATCAAGGGTAGGCTCAAAGTCAAAGTTGAAGTTTGAATTGTCAAGTAGATTGGATCAAGGGTTGGATGTGGTTGAAGCTTAGATTAATTAGAATTTGGATTGAATGAAGTTTGAGATTTGAATTGATCAAAAGTAGGAATTGATTTGATGTTAAAGTTGATCAAAGGTATGGGATTAATTTGAGGTTAGAATGGATCAAAGGGATGGGATTGATTTGAAGTCTGGATTGATCCTAGGATCTAGAGGAGTTCTAGGATTTGGATATGGAAGAATCCTAAGCTCTAGAGTAGGCCCTAAGGTTTTGGCTCTAGAAGGATCCTAAGGTCTAGAATAGGCCCTAAGGTCTGGCTTTAGGAAGGATCCTAAAGTCTAGAGTGGATCCTAAGGTCTGACTCTAGGAAAGGATCTTAAAGTCTAGAGTGGATCCTAGGATCTAGGATTGGATCTGGATTCTGGAAGGGTCTTAGTGACCTCATACAAAAATGAGGTCAACAAATGGACCCCCAATGTGTGTGGTAGAAGGAACTTCTGCTGCACACATTGGCGTTGACCGAATAGAAGTAGAATCTCAAAGGTAGAAGGGAGGGTATCACCTAATCTTAAGTCCATAGGAAGCTAGTGAAAGGCTTACACCTATTTGGAAAAGAGAACTGGGAAAACCAAGGTAGGGAATACCTAGCCTTGGGTCTAAGGAAGGGCATCACCCAACCTTAGGCCTATAGGATTTTGATAGAAGACTAACTCCAAATAGGCAAATCAACTGGTAAACTAGGATGGTGCCACGAAGGGCGTACTCCACCACTAGCGAATGGTCATGTGGGGAGGAAACTTGCTCCACACAGAGGACCTCAACTGGCAAACTAGGATGGTGCCACGAAGGGCGTACTCCACCACTAGCGAATGGTCATGTGGGGAGGAAACTTGCTCCACACAGAGGACCTCAACTGGCAAACTAGGATGGTACCACGAAGGGCGTACTCCACCACTAGCGAATGGTCATGTGGGGAGGAAACTTGCTCCACACAGAGGACCTCAACTGCAAACTAGGATGGTACCACGAAGGGCGTACTCCACCACTAGCGAATGGTCATGTGGGGAGGAAACTTGCTCCACACAGAGGACCGAAACTGGCAAACTAGGATGGTGCCACGAAGGGCGTACTCCACCACTAGCGAATGGTCATGTGGGGAGGAAACTTGCTCCACACAGAGGACCGAAACTGGCAAACTAGGTTGGTGTCACGAAGGGCGTACTCCACCACTAGCGAATGGTCATGTGGGGAGGAAACTTGCTCCACACAGAGGACCTCAACTGGCAAACTAGGATGGTGCCACGAAGGGCGTACTCCACCACTAGCGAATGGTCATGTGGGGAGGAAACTTGCTCCACACAGAGGACCTCAACTGGCAAACTAGGATGGTGCCACGAAGAGCGTACTCCACCACTAGCGAATCTAATCCTAAGGGAATGAAGGACACAACCTTAAGGAAAAGAACAGAGAAAATTAATAGAAGATGAAATTTAAAAGACTCAAAGCAGAATCATGAATCAAGAAAGTGAATTTTATTGATTGATCAAAAGAGCTACATCAAGCATAGTATTTCTTAAGGAAACGTCCGTTGACAGGTAACATCGGACGAATTCCTTTACAATCTACTAACTGATACGAGCCTCCTTCGTAGACAGTCTCTATGACGAAGGGTCCTTCCCAAGTAGGTTCAAATTTGCCTCCCAACTTTCGATGGGCTAAAATAGGCCTCCGAAGGACCAACACCAAGTCTCCCGCTTGGAAGGTCCTAGGTCGCACTAGCTTATCATGGGCTTGAACCATACGGGATTTATATAACTCCAAACTTTGTTGAGCTTGGAGACGTCGCTCTTCAAGGCCTTCGAGTTCTTCCAATCGCAGTTTTGCATTTTGTTCATTTGTAATTTGGTTCTGAACTGCAATCCTAAGCAACGGAATCTGTACTTCCAAGGGTAGAACGGCCTCAGATCCATACACTAGTGCAAACGGAGTAGATTGGGTCGGAGTTCTATAAGTGGTACGATAAGCCCACAAAGCCTCCACCAACCGCTCATCCCATTGTCGCTTGTTACCATCAAGGGTCTTTTTAATGATTTGCACCAAAGTTTTGTTGAAGGCCTCGACCAATCCATTTGCCCGGGGGTAATAGATTGTTGAGTATCTCCAATCAATATTATGGCGTCTCACAAAACTGTTAATCTTTGTAGACTTGAATGCGGACCCATTATCGGATATGATTCTGCGGGGCACGCCGAATCGATACACGACATGGTCACGAAAGAATTTTAGAACATGGTGGGATGTCACATTGCGTAGGGGAATTGCTTCCGCCCACTTTGAAAAGTAATCAGTCGCTGCTAATATGAAACGATGACCTCTCGCTGAAGGAGGGTCAATCGGTCATATGATATCTGTGCCCCAACTCTCGAAGGGCCACGAGGCTATCGTAGGATGTAACACATTAGGCGGCTGATGTAGAACCACACCATGAACCTGACATTGATGACAATATCTTGCAGTATTCAAGCAATCATCAATCATCGTAGGCCAGTAGTATCCAAGTCTTTTAATTTTCAATTTCATTTTTGGACCCGATTGATGTGCACCGCATAGTCCTGAATGAACTTCATTAACAATCTTCAGGGCTTCTCGCTGATTTAAACAACGCAGCCACATGTGATCGAAGGACCGTCGGTATAACAAATTATTGACTAGTGCGTAAGAAAGGGCACGTTTCTTAATCTGGTTAGAGAGCGATTTGTCCTGAGGGAGCTTCCCTTCTTTAAGGTAATCAATTAAGGGTTGTCTCCAATCGCCCTCTTTGTCAATTGTCAAAGAGGCAGAAAGGATCTGAAGGGGAGTCTTACTAACGTGTTCCAAATCTATAAGAGAAAGGGTATTGCGACCCTGAATCTCTATAGGAATGGAATCTTCCTCAGGACAGGCAAATTCTTTCGCTAATTTTGCTAAGGCATCTGCTGCAGAATTGCTTCCGCGGGGAACCCTATACAAAGTAGCGGTGGGAATTTGTTCCAACAGGTGAAGTGTGTATTGGTGGTATTTTAGGAGATTAGGATTCAAGATTCTATAAGTTCCGGCCACTTGGTTAATCACCAACTGGGAATCTCCAAAAATCTTAATCTCTTTAATCTCCATTAAAATTGCAAGTTCCAAACCGGTTATCAGAGCCTCGTATTCAGCCTCGTTGTTTGTGCAGGGCTCCGATAAATGGTAGGAAAAATGCATCATCCCTTTTTCTGGCGTTATGAAAATTAAACCAACTCCGGCCTTTCCGGGAATTATAGACTGCTGGGTCGCGTTCCTACGAGAGGATGCTGCTCCATCAAAATACAACTCCCAAATGGCCTCATCAGATTCCCTCAAACTCATGATTTGTTCGTCGGGTAAATCATCGTTCAGAGGGGAATTTGCCGGCAGCGGGTGTGCTGCCAGAAAATCGGCAACAGCCTGTCCCTTCACAGCGCGAAGGGGAGTGAAAGTAATCTCAAATTGCAATAATATCATAGACCAGCGGGCTAAACGTCCTGACAACGTCGGTCGGGTCATAAGATATTGCAAAGGATTGACTCTTGAAATTAAACTCATTGAGTGTGAAAGCATATAATGCCTCAGTTTTTGGGCTGCGAAGACTAAAGCAAGACAATGCTTTTCAATTGAAGGGTATCGAATTTCCGTAGGAAGAAGCCTTCGACTAAGATAATAGAGAGCATTCTCCTTGCCTTCGTCGTTGACTTGAGCTAGCAGGGCGCCTAAAGACCCATCTAAGGCTGCAGTGTAGAGGATTAACGGCTTTCCCGGAATTGGAGCTGCCAAAACTGGTGGATTCGAAAGGTATTGCTTAATGTTATCGAAAGCATTTTGACACTTCTCGCCCCATACAAATTTAGTATCTTTTTTCGCAAGGACAGAGAAGGGCTGACACCTTCCGGAAAGGTTAGAAATAAACCTCCTTATATATGCCAATCTACCTTGTAGAGACCTTAACTGGGTAAGGCTCCTAGGAGATGGCATGTCTAAGATGGCTTCAATTTTAGCGGGGTCAATTTCTATTCCTCGGTGCCTTACCATGAATCCTAAAAATTTCCCTGAAGTAACGCCAAAGGCGCATTTCAGAGGATTCATTTTCAAATCGTAGCGGCGTAACCGTTCGAAAGTTCTCAAATCAAACAGGTGAGCCCCTTTGACTTTGCTCTTGACAACCAAATCATCAACATAACATTCAACTTGGTTATGGATTAAGTCGTCAAAGATATGGGTCATGGCCCGCTGGTAGGTTGCCCCAGCATTCTTTAAGCCAAATGGCATCACCTTGTAACAAAAGATTCCAATAGGGGTTCTGAACGCTGTATTTCTCTCATCCTCTGGGGCCATCTTGATTTGGTTATAACCCGATGAGCCATCCATGAATGAGAAAATAGCATGTGAAGAGGCAATGTCCACCATGAGCTCCGGTATCGGTAAAGGGAACTCATCTTTAGGACATGCCTTATTCAGATCCCTATAATCGACGCAAATCCGAATTTGACCGTTTTTCTTTCGGACTGGGACGACGCTAGCTACCCAAGAGGGGTATTGTTCCTCTCGAATAAATCCAGCTTCAGCCAATTTCTTAACTTCAGAAACGACTTGTTGTTCAATTTCTAAGCGCATGCGTCGAGGAGCTTGTTTAACAGGAATGGCATCATGCCGAACTCCAAGTTTATGGACCGCTACCTCAGCGGGTAGACCTGGCATTTCGTCATATGTCCAGGCAAAGCAATCCCTAAACTCAGACAATAATTGAACTAAATCTTTGGTCTCACCCTCGCTCAGCAGAGCACTTATAAAGATCGGACGGGGGTCGTCATCGGTTCCCAGGTTAATTTCTTTTAATTCATCGACCGTCGATTTAATTTCTTCCTCAAATTCAGGGGGTGCATCCCGAACTTGAAGGTCATCGGGATCATCCAAAGTCTCCAAACAGAGCCCATCAAGAGGGCAGAAGGGATCCGTAGGGACATTTGGTGATTCAAGGTGGTAAGTTATCATTAGGCAATACTCATCATCGTCGAATGAACTAACTGTTCCAAAGCCAATACCACTTGTAGGATTATTTTTAATTTTTGTTTTCCAAATGTTTTCGTGGTATCTGGCTTGACCTTTAGTCCATCGGTATGGTACAGAACCTTTAAAGAAAGTATTCTTCACACAGACAGGGAAGTAGCCGAAAGGTAATTCCATTAATTCATTAAAATCTGCCTCCTCAAGGGTTACATCATCTTCATCCCTTGCGGAGGAGGAGCCAGGAAAGAATTTCTGGACTTTCTTTACTTCACCATTCAAGTTGGGGGCCACTTTAACTTCTAACCCAGCAATCCTGCCAGCTGACAGTGGGGTCAGAGAAAGGGCCTCAATCCTTCTACTGAGCTTTTCGTACATTGTCAATTCAGGCTCGTCACTTTTCACCTTTGCAACATCTTCCTCAATGTCACTGTCATCGCCCAAAGTGAGATCGAATTTTGGAGAAGTATTTGTATTCTTATAACGGAGGGAGAAAGCAACACCTCGGTCCTTGGACTCAACATCGGAATCAGATTCCAAATCGATATGAACAGGTGTTGTTCTCCTCTCTGAGGGAATACGGCCTCGACCTCGTGCCCTTAAAGCCATCCTCCCACCTCTTTGAGGTAATGCATTTGGAGGCCTAAGGATAACGATGTCGGAGTCGTCTTCACTACTCAATTGTATCATTTCTTGCTCAATATATTTTCCTTTTTCTTTCATTTGATCGGAACTTTGTCCAACCAACTTCTCCTCGATTCTGATCTCTAGCTTAGAACGGGACGAGGACCCTTTAGGAACAAAGTATGTAGCATCTTCGTAGATCCCAATTTCTTGAATAGAAAATGGTTGCAAATCACCCTTAATCACATGTTCAATGCCATCTCATTGGTATTTGATGCATTGGTGAAGGGTAGATGGGACCATTCTGTATTCATGAATCCAAGGTCTACCTAAAAGGGCATTAAAGGACGTGGCCGAATAAATTATATGAAACTTAGCTTCAGTTTTCAAGCCTGCTATTACTAAAAGTAAAGTGATTGAACCTAAGGCCCTCTCACCCTGTTCATTGAACCCACGAAGCACCAACCTGTCGGTTGAAAGCTTGCTAGTATCAACTCTGAGGTATGCGAGGGTCTTTATGTTCATTATATTGACCGATGCACCCGGATCAATGAGGACTCTTGATAACTTAAAGTTTCCCACATCTACAGTAATGTAGAGGGGACGATTATGGTCAGCAGTTCTCAAGAGCATATCTTCATCTGAAAAGGTAACTCCGGGAACCTCCTTGAAGTAAAGTGCCTTATCTTCTGAAGTTGCAGCCAACTGAGTCAAGCAAATCTCGGGGTCGAGAAGTGCTTTAATTAAAGACTCCCTCATTTCTTTGGAAAGAAGGAGGGCGTCGTAGATGCTTAATTTTGCTGGCAACTTCCTAAGATGGGCTAAAACATTGTAATCAACCTTAGGAATGACAGACTCAAAACCCGGAGGAATTAATGGAGAGTCTGACTGTTGAGGGGAATGCGGATTCAGATCTTCGAAGGGAATTTGCTTGCCTTTCTCTTGAGGGGGAAGCCTAGGGGGTAAGACTTTACCTCCACGGAGTTGCACCTGCTCGATATCCTCGGGAGGGCAAATTAGGGCAGTGTCTACACACACCATAGGCGTCGGGTCATCATCTCCCGACAGCGAGTCAGAATCTGAAAGCTCTATCAAGATAGGATTTCCTTGAAAATTGATTTGAGGGAAATCACTTTCTGATAAGGCCTCCGACTCGACCTCTTCTTGAATAGCTGATTTGGGAGGATCAATTTCTTTAATGTTGAGAGTTTCTTCACAAGAATTTTCATTTAAAACAGGAGAGTCATCAATTTGCATTTTATTTTCATGGTCAATCATCAAGACAGAAGCAGAAGGATGTTTTTTATTCATCTTCTGACCCTTTGCCTTTGATGGGGCAAAGTAAAAGTCAGATAACAAAAGAGGGGAAAGGGTCTTAACACCCCCATCCGCCATCCTAATACATCTCTCATCTACACACTTCCTCTCTACAAAATCAACTTCTTTTTCTTTAAAACATTTGGCAGTAGTTCCTGTGACTACTGGAGAGGAAGGTGGCTCAACATCCTCCTGCGAAGCGTCCAGGTTAACCTCCCACACCGGGTCCTGGGCTATCGTAGTTAGCTGTTGAGAAAGACGAAAAGACTTGTTAATCGACTTTTTAAGTGCCCGGGACAAAGCGACGTCCCAACCATCTTCAACAAAACAAGGAAGGTTAAGAGAGTTACCTGAAATGGTCTTAATGGAAGCTTTTTCTGGATCAACCAAGTATTCCTTAGGAATTATGATGTTACCTTGGGTGTAGTTCCTCTCAAGCCAGTCTTTGAACACAACACAGTCTTCTAGAGGGTGACTAAGCATCCGGTGGTATGGACAGTACTTGGGATCATCTTTCTTACTTTCATCCTCAGGCCTCCTAGCTTCTGGCAACTGAAAATCTGGTTTCTTTAATAGACTCCTGAAAATCTTCTTAACTGACTCCCTTTTAAATGGATATGGTTTTGCCAATCTCTCTCTAAAAGGTACAGGGTCTCTGGTGTACTGAGGAGTAACCTGGAAAGGCTGTCTCTAAACTGGCTGTGGTGGCGGTGGTGGAGGAGCACTAGGCTGACTGACCATTGGCCTCTTTCCTTTGTCAACTGCTGACACTACTGCCTTTTTCTCAAATGTCTTAACCAATCTAGGACCCTTCTTATCTTCAGACTGCTCCCGTAGGAATGGCATCCTATGAGCCTCTTCCTACAAATTGCTAGCCTTATTAAGAAGCTTCTCAAAAGTTTTAATAGTGAAACCCTTCAGGAGAAAAGCAACAGGGCCGTGGATGTTCTTAAGAAGTATTTCCACTGCATGTTGCTCTTGCAACTGGGGTTCACACTTCATCGAGAGGTTTCGCCACCTCAAGATGTACTCAACCAGAGACTCTCCCGGCTTTTGCTTTTCAACAACCAAATCGCCCACAGTGGTTCGTTGTTGTGCTCCAGAAAATCTTTTGAGGAAAAGGTTTTCTAAATCACAAAAAGTTCTTACTGAACCATTGGGCAGATCTGCGTACCACTCGAAAGCAATGCCGGATAGGCTACTTACAAATTGGCGAAAGAGTAGAGCATCAGACCCTCCCGCATTGCAACAACTTGCTCTGAAGTGGGCCAAATGCTGTCTCGGGTTTTCAACTCCAGTGAAAATCTTAAAAGTTGGTGGCACAAAGCCCTTTGGGTAGGGAACTGAATCATATTCTTCGGGGTATGGTCTACCCTTTGGAATAGATGCAGTTTCTTGCGAAAAGGCTAAGGCCTCCCTTACCTGGTCCTCGATCAGTTGCTTAATATCCTTCTGAGGCAAAGTTGGAGGAACAGGGAGAGCTGTAGGTGGGGCTGGAGATGCCTCTAATAGGCAAGGAGGGATCACTGGTGCTGACTCGGGAGGCTTGGGACTGGATTCTGTCTTCTTAACTCTTTCCACAATCTCTCGAGCCGTTTGTTGAATTCTGAGTGAGTCCTGCTCTGACTTGTCAAATCTTTCTTGCATCTCCTTAACTTGTAACATCATGTTTTTCAGCTGATTCTCCAGATTTTTTATATACTCCTCATCCTTGGTCCTCACAGACTCATCTGAATCGGACCCAACAACGTGTGAATCGTCGTCTTTGGTAGGCCTACGTTTGCTAGGTTCAGCCTCTTTGCTGGATCCTCTAGTTTCGACCATGGAGACGCTACCAACATGATCATCTGTGTCTCCTAGGAGGTCATCCAGGTCTGGATCAAAGGTTGCTACCTCTTCCTTCTTGTACAGAATGTTTCTTATTTCTTGTACTACCTCCTCAATTGGTCTGTCCCCAATAGACTCAGGATCGAGGGGTAAGTACCCTTTATAAGCAGCTATGTCAAAGAGTTCTTCCTTCTCTAGCGTATAAATTATCTCAGTAAGCTTCGGATTAGGATCTAACTTTGGCTCTGTGGTTGGCTCTTCTTCTTCTAAATCGAGATCCAGGTCAATTCCCTCCTCCTCGACTGTCCCAAAATCGGTAGTCAGAAGAGTGGCGTTCTCTACAAGGAGAGGGGCACGTACCTCAGGAGGTGAAGCAGGAGCTTGTAGGGAAATAGCTCCTACATCTGGTAAGGTAAGGTCCTCGGACTCCAATGTAGGAAGCCTAGGAATGACACATAGATCAGTGCAATCAGCAACTGGACCATCAACCGGAATTACTGCTAAATCAGGAGTAGGACTTGCTGTAGTAACACCATCCACTGCAACAACGGAAGTGCTAGGTTGAATGTCCCTCAACTCAGTCAAAACTGGAGAAGGTGTTGTTGTAACCCGTTGGAGTTGGAGAATGAACTTAGGAGTTCTTGGAGGTGGTGGTAAGTTCTCCAACTTGGTCCTTTTAGGAACATACTTCTTCTCAGGAGACTTGGGCCTCTTGCCCTTAACATCCAGATGTTTTAGCGCTTCATTTCCCTTAGGGTTAACAATCACTGAGGCCAACCTCACAGGTTTGGGAGGGGGTACCGGGGGTCTACCATGAGGATGGCGGCCTCTCTCGGACCCAGTCAACACAATACCCTCCGTTTTGGAAGAAGGAGGGCGTGGCGCCCAGTGATATCCATCCACTAGCACCGAAGTAGCAGGCTGTCTAACATATTTCTTGTTTCTCCTAACATGTTGTGGAGTTAGGTTCTTAGCCTCAGATGCCTCTTCTTTCAACACTTCCTTCTGGAAGCGATGGGAGATCACTCCCTTCAGCTGACTCAAATACTGCTCTTTGGTCTGTCCGGATTGTGCAGCACAGGTGTGAATTATATTCCTTAGTGCTCTAGTCTTCTACAGATGTTTCTCTTTTGAAGTTTTCTTAGTCGAGTAGTCGACTGGGCATGGTGGGGAACGGGCTATCCTAGATACCCTCTCCTCCCCTTGAGCAGAAGCTAAGGGGAAAAAGCGACTCCCTTTCAGAAGGGGAGAGGATGCAGGAATAGGTAGTTCCTCACCAGCCTCAGGCTCTACCTGAGCTAAGGTCTTAAAAGGCACAATCCTTTTGGCCTTGGAGATCCTCTTTCTAAGTCTCCTTAAGTAATTCTTCTTCTGATTCTTAGTTGCAAAGGTAAGCCCAGAACAAGACCCTTCTTCAAAAACAGATTTGACCTCAGTAGGGATCTCAACAACTGACTCAGGCAACTTTGGTGTCTCAATCTTAACAGGTGCAACAGAAGTAGCTCCCACAATCAACTCAAGCTCAGGGGTGGGATTCTTGGTGGCATCCAACTTGACTACCTCTTGTCCATCCATGTAAAACTCAAGAGTGTCAAAGCCTAATCCAAAAACAACAGTTCTCCCTAGGTCATTCACAGTCGAAGAGAGCTCACGGTCAAAGGTAAAGATCAACTTGCCAGCCATTGGATATTTTCTGAAAATTAAAGAATGGTTTGAAATTAGATTTCTTGAAGAAGAGGTGTTTGTCATTTTAAAACTTAAAGCTTGTAGGATAATCCCAACCTCCCAACACATATTGAATGGTAAGAAACTTCAACACATGTTAGGGAGATAAAGAGACTAAGTACATGCCAAAAAAAAAAAAAAAATCAACATATGTTAGCCCACACAATGATCTTATGAGGTAACATATGAGGTTTTGGAGTAAAAGGGTTTTTGATTTTGTTTTGTTTGGTTTTTTTTTCTTTTGAAAGAATTTGAAGTTTGAATGATTTGAGATGGATTCTTCTTATAAGATCTAAAATGCAACGGACAGAGTTTCCCCTTGCCCGAAGGCTTATGGAACTATAAGAAAATCCCTAGTAAATTCAATGGTTTAGCCTCTTTATTCTTGAAAGTCAAAATGGTAAAGAGGTTAAGACTAGTGTATCTCAAATCTTCAAAAGTCTTTTCTTTTCAATTTCAAAAGAGGTATTTTGAAAGTGGCATTATTAACAAATTTTTTTTTTAACGAACATTTGGAGGCCCGATTTGACACTATCGCCTCATAGGAAATCCTAGGGCAGAAGGTCAAAATCGGAAGGATTAAATTAACAAGTAACAAAAAAAAAATTTTTTTTTTTTGGAGGTAGAACCTCTTTCTTGATGTTTTAAGTTATTCTAGATGTTGGCCACACTCACCCAAGAGGGAAATGGATTGAGAGGCCAACGGAAGAAAGGTAGTTAAGACTACCGATGAAACAAAATTTCATTCTTATTAAAGATAGAGAGAGAGATTTGTCCCACCGGGCGTGCCATTTTTTTGTTGGTGGAATTTTGAAAACAGGTTTTGAAAAATATTAGTTTTCTTTGGGGATTTTAAGATTAAGGTTGAGTTCTAATTCTAAGGTCGAACCAACTCGTTAGAAAGAATATATCACCCCAGGGGACGAAGATAAACCTTCATAACGGTGTTCAGGCTTAGAATTATGTAAACACATCTTGAATATTATGATCGGGTTCTAAAGAGAACTTCATATGGCCCCGAGGGAACAAAGTAGAGTTCAACTAAGTACCCAATTACAATATCCAAGAAGTATGATCGTCGCATTCACATCCAAAGCCTTATCGAAGAAGGATGTATCTCCCCAAAGGGAAATGACACCATTCTACGATAATTCTTCTAATGCAACGACGACGATCATTCTTTAACTTTTCCCAAAGAAATCTAGTGAAGTTTTAAAATCAATTTTAAAATCAGGTGTGTGGGGTTCCAAATCTCCTACGAGCGCAAGCCCTCGTAGTTAATTACATCGTAGGGAGACAAAGTCCCCTACGAAAACTCTCGATTAGAATAAGAACGAAATTTTGTTAGATTTTCTAGGAGTGATATCAAAGAATAAATAGAATCATTGGAAAAGATCAAGAGGGAATGGATCAAAATTGAGCAGTTATTAACAGATTCAAAGGAAGAGAGATAGGGGACACTTTGAGATTCCAGAACTATCCGGAAGTGTCCCAACTTAATCTAAGTGTTGGGCTTTATGTTTTAGGATTGAAAGAAAATTTTAATTAGAGTTGAGCATTTTATTAGAAATTTGGGATTATATTCCCGAAATTTGGGGTCTTATAATCAAAAATCTGCCCCGGATCCTAAGTCTAATTTGGACACTGGACCACAGTCATCCGAACCTAACTAATGCAGTGCAAGGTCTGGACTTACCCCGGCCTGGATTGGGGAGCCATCTAACCACCTAGTCGATTTAAAATAGATGAGTCCGGTCTTTTATGCAAGAGTGGTAGGGACGTTGTAATTAAAGTTTTGGAGGGTCGGGGCCGACATCTAGAGATTTTCCTAATTGGCCCCTTTGACATATGTTGGGTGCAAAAATGCTAAACTGGTGCAATTAAAATTTTGACTCTTTTAGTTTGTATCTAATGCAATGCATGCTAGTTAACAACTTCCAATCAAGTATGCTTGAAATTTTAAAAACAGGCTTATAAAATAGTTTTTTAGAAGACTGGACTTCCCCAGGTCCGGCACCTCGTCCTCATAGGTCAGACTATCCGGACTCTACCCGCAGGCGGGGAAGGGTCTAAAGCAAGGAAAGAGTAATGCAAAAATATGCATGCGACCCCGGGGTCGATCCCCGGCTAATTCCCTAGATTCGTTATCTTCCTATGTTATTTAGACTCACTAAAATTTTTGACTTTAATATTTTGAGTATAAAACTTTCACACCCTCGCGAGCCTCACGTATCCAGGCTAAAACAAAAGCGGCATACAATCGCCAAAAAACTAAGAAAAAGCAAGTAATCCTAAAGACAACCAATTCATCACATCAAATATAAATTAATTAATAAGTAAATGTCCATAGGCTGAATTGCCTTGCTTATTACAAACCAGAATTTTGCAGAAAGTAAAGTGGCCGGGCACCACTGACAACAACCCGGATTCTAAACCTAGTAATGACGCAAGTTATTTTGAGTGGGATACTCTCAATCTTCAAATCTTCACATCTTCAATCTTGTTCTTCTTTGGACTCCTTTTCTTCAACCTTCTTGGAATCTTCGTAGTGGATTACCCAAATGGATAAGAGGGCACTTCCCTTTAAGGGAGAAGGCCACTCTTTCCTCTTTGGGTAAGGAAAAGGTATGATCCAAATTTGGATTTCCAAATGGAAAAGGAGTGTTCCCCAAAGGGGTATCCTTTCCTCTTTGGAATCCAAGCTTTGGATCTATGTATCCCAACTCAAAATCAACTTTCACAACACTTGACACTTACACAAATTACATTAATATCAAAATAAAAATCTAGACTCACCTGCAGGGTTATCCTAAGCAATTAATATATAGAAAGCAGTTATTCCCAAGCAGTTGTATATGAGCAGAAAAGAAAGTAAACACACTGGCCACGCTCTTTTTATGATTTTGGGGCTTTAGCAGCTGAAGCACCTGTGCAAAGAGTTTATAATATTTATGCATTTTTTTATGATTTGCCCCCTTTTTATATTGCCCTGCATGAGCGCGGCCACCTGCAGAAAACTGTGTCAACATCCAGATCGTACCTAACCTAAGGGTAATCTAATCGCCAAACACATCAACCATCCAAAGAGTGCAGAAAAGTAAGCAGACACAGCAAAGCAATTTCATCCACAACATGCAGTGAAAATTACGAAAAGTCCGGCACACAGCAGTAAAGTAAACACCGGCCTAACCTAGATCTAGAGTTGGTTGTCCTAGCACAACATCTAAAGTGTGTGTGAAAGGTAGCGTGGCGAGGGTATATCCTAAGTTGGGTGACTAATTAAAGTTATCTAAAAGTCTGAGTTTGTTAAGGCTTAAAAGGGTATTTAGATTAAAATTTAAGTATTAGTAGATTAAGAATTTTAATTAAATATATTTTAAAAGTTAATCGATTACTACCTTTGTTTCACACCGAGGCCGTGAAGTTTATTTCACCTTCCTTAGGGCTAAGCTAATAGCCTCGTAGGCCTGGGTTACCCAGTAGCAATCGGGGTTGATTAAGTTACTTTAAGTTTGTTGTAATTAAGAGACGTGAATTAATATTAGGAAGGGTTTCTTGCTGATTTTCAAAACTGATTAGTTTAAGTTTGCCATTAATCGATTCGTGGCGTTGTGCCACCAGGCTCGAGGAACCAGCCTCCTTAGGACACTTAGCCCCGCAGCCCGGAGTAGTCCAGCCGATAAACCAAATTAATGTAATTAGGATAAAAAATTAGCTTGTTCCATGTTGAAATTTGGTATGAATATTATAGGATGTATTACTGACTTCCAAAAAAAAATTTCAGAGTTATTCAATTAAATTTTAATATTAATTTGAGTTATATGATTATTTTGATAGTTTATTAATATTTAATTAAATATTATGATAATTATCTTATATCTTAAAGGATACTTTCAAATGACCCCAAGGTCAGTGGGTCTCTCAATCCTTAAGATCTTATTTCTATAATATCTTCAATTATTTTATCCTAATATATATATATATTTACATATATATGTGTGTATATATATTTATATATATATATTTAAAAATATCTACTTTAAAACTATATTATATATATATTTAAATCCCTAAGAGTTTGAGAGGAGAGTTTGAAATTTTAAGCATAAGTTGGATATGTGAATGGAATACATGGGGGAAGGTGATTAATGGGTAATTATATCCTAATTATTCATTAATCACAATTTAGCTATATTAATAAAAAAGGGTCTAGTCTTTGCATGTTTAGGGTGCACACACCACCTAGCCTAGGCTCTCCTAGTCTTAAGGACTTGATTGTGCCATTTTATGTGCTTATTTATGCTTTGTTTAAGGGTTAGACAATACATTGATTTGAGCCCATTAAACTTAGTGTCATTAAGGACAATAATTAAGGATTTGTATAGAAAACTTAGAATGTTTCCAATAATTAGGATTCACTCCCTCTTGAGTTGGAACTTCAAACATTTAAACTTAGTGACATTCTCACCCTTAGGAAAAATTTTCACTGAATTTAGAAGTCATTAAGACCCTTAATCAAATTTCCTAATTTATACCCTTAATTAAGCCTTTAAAACTTCTAAAAAATGTAATAAATTCATTTAAATCCAAAAAATACATATAAACCCCCTAACTGACCAGAATCAAGCCCTTAACCAATGAAAATTAAAAGCTCCTTAATTTGACAGCAGTTTGAACCTTAATCTAATTTTAAGTGAAAATCAACATTTAATTCATTAATTCATTAAAAAAATATTAAAGTTTCCAAAAATTTCCCAAACACTTGGGAATCTCTCCTTAGGTCATTTCTGACCTTTGGAGTTGATTTCAAGAAGTTTGGGATTCATTTGGAGGAAAATCATAAAAAAAAGGGTCTTCTAATTATAAAATTTCAAAATTCATTAAATAGTCAAATCTTCCAATATCCATAACTAATTCCAGAAAAATCAAAATCACCCAAACTCACTTGCATTCAACTCCTAATAAGTTCTAATATTTACTAAAAATATTAAATTTCAGGAATCTGCAATATTTCAAAAAGTCAACAAATTGGTCAAACCATAGTTCAAAACTGGTCCAAAACTTCAAACCTTCGTAATAAAATGTAAAAAAATCCGATTTCAACGTACTTACCTTCTAACTGATCGTAGTAAGGTCTAGTATTTTAATAAAATACAAACATTCCAGAATTTGACTTAATCAAAAAAGTCAATTTTCAACCTCTTTATTGGATGATTAAAATATTCAAAATTCGTAAAATTCACAATTATTCCAAAACTCCAGAAAATGTTAACTTACTTTTTAAAACATTCAACAAACCTTTTAAAACACAACAACCATCCCGAAGATGAAGTTTATTGGCTGGACTACTCCGGGCTGCGGGGCTAAGTGTCCTAAGGAGGCTGGTTCCTCGAGCCCGGTGGCACAACGCCACGAATGGATTCCATGGGGTGTTAAACCTTAAGAATAGATTAATTATTAATTATCTAACCTTTTAAAACCTCTAATTTAATTACATTAATTTGGTTTATCGGCTGGACTACTCCGGGCTGCGGGGCTAAGTGTCCTAAGGAGGCTGGTTCCTCGAGCCTGGTGGCACAACGCCACGAATCAATTAATGGCAAACTTAAACTAATCAGTTTTGAAAATCAGCAAGAAACCCTTCCTAATATTAATTCACGTCTCTTAATTACAACAAACTTAAAGTAACTTAATCAACCCCGATTGCTACTGGGTAACCCAGGCCTACGAGGCTATTAGCTTAGCCCTAAGGAAGGTGAAATAAACTTCACGGCCTCGGTGTGAAACAAAGGTAGTAATCGATTAACTTTTAAAATATATTTAATTAAAATTCTTAATCTACTAATACTTAAATTTTAATCTAAATACCCTTTTAAGCCTTAACAAACTCAGACTTTTAGATAACTTTAATTAGTCACCCAACTTAGGATATACCCTCGCCACGCTACCTTTCACACACACTTTAGATGTTGTGCTAGGACAACCAACTCTAGATCTAGGTTAGGCCGGTGTTTACTTTACTGCTGTGTGCCGGACTTTTCGTAATTTTCACTGCATGTTGTGGATGAAATTGCTTTGCTGTGTCTGCTTACTTTTCTGCACTCTGTGGATGGTTGATGTGTTTGGCGATTAGATTACCCTTAGGTTAGGTACGATCTGGATGTTGACACAGTTTTCTGCAGGTGGCCGCGCTCATGCAGGGCAATATAAAAAGGGGGCAAATCATAAAAAAATGCATAAATATTATAAACTCTTTGCACAGGTGCTTCAGCTGCTAAAGCCCCCAAATCATAAAAAGAGCGTGGCCAGTGTGTTTACTTTCTTTTCTGCTCATATACAACTGCTTGGGAATAACTACTTTCTATATATTAATTGCTTAGGATAACCCTGCAGGTGAGTCTAGATTTTTATTTTGATATTAATGTAATTTGTGTAAGTGTCAAGTGTTGTGAAAGTTGATTTTGAGTTGGGATACATAGATCCAAAGCTTGGATTCCAAAGAGGAAAGGATACCCCTTTGGGGAACACTCCTTTTCCATTTGGAAATCCAAATTTGGATCATACCTTTTCTTACCCAAAGAGGAAAGAGTGGCCTTCTCCCTTAAAGGGAAGTGCCCTCTTATCCATTTGGGTAATCCACTACGAAGATTCCAAGAAGTTTGAAGAAAAGGAGTCCAAAGAAGAACAAGATTGAAGATGTGAAGATTTGAAGATTGTGAGTATCCCACTCAAAATAACTTGCGTCATTACTAGGTTTAGAATCCGGGTTGTTGTCAGTGGTGCCCGGCCACTTTACTTTCTGCAAAATTCTGGTTTGTAATAAGCAAGACAATTCAGCCTATGGACATTTACTTATTAATTAATTTATATTTGATGTGATGAATTGGTTGTCTTTAGGATTACTTGCTTTTTCTTAGTTTTTTGGCGATTGTATGCCGCTTTTGTTTTAGCCTGGATACGTGAGGCTCGCGAGGGTGTGAAAGTTTTATACTCAAAATATTAAAGTCAAAAATTTTAGTGAGTCTAAATAACATAGGAAGATAACGAATCTAGGGAATTAGCCGGGGATCGACCCCGGGGTCGCATGCATATTTTTGCATTACTCTTTCCTTGCTTTAGACCCTTCCCCGCCTGCGGGTAGAGTCCGGATAGTCTGACCTATGAGGACGAGGTGCCGGACCTGGGGAAGTCCAGTCTTCTAAAAAACTATTTTATAAGCCTGTTTTTAAAATTTCAAGCATACTTGATTGGAAGTTGTTAACTAGCATGCATTGCATTAGATACAAACTAAAAGAGTCAAAATTTTAATTGCACCAGTTTAGCATTTTTGCACCCAACATATGTCAAAGGGGCCAATTAGGAAAATCTCTAGATGTCGGCCCCGACCCTCCAAAACTTTAATTACAACGTCCCTACCACTCTTGCATAAAAGACCGGACTCATCTATTTTAAATCGACTAGGTGGTTAGATGGCTCCCCAATCCAGGCCGGGGTAAGTCCAGACCTTGCACTGCATTAGTTAGGTTCGGATGACTGTGGTCCAGTGTCCAAATTAGACTTAGGATCCGGGGCAGATTTTTGATTATAAGACCCCAAATTTCGGGAATATAATCCCAAATTTCTAATAAAATGCTCAACTCTAATTAAAATTTTCTTTCAATCCTAAAACATAAAGCCCAACACTTAGATTAAGTTGGGACACTTCCGGATAGTTCTGGAATCTCAAAGTGTCCCCTATCTCTCTTCCTTTGAATCTGTTAATAACTGCTCAATTTTGATCCATTCCCTCTTGATCTTTTCCAATGATTCTATTTATTCTTTGATATCACTCCTAGAAAATCTAACAAAATTTCGTTCTTATTCTAATCGAGAGTTTTCGTAGGGGACTTTGTCTCCCTACGATGTAATTAACTACGAGGGCTTGCGCTCGTAGGAGATTTGGAACCCCACACACCTGATTTTAAAATTGATTTTAAAACTTCACTAGATTTCTTTGGGAAAAGTTAAAGAATGATCGTCGTCGTTGCATTAGAAGAATTATCGTAGAATGGTGTCATTTCCCTTTGGGGAGATACATCCTTCTTCGATAAGGCTTTGGATGTGAATGCGACGATCATACTTCTTGGATATTGTAATTGGGTACTTAGTTGAACTCTACTTTGTTCCCTCGGGGCCATATGAAGTTCTCTTTAGAACCCGATCATAATATTCAAGATGTGTTTACATAATTCTAAGCCTGAACACCGTTATGAAGGTTTATCTTCGTCCCCCGGGGTGATATATTCTTTCTAACGAGTTGGTTCGACCTTAGAATTAGAACTCAACCTTAATCTTAAAATCCCCAAAGAAAACTAATATTTTTCAAAACCTGTTTTCAAAATTCCACCAACAAAAAATGGCACGCCCGGTGGGACAAATCTCTCTCTCTATCTTTAATAAGAATGAAATTTTGTTTCATCGGTAGTCTTAACTACCTTTCTTCCGTTAGCCTCTCAATCCATTTCCCTCTTGGGTGAGTGTGGCCAACATCTAGAATAACTTAAAACATCAAGAGAGAGGTTCTACCTCCAAAAAAAAAAAAAATTTTTTTTTGTTACTTGTTAATTTAATCCTTCCGATTTTGACCTTCTGCCCTAGGATTTCCTATGAGGCGATAGTGTCAAATCGGGCCTCCAAATGTTCGTTAAAAAAAAAATTGTTAATAATGCCACTTTCAAAATACCTCTTTTGAAATTGAAAAGAAAAGACTTTTGAAGATTTGAGATACACTAGTCTTAACCTCTTTACCATTTTGACTTTCAAGAATAAAGAGGCTAAACCATTGAATTTACTAGGGATTTTCTTATAGTTCCATAAGCCTTCGGGCAAGGGGAAACTCTGTCCGTTGCATTTTGGATCTTATAAGAAGAATCCATCTCAAATCATTCAAACTTCAAATTCTTTCAAAAGAAAAAAAAACCAAACAAAACAAAATCCAAAACCCTTTTACTCCAAAACCTCATATGTTACCTCATAAGATCATTGTGTGGGCTAACATATGTTGATTTTTTTTTTTTTTGGCATGTACTTAGTCTCTTTATCTCCCTAACATGTGTTGAAGTTTCTTACCATTCAATATGTGTTGGGAGGTTGGGATTATCCTACAAGCTTTAAGTTTTAAAATGACAAACACCTCTTCTTCAAGAAATCTAATTTCAAACCATTCTTTAATTTTCAGAAAATATCCAATGGCTGGCAAGTTGATCTTTACCTTTGACCGTGAGCTCTCTTCGACTGTGAATGACCTAGGGAGAACTGTTGTTTTTGGATTAGGCTTTGACACTCTTGAGTTTTACATGGATGGACAAGAGGTAGTCAAGTTGGATGCCACCAAGAATCCCACCCCTGAGCTTGAGTTGATTGTGGGAGCTACTTCTGTTGCACCTGTTAAGATTGAGACACCAAAGTTGCCTGAGTCAGTTGTTGAGATCCCTACTGAGGTCAAATCTGTTTTTGAAGAAGGGTCTTGTTCTGGGCTTACCTTTGCAACTAAGAATCAGAAGAAGAATTACTTAAGGAGACTTAGAAAGAGGATCTCCAAGGCCAAAAGGATTGTGCCTTTTAAGACCTTAGCTCAGGTAGAGCCTGAGGCTGGTGAGGAACTACCTATTCCTGCATCCTCTCCCCTTCTGAAAGGGAGTCGCTTTTTCCCCTTAGCTTCTGCTCAAGGGGAGGAGAGGGTATCTAGGATAGCCCGTTCCCCACCATGCCCAGTCGACTACTCGACTAAGAAAACTTCAAAAGAGAAACATCTGCAGAAGACTAGAGCACTAAGGAATATAATTCACACCTGTGCTGCACAATCCGGACAGACCAAAGAGCAGTATTTGAGTCAGCTGAAGGGAGTGATCTCCCATCGCTTCCAGAAGGAAGTGTTGAAAGAAGAGGCATCTGAGGCTAAGAACCTAACTCCACAACATGTTAGGAGAAACAAGAAATATGTTAGACAGCCTGCTACTTCGGTGCTAGTGGATGGATATCACTGGGCGCCACGCCCTCCTTCTTCCAAAACGGAGGGTATTGTGTTGACTGGGTCCGAGAGAGGCCGCCATCCTCATGGTAGACCCCCGGTACCCCCTCCCAAACCTGTGAGGTTGGCCTCAGTGATTGTTAACCCTAAGGGAAATGAAGCGCTAAAACATCTGGATGTTAAGGGCAAGAGGCCCAAGTCTCCTGAGAAGAAGTATGTTCCTAAAAGGACCAAGTTGGAGAACTTACCACCACCTCCAAGAACTCCTAAGTTCATTCTCCAACTCCAACGGGTTACAACAACACCTTCTCCAGTTTTGACTGAGTTGAGGGACATTCAACCTAGCACTTCCGTTGTTGCAGTGGATGGTGTTACTACAGCAAGTCCTACTCCTGATTTAGCAGTAATTCCGGTTGATGGTCCAGTTGCTGATTGCACTGATCTATGTGTCATTCCTAGGCTTCCTACATTGGAGTCCGAGGACCTTACCTTACCAGATGTAGGAGCTATTTCCCTACAAGCTCCTGCTTCACCTCCTGAGGTACGTGCCCCTCTCCTTGTAGAGAACGCCACTCTTCTGACTACCGATTTTGGGACAGTCGAGGAGGAGGGAATTGACCTGGATCTCGATTTAGAAGAAGAAGAGCCAACCACAGAGCCAAAGTTAGATCCTAATCCGAAGCTTACTGAGATAATTTATACGCTAGAGAAGGAAGAACTCTTTGACATAGCTGCTTATAAAGGGTACTTACCCCTCGATCCTGAGTCTATTGGGGACAGACCAATTGAGGAGGTAGTACAAGAAATAAGAAACATTCTGTACAAGAAGGAAGAGGTAGCAACCTTTGATCCAGACCTGGATGACCTCCTAGGAGACACAGATGATCATGTTGGTAGCGTCTCCATGGTCGAAACTAGAGGATCCAGCAAAGAGGCTGAACCTAGCAAACGTAGGCCTACCAAAGACGACGATTCACACGTTGTTGGGTCCGATTCAGATGAGTCTGTGAGGACCAAGGATGAGGAGTATATAAAAAATCTGGAGAATCAGCTGAAAAACATGATGTTACAAGTTAAGGAGATGCAAGAAAGATTTGACAAGTCAGAGCAGGACTCACTCAGAATTCAACAAACGGCTCGAGAGATTGTGGAAAGAGTTAAGAAGACAGAATCCAGTCCCAAGCCTCCCGAGTCAGCACCAGTGATCCCTCCTTGCCTATTAGAGGCATCTCCAGCCCCACCTACAGCTCTCCCTGTTCCTCCAACTTTGCCTCAGAAGGATATTAAGCAACTGATCGAGGACCAGGTAAGGGAGGCCTTAGCCTTTTCGCAAGAAACTGCATCTATTCCAAAGGGTAGACCATACCCCGAAGAATATGATTCAGTTCCCTACCCAAAGGGCTTTGTGCCACCAACTTTTAAGATTTTCACTGGAGTTGAAAACCCGAGACAGCATTTGGCCCACTTCAGAGCAAGTTGTTGCAATGCGGGAGGGTCTGATGCTCTACTCTTTCGCCAATTTGTAAGTAGCCTATCCGGCATTGCTTTCGAGTGGTACGCAGATCTGCCCAATGGTTCAGTAAGAACTTTTTGTGATTTAGAAAACCTTTTCCTCAAAAGATTTTCTGGAGCACAACAACGAACCACTGTGGGCGATTTGGTTGTTGAAAAGCAAAAGCCGGGAGAGTCTCTGGTTGAGTACATCTTGAGGTGGCGAAACCTCTCGATGAAGTGTGAACCCCAGTTGCAAGAGCAACATGCAGTGGAAATACTTCTTAAGAACATCCACGGCCCTGTTGCTTTTCTCCTGAAGGGTTTCACTATTAAAACTTTTGAGAAGCTTCTTAATAAGGCTAGCAATTTGCAGGAAGAGGCTCATAGGATGCCATTCCTACGGGAGCAGTCTGAAGATAAGAAGGGTCCTAGATTGGTTAAGACATTTGAGAAAAAGGCAGTAGTGTCAGCAGTTGACAAAGGAAAGAGGCCAATGGTCAGTCAGCCTAGTGCTCCTCCACCACCGCCACCACAGCCAGTTCAGAGACAGCCTTTCCAGGTTACTCCTCAGTACACCAGAGACCCTGTACCTTTTAGAGAGAGATTGGCAAAACCATATCCATTTAAAAGGGAGTCAGTTAAGAAGATTTTCAGGAGTCTATTAAAGAAACCAGATTTTCAGTTGCCAGAAGCTAGGAGGCCTGAGGATGAAAGTAAGAAAGATGATCCCAAGTACTGTCCATACCACCGGATGCTTAGTCACCCTCTAGAAGACTGTGTTGTGTTCAAAGACTGGCTTGAGAGGAACTACACCCAAGGTAACATCATAATTCCTAAGGAATACTTGGTTGATCCAGAAAAAGCTTCCATTAAGACCATTTCAGGTAACTCTCTTAACCTTCCTTGTTTTGTTGAAGATGGTTGGGACGTCGCTTTGTCCCGGGCACTTAAAAAGTCGATTAACAAGTCTTTTCGTCTTTCTCAACAGCTAACTACGATAGCCCAGGACCCGGTGTGGGAGGTTGACCTGGACGCTTCGCAGGAGGATGTTGAGCCACCTTCCTCTCCAGTAGTCACAGGAACTACTGCCAAATGTTTTAAAGAAAAAGAAGTTGATTTTGTAGAGAGGAAGTGTGTAGATGAGAGATGTATTAGGATGGCGGATGGGGGTGTTAAGACCCTTTCCCCTCTTTTGTTATCTGACTTTTACTTTGCCCCATCAAAGGCAAAGGGTCAGAAGATGAATAAAAAACATCCTTCTGCTTCTGTCTTGATGATTGACCATGAAAATAAAATGCAAATTGATGACTCTCCTGTTTTAAATGAAAATTCTTGTGAAGAAACTCTCAACATTAAAGAAATTGATCCTCCCAAATCAGCTATTCAAGAAGAGGTCGAGTCGGAGGCCTTATCAGAAAGTGATTTCCCTCAAATCAATTTTCAAGGAAATCCTATCTTGATAGAGCTTTCAGATTCTGACTCGCTGTCGGGAGATGATGACCCGACGCCTATGGTGTGTGTAGACACTGCCCTAATTTGCCCTCCCGAGGATATCGAGCAGGTGCAACTCCGTGGCGGTAAAGTCTTACCCCCTAGGCTTCCCCCTCAAGAGAAAGGCAAGCAAATTCCCTTCGAAGATCTGAATCCGCATTCCCCTCAACAGTCAGACTCTCCATTAATTCCTCCGGGTTTTGAGTCTGTCATTCCTAAGGTTGATTACAATGTTTTAGCCCATCTTAGGAAGTTGCCAGCAAAATTAAGCATCTACGACGCCCTCCTTCTTTCCAAAGAAATGAGGGAGTCTTTAATTAAAGCACTTCTCGACCCCGAGATTTGCTTGACTCAGTTGGCTGCAACTTCAGAAGATAAGGCACTTTACTTCAAGGAGGTTCCCGGAGTTACCTTTTCAGATGAAGATATGCTCTTGAGAACTGTTGACCATAATCGTCCCCTCTACATTACTGTAGATGTGGGAAACTTTAAGTTATCAAGAGTCCTCATTGATCCGGGTGCATCGGTCAATATAATGAACATAAAGACCCTCGCATACCTCAGAGTTGATACTAGCAAGCTTTCAACCGACAGGTTGGTGCTTCGTGGGTTCAATGAACAGGGTGAGAGGGCCTTAGGTTCAATCACTTTACTTTTAGTAATAGCAGGCTTGAAAACTGAAGCTAAGTTTCATATAATTGATTCGGCCACGTCCTTTAATGCCCTTTTAGGTAGACCTTGGATTCATGAATACAGAATGGTCCCATCTACCCTTCACCAATGCATCAAATACCAACGAGATGGCATTGAACATGTGATTAAGGGTGATTTGCAACCATTTTCTATTCAAGAAATTGGGATCTACGAAGATGCTACATACTTTGTTCCTAAAGGGTCCTCGTCCCGTTCTAAGCTAGAGATCAGAATCGAGGAGAAGTTGGTTGGACAAAGTTCCGATCAAATGAAAGAAAAAGGAAAATATATTGAGCAAGAAATGATACAATTGAGTAGTGAAGACGACTCCGACATCGTTATCCTTAGGCCTCCAAATGCATTACCTCAAAGAGGTGGGAGGATGGCTTTAAGGGCACGAGGTCGAGGCCGTATTCCCTCAGAGAGGAGAACAACACCTGTTCATATCGATTTGGAATCTGATTCCGATGTTGAGTCCAAGGACCGAGGTGTTGCTTTCTCCCTCCGTTATAAGAATACAAATACTTCTCCAAAATTCGATCTCACTTTGGGCGATGACAGTGACATTGAGGAAGATGTTGCAAAGGTGAAAAGTGACGAGCCTGAATTGACAATGTACGAAAAGCTCAGTAGAAGGATTGAGGCCCTTTCTCTGACCCCACTGTCAGCTGGCAGGATTGCTGGGTTAGAAGTTAAAGTGGCCCCCAACTTGAATGGTGAAGTAAAGAAAGTCCAGAAATTCTTTCCTGGCTTCTCCTCCGCAAGGGATGAAGATGATGTAACCCTTGAGGAGGCAGATTTTAATGAATTAATGGAATTACCTTTCGGCTACTTCCCTGTCTGTGTGAAGAATACTTTCTTTAAAGGTTCTGTACCATACCGATGGACTAAAGGTCAAGCCAGATACCACGAAAACATTTGGAAAACAAAAATTAAAAATAATCCTACAAGTGGTATTGGCTTTGGAACAGTTAGTTCATTCGACGATGATGAGTATTGCCTAATGATAACTTACCACCTTGAATCACCAAATGTCCCTACGGATCCCTTCTGCCCTCTTGATGGGCTCTGTTTGGAGACTTTGGATGATCCCGATGACCTTCAAGTTCGGGATGCACCCCCTGAATTTGAGGAAGAAATTAAATCGACGGTCGATGAATTAAAAGAAATTAACCTGGGAACCGATGACGACCCCCGTCCGATCTTTATAAGTGCTCTGCTGAGCGAGGGTGAGACCAAAGATTTAGTTCAATTATTGTCTGAGTTTAGGGATTGCTTTGCCTGGACATATGACGAAATGCCAGGTCTACCCGCTGAGGTAGCGGTCCATAAACTTGGAGTTCGGCATGATGCCATTCCTGTTAAACAAGCTCCTCGACGCATGCGCTTAGAAATTGAACAACAAGTCGTTTCTGAAGTTAAGAAATTGGCCGAAGCTGGATTTATTCGAGAGGAACAATACCCCTCTTGGGTAGCTAGCGTCGTCCCAGTCCGAAAGAAAAACGGTCAAATTCGGATTTGCGTCGATTATAGGGATCTGAATAAGGCATGTCCTAAAGATGAGTTCCCTTTACCGATACCGGAGCTCATGGTGGACATTGCCTCTTCACATGCTATTTTCTCATTCATGGATGGCTCATCGAGTTATAACCAAATCAAGATGGCCCCAGAGGATGAGAGAAATACAGCGTTCAGAACCCCTATTGGAATCTTTTGTTACAAGGTGATGCCATTTGGCTTAAAGAATGCTGGGGCAACCTACCAGCGGGCCATGACCCATATCTTTGACGACTTAATCCATAACCAAGTTGAATGTTATGTTGATGATTTGGTTGTCAAGAGCAAAGTCAAAGGGGCTCACCTGTTTGATTTGAGAACTGTTTTCGAACGGTTACGCCGCTACGATTTGAAAATAAATCCTCTGAAATGCGCCTTTGGCGTTACTTCAGGGAAATTTTTAGGATTCGTGGTAAGGCACCGAGGAATAGAAATTGACCTCGCTAAAATTGAAGCCATCTTAGACATGCCATCTCCTAGGAGCCTTACCCAGTTAAGGTCTCTACAAGGTAGATTGGCATATATAAGGAGGTTTATTTCTAACCTTTCCGGAAGGTGTCAGCCCTTCTCTGTCCTTGCGAAAAAAGATACTAAATTCGTATGGGGCGAGAAGTGTCAAAATGCTTTCGATAACATTAAGCAATACCTTTCGAATCCACCAGTTTTGCCAGCTCCAATTCCGGGAAAGCCGTTAATCCTCTACACTGCAGCCTTAGATGAGTCTTTAGGCGCCCTGCTAGCTCAAGTCAATGACGAAGGCAAGGAGAATGCTCTCTATTATCTTAGTCGAAGGCTTCTTCCTACGGAAATTCGATACCCTTCAATTGAAAAGCATTGTCTTGCTTTAGTCTTCGCAGCCCAAAAACTGAGGCATTATATGCTTTCACACTCAGTGAGTTTAATTTCAAGAGTCAATCCTTTGCAATATCTTATGACCCGACCGACGTTGTCAGGACGTTTAGCCCGCTGGTCTATGATATTATTGCAATTTGAGATTACTTTCACTCCCCTTCGCGCTGTGAAGGGACAGGCTGTTGCCGATTTTCTGGCAGCACACCCGCTGCCGGCAAATTCCCCTCTGAACGATGATTTACCCGACGAACAAATCATGAGTTTGAGGGAATCTGATAAGGCCATTTGGGAGTTGTATTTTGATGGAGCAGCATCCTCTCGTAGGAACGCGACCCAGCAGTCTATAATTCCCGGAAAGGCCGGAGTTGGTTTAATTTTCATAACGCCAGAAAAAGGGATGATGCATTTTTCCTACCATTTATCGGAGCCCTGCACAAACAACGAGGCTGAATACGAGGCTCTGATAACCGGTTTGGAACTTGCAATTTTAATGGAGATTAAAGAGATTAAGATTTTTGGAGATTCCCAGTTGGTGATTAACCAAGTGGCCGGAACTTATAGAATCTTGAATCCTAATCTCCTAAAATACCACCAATACACACTTCACCTGTTGGAACAAATTCCCACCGCTACTTTGTATAGGGTTCCCCGCGGAAGCAATTCTGCAGCAGATGCCTTAGCAAAATTAGCGAAAGAATTTGCCTGTCCTGAGGAAGATTCCATTCCTATAGAGATTCAGGGTCGCAATACCCTTTCTCTTATAGATTTGGAACACGTTAGTAAGACTCCCCTTCAGATCCTTTCTGCCTCTTTGACAATTGACAAAGAAGGCGATTGGAGACAACCCTTAATTGATTACCTTAAAGAAGGGAAGCTCCCTCAGGACAAATCGCTCTCTAACCAGATTAAGAAACGTGCCCTTTCTTACGCACTAGTCAATAATTTGTTATACCGACGGTCCTTCGATCACATGTGGCTGCGTTGTTTAAATCAGCGAGAAGCCCTGAAGATTGTTAATGAAGTTCATTCAGGACTATGCGGTGCACATCAATCGGGTCCAAAAATGAAATTGAAAATTAAAAGACTTGGATACTACTGGCCTACGATGATTGATGATTGCTTGAATACTGCAAGATATTGTCATCAATGTCAGGTTCATGGTGTGGTTCTACATCAGCCGCCTAATGTGTTACATCCTACGATAGCCTCGTGGCCCTTCGAGAGTTGGGGCACAGATATCATAGGACCGATTGACCCTCCTTCAGCGAGAGGTCATCGTTTCATATTAGCAGCGACTGATTACTTTTCAAAGTGGGCGGAAGCAATTCCCCTACGCAATGTGACATCCCACCATGTTCTAAAATTCTTTCGTGACCATATCGTGTATCGATTCGGCGTGCCCCGCAGAATCATATCCGATAATGGGTCCGCATTCAAGTCTACAAAGATTAACAGTTTTGTGAGACGCCATAATATTGATTGGAGATACTCAACAATCTATTACCCCCGGGCAAATGGATTGGCTGAGGCCTTCAACAAAACTTTGGTGCAAATCATTAAAAAGACCCTTGATGGTAACAAGCGACAATGGGATGAGCGGTTGGTGGAGGCTTTGTGGGCTTATCGTACCACTTATAGAACTCCGACCCAATCTACTCCGTTTGCACTAGTGTATGGATCTGAGGCCGTTCTACCCTTGGAAGTACAGATTCAGTCGCTTAGGATTGCAGTTCAGAACCAAATTACAAATGAACAAAATGCAAAACTGCGATTGAAAGAACTCGAAGGCCTTGAAGAGCGACGTCTCCAAGCTCAACAAAGTTTGGAGTTATATAAATCCCGTATGGTTCAAGCCCATGATAAGCTAGTGCGACCTAGGACCTTCCAAGCGGGAGACTTGGTGTTGGTCCTTCGGAGGCCTATTTTAGCCCATCGAAAGTTGGGAGGCAAATTTGAACCTACTTGGGAAGGACCCTTCGTCATAGAGACTGTCTACGAAGGAGGCTCGTATCAGTTAGTAGATTGTAAAGGAATTCGTCCGATGTTACCTGTCAACGGACGTTTCCTTAAGAAATACTATGCTTGATATAGCTCTTTTGATCAATCAATAAAATTCACTTTCTTGATTCATGATTCTGCTTTGAGTCTTTTAAATTTCATCTTCTATTAATTTTCTCTGTTCTTTTCCTTAAGGTTGTGTCCTTCATTCCCTTAGGATTAGATTCGCTAGTGGTGGAGTACGCCCTTCGTGGCACCATCCTAGTTTGCCAGTTGAGGTCCTCTGTGTGGAGCAAGTTTCCTCCCCACATGACCATTCGCTAGTGGTGGAGTACGCCCTTCGTGGCACCATCCTAGTTTGCCAGTTGAGGTCCTCTGTGTGGAGCAAGTTTCCTCCCCACATGACCATTCGCTAGTGGTGGAGTACGCCCTTCGTGGCACCACCCTAGTTTGCCAGTTTCGGTCCTCTGTGTGGAGCAAGTTTCCTCCCCACATGACCATTCGCTAGTGGTGGAGTACGCCCTTCGTGGCACCATCCTAGTTTGCCAGTTGAGGTCCTCTGTGTGGAGTAAGTTTCCTCCCCACATGACCATTCGCTAGTGGTGGAGTACGCCCTTCGTGGTACCATCCTAGTTTGCCAGTTGAGGTCCTCTGTGTGGAGCAAGTTTCCTCCCCACATGACCATTCGCTAGTGGTGGAGTACGCCCTTCGTGGTACCATCCTAGTTTGCCAGTTGAGGTCCTCTGTGTGGAGCAAGTTTCCTCCCCACATGACCATTCGCTAGTGGTGGAGTACGCCCTTCGTGGCACCATCCTAGTTTGCCAGTTGAGGTCCTCTGTGTGGAGCAAGTTTCCTCCCCACATGACCATTCGCTAGTGGTGGAGTACGCCCTTCGTGGCACCATCCTAGTTTACCAGTTGATTTGCCTATTTGGAGTGAGTCTTCTATCAGCATCCTATAGGCCTAAGGTTGGGTGATGCCCTTCCTTAGACCCAAGGCTAGGTATTCCCTACCTTGGTTTTCCCAGTTCTCTTTTCCAAATAGGTGTAAGCCTTTCACTAGCTTCCTATGGACTTAAGATTAGGTGATACCCTCCCTTCTACCTTTGAGATTCTACTTCTATTCGGTCAACGCCAATGTGTGCAGCAGAAGTTCCTTCTACCACACACATTGGGGGTCCATTTGTTGACCTCATTTTTGTATGAGGTCACTAAGACCCTTCCAGAATCCAGATCCAATCCTAGATCCTAGGATCCACTCTAGACTTTAAGATCCTTTCCTAGAGTCAGACCTTAGGATCCACTCTAGACTTTAGGATCCTTCCTAAAGCCAGACCTTAGGGCCTATTCTAGACCTTAGGATCCTTCTAGAGCCAAAACCTTAGGGCCTACTCTAGAGCTTAGGATTCTTCCATATCCAAATCCTAGAACTCCTCTAGATCCTAGGATCAATCCAGACTTCAAATCAATCCCATCCCTTTGATCCATTCTAACCTCAAATTAATCCCATACCTTTGATCAACTTTAACATCAAATCAATTCCTACTTTTGATCAATTCAAATCTCAAACTTCATTCAATCCAAATTCTAATTAATCTAAGCTTCAACCACATCCAACCCTTGATCCAATCTACTTGACAATTCAAACTTCAACTTTGACTTTGAGCCTACCCTTGATCTAACTTTGACCCTATCCATTCATTAACAATCACCACATGATTGTTAATGATTTGGATACTTCAATATTAATCATTCAAACTTAAAATCCATTCCAAATCCAGAAATCCAAACCCAAATCCTAAGTCCTAAGGCCCTGTCCTAAAGGCCTTTTTCATTGAATTTTCAAATACTTTGAAACCCAGTCAAATGACCTCTGATTCAGAGTCTACCACTTGCAAAGTGATAGGACATGTCTCTAGAGGTTACCCCTCAAATTTGGCCCATTCTGAGGTCTCTAACCTCAGAATCTAAATCAAAATCCATAGGCTGTAAAACCTTCAAATATTTACAGCCTATGCCACTGGACCTTTGGCCTTGAAGATTCTGACCCTAGAACCTTCACCAAAGCCTCTAATCAATTCCAGACCATTAATCTTGACATGTTGATTAATAAACTGAAACTTTCTGGACTCATTTCAGCCCCTAGTGGTCATGAGCCCAAAATGACCAAAATACCCCCATGGGGCTCAAGTATTGATTTCCAACCAAATGAGCTCCAAATTGAATCCAACCACCTCCAGCAAGTTTCAATTATTATTTCAAATTTATTGAACCCATTCCCGGCTCCTAGGTCAACCTAGTTAACCAAGTCAACATGGTTGACCTAAGAGGACCCTTAAGGGTTCAAATAGGGGTTTTGACCCAATTGACCTCTCTAGACTTGGAGACCACCTCCAATGACTTCCAAACATCATCTCAAATTTATCCAGCCCAAGCTCACCCATTGGGTCAACTTGGTTGACCTAGTCAACATGGTTTGACCCAATGAACCCTTAAGAGTTCAAATGAACCATTTTGACTCATTTAACTATATCAACATCCTCAAACCCTTGAAATCATTCCATTCAATACCTTGAATATTTCTAAACCTATTTGGAGTCCAACCTAACTTGAGTTGACCAAGTCAACCCTCAATTCTTGGTCAAATCTTGATGGCATTTGCCCCTATTTCTCCTAGCTTTGACTTTTGACTTTTGACCCTTAACCAAATCATCCCAAATAACCCTTTACCTCCCCAAGTGCCACATCATCAATTTTGACTTGGTTGACTGGTCAAACCAAGTCAATAGAGCCTTAAACCCTTCTTTTAAATGGTCAAACCTTCCTTTTTAATCTCAAACTCATTTTCCCTAAGCTTGGAAGCTCTCCCATTGGCTGCTACTGCTCTCTCCATGCCACATCAGCAGTCATTGACCAGTTGACTGGTCAAGACAGTCAAAACCCTTTAAAAAATCTCTTTTCATGGTCAAAGCCATACTAAACCCCTTTCCCTTCCTATATCACACGCCTAACCTCATCTTTTTAGCTTTATTCCTTTAATTAACCCCTGCTTAAGCTGCTCTAACTGCCTGGTTTAGCCATAAGAAGCAATGTCCCCCTCCACTCATCCCAAGTTCACCCAATGGGAATGAGGCGTGTCCAGCCTTTGGGACAGCCTTCCAGCTTTCCCAGGGACAGGTGGCATCATCTGGAGAGCCTAGGAGTCGATCCCAGCCATCCAATCCAGCCCAGGCCGTTTGAATAGGGAAAAAGTTCTCTTTTTGATTCATTGGATCAAGGCACTCTCTCTCACTAACCCTAGCCTCCCAGAGCGAGTTCTTTGTTCGTTTGAGATCCCCAGGGCTTCCTCTACATTCCCACTACAAGATCCAAGTGGTTGCACGTCACCGGCGGCCAGTTCTCCGGCGAGTCCACCACCTAGTCCGTCCCAAGCTTGTAGCAGTCGATCCAGGCGTGTTCGAGCTCGTCTTCGTGCTAGGGATCTTCACTTGGACAGTCTACAAGCTCATCAATCCAGAAATTTCCAAGATCCAACGGTATAATCTCTTAAAAACTTTAGATCTAGTTCACTTTAGATGGAATTAATTAGCTCTATGCCTAGAGTTTGTTAAGCAAAACCAATCTTTCCCCACTGTTTCTGTTCATGTCTTCTTCTTGAGTTTAAAATTTCAAGTGATTTAGTCAACCCGATCGAGAGAACGAACCAAAAAACGGATCCTAGGGCGTTTTCGCAGTCTAGCCCAGGCGTACGTTTTCTGGACCGTTGATCACTCGATCAGCGGTCCAGATCAAGCCGTTCCGCGGTTTGGTTCACCCGTGTATTCCATTTAATGTTCAATCAATCGTCTGACGAAATCAGGACCGTCTGTGCAGAGTTGCGGGATCGAACATCCGCCGTCTGATCTTCTTCTGTTGAGATCAAACGGCGGGATACGATCCCAGCCGTTAGATCAAACCCGCGGCTGATCCAACGGTCTCCGCCGACCGCTGACGTGGTTAAGTGAAACCGCGTGAAGCGGTCTGCGGCAGACGCGTGTCCACGCCGTTTTGCGCTGGACGAACCCGAGCGAGCCACGCGTCCCGCCGGCGCCGCCGTTTGACTGATTAATGGAATTAAATTTATTTTAATTGATATAACTTCAAAAAATCATAACAAATTAAATATAAAACCAAAAAATTAGTATAATATATCAAACTGTTCATAATTTCATCTAGTTTATTTTAAAAATAAAATGAGACTATTTTGAGTATTATTTTATTAATAATTTAAGAAATACAGAAAATTATATTTTATTTTTAATTAAAAATATATAAGGTATATTACTTTGAAATTTGGTATGAATATTATAGGATGTATTACTGACTTCCAAAAAAAAATTTCAGAGTTATTCAATTAAATTTTAATATTAATTTGAGTTATATGATTATTTTGATAGTTTATTAATATTTAATTAAATATTATGATAATTATCTTATATCTTAAAGGATACTTTCAAATGACCCCAAGGTCAGTGGGTCTCTCAATCCTTAAGATCTTATTTCTATAATATCTTCAATTATTTTATCCTAATATATATATATTTACATATATATGTGTGTATATATATTTATATATATATATATTTAAAAATATCTACTTTAAAACTATATTATATATATATTTAAATCCCTAAGAGTTTGAGAGGAGAGTTTGAAATTTTAAGCATAAGTTGGATATGTGAATGGAATACATGGGGGAAGGTGATTAATGGGTAATTATATCCTAATTATTCATTAATCACAATTTAGCTATATTAATAAAAAAGGGTCTAGTCTTTGCATGTTTAGGGTGCACACACCACCTAGCCTAGGCTCTCCTAGTCTTAAGGACTTGATTGTGCCATTTTATGTGCTTATTTATGCTTTGTTTAAGGGTTAGACAATACATTGATTTGAGCCCATTAAACTTAGTGTCATTAAGGACAATAATTAAGGATTTGTATAGAAAACTTAGAATGTTTCCAATAATTAGGATTCACTCCCTCTTGAGTTGGAACTTCAAACATTTAAACTTAGTGACATTCTCACCCTTAGGAAAAATTTTCACTGAATTTAGAAGTCATTAAGACCCTTAATCAAATTTCCTAAGTTTATACCCTTAATTGAGCCTTTAAAACTTCTAAAAAATGTAATAAATTCATTTTAAATCCAAAAAATACATATAAACCCCCTAACTGACCAGAATCAAGCCCTTAACCAATGAAAATTAAAAGCTCCTTAATTTGACAGCAGTTTGAACCTTAATCTAATTTTAAGTGAAAATCAACATTTAATTCATTAATTCATTAAAAAAATATTAAAGTTTCCAAAAATTTCCCAAACACTTGGGAATCTCTCCTTAGGTCATTTCTGACCTTTGGAGTTGATTTCAAGAAGTTTGGGATTCATTTGGAGGAAAATCATAAAAAAAAAGGGTCTTCTAATTATAAAATTTCAAAATTCATTAAATAGTCAAATCTTCCAATATCCATAACTAATTCCAGAAAAATCAAAATCACCCAAACTCACTTGCATTCAACTCCTAATAAGTTCTAATATTTACTAAAAATATTAAATTTCAGGAATCTGCAATATTTCAAAAAGTCAACAAATTGGTCAAACCATAGTTCAAAACTGGTCCAAAACTTCAAACCTTCGTAATAAAATGTAAAAAAATCCGATTTCAACGTACTTACCTTCTAACTGATCGTAGTAAGGTCTAGTATTTTAATAAAATACAAACATTCCAGAATTTGACTTAATCAAAAAAGTCAATTTTCAACCTCTTTATTGGATGATTAAAATATTCAAAATTCGTAAAATTCACAATTATTCCAAAACTCCAGAAAATGTTAACTTAATGTTTAAAACATTCAACAAACCTTTTAAAACACAACAACCATCCCGAAGATGAAGTTTATTGGCTAGACTACTCCGGGCTGCGGGGCTAAGTGTCCTAAGGAGGCTGGTTCCTCGAGCCCGGTGGCACAACGCCACGAATGGATTCCAAGGGGTGTTAAACCTTAAGAATAGATTAATTATTAATTATCTAACCTTTTAAAACCTCTAATTTAATTACATTAATTTGGTTTATCGGCTGGACTACTCCGGGCTGCGGGGCTAAGTGTCCTAAGGAGGCTGGTTCCTCGAGCCTGGTGGCACAACGCCACGAATCGATTAATGGCAAACTTAAACTAATCAGTTTTGAAAATCAGCAAGAAACCCTTCCTAATATTAATTCACGTCTCTTAATTACAACAAACTTAAAGTAACTTAATCAACCCCGATTGCTACTGGGTAACCCAGGCCTACGAGGCTATTAGCTTAGCCCTAAGGAAGGTGAAATAAACTTCACGGCCTCGGTGTGAAACAAAGGTAGTAATCGATTAACTTTTAAAATATATTTAATTAAAATTCTTAATCTACTAATACTTAAATTTTAATCTAAATACCCTTTTAAGCCTTAACAAACTCAGACTTTTAGATAACTTTAATTAGTCACCCAACTTAGGATATACCCTCGCCACGCTACCTTTCACACACACTTTAGATGTTGTGCTAGGACAACCAACTCTAGATCTAGGTTAGGCCGGTGTTTACTTTACTGCTGTGTGCCGGACTTTTCGTAATTTTCACTGCATGTTGTGGATGAAATTGCTTTGCTGTGTCTGCTTACTTTTCTGCACTCTGTGGATGGTTGATGTGTTTGGCGATTAGATTACCCTTAGGTTAGGTACGATCTGGATGTTGACACAGTTTTCTGCAGGTGGCCGCGCTCATGCAGGGCAATATAAAAAGGGGGCAAATCATAAAAAAATGCATAAATATTATAAACTCTTTGCACAGGTGCTTCAGCTGCTAAAGCCCCCAAATCATAAAAAGAGCGTGGCCAGTGTGTTTACTTTCTTTTCTGCTCATATACAACTGCTTGGGAATAACTGCTTTCTATATATTAATTGCTTAGGATAACCCTGCAGGTGAGTCTAGATTTTTATTTTGATATTAATGTAATTTGTGTAAGTGTCAAGTGTTGTGAAAGTTGATTTTGAGTTGGGATACATAGATCCAAAGCTTGGATTCCAAAGAGGAAAGGATACCCCTTTGGGGAACACTCCTTTTCCATTTGGAAATCCAAATTTGGATCATACCTTTTCCTTACCCAAAGAGGAAAGAGTGGCCTTCTCCCTTAAAGGGAAGTGCCCTCTTATCCATTTGGGTAATCCACTACGAAGATTCCAAGAAGGTTGAAGAAAAGGAGTCCAAAGAAGAACAAGATTGAAGATGTGAAGATTTGAAGATTGAGAGTATCCCACTCAAAATAACTTGCGTCATTACTAGGTTTAGAATCCAGGTTGTTGTCAGTGGTGCCCGGCCACTTTACTTTCTGCAAAATTCTGGTTTGTAATAAGCAAGGCAATTCAGCCTATGGACATTTACTTATTAATTAATTTATATTTGATGTGATGAATTGGTTGTCTTTAGGATTACTTGCTTTTTCTTAGTTTTTTGACGATTGTATGCTGCTTTTGTTTTAGCCTGGATACGTGAGGCTCGCGAGGGTGTGAAAGTTTTATACTCAAAATATTAAAGTCAAAAATTTTAGTGAGTCTAAATAACATAGGAAGATAACGAATCTATGGAATTAGCCGGGGATCGACCCCGGGGTCGCATGCATATTTTTGCATTACTCTTTCCTTGCTTTAGACCCTTCCCCGCCTGCGGGTAGAGTCCGGATAGTCTGACCTATGAGGACGAGGTGCCGGACCTAGGGAAGTCCAGTCTTCTAAAAAACTATTTTATAAGCCTGTTTTTAAAATTTCAAGCATACTTGATTGGAAGTTGTTAACTAGCATGCATTGCATTAGATACAAACTAAAAGAGTCAAAATTTTAATTGCACCAGTTTAGCATTTTTGCACCCAACATATGTCAAAGGGGCCAATTAGGAAAATCTCTAGATGTCAGCCCCGACCCTCCAAAACTTTAATTGCAACGTCCCTACCACTCTTGCATAAAAGACCGGACTCATCTATTTTAAATCGACTAGGTGGTTAGATGGCTCCCCAATCCAGGCCGGGGTAAGTCCAGACCTTGCACTGCATTAGTTAGGTTCGGATGACTGTGGTCCAGTGTCCAAATTAGACTTAGGATCCGGGGCAGATTTTTTATTATAAGACCCCAAATTTCGGGAATATAATCCCAAATTTCTAATAAAATGATCAACTCTAATTAAAATTTTCTTTCAATCCTAAAACATAAAGCCCAACACTTAGATTAAGTTGGGACACTTCCGGATAGTTCTGGAATCTCAAAGTGTCCCCTATCTCTCTTCCTTTGAATCTGTTAATAACTGCTCAATTTTGATCCATTCCCTCTTGATCTTTTCTAATGATTCTATTTATTCTTTGATATCACTCCTAGAAAATCTAACAAAATTTCGTTCTTATTCTAATCGAGAGTTTTCGTAGGGGACTTTGTCTCCCTACGATGTAATTAACTACGAGGGCTTGCGCTCGTAGGAGATTTGGAACCCCACACACCTGATTTTAAAATTGATTTTAAAACTTCACTAGATTTCTTTGGGAAAAGTTAAAGAATGATCGTCGTCGTTGCATTAGAAGAATTATCGTAGAATGGTGTCATTTCCCTTTGGGGAGATACATCCTTCTTCGATAAGGCTTTGGATGTGAATGCGACGATCATACTTCTTGGATATTGTAATTGGGTACTTAGTTGAACTCTACTTTGTTCCCTCGGGGCCATATGAAGTTCTCTTTAGAACCCGATCATAATATTCAAGATGTGTTTACATAATTCTAAGCCTGAACACCGTTATGAAGGTTTATCTTCGTCCCCCGGGGTGATATATTCTTTCTAACGAGTTGGTTCGACCTTAGAATTAGAACTCAACCTTAATCTTAAAATCCCCAAAGAAAACTAATATTTTTCAAAACCTGTTTTCAAAATTCCACCAACACTCTCCTTTTTATTCTTTTCTCTCAACTACTTTCTAATGCTTTTGCTCAAAGTTTATGTGGGATTAACATTAGTTTAGCAGGTCCAAAAGTGTCTCATTTACTATATGCAGACAATGTTATTATGTTTTCGGAAGCCAATAAGAAGACTGTAAAGGAAGTTTAGGGCATCCTTAATGATTTTTGTGCTTGGACTGGTCAATGGGTAAATATGGGTAAATCAACCATTCTCTTTGGTAAATTTGTAAGTGAAAGAAAAAATAAATTCATTACTCACATTATGGGCTTCAAAACTGTGAAGGATTTTAATTATCTTGGGGTAAAAATTGCTTTAAGGAAGCTAGTAGGTGCTGATTTTCAATTTATCATTGACAAAGCCATGAGGATGCTTAATATATGGTGGAGCAAGTTCATTTTGTTGGCGGGAAAATTCACCTTGGTTAAATCAGTAATGTTATCTTATCCCACTTTTTATTGTACACAGTCTCTAGTTCCAAAATATGTGCTTGAGGAACTTGATAAGTTGTGTAGGAATTTCATTTGGAATAAATCTAATGGAAGATTTGGTTTACACTATGTAAGTTGGAATGATTTATGCAAGCCTTTAAGTATGGGAGGTCGTGGATTGTATTCAAGTGCTTCTAAAGTTTCTGCATTAAGAGAAAGGTTGGCTTGGAAATTTGTTCAAAATAAGGATTCCCTATTACACAAGTTAGGTCCTAAGTATGGTGATTGGATGAACGTTGGAAACACAAGGAGAGGATGTTCTACTTCATGAAATTATTAAAAGACAGAGGAAGAATGCTGAATAATTTTGTTAGGAGCTTAATTGCAAATGGAGGATTGGTGGATGCATACAAAGACATTTGGTTTTTGGACAAAAGCATCAATAAATGGCCTACATTCGTGGTTCTTCAAGATGAGGATGCAGTTTTTGTTATACTTTGGTAAAGACCTGGTGAATCTGATTATGCAGGTAAAAATAAATACAGAATTGACTAAAGACAGTTTGGAGCTTATACACCAAAAATCTGGAAGATCAATTTTGGATTGGCTTTTGGAGCTTTGATGCAAGGTAGTGATGACTCCCAGGTGTGGAAGTGGATCAAAAAAGCAAAATTAAGCTCTCGGGTAGAAGTGTTCTAGTGGAGAATATGTAGAAATGCTATTCCTACATTTCAATTTTTATCATGCAAAAGATTAACTGGCTATGACAAATGTCCTAGAGAATGTGATGACTTTGAAGATATACATCACATTGCTAGTAATTGCACAAAGCTGAAGGAAGTATTGCAACATTTAAATAAATGGGGATTTGGAATTCCTTTGTTGGTTAGATTTGAAGAGTGTATTAATTGGATGGAACTCCTTGTTCAGAAGAATTATATGCTTGTTAATCTCTATTGTAATGCTTTCTTCCTCTCTTGGAAAGCAAGAAATAGTTTCATTCATGAAGGATTGGAATAGAGCTCAGCATTGATTTCTTCAAATGATGTTTGTTTTTCTTCGGTCTCATATAATTTTTTGTCAACTCAACTCGGACCACTGGGATGCTAATCGATCGTTTAGAATTTCCAATCTTTGGTATTCTCCTCCACCCAATTTGTTAAAAATCAACGTTGATTCTTCGCTACTTCCTTCGTATAGAGCTTGTATTGGAGGGGTATTCCGTGATTGCAAGGGAATATTTTTGTTGGCATTAAGAAAATCTTGTGTTCATTGGGACATTTCACAGATGGAACTTTCAGCAATTCAATCTTTAAAGGATGTAATTAAAGACTATATGTTCAAATACAAAGGTATAATAATTGAAGGTGACAACTCTAACATTGTCTCATTTCTTCAAGGTGTTTGGAACAATGGCGTACACAAGCTGGAAGATCTAGATTTTCTAAGAGATTTCAACTTTGTCATTTTTAATTGTATAGTAAGGAATATCAATAAGTTAGTGAATTTGTGTGCTAACTATGTTATTTTTAGTAACTTTATTTGGGAAGAATTTAGCCTGAATAAGGTTCCTCCTTTTTTTAATTTGTTAAAGGAGGAATCAAATTTGTAGGTTCTCTACTTTGTTTTCCTAGTTATTAGTGCAATCTTTTGCTTCATAAAAAAAAAAAAACTTTTAGAACTAGCCTGATAACTAAAAAAAGCCTGACAAGGCTCAAATTCGCTTGTCTCGCTCTCAAAATCCCTCTATATCTCTCTACCTTATTTGTGGTTTTTGTGAAAAGTACGATAGAATAATGGAAAAATTATATTTTTAAGTGCAGAAAATGGCCTAGAGCCTAGGTGCCACTATTTGAGCATTGGAGAACTATTTCATTTTTCATTTTAAAGAGCTCATAATGTTGGGTACCACTATTCAAACATCGGGCGCTAGACCCAACATCAAGGCTCCAGGCAACACAACACCTAGGCAATACTGAAGAAATCAATATAAATTTTATCAATATGCATTCAAACCTCTAGACCCTACTTCAGAACACATGCATACCTTTTTCATAAACACATATCATTCCAAAACACATACAAAAGAGTTCAACATTTAAAGATTCTATTAATTACATTTTTCAAATAAGATCAGAATAGGTTGAACTAAATACTAAATTGGGAGGTGTTATAACTCTCCCTCTCTCAGAAAAATGTCATCCTCGACATTTCAATACTCAGATATATGACAATAGAAATAGATCAGGATATAATTATCTCTATTTAGACTCCTTTTCCCAAGTAACTTCTTGTTCAGTTCTATTTTTCAACTAGACTTTAACCATTGTAATCTATTTATTTCTTAACTTTATTATATCGTAAGTTATGATATGCTCTAATTCTTCTTTGTAACTTAGATTTGGACGTACTTAATTATCTTCAATTAGAATATGATTTTTTCATAATTAGATACCTATTTCCTTAAAAGTGACATGTGGAATACATTATAAACATCAAGCATATGATCTAGTAACTGTAATTTATAGGTAGACTTTTCAATCATTCCAATAATTTCCAAGGGTCCAACATACCTAGGACTCAACTTTCCTTCCCTGCCAAACATGTTAATGTATTTCATCGGTCTGATCTTCACATATACAAAATTGCCCACATAAAACTCCACATCATAGTCTTAGCATCAAAATACTATCATTTTCTATTCTTTATAAGCTTCAATCTATCTTTGATTAAATGAATTTTTTAGTAGCATCATCAATATAGCATAATCATATGTCTTTCACCCACCTCTATTCAAGATAGAGAGGTCCTACACTTTCTACAATACAAAGTTTCATATGGAGCCATATTTATGCTTAACTGAAAACTATTAGTAAAAGTAAAGTCGATTAGATGAATGTGATCCTCCCATATGTGACAAAAATCTAGAAAGATCTTCAAGTACATATATAGTCATTTCAGATCATCTATCAGTTTGAGGATAAAATATCATACTAAAATGCAATTTTATATCAAATCTTGTCGAACACCCCTCCATAATATATAGGTAAACATGTCATCTCTGTTAGAAACTATAATCTTATATATCCCATGTAATCTAATAATCTAACACACATATATTTGTTTGAATTTATCTATAAAATCAAACTGAGATCATAATAAAGAGAGTTGAATTTGTCAAAAAATATGCTACAATCCAAGCATCAGCATATCCTTATATCAACTGGAAAAATAGATAGCAAAATTCATTGTCACCTATTCTCATTTCCACTTAGAAATGGATAATAGCTACAAAAAATCTCCCGGTTGCTGATGTTCTGCATTCACTAATTGATATACTTAACATTTAGAAACTTAATCTTCTACATCCTTGTTCAATCTAGGTTACTAGGACATAGCTTTTAAATTACTATACATTTTGTTACTTTTTGCATGAATAATATAGCTTGAATAATGAGCCTCATGTCGAATCTCCTATCTCAAATCTATAGAAATGGGAATCCATAATCTACTTTTGTAGAAAATAATACTAGAATCAAACACTCATAGTTCAAATTTCTTATTAGAAAATAATCTGATCAATTAATTTTGGATACTTTGCATTTGAATTTTAGGTTTTCTGAATATTCTCTTGCAAATAAGGATAAAATATTAGAATCAAGTTCAACAGGAGAAACCACCTCTACCTAAAACTTTTCCATATCTCGTATCAAAGATTCATCATAAGTAAGCTGAATATGAGATAATCCAGAAGGCTTCCTTCTCAGAGCATCTGCTACCATATGGTGTGATACTAGGCTGATATTGAATAGTCAAATCATAATATATAACCAACTCAAACTATCTCCTTTGCCTTAGAATTAAATATTTTTGAGTGAATATGTACTTAAAACTTTGATTATTAGTAAATATCTCACACCTGATGCCATACATATAATGTCTTTAGATCTTTAGAGTAAAGACTACAACAGTAAATTCTAGATCATATGTCAGATAATTCCTCTCATGTGGTTTCAACTATTTGGAAGCATAGGCTATCACCTTTTCATGGTGCATTAGAACACATCCTAGTCTTTTATGTGAAGCATTATTGAATACTTGAAATCTATTTGTATAAGATGAAAGTGTTAGAAGTGGAGTAGAAGTTGTTGCAACTTGAGCTCACGAGTTTATATTTTTGTTGATAACAAATATTATGGCTCACATCCTTATGTCTACTTGTATTTGTAATATATTTTTTATTTGTATGTGTACTAACATTTCAGGAACACCATGCACCATCCAACAAAGATTTAAGGCTCAAGATTGGGTAGAATAGGTTATAATGTAAAGCATTTTATAATATTCATTAATGTTTTTATTTCTTGAGTCAAGTCCTATAAGGGCGTATGCTTGCTTGGTGACAATACACACACACACACACTTAGGGGAGTAAGATTGATTCAAAACCAGAAGTTTGATTTTTGAAATAATATACGTTACAATTTATGTCATACTATACGATCATTTCATCTAATGAATCATACTGGACGGTTTGGATCATCCAGGATAATCAGTTATGATCATGAAAAATAGCCGCCAATCATAATTTAGGTAAGATTTTGAATTTCATATTTTGTTTTAATAGTCCAGGATGATCTACATCATGTTGGATGATCTATAAAAATCATGTTATTAATCAATTGAATCTACTTAATTTTGATATTTTGATTGTACTATATGATTTGGATCGTATTGTTCGATCAAGAAAGACAAATTTTGGTCATCCCATGTTTCGTCCTAGACAAACTGCATTTTGATATAACTAATCATCTTGGATTATCTCATTTTTTTACTGGATGATATGTACAAAGTTTAACTGATAATACTGGACTATCCGAAGATTGTCTAAGACAATCAGGTCAAATATTACACATTGTACTAGAAAATCATGTGATCGTACATGATAATATTTGATGCTAGAATTGAATTTTTAGAGTTTTTGAAGCCCTCTATTTAAGCTTTCTCCAAAGACATTAGTATCTTTAACAGTCATTGTGTTTTTGTTTTTCTAGAGAAAACATGAAGAGAGAACTTGAAAGGGAGAGAGGAAAGGATGGAGTTTTAGAGGAAGAAGATCCTTGGAGGGGGTTTCAAAAAAGTGTGGAGGGGAATTCACACGGGCTTCTGAGTTTATGATTTTGATGATAACAAATAATATTGATTACCTTTTTATTTCTCCTAGTATTTATAGTGCATATTTATTTGTGTGTTAACTAATATTTCAGGTACACCATGCATCGTTCTTTGAAGATTCAGGGCTCAAGATTGGGTAGAATATATTATATTAAATAAGTCTATAATTTTTATTTATTGAGTCAAGTCCTTCAATGATGCATGATAGCATGGTGACCATGCACACACATACAGGAGGAGCAAAAATGAATTTAAATATTTTATTTTTTTGTATATTGTACTATATAATATGGATTATACTGTATGATTTGGTGTTACAAAAATTAATTAAAACATTTTATTTTTTCTAAAAACATATTTTGAAATATAATTATTCATACAGTACAAATACCACATCATACTAGACGATCTATTATAATTAGAAAGCCTGCCACCCATTGAATTATGCAAAAATTTGAATTTAAAAAGTTGTTTTATACTGTACGATTCTGATCGTACTATATAATGTTTAAAGCTTTACATAATTTAATCTTGCGATTAGTCAATTAAATATACTAAATTTTGATATTATGATTATATTATATAAACTTGATTGTATTGTACGATCAGTAGAGATGATTTTGGTCATCCCATATTTCATCCTGAATGAATTCCATTTTGATTGAATTGATCGTATTGTACTAACAAGTGATCGTATAACTGTTCGTACATTACTAACTAGTGATCGTACAACACTAATAGGTCAAATTTTTTACATCATACTGGACGATCCTGAGATCATACTATATGATCGTTGATGGATGAATTGATTTTTAGGGTTTTTTATCCCTCTATTTAAGCTTTCTCATAAGACTTTGTAAGTGTCTTTGGCAGCCATTGTGATTCTGTTCTTCTATAGAAACTTGAAGAGAGAACTTGAAAGGGAGAGAGGAAAGGGTGGAGTTTGAGAGGGAGAAGATTCTTGGATGGTGTTTCAAGGGAGTGTGGAGAAGATTTCACAAGGTTGCTCCGAAAAACTTACACCTTTGTACCATCAGATTCAAGGTTCATCTTGATAGAAGTTTTCGAAAGAAGAAGATCTCTATGGTGTCAAAGGATCCAGCTCCTCCACCGCACCTGGGAAGGTGGAAGTAAATTTGTAAGGGCTTCTCCAATTAGCTATGGGTGCTAAAGGAGAGTCACTAAGGGTTTAGTGCAATATTTGGAGGGTGCCTTTGAGGAGTGGGTGTAGGTCAAGGTTTTACCGAACCACTACAAATATGGTGTGTTCTTTCCTTTATTATTTCCACTATTTATTTCCACATTTATTTTGGTTGCGATTAACTACGTGGGTGAAATCAATAATTTAGCTTTTTATTATGAATTTAATTCTCTTCCCCATCAAGTTATAAAAATATTTTTTCTTTTTGTGAAAGAATTTTTTAAATATCTAATTCATCGCTCATCTTGGCACATCTTGTACTTTCATTTGGTATCAGAGCATGATATCAAATATAGTGTTTTAGAAATCTTTGAGAAAAATGATCATGATATATTTTGGAAATTGTAACATTACGGAAGGGCATTCAATCACGTGACCACCATTATTTTAAATTTTTTCTTTTAATTTTTGGAAAATTTGTATGCCTACTTTCTTGTAATCAATTGATTATCAAATATGGTATATAATTCAAACTGGCTATTATATACTGACACATATTATAGTTGGAGTCAAAAATGATATTCCTTTTTTGAATGGAGTAGAATAGAACAAATCAATGCTCAATTGAATGCTAAATGCCTGAATTATTTTTTTTGTGCTTTAAATTCTAAAGATTGCATAAAAATCTCTATATGTAGTACCAATAAAGAAATTTGGAATAGATTATGCACTATATACGTATGTACTAATGAAGTCAGGCAATATAAGTTGAATATTCTAATGCATGATTATTAACTTTTTTTCATAAAATTTTATGAGACGATCTTAGATATGTATACTAGGTTTACTCAAATTATAACATCATTACACACTCTAGGTAAAGAACTTTTAAACTTTAAAAAAGTTAACAAAATTCTACGTTCTCTAGTTGCTAAATTTGATTTCAAAGTTAAGGCTATATGTGAATCAAAAGACTTGAATTCTTATTCTATAGCAATCCAATAGGCTCACTCATTGCCTACGAGCAAAGTGTGAGTCAAAGATTTTTAAATGCAGGTGGTGAGAAGAATATAGTGTTAAAAGCCAAAGATACGGATGAATGTGACATAGTAGATGATGAGAGTAAGGAGATAACATTGATAATAAACAATTTCAAAAGTTTATTGAAGCAGAAGTATAAGCATAAAAAAGTGAAGCCAAGGTAAAAATGATTAAAATGTTAATCTTTCTTCTAAAATTATTTGCTTTGGGTATAAAAAACCCAAACATCTGAAATTTCAATTCCCTAACTAAAAAACTCTTTCTGCAAGGGAAAAGAGTAAAAATAAGCTAATTGTAATATAAGAAAAAGATAAAAAATAAAAAATCTCTTGAGCAGACCTAGCTTCTGAATCATCAGAATAAGAGAAAGACTATGAGGTATAAGTATGTTAAGGTTTGTTTGTGTTTTTTTTTATGTGTATTATATGTTTATTTATATATTTTATATTTTTAAATTTTATTATATTTTAAGCATAATTTCATATTTTTGTTTCTTTATTATGTTATTATTTTCTTCTACATGTATTTTAATTTTAGGTGTTATTTTATATCTTCTTTTTGATAATATCAAAGGGGGAGAATGTATTGTGATTGGTTGTATTTATGTTTTTTTTTTAATTTTTAATTATTTAGCTTTAAAATTTATGTTTTAAAAATAAAAAATAAAAAAAAATTCCTCTAGTTTTTAATGTAATTCTTTTAGTGAGGGAGAGTTTAGGAGGAAAAATTATTAGTTTATAAATTCAACCAATATTATTTATCATCATAAAAAATTGGGAGATTGTTGCAACTCAAGATTCTAAGTTTATGATTTTAATGATAACAAATAATACTAATTATATTTTTATTTCTCTTTTTAGTGCATATTGGTTTGTGTGCTGACTAATATTTCAGGTACACCATGCACCATTTTTTGAAGATTCATATCTCAAGATTAGGGAGAATAGGTTATGTTAAATGAGTCTATAAGTTTCATTTCTTGAGTCAAGTCCTTTAGTGATGTATGTTAACTTAGTGACCGTGCACACACATGTAGGAGGAGCAAAAATGAATTTAAATATTTTAATTTTTTGTACATCGTATTGTTGATATAGATCATAGTGTACAATCTGGAGTTATAGAAATTAATTAAAATATTTTATTTTTTTTTTAAATATTTTGAAACATAACTAATCGTACAACATGAATACTACATTATAATGGATGATCTGTTATAATTAAAAATCTTGACATGCATTAAATTAAGTAAAACTTTGAATTTAAAAAGTTTTTCTGATCGTATTGTATGATTCTGATCGTATTGTACAATGTTTGAAATTTTGCTTAATATAATCATGTGATTAGCAAATTAAATAAGCTTAATTTTTATATTCTGATCATACTGTATGAACTGATCGTACTGTACGATCAATAGAGACAAATTTGGTCATCGCCTATTTTATCCTTGACAAACTATATTTTGATTGAACTGATTGTACTATACTAACTGGTAATAGTATAGTACAAACATGCAAATTGAACTATTCCTACATCACTAACTGGTGATCGTATAATACTAGCATGTCAAATTTTGCACATCATACTAGACGATCCTGAGATCGTACTATACAATCGTTGATGGCTGAATTAATTTTTAGGGTTTTTTAAGCCCTCTATTTAAGCTTTCTCATAAGACTTTGTAAGAGTCTTTGGCAGTCATTATGGTTTCATTCTTCTCCAAAAACTTAAAGAGAGAACTTGAAAGGGAGAGAGAAAATTGAGGAGTTTGAGATGGAAAATATTCTTGGAGGGGGTTTCAAGGGAGTGTAGAGGAGATTTCACATGGTTGCTCTAGAAAGCTTAAACATTAGTACCATAAGATTCAACATTTGTCTTAAGGGAAGTTTTGAAAAGAAGAAGATCTCTTTGGTGTTAAAGGACCCAGCTCCTCCGTCGCACCAGGGAAGAAGGAAGTGATTTTATAAGGGCTTCTCCGCCTAGCTGTGAGGGCTAAATGAGAGTCACTAAAGGTTTAGTGTATACTCATAGGGTGCCTCTAGGGAGTGGATGAAGGTCAAGGTTTTATCGAACCACTATAAATATAATTTTTTATTTCCATTATTATTTTCGCACTTTATTTTTGCATTTATTTTGGTTGCGATTAACTACGTGGGTGAAATCAATAATTTATCTTTTTTATTGTGAATTTAATTTTCTTCCGCATCAAGTTATAAAAAGATTTTTTCTTTTAATTAAAGAAATTTTTAAATATCCAATTCACCCCCCTCTTGGCGAATCTTATACTTTCAGTACCTTAGTACCATCAGATTTAAGGTTTGTCTTGAGAGAAGCTTTGGGAAGAAGAAGTCTCTTTGGTTTTAAAGGTCCTGGATACTCTGCTGTACTGGGAAAGATGGAAGTGATTTTGTAAGGGCTTCTTTACCTAGCTATGGGGGATAAAGGAGAGTCACTAATAGTTTAGTGCAATACTTGGAGAGTGCCTTCGAGGAGTGGACATAGGTCAGGTTGGACTGAACTTACAAATCTGGTATGTTCTTTATTATTTTTGGATTTATTTTTTCTTGCGATTAATTGTATGAGTGAAAATATTAATTTATCTTTTTATTATGAATTTAATTCATTTATGCATCATGTCATAAAAATATTTTTTCATCATTAAAGAAGTTTTTAAATACTAATTCACCCCCCTTCTTGGTTAGTCTAAGGACTAATTCCTTAGGATTTAATAAACCTCATAAACTTTCAAGTGGTACCAGAGCAAGATTCATTAATTAAGTCTTACAAAACTTTTGAATTTAAATTAATGGTTGATTTTTTTAATCGTAACGTTGCAAAAGAATATTTAATCATGTGTCTGTCTTTATTTAAAAATATTTTTTAATTTTTGGAAAATTTGCATGTCTGCTTTCTTGTAATTAATTGATTTTCGAATGTGGCATAAGATTCAAACTAATTATTTTGTACCATCACGTATTATAGATGGAGTTAAAACTTATATTCCTTTTATTGAATGGAGTAGAGTAGAAAAAATCAATGCTCACTTGAATGCTAAATCTTTAAACTATTTTTTCCGTGCTTTAAATTCTAAAAATTATGTGTTAGTATTCGCATGCACTACTGGCAAGAAAATTTGGGATAAATTATGTACTACATACGAAGGTACTAGTGAAGTCAAATAATCCAAGTTAAATATTTTATTACATGACTATGAACTTTTTCACATTAAATCTTATGAGAATATCTTATATATGTATACTAGGTTTATCCAGATTATGACATCATTGCATGCTTTAGTTGAAAACTTTTAAACTTTGAAAAGGTTTGGTGTGCTCTTTCTTTTATTATTTTCATATTTATTTATCTTAAGATTAACTACGTGGATGAAACTGTTGATTTATTTTTTTATTGTAAATTTAATTCATTTTTGCATCATGCTATAAAAAGACTTTCCTTCATCATTAAAGAAGTTTTCAAATCCCAATTCACCCCTCTCTTTGTTAGCATCAGGACCAGTTCTTTAGAGTTTAATAACCCTCACAAACTCTCAGAAGCTAAATAAACTTTTTTTTTGCTTTTAAAAGCTATCCTCATAATCAAAAGTCCAAACAGAAAACTACTAATTTCTGAGTTAAACATGTCATAGGTGTAGAAATTTTAAAAAATTCGTTCATAAAATTCTTCTAATAACTAGCCATGCCTAGAAAGCTATGTACCTGAAGTACTATAATAAGCATTGGTCAATAAGTAATTGCATGAAATTTTTAGGGATATATAAAAAAACTTGCTTTGCTCACTATATGCCCCATAAATGAAATGATCTTTAACTAGAACTCACATTTAGAGAATTTTACATATAACTAATGCTATCTTAGAGTCTCAAAAATAATCCTCAAATGTTTAGCATAATCTTCCATAGAAGCATAATACATTAGAATGTCATATATGTATACAATAATAAACTGATCCAAATAATCTCTAAATATCATGTTCATTAAATCCATAAAAACTACAGGTGTATTCGTCATCCTAAAAAGCATGATTAAGAACTCATAATATCCATATTTAATTCCGGAAATAGTCTTCATCTCATCAAATTCTCTCATCTTCGTCTAATAATATCTATATCATAAATCAATCTTGAAAAATATAAAAGATCCAACAAGCTGATCAAACAAATTAATAATTCAGAGCAAATGATATTTATTCTTAATAGTGATTATACCATCCTACTTCAAAAATAAGATAAATGTTCCCTTAGAGACACACTAGGATGGACAAAACCTCGATAAACTAATTCCTGAAGTTGCACCTTCAACTCTTAAAGTTCCTTAGGTTTATTATATACAAAACCTTTTGTGTAGGAGTTGTACCCAAAAATACATCAATACAAAACTTAATATCTCTATTCAATGGAAACTTGACAACTCCTTATGGAAAATATTAAAAAATCCCAAATTATTAAAACATCAAAAATTGAATCAGAATACACCCTATTGTCCCGAACTGATGCTACAAAAAATAAACAATCCTTCTTCCATAATTTATCAACTTTCATAGTAGAAATTAGACATGAAAAATACTTATAACATCCTAGAATAAATAGCTCTCACTACCTAGAAATAATTTGACTCGTTTATTTAAGCAATCAATCATAGCCTCATATAAACTCAACTAGTTTATACCTAAAATAACATCAAATTAAAAAATAGACAGTAAAATTAAACTAGTCCTTTACTTCCTATCAGACATTTCTGTATCATAGAAATGTACCCTACTAGCTATCATACTTTCTCTAATTAGTAAAGTAATAAAAAGTAAAAAAAGGTAATAAAATTGAAGGTAAGTGTAGTAAATCGAACAAACGATTGGAAATAAATGAAAGAATGACTTCATAATCAAATAAATATGTCATGGATGCTCAGAAATATAAATCATATTTATAATCACATTTGGAGCATCACGAGCCTTATGTTGAGTCAAACTATCCACACATGGCTAGACTTCAGTTGGAGCAATAAAACTACTATACTCTCTCTAACTACTGCTAGATGACCTCCCAGCTACAAAACTAAAAATACTATCTTATTAGATAAAATCTCAATAATAGTATGAAATGTAACTGTCCTCGGTCCCCCTATTGGTCTAACATAACTCTTATATCTAGTCTTAGATCGTCAGTTATATCTAGCCTTCGGACAATTAACCATTTTATGCCCAATCTACCCACAGCTAAAGTACTGCCCAATCATCCTGTAATACTACCAAAGTGACTTCTGTGATAACTTTGACATAGGTGGTCCACTAACAAAACTCTAGGAACTAGCAATATTTCCCTTACTAAGAGCTGCCATAAACACATACCATTTACTTCTCATGGACTCTCTCGGTCCAAATCTATCCTTTTTCCCAAAAAATTCACTTCTAGAAGACTCAGCAAAAAAAAATTCTTTCTACTAGTAGTCTACCACTGCTAAGTAGCTATTAGATCATTTTTTTAATCAATTACGCTTGCTCTAACAACTCAGAGAAATTAGAAATATGAAATGGAATAAGTGGTTGTCTTAAATTGTCTTGGAGTCCCCTTAGAATCTTGTAGCACTTCTCCTCAAGAGTTCTAACCAACTATGGAGCATATCTAGCTAAAGTAATAAACTATGTTGGTATTTAATATTTTAGGAAGAAATTTTATGTTGATAGTTCTTTCTAGAGGCCAAAAGATCAAAAGTAGGGAGCACCAAAATTTTAAGATACTCAGAAGTACTCCTATTTATCCTATGTTGGTATTTAATATTTTAGGAAGAAATTTTATGTTTGAGTTGATATTTTATTAGATAATTGAGATTATATTTATGGAAGGTTATAACTTATGATTTAAAGTCTACCTCAAATAAGTTGAGTCACTACATCGTAGTGAATTCGAGCCTAATCTAATGAGATGCAAAATCAATGAGGTAGGAATTATATCTTTGACTCTATGTTGACCTCATTTTCATGTGAGGTTAACTAAAAAAATCAATCAATTCCAAATTCAAACTAAATTCAAATTCCCTCAGGTAATGGTCACCTAGTGACCACCACTTGGTCTCCTCCACCCAATTATTAAACATCACCTAAATGATTTTCATTAATGTGGGTGAATCAAATTCAAAAATCAAATCCAAACATGCATTTAATACAAGGGGACATGTGACCATCACCATTAGGTCCAAAATATCATTTTAAACTTGTTGGACCTAATCCTAACCCTTATTTTGACCTGGTTGACTAAGTCAATGATGGTTGACCAAAATTAACCATACACTTAACCAAATTTAAATTCTTTGTTTTAAGCATTTTCAAGCTAAATCAAATCCTAAAAATTATTAAATTGCATGTCCTAAGCATGTCCAATATTATTCTAAGTCAAATCACCATTAATTTAACTTGGTCAATAAATCATGAGAGGTCGAATTCAAGCATGTAGTTATGTTTCAATCCAAAATCCATAACATTGGGCTCAAAACTTTTGGAATCCCTTCCTACAACATACATGGCCTTCTTAACTTTCATCCAAGTTAGTATTGAGTGGTCAACAAGTCAACAAATCCAGGTTTTCCTACACAAACCTATTCGAATACGCCTAAATAAGCCCTAAAGACATCTTAAATTAGTTCTTGGACCAAGCCCATGTATTTGCTTAGCCAAATGGGGCAAAAAATGGTCCCCTCCCATCACAGGAGCCAAAACCTATCTTGCAGCCTTTTCTTTGGTTCCCAACCACCTTGTACATGTGGACATAATCTAAATAAGGGCTCAAATTAATCAAAGCCATCCATTTAAATCATAGTAGTTCAAATCACCTAAACCCTCCCAAAACCCCTAATTCCATCAATCCATACTCTCTCAACTCCCTCTAGCCCCCAAACATATTCTATATACTTCTCCAGGAGTTCCTTCAGCTTCCCTTATCATTTACCCACCATTCCATAGCTTCTAAACCCATCATTGGTGAGAGAGAGAGAGAGAGAGAGAGAGAGAGAGAAGAAGAAGAAGAAGAAGAAGAAAATATTTGAAGGTAACTTTTGATCTAGCTAGAACTAAGTCTTGGAGCCTTCAACAAAGTTGGAGAGGATCTTCTTAGGAGCCAAACGAGAGCAAGAAATTAAAAATCCATCCATTGGTTTGTAATATATACTTACTTTTAAATAAAACCTCAATTTTAAACTATTCAAAATCCACAATGCATGGCACTTCCAAACTCCAGGCATTGGAGGATTAAAGTGTCATGAGCCTATGTTTTAAATTTCAAATAATTTGTCTGAGTTTTTTAGAAGTTATGAGCATTTGAATTTTTTGTTCATTTTAAAATAAACTAATGTGCGATCAGATAGCCCAGAAGTGGCAAAATCACCTAGGACAGAATCACGTATGGGCCATGTATTTTGAACATGCATCATTCAGTTTTGAGGGAGCCCACATGGCATGATCTGGGTCTTACATGATCATACAGTTCCATCAAACGACTCAAAATCCACACTAATGTGGATAAGTGGAATCCGTACCCATGGTTTTGTTCCACTGCGTGTCCCAACATACGTCGGGCCAAGGAATGGCAGTGTAGCCATTTTAATTAAGAGTTAAACTAAAAAATTCAATTTAATGCTCAAAATTTTTAAAATTCATATAAAATTTATTTAGTTTACCAAATTGAGTGATTTTAGACTTGTTGGAAAAATCTTGAGACCTAAAATTTTCTAAAATTGATTTTGTCAAATTTTTGAACACTGTTTTGTAAGAAAATCAATGAAGTTTAAAATTGATTTTTATCAATTTTATCATGTTCCATTGTCGAATTGGACTCAAATTTTGGTGAAATTTTTTTGAACATTTGAGGCATTCCCAGTAATTATTGTTGGTCTAGGTATGCTCTAGATTGTTGTGGTGTGAATTTCTGAAGTGATGGGTCCATTTTGGACCTATAACTTTAACAATTCATAACTCTCCAAATATCTAGAATTTTTTGTAGTTTTCCTATGATATACTTGTTTGTGTGTGAGGGTTAGCCAGACCAAGATTTAGACCTAACATAACACTAGTGACACCTAGAAGAAATAATTAAAGATTTGTCTAGAAAACTTAAAACAATTTTAGGAAATTCTACACATAACTACTATGGGTGAAATTTTGGAATAGTGAACTTAGTGACATTATGAACCTTTGGTTTTAATTTCAGTGAATTTTGATATCATTTGGTTAGAAAATTAAGCAAAATAAAAATTTTCTCCTTTATGGGTTTTGAAACTTCAAAAAATTATAATAAATTTAAATTAAACCGATAAAATACAAATAGTGGTTCAAAATGCTCACATTTGAATAACTTATCTAAGAAAATTAAAACCCACATCATCAGACTTTAACTTGGACTTTAATTTAATAATTAAGAAAATTCAATAATTAATTAAAATAAATAATTTAAAATTATTAAAAATGATAAATAAATTTCAAACTCTTGATAACACTCTTAAATATAATTCTTGGCATTTGGGATGGATTATAAAGGAGTTTGGAGTGAGTTTGGTGCAAGAACAACAAAACATCTCTAAGTAAGTAATTAAATAATTCAATAAAATGTCAAAACTTCCAAAAATCATAACTAATTAAAAAAAAACTCTAAGTTGTGCAAAGTAAATGGAATTTTACTCCTCTTAGTGTCTAATATTTATGGAAAATATAAAACTTCTAGAATTTATAAAAAATAAACAAAAGTCAACATTTTGATTAACCTTACTTTGAAAATGCATCTAAATTTTAAAAAATCATAACTAATTATAAAAAATTTAAATTTAACAAATGTAGTGTCATTTTACTCATCTTATAATCTAGTAGTTATGAAAAATTAGAAAATTCTAGAACTTAAAGTTTATAAAAAAATCATAAAATGGATCCTTTATTTAATATATTAGAATTTTTAAAAATATTTAAAAATATTAAAATTGAACAAATCAAGAAAAATCCAGTAAATCACTAATCTATTCAATTAAAAAAGATAAGTAAAAATAAAATGTGTAACCAACATCTCATTGATGAAGTTCTTAGGATGGACTACCTCAAGCTACGGAGCTATATGTCAAAAAGAGGTCTTGGTCCTTGAGCATGTTATGACAAAACCACGAATGGATTCAATGGGATGCAAAATATAAATTAATAAGCCATTACATAATTGATTGAACCTAAACTATTAATACAACCAACACTCAGTTGATGAAGTTTTTATAAAGTACAACCTCGAGTAGTGTTGCTACATGTTTTAAGGAGGTCTTGATCCTCATGCCCATTATGACTGTAAGCTCATGAAGGGTGTAAAACCTTAAAAAATTAGTCCCAAGGCTAACTAAGAGGAGGGATGAATTGGTATTTAAAAAACTTTTTAATGATGTAGAATTTTTTTTAAACTTATTGCCGAAGTGAATTACATTCACAATAAAAAGATACATCAAGTTTTCACCCACACAGTTAATTGAAAAAAAAAATATGGAAATAATAAAAGAAAAGAATACACTAAATTTATAGTGATTCGGTCCAACCTGACCTACGTCCATTCCCTGAAGGTACCCTCTGAGTATTGCACTAAAGCTTTAGTGACTCTTCTTTATCCCCCACAATGATATGAAGAAGCCTTACAAAATCACTTTCACTTTCCCCGGTGCAGCTGAGTAGCTAGATCCTTTGACACCAAAGATATCTTTTACTTCTCAATACTTCCCTCAAGATGAACCTTGAATCTGATGGTACTAAGGTGTAAGCTTGATTGAGCAACCATGTGAAATTCCCTCCACACTCCCTTTGAAAGCCCCTCCAAGGATCTTCTCCCTCTCAAACTCCACCCTTTGCTCTCTCCCTTTCAAGTTCTCTCTTCAAGTTTTCTCCAAAAAAATGAAGACACAATGGCTGCCAAAGATAGTTACCAAGTACCATGAAAAAGTTTAAATAGAAGGCTTCAAAAACTCTAAAAATTCAATTCTACTGACAAAGATTGTCTATTATGATCACTGGTTCATTAAGTACGATGTGCAAAATTTGACCTGATAGTCCTAAACGATCTCCAAATAGTCCAGTACGATCACTTCAAATTTGTATAGATCATACAGTACATTATTGAGATCATCCAGGATGATTAGTTCAATTAAAATGCAGTTTGTACATGATGAAACATGTGACAACCAAAATTCATCTATATTGATCATACAATATGATTCAGATCGTACAATACAATCTAAATATCAAAATTAAGCAAATTTTATTGACTAATAAAAGAATTAATTTATGTATAATTTTTATAGATGACATCAGTGCGATGTAGATCATCCTAGATGATTATAACAAAATAAGAAATTCAAAACTTGCATAAATTATGATTAGTGGTTATTTTGCATGATTATAACTGATCATTTTGGATGATCTAGATCATCCAGTATGAATTATTAGATGATCTGATCATACAGTACCATATAAATTATACAATATAATTAGTTTAAAAAATAAACTTCTGGTTTTGACTCAATCTCACTCCCCTTGAGTTTATGTGTGCATGGTCACCAAGCTAGCATACAACCTTATAGGACTTGACTTAAGAAATAAAAAATACATCAATAAATATTACAAAAAATTTTACAACATAATCTATTCTATCTAATCTTGAGCCTCAAATCTTCATTGGATGCTGTATGGTATTCCTAAAATGTTAGTACACACACAAATAAATATATATTATAAATACAATTAAACATAATAATATGATCCATAATGTTTGTTATCATAAAAAAAAAACTCATGAGCTCGAGTTACAACAATCTCCTTCTTTTTTATGATGATAAAAATTACTGGTTGAATTTGCAAATTTAAAAAATATATTATCATAATCATTCCCTCACTAAGATAACTATATTAAAATAGGGGAAATAAAAAAAAAGTTTCCTTTTTTTTACATAGAAACAAACAAGAAACAAAAAACTTTTAGAACCTAAAACAACAGATAAATTAAAGCAAATACAAGATGAATATATGTAGCTTAAACACAAATACAACTAGTCAAACACATTCTCCCCTTTAACATTTTCAAAAAGAAGGAAAACACACAAAAAAATAAAATATAACACACATAATAGACTCTGATTAGGTGGAGGTGCTGCTGATGTTTAATATTAATTAATTTATTTCAATAAACTTTTTCAATATGAGAAAGTAAAAAAAAAGAGTAAGAAATGAATTGACCGCACTAAGATCCAAAAAGGATGGAAATTTAAATTTTATCAACTCTAGCTTAGGCTCCTTACAGGTTAAAGTCCTTTTAAATAAAAAAATCTAATTAAAAAAAAGAATTAGAGAAGAAAAAAAAAGCTATTTTCAATCTTCTTACATTAAATATATCTAAAAGAATATAAATGCAAAAATTGTGAGTCAAGAATCATGATTTTCAAACTCAAGTATCGAAAGTATTATTTAGACATATGGGTTTTCTAAGATTTAAAAATATAAGAAAGGTAAGTTAAGTTATTATGAGCTCATTTTGTATCTCTTTATCATTTTTTGGCGCACTTTATACATCTTTTGATTTTTTATACACTTTTGGGCATCTTTCAATTTTTACGTATATTGCACATCTTTTCATTTTAGGCTTATTTTGTGCTTCTTTTTATTTTTTTAAATTTACTTCCTTTATTAATTTTTAAAGACTCATAGAAAACTTGATCCAATGATAAAAATGAACATCTTAATTAAGAAAATTATGAATTAGATTCCTTAGCTTGGAAATGATTCCTATGAGATTTGTATATGTTGATTAGAGATAAATCTTAAAAACATACATTAAAAATTAGATAAATTGATTACAAAATAAAACATCAAAAATAGCATAAAAATTTTATAAAATTAACAAAACAAAATAAAGTATATATCTGCATGCATTAACTACAATACATAAACACACAAATAAATCTTTATACCTCATTACCTTGCTCCTTGTCTGATGATTCAGAAACTAGGTATGCCTAGGAGATTTTTACTTTTTATCATTTGTCCTTTTTATAATTTGCTTATTTTTATCTATTTTCTTTGTTGGATGAGTTTTTAAATTAGAGCACTGATTTTTTATATGTCTGGGTTTTCTACACCTAAAGTAAATAATGTTAGAAGAAATCTTAGTATTCTTACGATTTTTACCTTTGTTCTACTTTTGTTGATGCTAATGTTATTCTTTAGTAGTTTTTTAAGTTTTCTTATTATTAAGGCTATCTCCTTACTCTCATTATCTACTAAGCCATTCTTTCCATCTCTTCAGCTTTTAACACTATTATTCAACATGTATCTAGACATCTTTCACCCAAATTTTGCTTGTAGTCAATGAGTGAGTCAATCAAATTATCAATAGAATATTCATTCAAGTTTTTTTATTCACAAATAATAATAACTTTAGCATTAAACTTATCAAGTAAAGAACGTAGAATTTTATTGACTTTTTTAAAGTTTGAAAGTTCTTTACCTAAGGTGTTTAATGATGTCATTATTTAAGTAAATCTAGTATACATGTCTAGAAAGTCTCATAAGGTTTCATGCAAAGTAGTTCATAATCATGTATTAATTATTCATCCTGGATTCTTGACTTCACTATTACTTTCATATGTATTGTGTAATTTATTCCAAATTTCCTTGCCAGTGGTTTAAGTGGATACTAACATATAATCTTCAAAATTTAAAGCATATAAAAATAGTTTAAAAATTTAGCAATCAATTGAGCATTGATTTGTTCTACTCTACTTCATTCAGTAAAAGGAATATCAATTTGCGTGACGGTACATAACAACCAATTTGAATAATATGTCATATTCAATAATCAATTGATTGTAAGAAAGTAGACATGCAAATTATCTAAAAATCAAAAGAAATATTTTCAAATAAAGATGGCCACGTGATTGAATATCCTACCGCAATATTACAATTTCAAAAGTTATCCATTGATCTTTTTTCAAAAGTTTTATAAAACTTAATTTTTAAAACCCTAAAGAACTAGTCTCGAGGTTAAACAAGAGGGGGGTGAATTGGTATTTGAAAAAAGCTTTAATGATAAAGAAAAATCTTTTTTATAACTTGATATGAAAGCAAATTACGTTCACAATAAAAAGATAAATTATTATTTTTACTCGTACAGTTAATCATAAGAAAACTAAATATAAAAATATAAAAAGGAAAGAACACACCAAATTTATAGTGATTCAGTTCAACCTGACCTATATCCACTCCTTGGAGACAGCATCTGAGTATTACACTAAACCTTTAATAACTCTCCTTTAGCCCCTACAGCTGGGCAGAGATGCCATTATAAAATCACTTCTACCTTTCCTAGTGCGACAGAGTAGTCTAGTTCTTTGACACCAAAGAAATCTTCTTCTTCCCAAAACTTCTCTCAAGACGAACCTTGAATATGATGGTACTAAGGTGTAACCTTGCCAAAGAAACTGTATGAAATCCCCTCCACACTCCCTTGAAACCCCCTCCAAGGATCTTCTCCCTCTCAAACTCCACTCTTTCATCTCTCCCTTTCAAGTTCTCTCTTCAAGTTTTCTCTAGAAGAATGAAGATACAATGGCTGCTAAGACACTTATCAAGTGCCTTGATAAAGCATAAATAGAGGGCTTTAAAATCCCTAAAAATTTAATTCTATAGACAAAGATCATCCAGTATGATGTGCAGAATTTGACCTAATAGTTCTGAATGATCTCCATATAGTCCAATATGATTGGTTCAAATTTGTACAGATCTTCTAGTATAATATTTAGATTGTCTGGGATGATTAGTTTAATCAAATTGTAGTTCATCCAGAACAAAACATGGGATGACTAAAATTCATCTCTTTTGATCATACAGTAGGATCCAAATCTTCCAGTACTATTAGAATATCAAAATTAAGTAGATTCGGTTGACTAACCACATGATTAATTTATGTATAATTTTTATTAATCATCATGTGCGAAGTAGATTATCCTAGATGATTAGAACAAAATATGAAATTCAAAATATTACATAAATTATGATTATTGATTATGTTTCATGATAAAAAAATGATCGTCTTAGATGATATAGATCATCTAGTATGATTTATTAGATGAGATGATCGTATAGTATGACATAAATTGTATAGTATGATTCAAAAATTGAACTTATAATTTTGACTCAATCTCACTCCTCCTGTGTGTGTGTGTGGGTGTGCATGATCACCAAGCTAGCATAAACCCTTATAGGACTTGACTCAAGAAATAAAAAGTTATCAATAAATATTACAAAAATATTTATATTATAATCTATTCTACCCAATCTTGAGTCTCAAATCTTTATTGGATGGTGCATGACATTTCTCAAATGTTAGTACACACATAAATAAATAAATATTGCAAATATAATTAGACATAAGAATGTGAGCCACAATATTTATTATCATCAAAAATATAAACTTGTGAGCTCAAGTTGTAACAATGATAATGCCAATAATAAATTTAATAGGTGTAAAACACAAATTATAAATTTCATTAGGTAAATAACCAACCAATTAAGAATGAAATCATTAATATAATTATATAAATCAAGTTTTTAGGATGGACTATCTCGAGTTGTGAGGTTACATGTCCTAAGGAGGTCTTGGTTATCGTGCCCATTATGATAATGCCACAAATTGGTTGATGACAAACATTAATAATTAAAATAAAAATTATTAATAGCATAGTCATAAATTTTGATACCTTAATTAACAAACTAAATAAAACTTAAACCAAAAAATAAGTGTTGGGTAACCCAGGACTTCTAGGCTATTAAGTTTGCCACAAGGTGGGTGAAAAAAACCGCATGACCATTGTATAAACAAAGGAAATTATTCTTTAACCTAGATAGTCAATAATAAATTACTAAAAAATCATAGCCTTCATACATTGTGTTGATTCCTCTCGAAGAACACAAGTATATCAGATTTTAAGGCTTAGGGATCAAAACACCTAATTAAAATCTAGGTTCCTAAAATTTAATCTCTAAGAAACTTGAACAACCAAAATTTATCCTAAAATAAACATTAAAACACTAATATTTTGATTCAAACTAAATTTCCCTCAACCTACAACAAATAATGTAAAATATTAGAGAACTTAAAATCACTCCTAACCTAAGATTCATCCAAATCACACAACCTGATACATACACTATAGATGGATTGTTAGGGCAATACATTTAAGTTTTAGGCTAGGCCATTATTCCTTTACACTTAATTTTTATGTGACGTGGATTTTTCATGAATTTTATATGATTTTTTATGTATATTGATTGCTATGATTGGTGTGATTTTTATTGTTATGTTGTGATGATTTTATCATTTATAGGTTAAGAATGTTATGGATGTTAACATAATCTTCTACATGTCATGCTCATGCAGAGCTATAAAAAGGGTGCTAAATAAAAATTTCACTAACAAATTTTTTTGTATGTGGTAAATATGCTAAGCCTCCTAAGAATAAAAGAGCATTGCCAAGTGATTGTTTTGGCTCTAATGAGAGAAAATAAAATGAATATATCCTCTTAGGATTTTCTTTAATGATTTTATATAAACTACTTAGGATAATATAAATGTTATGTTAGAGTAATTATATATTTTTCATATATGTAAATTTAAATTTTTAAGAGTTGTGAAAGTCACTTAAAATGGGATATTTTAGCATCCAATTTGAAATCCCAAGAGGAAACAAATACCCCTTTTGGGAGGAGTTCTTTCCATTTGAAGATCCAAATTATGATAACTTGAAATCTAAAGAGAAAAGAAACCCCACTTCAAGGATTTGTTCCTTTCATTTGGATATCTAAACCCTATGGATCCAAGGGAAGAGCTGAAGAAGTGAAGACAAAAAAAATATCACATTTTAACACTTGTGTCATTCTATAGGATTAGAATCCAAGATATTGTCAATGGTGCCCAACCACTTTTAAAGTTTATAGACCTTAGTTGTAATTAAGTAGCACTTATCACATAGACTTTAAATATTTTATATGATTAAAGATTTACATGATTTTAAGGCACCTAAATAGTTTAGTTGACACTCCAATCCATGCCAAAGTAAGATCAAATTTTCATGTCATTAGTTAGGTTTAGGTAATTATTATTTAGTGCCCAACTTAGATTTAGGATCCAGGGCCACCCTAAAATCATAAGTCCCAAATATCAGGAATATAATCCCAATATTTTAATAAAATGAAAACTAGAATTAAAATTCTTTCTAAATAAAAATGTAAATTTCAACACATAGGATAATATTGAGGTGTTTCTAAATTATTTCAGAATCTCAAAACTCCTCCTACTTCTCATTTTTTTTCCTCCAAAAATAAGTTCTTAAAATTAATCCATTTCTTATTGAAATTCTCACATCCTTCCTTTCATATCACACCTTGAACATTCTAAATAATATTTCTACCATTATTTTAACAAAGATTGCAAACACTATAGAAAATAATTTAAGAAAGCTAGGCACTTTTGGACTTACATCCCAGCCTAGCGAGAATGTCAGCTAAAACTCCAACTAATTTCCTTAAAACTATGATTTCAATCTTATGCAAATACAAGATGGCTAGGCTGATGTTATTTAGGTTTTTGGATTATATGATTGACATCTAAAAAGTTTCTAAGTGAACTTAAAGTTATGAAGAGTGATTATGATTCTAAGACTAAATACAATTAAATTTAATTATTTTTAATTTATTTCAAATACAATGTATGTCAGTTGACTCTTATGTAATAATCAACATATAAAGTTTTAAAAACCTTAAAAAATACATGTTATCATAGAAAAGCATATATCTCTTAAGATAAAATTGCACCCTCATAGATCGGGTGGTATAATTCTACCTGCAAGTGGGATGGTGCTTAATAACAAATAATGATATATAAACTTTATGCGATCCGAGATGAGCTCTGGCTTACTCTATAATTTTGTTATCTTTCTATGTGTTTGGGGTGAATTTGAAAAGGGGTTTTGAAAATTTTAATCTTCTTTGAAGGAATTTCAAATCAAATTTGATTTTAATTCTAAAATAAAACATCCAGAAAAGGTATACCATATTGAGAGGTAGAAATAAGATTTTAAAATGGGGTCCATATTTAGAATTGTAAATCCCATCTTGAATATCGTAACTAATTTAGGAAAGAACTCTATATGGCCCCAAAGGGCCAAAGTATAGTTTGATTAAATATCTAGCTGCAATAATCTTGATGAATTATCATTAATCTCATATTTAAAGTTTTATCAACAAACGATATATCTCCCCAAAGGAAGAAAATATCATTCATTATCAATTGTTTAAACATGATGATAATGATCATTATTGATTTTAATTTTTCCAAAGAAGACTAATCAAATTTTGAAAATTGATTTTTAAGAAGTTGATTTGGGACCTAAATCTCTTACGAGAGCAAGCCATTATAGTTAATTATATCATAGGAAGGCTGAATTCTCTTGAATACTCTCGATTAAATTAGCAGTAGAAATTTTATTTAGAGATTTTCTTGGAGTGATATCAATAGAGATTAATTTGGAGTTTCAATAGGATTAGATCAAAATTTGAACACTTATTATGTAGTTGATGGAGGAGAGTAGAGGCACTTTGGAATTCTGAAATAATTTAGAAGTTCCCCAACCTGAGCTAATTGTTAAGTTTCAAGTTTTGGATTAAGAAAATCTTTAATTTGAGTAGAATAATTTATTAAAAATTTGAGATTATATTTTCAGAGGTTGCGGTCATATGATTCAAAATCTTCCCCTGATCCTAAATCTAAATTGGGCATTGGACCATAGCAGCCCAAACCTAACTAATGTAGTGTAAAATCTATACATTCTCTAGTCTGGATTAGGGGGCCAGCTAATCACCTAAGTGATTTAAAATCCATTAGTCTATTTTTTTTTTAATGAAAGAGTGGTTGGGATGTTGTTGTTAAAGTTTTATAGAAATGGGAATGACAATTAGAGTTGATCTTAATTGGTCCCTTGACTTATGCTTGGTAAAAATGCTTTAATCAAATACAATTAATATTTTAAACTCATTTAATTGATTTTTGATATAATGCATGCTGATCGACTCGATTAAATACATAAAATGAAATTTATACATTTTTAAAAAAAGGCTTAAAATTTATTTTTCCCTAGAGATTGCACAATATCCTTTTGACAGATTTGTACCCTCAAAGGCCAGGTAGTCTGCTAGATCTAGCATGCGGGGAGGTGCCTAATAAGGAAGAGAAGTAAATAATATGCTTATGATGACTCCCAGCAGTCCCAAGCTTATGTTTTAGATCGTTAGAGTTTCTATATTAGCCTAAAAAATTTATTTAAATTTATGTAAAAAAAGTTTTAGCATATCCTCACATGCCTCCGCATATGCAGGCTAAAACAAAATTACATGCAATCATAAAAAAAAAACTAAGACAATTAAGCAACCCTAATTGTAATCAAATTAAATCAAACACATCATTAAATTAAATTAATTAAATAAATATCCATTGGTAAATTGCCTATTTATACAACCCAAAATTTATACAAACTAAAAGTGGAAGGGCCCCACTAACCACAATCCTGGATTCTAATTTTAGAGCAGGCACAAGTGACTTTGTGTGGGATACTCTTTATCTTCAACTCCTCATCCCTCTTTTCTTCAGGCTCCTTGGATTTATCGTATCTAGATACCAAAATGAAAAATAAAGCCCTTCCCCCAAAGGGGAGGTTACTCTTTTCACTTTGGGTAGTGAAATGATCTAAATTTTGGCTTCTAAATGGAACAAGACCCTCCCCTAAGAGATGTCATTTCCCCTTCAAAACCCAAATATAGATCTGTGTATCCTAACTCAAATGTCTAACATTTATAACTCTTAACTTTAAAAAAAAACTTCATTATTAAAATGAAAAATTTAGACTTTTCTGTAGGGTTATCCTAAGCAATTTAAAGTAAAATACACCCAAAGTATTTATATATATGCATTAAATTAAAATCTTAGTCACACTTGGCCATGCTCTTTTGATTTCAAGGAGGACTTAGACATTTTTTAGCACCTGCACAAAGAAATGTCAATTAAATCATTAACTTTGTCCCCTAAATTTATTGCCCTGTAAGCATGGCCATCTACAAAAAAACTCGGTGAGTAACTAGATCAATCCTTACCTAGAATTAATCTACCTCCCATTACATAAATTCATAGATTGTAGTTAAAGTAAATAAATGCTCACATCAATCAAATTTTAATCAAAACATGCAATAAAAACTCATAAAACTCAGCACACCACGATAAAAAATAAACACCAACCTAGTCTAGACTAGAGTTGGTTATCATAGCAAATCATCTAAAGGGTGTAAAATAGGTTGTGTGGTTTGGTTAAGTCCTCAACCAGGCAATTTGTTAAAGTTATCTAGTGTTTGGGTATTTTAAAGGTCGAAGGAAAAATTTATGTTTAAATTTAAATATTAATGAATTAAATCTTAATTTAAGTATATTTAATGGTTAAATGGTTACTACTGTTGAGAGAGTTGCTACTTAGCTTTGCATGTTTTACATTCTTGTAACTTGTATGTTATTATGATTCCAAATATTATTATTTTGATTATTATTTTCTCCTAACATATTTTGGAAGAATTGTTTTGCGCTTGTGTATACTAATATTTCAGAGAAATAATACTCCAGATTGTTGAAGACTTCAAATCAAATTCAGTTTAGAATTTTTGTATTTTGAAGTCTATATTTTTTATTTTATTGAGTCTGAGAGAGTGTGATTGTCATTGAGTAACTAAGCATAAACACATCAGGGGAGAATTCTAAATTCATTTTTTTAGAATTGATCGTACAGTATGAATTGAATTCGTATGGGACGATCTGCTCAGTTATATTTCTCAAAGAGCAATAGAGCGAATGAAAAAATGTCAAAAAAAAATTTTAAGTATAGATCGTACGAACAATATTTTTTGTTCATACCGGTATGATCTCCTCTGGAGGGTGCGCTAATAAAGATTGTACGAACGATATTTTTCATTCGTACCAGTATGATCTCTTTTGGAGTGTGCATGAATAAAGATTGTATGGATGATATTTTTCATTCTTATCGGTATGATCTCCTATGGAGGGTGCGCTAATGAAGATCATACGAATGATATTTTTCATTCATACTAGTACAATCTCCTATGGAGTATGCGCGAATGAAGATCGTACAAATAATATTTTTTTTTTGTATCGGTACGATCTACTCTAGAGCGTGCACGAATGAAGTTCGTAGGGATGATATTTTTTGTTCGTACTAAGATGATCTTCTCTGGAGTGCTTTCGTTCATTTTGTCTTGCTGGTTCGTATATACGCATTTTAACATTTATTATGTTTGTACGGGATGAACATAGTTCGTCCAGACGATGATTGGGTACAAATACATTTCATACCAATGCACAAAGGGTTCATACGCAACAGTTTTTGAACTGTTCGTACGTACAAAATATGATCGTGGATGCTCAAACTTTAAAAATTCAGTTTTTCTGGATAGTTTTTGTGTCTTTTCTATAAAAGGTCCACTTAAAATTGACATTTAATCTTTTTTTCATTTGGTCTTCATGATTGGTAAAGAGTGATTGAAGGAGAGAGTGTGAGAGAGTATTTGAAGGAGATTTCTTCCCATTGGAGCGTGAAGGGTTCACAAGGTTACTCAAGGGTAAGTATCTCTATTTGTGATTTATGTTTTCTTCACTCTTTCGCTTGTCCTTCTAGATTGCTCGAGTGAAGATCTTTTAAGAAGATCAGATTCTCTGCCAACACTTGGAGAGTGTGAAAAATAAAAGATTCTCTGCCTACACTTAGAGAGTGCAAAAGGATGAAGGTTCTCTGCCTACACTTGGAGGGTGTAAAAGGATGACGGTTCTCTTCCGCACTGGAGATTGGTGGAAGAGAGTTTTGTCAAGGCTTCTCCGCCTTGCTGGGGCCAAAAGGAGAGTCACTTTTGTATAATGCAATACTTGAAGTGGGAGATTTCAGGGAGTGGATGTAAGTCATGTTTGATCGAACCAGTATAAACTCTCGTGTCTTTTTATTTCAGCCGTCTTTTTTATTTACTGCAAGTTTTAACTTTTTTTGTGGTTGAAAACTTTATTTTGAAAAACTTAAAATTAACTTGCTACAAATCATTAAATCTATTTTAAACTTTTTAATCCAAGAAAGGGTTCAAGTTTTTAAATAACTAATTCACCCACCCCCTCTTGGTTAGCCTTGGGATGTTAGTTTATATCTAACAACCTATTCAAGAATCAAGGAGATTCAACAAGCGGTATCAGTGCTTTGTTTCAAAATCATAAGTCTAAACTACTTTTTGATTAACAAGTATGGCAACTTTGGAAACCGAAACACACCTGAAGGGTATTCGATCACTAGACCTCCTTTATTTAATAATATCCCTTTTGATTTCTGGAAAACATGCATATCTATATTTTTACAATCACTTGATTATCGCATGTGGATCTTAGTACATGAAGGGTATACAAAACTAATTAGACTAGTTGATGACATTAGAGTAGAAACACCCTTTGTAGATTGGACTGTAGAATAACGTGACTTATCACATCTTAATGCTAAATGTTTAAATAGTTTCTTTTATACACTTAAGTTAGAAAATTACATGTGGGTTTCTACTTGCAAGAGTGGAAAGGATATATTGGATAGACTCTGTATAACTTATGAAGGGACTAATGAAGTTAAGCAGTCTAGATTAAGCATCTTGTTACATGACAATAAATTGTTTCACATGAAATCAAATGAATCTATTTTTGACATGTACACAAGATTCACTAAGATAGTCACTTCTTTGCATGCACTAGGTAGAGAATTAATAAATGATGAAATGGTTAATAAGATTCTCTATTGTTTGCCTACTGCTTATGATGCAAAAATAACTGCTATATCAAAGTCTAAAGAATTAAATGTTTACTCTATTAACAATCTTCTTGGATAACTAATTGTTTACGAGTAAGGAGTGAGTCAAAGAAAGATTGATGTAGGAGAACCACGAAGGGAGAAGAACAAAGAATTGAAAGTGGATGAGTCGAAGAGTGATCTATCACAACCTGAGGATGAATATGACATCGCTTTGATGACTAGACAGTTTAGAAGCTTTCTGAAGAGGAAGCAAAAAAGATGCAAATAATGGAACCGAGGTAAGTTCAATAGAAATGTCAAGGTTTCTAATAATGTGATTTACTATGAGTGCAGGAAACCTGGATACATTAAGTCAGAATGCCCAAAACTTAAAGCCACTCCTAGCAAGGAGAAGGTAGAGGAGAAACCAAATGTGAAGAATGGCACGAAGAAATTCCAAAGAGCTTTCTGGGCAGACTCAGCTTCAGACTCATTAGAGACTAAAAAGGAAGAGGAAGTCACCAACTTGTGCTTGATGGCTGAAAATCTTGATCAGTCATATTAAGAAGAGGTATGTGACTTAACCTATGCTGAACATTTAGAAGTTTTTGAAAGAATACATGATACATATAGGAAGTTGAAGAAAATGCATGCTAGTCTTAACCTGGAATTGCAAGAACTCCATAGAGAGCATGAAATCATTAAGAAGGATCTTGCATTAGTTGATAGCAACCATATGAGCTTACTTCATAAGTTCGATGATTTGAATAAGAAAATTTTGAATTTAAAATCATCCGATGCAGAATTGGAAAAGAATTTAAAATTTTTAAGGATGAATTAGAGAGTAAAAAATATTGTTTGAATTATAGCAAGAAAATTCTAGATGATATGAACACATTTTTAAAATTGAAAGTGAAAGCTCTCGAGGAAATAGGATACCCCCAAGACTTGAAGATGTTACTAATCCTATTTAGTATCCAAAATTTATATAATCCAGGAATACACAGAATAGTTATAGAAGATTGAGAAATTCATTTCCTGAAATCAAATGTTTTACTAACAACCTATTCAAGAATCAACAAGATTCAACAACTATCTTTATTGCTAATCGAGACAGTTAAGTTTATTCCACCTTCCTTGGGGCTTATTTAATAGCCTCATTGGCATGAGTTACCTAGTAGTAACTAGGATAAATTATGTTAATTTAGTTGGTTGAGGATTAATGGTTAATAAATTTAGTCAGATTGATTGATTATTGATTTAAATGATCAAATTATAATTTTTTTAAATTTTAATTGAATTATTGGATTTTTAGAATTTCTGGTATTATTAGGGTTATTTAATTATATTAGTTAAAGTGTTGAAAGTTGACTTTAAGAATTAAAGTGTTTTTTTATTTTGAAATTTTTCTTAAATACTTTAAGGTGAGTAATTAAACTTTGACTTTACTCAAATTAAAATTTTTTACATTAAGTTATGATTTATTTAAAGTTTGGACCTATATTTAAACTATGATTGACTAGAAAGTTAACTTTTTTTTCCTTTGACTTAATTTTGAAGGTTTGACAATTAAAAAAAAAATACTAGATTTTAATTAGAGTTGAATGTCTATGAGTTTGATTAAATTGGATTTTACTAAAATTATTGGTGTTTTTTCAAATATTTTTGGATTTTTTAAAACTACCTAATTAAGTTTATTTTTTTATTTTTTTTGATCCAAATAATTCCCAAACCTCCTAGAATCACCCCCTAAGGTAAGGAATGACCTAAGGTAGTGTTTCCAAGTGTTTAGGAATTTTTTTGAAATTTTAAATACTTTTAATTAATTAAATGAATTAATTACCAATTTTCCTTAAAAATTAAATTAGAGCTAAATTAGAAGTATGATCATGGCAGTTTTATTTTTCATGGATTAAGAGTTTATTTTTGATCAATTAGAGGGCTTGTTTGAATTTTTAGGATTTAATGTGAATTAATTATGATTTAATTAGGGATTTTGGGACCCCTAGTTGGTGAACCAAATGGAATGCATTTCTAGTGAAATTTGGACCATTAAATCACTTGATCTTAAGGTCCAATCCTTCTGAATTTGGGCCCAAGTGGAACTCTCTAAGGTGGTTAACTAAATCACCTAAGGCAACCTCTAACTTACCTTAAAAATTTCCTAAGTCGCTACCTAAAGAAAGGGAGGGGTACCATTAGTGGTACTAAACTCCCTAGAATAAGCATAATTAACACACAAACACCAAACTCTTAATTCTCATTAGAGAGATCATTACATCAATTCGAAATCAAGGGCCAATCTGTGACACTTTATTTTTAATTGGCTATATTATGCCCATAAACAACTCAAATAGAGAGAGAAAAAATTGGACATGTCAAAGACATGCCGATATTAAACTTCTCAAAGTCTCAAGCTATGATGAGTTCCATATTAAGATAATTACCCAAAATACCCCTAACATTATTATTGAAATTCACTAAGTTTCATACATAATCAAAGCTTGAGACCAAAGGATTTTGAAAATCTCATTGAGATATTTCTAATTAGCCTAGTAATTCCTAATTTTGTCAAGTGTGGAGGAAGATATAAGTTTTAAAAGTTTCCCTAAATTTTTAGAATTTTTTATTCTAGAATTATCCAGTCAGCCATACTTTTCTACACATGCAACACACAATTAGGCAGTCAATCATTGGCTACTAACTAGGTAACTTGGGATTAACCACGGTCGTCCAATGCCAAATTGAATGGCTAGGATTAAACCCTCTTCAAGATGATGGGATCTAATCATGGCCGTTGATCAAGTTCAATGACTCTGATTATATCTTCAACCTCTTGCAGGATCCCATAGCCATAGGGTTTCTCCAGCATGATCTGAGAGATCCCGCTAGTGAAACCCCTTCAAATTTCTCAGGGAACATCCAGTAATGGAAACCTTCAATCCAATGGTGGAAATCCATTGTGGTGAAGGTTTCCTTCACACTTGACTAGACTACCTAACTAGGGAGATCAAGAATGAATTCTGACCTTATAAAAAGCTCCAACTAATGGGTTTTTTTATCAAGAATCTTGAGGGAAGGAAGGTAAAGAATTTTCCTTTTGATGTCGAGGCTGGTGTATCTCCAGAGGTAGGACTTTGAGAGGGACGTGTTGGGTCTCACTAGAAATTGCTTGAACTAGTGGTCGGAGAGGGCAAGAAAGCTGGGAAATGAGAGAGGAAGAGTTAGGGAGCTCTAGGGAATGATTTTAAATTACTAGAATTTAATGTGGGGCTTAGGTGAGGGTGCCCTACTCAAGTGTTGATTGTGAGCTTGGAAGTCATGATTTATCAGGTTAGCCGTTGGATGGCTTCCAGGTGGAAGGGGGTATCATCCTAGAGACTTATGAGCTCAAACCTAATGAAACTAGGCTCTAGAAGCCTTTGGATAGAGCTTGAGGATAAGGGGACCATTGGATCCAATTCTCTATTCGTTATGGCCGTCGCCAGCCACTAATTGGGTTAGGCTGAGATGGAAAGGTTGTTAGGGGTTTGGTGACCTCGAGAGTAAGTTCATTTGGGTACGAGGGAGGCCAATTGGATTAAGTGGCTCAATTTGAGCCAAACCTATATAGTTTGGGCTTTTTTGGTTGCAACCTAGGTTAAGCCAAGTCACGGGGTTAATAGGGAAGGTGTGTTGAGTTAGGGAGCATCCAATAGAAGTGTCAATTAGGTCTAGTATGGTCGGTGGATAGAAATGGCTCAGGTTAAAGTGGTTTTGACCACTTCAGGCTGGCCTAGGGGTTGACTCAAGTCAGCCCAAGGGCTGGGCTGGTTAGGGTACATATGTTTGACCAAGGGCCAGCTAATGGAGGTGTTGGTATGGCTGTGTGAGGCCTAGGTTGGGAAATGGCTAAATTCAAAGTGGTTTTGACTATTTTGGTTTAGCTTAATTCCTAACCAAAGTTGGCCCAAGGGTTGGGTCAACTAAGGAAGGTGTATTGGGTCATGAGGGAACCAATACCGCCATTGGTTTGATTCAATTTGGCTAAGGTTTGAACTTAAATCAAGGGAAACCTCTCTTTGGACACTTGGATCAAGCCAAATGGCTAACCCAAGTGGACCCAAGGCTTGGATTCACCCAAGGGTTATCCCTAAGGGTCAAATGATTGGTCCTAGGGGTTTGAATAGGCTTGGGAAAGCCTTGGTCAAAGGGTTTGAATTGGTATATGTGTATGCGAGGTTTGGTCAAACTTGGATGATATTATCAACCAAGTTGACCTAGGGTCAAGTTTGAGTCCATTGAGCTCAAATTGATCATATGAACTCAATGTAGGTGGTTTCAAATCAAGAGGATTTCATTTAGTTATAAATAAGGGTATAAACCCTTAAGGGCCACTTTGGTCAACCATGCTTGACTAGGTGAATCGGGTCAAACCAAAGGGTGGGTTTGAGTCTAATGTGTTTCTCATGATATATAGAATCCATTGGGATAGGTTTTGAGGGTTTATATGGTTGAAACTATGTTAAGTTTTGGGGAAAAGAACAAAAATCCCTTTAAAGGGTATTTTGGTCATTTTGACCCATGATCAACACTGGGTCAAAATGGGCCCAACAAAGTAGAGGCTACTACTAAACAATTCATGACACAGGTTATGGATGTGAGTAGAATGTTTGGAAAGAATCTCATGGTCAAATTCCATTGCATCGCAAGTCTAGTGACAAAGGTTGTTAATATTTGAAGGTTTCACAACCTTTAAAAATCAATTCAGTTTTTGGGGCTAGGGACCTTTGAATGAGCTCCCATTTGGTGTGTTGATCTTAGAAACATTTCTAAACAATATTCAATTGATATACCTCAAATCAGAGGTCATTTGACTAGGTTTCCAGGTGATAAAAAATTCACCCTTAAAGGGTTTCAGGACATAAATCCTTAACCTTTGGATTTGGTTTGGAATGTTAGATTTTTATTAGATTTTGGACTTGAATGTATGATTGGGGATTATCGACATCAATGAAAATTAAATAAATGATTGAGATTGATAGGATATAATTTAAAAGTTGATTGAAAGTTGGTCGAAGGCTGGACTAGAGATTGGATTGAAGGGTGGAACTAAATTTGATTAGACATATATTTAGTTTTGACTAGGACCTATAAGATTAAGAAGTGGACACCTTCCAACCATTAGATCACTAGAAAAAACCCAGGTAAGGCCTAGTGACCTCATACAGAAATGAGGTCAATAAATTGATCCCCAATATGTACGGTAGAATAAAGTTCTAATGAACATATTAGCGGTTATCAGATAGAAGGGTGAAATTTGGGACTTTAATCCTAAGGAATTGAAGAACCAAACATTAGAGAATCAAAGTTTAGTTGGTACTAGGGTAGTGCCATAAAGGGCGTTATCCACCACTAGTAGATAATCGTGTAGTGAGGTCAAAATATGCCCAACATAGAGGATCAAAGCTGGATAACCGTATGAAGGGGTCAAAATATGCCAATCATAGAGGATCAAAGTTGAATGATCATATAATGGGGTTAATATATGCCCATCATAGAGAATTGAGAATGAATGATCATATGATGGGGTCAAAATATGCCCATCATAGAGGATCGAGGTTGAATGATTATATGATGGGGTCGAAACATGTCCATCACAGAAGATCGTGTTTTAACTCAGGCTTTAGAGTTAATGATTTTTATGATAACAAATATTATTGATGACCTCTTTATTTCTCCTAGTATTTGTAGTGCATATCTATTTGTGTGTTGACTAATATTTCAGGTATATCATACATAGCTCTTTGAAGATTTAGGGCTCAAGATTTTGTAAAATAGGTTATGTTAAAAGAGTATGCAATTTTTATTTATTTATTTTTAATTTCTTGAGTCAAATTCTGTAATGATATATATTAGCCTGGTGATAGTGCACACACACACACAAGTGGAGTGAAAATTTATTTTAAATATTTTATTTTTTTATATATCATATTATACGATATATATTGTACTGCACGATCTAGTGTTACAGAAATTAATTAAATAATTAATTTTTCTGAAAAAAAATAATTTTTAAAATATAACTATTTATATAGTACAAACTCCATATCATACTGGATGATATGTTATAATTAGAAACCCCGTTATTCTTTAAAATAAGAAAAAAGTGAATTTAAAAACTTCTATTCATATTGTATGAACCTCATCATAATTTATGATGTTTAAAATATTGCCTAATTTAATGCTACGATTAATTAATCGAATCAGCTTAATTTTGATATTTTGATCGTGCTGTATGAATTGCATAATATTGGACAATCAATAGAGATGATTTTGGCATCCCATGATTCATCCTGGACAAACTACATTTTGGTTGAACTAATCGTACTGTATGATTGGTCATTCATACTGATGATCATACAATACTAACAAATATTTAAACTGTTCATATTGATGATCATACATTACTAACAGGTCAAATTATGCACATCATACTAGACAATCCAGTGATCGTACTGTATAATATTTGACGGTTGAATTATATTTTTAGGGTTTTTTGAAGCCCTATATTTAAGCTTTCTCATAAGACTTTCTGAGTGTCTTTGGCATGCATTGAGTCTCCATTTTTTTTGGAGAAAACTAGAAGAGAGAACCTTGAAAGGGAAATAGGAAAGGGTGGATTTTGAGAAGGAAAAGATTCTTGTGGGTTTAAAGAGAGTGTGGAGAGGGTTTCACATGGGTTCTTCTATAAGCTTGCATTTTAGTGCCATCGTATTCAAGATTTATCTTGAGGGAAGTTTTGGGATAAAGAAAATCTCTTTGGTGATGAATGACCCGACTACTCTGTCGCACAGGCGAAGATGAAAGTGATTTAAGATTCTCTGCCTCATCAGGAGGGTAAAAAGGAGTTAAAATTCTCTGCCTCACTAGGAGAGTTAAAAGAAGTCAAGGTTCTCTTCCTTTGAAAGGAGTGCAGTCCTCTACTGCACAAGATTAGTGGAAGAGAGTTTGTAAGAGGCTTCTCCACCTAGTTGTGTGGGCTAAAGGAGAGTCACTAAATGCTTAGTGCAATACCTGTAGTGAGTGACTCTAGGGAGTGGACGTAGGTCTGGTTGACCAAACCACTATAAATCTTTGGTGTGTTTATTCTTGGTTTTATTTTTTGTACTTTATTTTCCACATTTATTTTTGTAATAACTACCTGGTTGAAAATCTCTGATTTTTTTTTATTGTGAAATTACTTTGCTTTCCCATCAAGGGATAAAATTATATATTTTTAGATGTTGAAAAAGCTTTAAAAAAGGGATTTTTCTTTGTGTAAAAGGAAGTTTTTAATTACCAATTCAACCCCTCTTGGTTAGCCTCAAAACTAATTCAATAAGGTCTAACAACCTTCAAAAACTTTCAAATCAAGGGTTGAATGATCATATAATGGGGTTGAAAAATGCCCATCACTGAGGATCGGGGTTGAATGATCATCTGATGGGTTTAAAACATGCCCATTATAGAGGATCGAGGTTGAATGATCATATGATGGGGTCAGAATATGCTTATCATAGAGGATCGAGGTTGAATGATCATGTGATGGTGTTGAGATATACCCACCACAAAAGATCAAGGTCGAATGATCATATAATGGGGTCGAAATATGCCTATCACAGAGGATCGAGGTTGAATGATCGTATGATGAGGTCGAAATATGCCCATCATAGAGAATCAAATCTTAAGGGAAGGCAACACCCAACCTTAAGGGAAAGAGAGCATGAAATGATTGATTAATGTTTTAATGTTCTTAAAAATTACTTTGACATTGAAAACATAATTGACCAAAATTAGTCCAGGACATCAAAACATTTCATTAATTGAGAATTCAAGCTGCATCAAGCATAATATTTCTTAAGGAAATGCCTATTAGCAGGTAATATTAGATGATTTCTTTTACAATCTACTAGCTGATACGAGCTCCCTTTGCATACTGTCTCCTCAACGAAGGGTCCTTCCCATGTTGGTTCAAACTTTCCATTGATCTTTTAGTGAGCTAAGATAGGCCTCCGAAGAACCTAGACTAAGTCTCCTACTTAAAAGGTTCTAGGTCGCACTAACTTATCATGATCTTGAACTATTCGAGCCTTATACAACTCTAGACTTTATTAAGCTTAGAGATGACACTCTTGAAGGCCTTTGAGTTCTTCTAGCTAGAGTTGTGCATTCCACTCAGTTGTGATTTGGTTCTGGAATGCAACCCTAAGTAAGGGAATTTACACTTTTAGAGGGAGTACGGCCTCAATCCCAAACACTAGTACAAACGTAGTGGATTGTGTCAGTGTCTTGTTAGTGGTTTGATAGGCCCACAAGGCTTCTACCAACCCCTCATACCATTGATGTTTATTATCATCGATGGTCTTTTTGATAATCTACATTAATGTCTTATTGAATGCCTCAGACAACCCATTAGCCTGAGGATAATAAATTGTTGAGTATCTCCAATCAATGTTATGACGTATTTCAAAATTATTGATTTTTGTAGGCTTGAATGTAGACATATTATCAAATATAATTTTTTAGGGTACGCTAAGTTGAAATATGATATGATCATGAAATAATTTCAAGATATGGTGTGATGTTATATTACGTAGGGGAATTACTTTTGTCCATTATAAAAAGTAGTAAGTTACAACTAGTATGAAGTGATGATCCTTTTAAAAAGGAGGGTTAATTGGCCCGATAACATATGTGCCCCAACATTCAAAGGGCCACAAAGCTATAATGGGATGCAACACATTAAGCGGTTGATATAAAACCACATCATGAACCTATCACTGATGACAATGTTTCACAACATTCATGCAATCATCAATAATTGTAGGCTAGTAGTATCTAAGTCTTTTGATTTTCAACTTTAATTTTGGACCTGATTGATTAGCTTCTCATAGTCTAGAATGGAACTCATTAATAATCTTCAAGGCATCTTATTTGTCTAAACAATGTAGCCACATATGATCAAATGATCGGTAGTATAATGTATTGTTGACTAGTGTATACGATATGACACGTTTATTCATCTAGTTGGCTAGGAATTTATCCTGGGAAAGTTTACCCTCTCGAAGGTAGTCAATTAAAGGTCTTCTCCAGTTGCCTTCTTCATTGGTTGCTGAAGAGATAAAAAGGATTTAGAGAGATTGCTTGTTGATGTGCTCCAAATCGATAGGAGTGAGGACTTAATGACCTTGAATCTCTATAGAAATGGAATCTTCTTCTAGGCATTCAAATTCCTTTACAATCTTAGCTAGGTCATCTATCATAGAATTACTCTCACGGGGAACCCTATAGAAAGTTACGGTAGGGGTTTATATAGTAGGTGAATGGTGTAATGGTGATACTTAAGGAGTTTAGGATTCAAAATCTTATAGGTTCCTACAATCTAGTTGATTACCAGTTGAGAATCACTAAAGATTTTAATCTCTATAATTTTCATCATGATTGCAAGTTATATGCCAATTATTAGAGCTTCGTACTCAACCTCATTGTTCGTGCAAGGCTCTGATAAATGGAAAGAAAAATGCATCATTCCCTTCTCCAGCGTTATGAAAATTAGACTAATTCCAGTTTTTTAGGGGTTATAGATTTTTGGGTTTTTCCCATTGAGCGGATGCCACACCATCAAAATACAATTCCTATACTGGGTCATTAGATTCCTTTAAACTCATGATTAGTTCATCAGGTAAATCATCATTTAAAGGAGAACCCGCTGGCAGCAGGTGCGCTGCAAGGGAGTTGGCAACGACCTGTCCTTTCACAACACATAGGGGAATGAAAATGATTTCAAATTGAAGTAGCATCATAGACCATCAAGCCAAACATCTTGATAATGTAGTCCGGGTTATAAGGTATTGCAAGGGATTGACTCTAGAAATCAAGTTGATTGAATGAGAAAGTATGTAGTATCTTAGTTTCTAGGCTGCAAAGGCTAAATCAAGAGAATGTTGTTGACCTCATTTTTATCTTGGTTTGCCCATGAGTGCATCAAATTGAGTTGATAGAGCCTCATCAAGCTTGATTCAACTCAAATTGAGCTCTATCAACTCAATTTGATGTCAATTTGGGTTTTCTTTTTGTTAATTAGTTTGGTCGAGAAAGTCAAGCTGTATTGAACCCAAATTGATTTAATTTGGGTCTAATTAAGTTTGATTTGAGCTCAAGCTTGATCCAATCAGCCAATTTAATCTCAATTAAACTATAATATGTATTTAATGAATTTTGAATTTAATTCCATATCAGGTAATCAGATCTGATGACTTTGAAATTTGATTCTACCATGTTCAGTATTGACTGTTGCGTGACCTTCCCTTTTGGAGCTCCTCTGATCAGCTCGAGCGAAGACTTATGCAAGACAGAGCCATTTCTATGCTGGGGAGAAATAGAGGATTGACACTCGATCGATAGAAGGCGGATTCCCATTCCCTTTCCCTGTTTCGGCCTGCTCTATAGAGGGCATTCGCACTCCAGCTCTCTTTCTTCCCTGCTCCCTCACGGCCTCCTTGCTCCAGGAGTTCTCACCCTACTCTCCCTCTCTGTCTCCTCTTTGTTCAAACCAAACCTGATACCAAGCCCCCCTTTCCCCGTTGTTTCCTGTTCGCACAAGCAAGAGAAAAAGGCCGAAGCCCCTCCCACATTTCCGATCCCTTTGTTCACTCTGTCCAGCATAGGAGTTGCTGCCTCCTTTCTCTAATCTCCCTTGGGTTCACACGAGCAAGAGGAGCCCAAGCCCTGCCGACACCGTCCAGCCCTAGCTACCAGTCCTTCTTTGGCAAGGTGATTTTCCTCCTCGTCTTCTTCTTCTTCTTCTTTCTCTGTTATTTATTTATTTTCCTTACTCCTTTCTTCACCATCTTTCCTTTCCTCTTCCATACCCTTCCATGTAAAGAAAATGTATAATTTTAAATGATTTTCATTTGTTTGAAATTAAAACATTAGAGATAAATGATCATTTGGATGTATATGGTTTGGAATGTGAGTGTTGGAAGCACATGATTTATCATCGATGTATATTTTTTGAACATGGATATTTGATAAATGAAATTTAGATTTGCTTTTGATTCATATCATGAGACTCAAAGTTTTATGCAATGTTTAAAATTGCGTATTCGGGTATTGAGGCGTTTTTCATTCGTGAGGCGAGGCGTAAGCCTTAAGGCGTTTTGAGGCGTAAGCCTCAAAATCAAAAGATTGCATAAACATAAAATGATAAATTTTTTATATACTAATGGATAAATAATATAAAACATAAAAAAACATAAGATATGAAGTGAAATCAAAATATCCTAATAATAAGACAACATGAAATGTAGTTCAACTCAAAATTCTATATTTCGCAAATCCCAATAATCTTTTCATTAACATATAATTCCAATTTCCAAAAATAAATAGCAATGACATATCACATAAGAACTCATAAGTCATCAACATTGTCAGCACTAAGGGGTTCTTCATTTGAATCATCATTATGATGAACAGCTCTCTCCCCTTCCTCCTCTCCTATAGAGTCCAATGTCGGGCATTTACTTCAAGATTTATGTAAGTTTTAATATATATATAGCGTGAGGCGTAAGCCAACATTCCAGTGAGGCGAGGCGGGTCTCAAGGCGGGCCTCAACCAAGTTGAGGTGCAAGCCTCATAAAAAAGACTTGAGGCGTAAGCATCGAGGCATTTTTTACTGGAATTGCGCAAAGGTGGGCCTCAAGGCGAGCCTCATATTGCGCAATTTTAAACCATGGTTTTATGTATAGGTTGTGGAAAATAAGGAGGGGCCATGTTATTCTTTACCTTTAAAAAAAAAAAAAATGTGTAGGCAAGGTGTTTGTGTTATTGTTCGTTAAGAAATGATGTAAGTTCTTTAGTTTGATTCAAAGCAAAGATGTTTGTATCTTGGCAAAGCATGCTTGGAGGTGAAAGTGTTGTTAGAGTCCACATTAATCATGAGCAAAATTAGAATGTTTTATTATGAATATCCATGCTTTATCTTCACACATAGGTTTCATCATTTGAATAGTTATACTTGAAGACTTTGATTGAACATTTGTAGATGTATTTGATATGAAGGTTTCATGCTACCTTTCCTTTTCTTCATTGTGGTGTTGGATACAATCCATTCGCTAAATCTCAAACATGTTTTGCTCGCCAATTTTCATAGTTCTTTTTTCAGTAGATTATTTATCATGATATAAATCAATGTGACATGCTTTTGTTAATTTGAACATCTAATTTATTAACATAGAACCTATCGCCAGGAAAAAAAATAAAATGATCATTAATTCCATATTTTTGTTTATATTCATTCGTTTTAAGTACATACACACACATATATTCATAAAGAAATTGTATCATTGTAGTTGCTTGAGATTTTAAAGAGAATATTCTTAGTTTTAAATAAGGAATAATCATGTATATTTTTATTTGTATATATATACTAAGATTTCTAAGCTCCACCCATATACTCGGCGGCATATGAATGTGGAGGGTTATGTTTATATAACTTAGTTTGGCTTGTTTTAATGCTTCAATCTTATGCATACATTGACTTAATATTATATCACATGATCCATGCTATGAAAGGATATCTCATTTTAAGTATGTCAATTCATATATTGCATGCTAGCATCTTGATAAAATTCCCCAGTACTTAGCTTCATCGATGTTCCTTTATTTTTTGAACGAGTCATGCACCATACATGAGACTAGTCAATGATGCCTATGTGACACTCATTTATATTCTCGAACTTCGAATATAGTCTACACTTGATGTGAGATTGTATTATTATTTATCACCAAACTAGAATTCTATACTTCATGAAGTGTGTCTTAAATCAACACAATACATCTATGCTTTGGTTACATGTTTGATCCCTATTATTCCAAGGCATGGTAATTATCTTATGTCGACAAAAGCTAATTGTGATTCTCCCTTTTTATTTAGATGATCGAAGGTTACTCATGGCAAATTGAATAGTATCCAAATATGTTTAAAATGGTCTTTAGAGCATGTTTGCAATCTCATTATTGTTGTTCGTTCATTATAGAGACTTTAACGATTCCCTTTATTCATATACGTTATACTTCAAGTAAAAAAAATAAAGATTTGAGGTCGTATTTTGGCATGATATAGGGTCGGTTTAAATAGGATTCATAAATTCCGTTAGGAAGGTTGTCTTGTTAATGTGAAAGATTCTCATTCATTTTATGTTGTATTGATTGTTCATCATGGGAAAGTGATACTATAGTTTATGAGTGGTATTTGGAGAAGTGTATATACTCTTGTGATTCTTTATTGGTTTGTGTTTTAATGACATATTTGCATACATTCATGAATATGAAGCTTGGCAATGAGAGTAGTGCATTATGTGATTAAAATTGTTAGTAAGTTATATCCTTCATTCAATATGACCATATTAAATTTCTTCTTTAATGTGGTTATTGGAAAAGAATTGGTTGGAGAATCATTTCCATAGGAATCTTGTCTTTATGTCATATCACTGCTATAGACTACAATCAAATCATGTGATCGATTACTTAGTTTGGTAGCAATATTTGTGTAAGATATCTATGTTTACATATTATTCTTGTCCACGAATGAATATTCATTTTGACAGATTTCCTTTCTGATAATTTTAGTATGAGAAAATAATTTGTTTGGATATATATATAATCTTTCATTACTTTCTTTGAATAGGAACAAATCTTTCTTTAGGACGTTTTGATTAGCATGCTATTTTATTTATAAAAAGCCTCCCCTCTAAGAAAAATGTGTATTCAATAGCCTCGATTCTGTAGTATCAAGATTTGTAACAATCAAATTAGAATGTAGTATATGGATTAGGATCTACATGCGCTTAATTATTAAAATGTATAATATGAACTTAATCTCAAATGGCGTATTCTTATGATTGTCAAAAAATTTTATATTTGTTTACAAAGAGTTTACCTTCTCATGTGAATGGAGAAATTTTTTTGTTTGAAGTCATGCTTTTGTGAAAAGCTTCAAGCATGCTTACTCTTTATATTCCCTGTAATATAACACACATTGTTATGAATGACACATTGTTTGGGTGAGAGAAAAATTTCATAATTTATTTGATTGATGTGACTCGTGTTTATGGTTTGTACTTTGACCTTCAAATGTAGCTTGTATTGCATGATCTTTAGAGAAGAATTATGTAACACAAGAATATGATTGAGTTGTAGTTTTGGCACATGTATCGCATCACATATCTCCCTATTTTGACGGTTGTTTACACTATTTTTTATATCTTCTCACTCATTTCCCTTGTATATATGTCCACTTTTAGCTTTACCACGACATGCACATCAGACCCAAATGACATTGATTATGACATTTTGTCAGAGGGTTCATTTCATAAGTATGGATGACCTATATACATTTTCTTAAGCAAATTTTCATATCTGAGGCTATCACATTTTCATATGATTCACGTGCAACTTCTCTTTGTGCTCTATTTTAGAAAATCTATACATGTGTATGATGAATTTATGTGTACAGAATATGCACCCATTGCTTGCTTTCTTTTCATACATTTGAGATAAATTATTAAGTTATAAATTTTAGTTGCTTTTGATTAATGCTTGCATAATTGTATTTATTGTCGAACTATGCCTACTTCTACATTATCTCGTGTTCTAGTAATGTCATGGATATATTTGATAAATACAAATATTAAATTGCTTACTAGTTAGATATTTATTTACTATCATTTCTTTTCTGAATGGCATCTACGCTCACCCATGTTTTTCTCTTTGATTTTGTCTTGCGAGGTATATTGAGTCTTATTTATATATTAGTCATTGAGTCATTTGCATGGGAGCTTTTATGTGGGCATGCCCGGGTCAGGTATACCATGATAGTCTTGTAGAGACTTCTCATTGCATTGTCGAACGGTTACACATTTGCACACACATTTGACTATTTTTTCTTTCTAGCCTAGATATACTTGCTAGGATGTTTAGTTAGCAGGCCATAGGTTAGTTCATTAATAAAGCTTTGGCCTTGTGTGCCAAAGCTTGCCCCCCTTGTCATGAAACCTAGAGAATCTTAGGGTCATTTTAGGCCTGTAGTGTAGGCCACCTACTTGTGCCATATGCATCACTTTTTCCACACGAAGTGGGCACCATTAGGATGATTTTTTTGGGTTTTAAAATATTTAAATAATTATAAAAATTACTTCTTAATGATTTTAGGCCTCCAAATGTAACTTTCACAAGCATGATAAGAAAAATATACGAAAATGAAATAAAATTTGAGCTATACTATGTTAGGTAGTCTCTCTTATTAGTTTTATAATTATGATATCTTTTAATTATTAGCATGTTTGTCTACTGTTCGAACATAATGTAGAACCTAAGTTATGATTTTCATTTGCTCCAAAAAATGATACGAAGGAATCCTAAAAGCTACAAAACCAACTAGTAAAAATACACTAATGAATTCGTAATTAATCTTAAATCATTACTGAATCAATCATAATGATAACCTTCCACTAAAAATCATTAAACAATAAATACAAAGCTTAATAACAAGATGGTTACCTAGCAACCCGGGTCTACGAGGCTATTAACTTAGCCTCAAGGAGGGTGTAATAAACCTCATGGCCCTGGTTAACAAGGATAATTATCGCTTAACTTAAGTAAACAGTAATAAGCTACCAACAAATTAAATCTTGCAACCAATATCTTAATTAATTCAAAAATATAAGTGTATATCAAACCTAAACATTAAGTATTAAAAGTGGCTAAATAAATGTAAAAAACATACAAGTCCCTAATCAAATTCATAAACCTATATAACTCCTAAAATTCATTAATTAATCTATAATCTCTAAAATCCTCCTAACCAACATACAACTTTAAAGTCATTAACTAATCAATTGGAATCCTAGAAATATATAAAACACACCTCTCATCAATCCTTAACTTAATAATATATGATAATCTACATTAAGCAAGATGAAATTAAATTAAAATTATTAAAACTCTCTCAACCAACTTTGTAGTATTTAATAAAGTATTAAGACACTAACATTTGAACTTAAACTAAAACTTCTTAATCTCAAGTAAACCAAAATGAATCGGTTGTAAGAGAAAATTAATTTCAAGTCATACCTTTGTGCCTTAACCCATATAGAATTTATATTCATCTTCCTATATTCTCCCTTAATATTCATGAGGTATATAGGATGGACTACCTTGAGTTGCGGGGCTAAGTGTTCTAAGGAAACTGATTTCTCGAGCCCATTGTGACAACGCTACGTACTTCACAAATTAAGGAGAAATAATACAAAGGTCTATATAAATTGGCTCATCTTTAAAAATTTAAAAAACCACCCGTAGGGACCCAAACTAATTACCTCTCCACCCAACTCTTACACCTTAAGTTAAATCTAGGAAGTATAGGAATTTTCTTTTTGTGGTGGGTAGTAGGCCCATTTTAGTAGTGTCACCTTTAGCCATTCCTCGAGTCTTAGATTAATACCAAGGGAAGAACTAACCAACCCTTACCACTTTTTAAATGATTTCAGCCTTGATTAGGAGTAGGATTGAGGATGGGTCATTTTCCCCTCAATTATTTATAACCTTAGTATATATTAGGGCCCAAGTCCCTTTGGGTACTTAATAATTTAATAATTAATATCTCAATCCTAAAGCTAAGTGTTAATTAACTCACCCTAAATGGCTAAGCACTTAAAGAAAAATTTGAGGGTTAATAATTTGAACAATAAAGAACTCGATCTTGTAACTCGAACCACTCACCTAATTTGGGATAGTTAGGTACACATTTGTGCACACGCTTAGGTGCTAGATAAGACACTTTTCTTTTATAAGCATTCTAGGGTTGGGTGTAGTTAGGATAACCTTTTACACTTTCTTTCTTTTACATTTTGTATATGTGATGATATGATGATATTTCTGGCTTGGCTTATTTTTAGTTGCTTTCTTTTTTTTTTTTTTGATGAGAGCGCACTTGCCCTTAAATGGTTAGATTTTATAGAAATAGTTTCTACAGGTGGCCATGTTCTTAAAGGGCAATATAAAAAAAATGTTGCCATTATAAATGTGTTTTTTAATAGGTATTGCAAAGAATACAAAAAAGCCCTTGAGAATATGGCCCTAAGGACTAGGTTATGGATAGTGTGTGATTATTTATTATAACTGCGCTAATATTATATATATATATATATATATATATATATATATATATATATATTTTAGGTGCTCAATGTAATTTTCTTTTATAAAATGTAATTTGATTTAAAGTGTTGCGAAAGCTTTAAAATGAGGTATTTTAAATATGCTAGGGATTCAAAGCAAAAAGAAAACCCTTTATAGAGAATTTCTTCTCATTTGGATATCCTATTGGATGGTGCAACACGACGAGCTAGAAGGAAAGAAGATGAATATAAAAATACCTCATTTTTAAGACTTACGTCATTTCATAGGGATAGAATCCGGGTTATTGTCGGTGGAGCCCGGCCACCCTTACTTTTCAGTACTTTTGGGTTGTATAATAAGTGGCATTTGCCACGGACTTTCATACTTTGATTAATATTATTGATGTGATGATGTGTTTATTTTGCTTGTGCATTAAAACTGCATGTTTTTTCTTAAGTTTTTTACATTATTTTGTTTTGGGGTGGCTTGAACAGAGTCAATGTTAGGCTCTTTATAATGTTAAATTTTTTATAAAATTAAAATTTATTTAAGCAAGATAAAAAAAGTGAACATAGGATTCAAATCAACCAATATTTCTAATATTAATGCATGACTCTTTTAAAGAGTCACTTTGTTTAAAATTATAATGGGTAAACCTTGTTCACTTTACAGTGACTATTGGTCAATCCTGATTGGCCCTACCTACACATGCATAGCATTGAGTTAGCATATAGATTTTTCTTTTACAACATAGAGGGATAATTCACTTCGCATAATCATAGTACCACCTATGATCAAGTTTCATACCCATTTCCATTTATGTGCCTTCCGCCACTCTTGCATTTGCATAAGACTGGACAATATGGATTTAATACGCTAGGTGGAGTTTAGCTATTATCCCTTTCCAAGCAGGGTGGTAAATCTAAGTCAGGGCTGTTTAAATCCCTTATGGGATTTAAGCTGTAAGTCCCCTTATGGTGTCAACTTTTGATGAATTCTAAATCTATCATTCTTCCTAGGATAATAAATTCAATCTTTGATCTTTTAAATTCAAAATTTAAATCATATCATTCTTCATTTAAAAAAGGTTTAATTATCTCTAAAGATAAAGAGAAGAGCTTATCCTCTTTGGAATACTAGGAACTTTCCATGTGTACTGAATTAAGAAGAGAGTAATACAACATCCTTAATCAAGAGTTTTCTTAGGTCAAGGTCGACGATATAATTAACCATGGGGGCTTACGCCCGTGGGATATCGATCCCCACCTAATATAAATCCTTTTCGAGCTGATGCATTAAATATGAAAAATCTCATTACTTTAATCAGGTCATACATATTATTATCCATCGAGGTGTGTAGGTGAAAGCCGCTATCCTCCATGGCTAATCATATGTATGACTCCATCTTCTCTTCCATTGGTCTGCTTGCATAGAGTGTAAAGGCTTACAATCATTTTGTCCTACGTGAAAGTGTGATCGTACCTTTTGTATTATGTTCCCCGCGAGCAGAATCCTTTTAGAGACCCACAAATGCTTCTTGAACGAAGGGTACAAAATTTCAAAAGGAAGAAGTCTACAGCTCTGGTAGTAGAAAGCATTCCATTTCCTTTTGTTGTTGACTTGAGCTAGGATAGTGCCAAGCGACTCATCGAGGGCAGCAGTATAAAGAATAAGAGGTTTTATCAAAATAGGGGCTACTAAGACTAGCAAGTTGGTAAGGTATTCCTTAATGCTTTCAAAACCATTCTGACATTTCTAATCCCATATGAATTTAGCATCCTTTATAGCTAGGACAAAGAAAGGTTGATATCGTCTAAAAAGATAGGAGATAAATCTTCTTATATACACCAGCCTACCTTGGAGGGACCTTAGATGGGTAAGGCTTTTAGGAGGTGACATATTCAATATGGCTTCAATCTTAGTGGGATCAATCTCAATTCTATGGTGCCTCAATATGAATCCTAAGAATTTTCTTGAGGTGACACAAAAGCACACTTTAAGGGGTTAATTTTGAGGTAGTAGCAGTGTAACCCCTCAAAAATGACTCTTAAGTCATAAATGTGGGCCTCTCTGACCTTGCTCTTGATAATAAAATTGTCAATATATCACTCAACTTGATTATGGATTAGGTTATCAAATATTTGGGTTACGACCCACTGGTAGGTTACACCGACATTTTTAAGGCCGAAGGGCATCACCTTATAATAAAAGATTCTTATAAAGGCCCTGAACATAGTGTTTCTCTCATCTTATGGGGCCATCCTGATTTGATTGTAACAGAATGAGTCATCCATAAAGGAGAAAACATCCTGCAAAGATGCAATGTCTACCATAAACTTGGGTATGGATAAAAGAAATTCATATTTAGGACACACCATATTTAGATCAATATAATCAACACAAATTCAGGTGTAACCGTTCTTTTTTTGAACTGGTATGACACTAGTCACCCAAGAGGGGTATTTTTCCTCTCAGATAAATCTCACCTTAACCAATTTCTTGATCTCAGAGATGACTTGCTGCTTGATTTCCAAATGCATGCGCCAAGAAGCTTGTTTAATAGGAATGGCATTGTGTTGGATTCCAAGTTTATGAACTGCTATGTCAACGGACAAACCTAACATTTTGTCATATATCAATGCAAATCAGTCCTTAAAACTCAGAAAGAAGTTGAATTAGATTCTTAGACTCATCCTAACTCAACAAGGTACTTATGAAAGTAGGGTGAGGGTCATCGTTGGTTCCCAAGTTATCTTTTTTCAACTCATCGATTGTCGATTAAATCTCTTCCTAAAATTCAGTGGGTACATCCTAAACTTGAAGTTCTTAGGGATCATCTAAAGTCTCCAAATAGAGTCTATCAAGGAGATTGACAACTTCAATTGGAATATTATTAGATTTAAGATAATAAGTTATCATTAATCAGTATTTATCATCATCAAATGAACTAACGATATCAAAGCCAATATTAGTTGTCAATTTTTTTTTTAATTTTTGTTTGCCAAATATTCTCGTGGTATCTAGCTTGACCCTTAGTACATCGAGATGGTACGAAACATTTGGAGAAAGAATTCCTTACACAGACGAGAAAGTAGCTAAAAGGTAATTCCATTAATTTGTTAAAATCTGCCTCCTCGAGGGTTACATCACTTTCAACCCTTGAGGATGAGCAAGGAAAAAATTTCTAGACTTTATATACGTCATCACTTAAGTTAGGGGCATTTTTAATCTCTAAACCTGCAATCCTACAAACTGAAAGTGGGGTCAAGGATAGGGCCTCAATTCTCCTATTAAGCTTTTTATACATAACCAATTCAAGCATGTCACTTTGAACTTTTAGAGCATCAACCTCATAGTCACTATCATATGTTAAAGCGAGATCAAACTTTGGAGGAGGATTAATTTTTCGGTAATCAAAATGAATTGCATCATTCCATTTTTCTAGTTCTTTATTAGAACTTGATTATGGATTAATATATGCCAGGGTTATTCTGCTTTTGAATGAAGCGCAACCTCATCGACGTGCCCCTTGGGCCATCCTCCCACCTCTTTGAGGTAACATGTTTGGAGGCCTAAGGACAATGATGTTAAGGTCAAGTTTGCTGTCTGATTCTTTTACTTTTTGTTCTTTTTCTTTTTGTTCTCTTTTTTTCTTTTGATCCTTGATTTTGAAGAGAGCTTTGCTTGCTTGTTTAATCCTTAATTTTGATCTCAACTTTAGAATATGGGGAGGACTCTTTTTGTATGAAATATGTGGCATCTTTGTATATCCCAATCTCTTGAATTGAGAATGGTTTCAAATCACTATTAATCATGTATTCAATGCCATCTCATTGGTATTTGACACATTGATATATGATAGATGGAACTATCTTATATTCATAGATGTAGGGCCTACCTAAAATCGCATTAAAGGATGTAGTCGAATTAATTATATGAAATTTTGTTTTGGTTTTGAGTTCTCTGATTTCCAACATAAGGGTGATCGAACCCAAAGCCCTCTCACCTTTTTACTTGAACCCACATAGCACCAACTTTTCAGAGGCAAGCTTACTGGTATTTTCTATAAGATAGGCAAGGGTCTTTACATTCATCACGTTGACCGATGCACCCGAACAAATAAGGACTCTTGATAACTTGAAGTTCCCTATATTTATAGTGATGTAAAGAGGGAAATTATGTTCGGTAGTACCTAAAAGTAGGTCTTAATCTAAATAGGTCACTCCTAGGATTTTTTTTGAAGTTGAGGGCTTTATCCTTTAAGGTCGAAGCCAGTTGAGTGAGGAAGATCTCTGGGTCAAGAAGTGCTTTGATCAAGGACTCCCTCATTTTCTTTAATAGGATGAGGGCATCATGGATTCTTAACTTAGCTGGCAACTTCCTAAGGTGAGCTAGAATGTTGTAGTCAACCTTGGAGACATTAGAATCAGGACCCAGTGGAATGGAAGGAAAATTGGATTGTTGAGAAGGGACTTGAATTAGATTGTTGGAGACAACTTATTTACCTTTATCCTGAGGGGCAAGCCTAGGGGGTAAGACTTTACCTTCATGAACTTTCACCTGCTCGATATTCTAAGGAGTGAAAACTATGGTGGAGTTTACTCTTTTCATAGGTGTCGTATTGTCATTTTATGAGTGGGTGTTAGAATCTTATAGATCTATCATGATAGGACTCCCATCAAAGTTAATTTCAGGGAGGTCACTATCTGATATGATTTCAAGTTCAACATCCACTTAAGGTTAAATTAGGAAGGTCGAAATTTTGAACATTTTGATCGATCTCCAAAAAATTTTGAATTTCTTCAAAATAATTATCAATTTACATTTCATCTTTATGGCTAATCATCAAAATTGACGTAGAAGGATTCTTTTATTAAATTTGTGACCCTTTATTTTTGATGTGGCAAAGTAAAAGTCAGATAATATGATTGGAGATGGGGCTTTTATGTTGCAATATGCTTCTCATATATATCTCTCATCAATACACTTCCTCTCTACAAAAACATCATTCTTTTCTTTTTCATTTAGTACAATAGTTCCTATGACTACTAGAGAGGGAGTCAGCTCAACATCCTCCTGTGTAGCCTCCAGAGCAACTTCCCAGATCTAGTCCTAGGATCTCATTGGAAGTTATTAAAAAATATGAAAAGATATGCTAATCAACTTTGTAAGTGCCCGAGATAAAGTTATATTCTAACCATCTTCAATTGACAGAGAATTATTGGAAGGATTGCCTGAAATGATTTTGACTGACACTTATTATAAATCTACTAAGTACTCTTTAGGAATGATGATATTACCTTGCATGTAATTCTTCTTTATCCAATATTTGAAAATATTACAGTCCTCAATCATATAGTTGAGTATGCGGTGGTAAGGATGGTACTTGAGATCATCTTTCTTATCTGCATCCTTAGCCCTTCTAGCCTCCTAAAAATTTGGCTTTTTAAGAAGACTCCTAAAAAGTTTCCTTACCGACTCTATTTTAATTAGGTATGGTCTTCCCAACCTCTCTTTAATGTAGGTCTAATAAGGTTCTCTAAAAGGATGACGAGTTATTTGCAATGGTTATCTTTGAATTGGTGGGGGTGGAGGGGCACTAGGCTGATTGGTTATTGGCTGCTTTGTCGACTACCAATATTATGGTTGCTTTCTTCTTGAAGGTCTTCATCAGAATTGGAGCTCTCTTGTCTTCTATAAGATCCTTCAAGAATGGCATCTGAGGAACCTCTTCTTGTAGATTACTTTCCTTATTTAGAAGCTCCTCAAATGTTTTAATTGTGAAACCCTTCAGAAGGAAAGCGATAGGCCCGTGGATATTCTTCAAAAGAATCTCAACAACATGTTGCTCTTGCAACTGGGGTTCACAGTTCATTAAGAGGTCTCACCACCTTAAGATGTACTCAACTGGATACTCTCCCGACTTTTGACTTTTGACAACAAGATGACCCATAATTGTGCACTGTTGCGCTCCTGAAAATCTCTTTAAGAATAAATTAAGTTCATTGAAAGATTTCATAGAACCACTGGGCAGATCTATGTACCACTCAAAAGCTATGCCAAAAAGACTACTAATAAGCTGGCAAAATACTAGAGCATCTGACCCTCCGGTATTACAACAACTTGCTCAAAAATGGGCCAAATGCTGCCTCGAATTTTTAATTTTAGTGAAAATTTTAAAGTATGGTGGCACAATGCCCTTCGGATAAGGAACTAAATCATATTCCTCAGGATAGGGTCTACCCTTTGGAATAGATATAGTTCCTTGGGAATGAGCTAAGGCCTCCCTTACTAGGTTCTTAATCATCTGCTTGATGTCTTTCTGAGGAGGTATCGGAGGGACTAAGGAAATTGTCAATTGAATTATCAGTTGAACTGGGGGGACTAGAGAATCTGGTTATTGAATAGGATGGACTGATGAAACTAACTTGGGGTTCTTAGAGATGAACTTAGGTTTCTTGTCTTGGTTAGTGACTGCTTGGATGACAATTTATTATAATTTGAGTAGGGGTTGCTGTGATTTGTCCAAGCACTCCTGCATTTTCTTATCTTGTAGCATGTCTATGACTTGTGCCTCAAGGTTCTTTGGATAAGGAAGCTTAGGTGGATGAGTGGATTTACTCTTAAAGATAGGATACGAAATGAACATATATGTGAAAAGGTCGGAGTACCTCCAGTGATAGATAAGATTAGAGAGAATCTCCTTAGATGGTTAGTTCATGTAAAATGGCAGCCTTCTGATGACCTTGTTAGGAGAATAGATGTATCAGATTTGGCTTGTGTTAAGAAAGGTAAAGGTAAACCTAAAAAAAGTTGGTTAGAAAATATTAGAAATGACTTTTATTTATTAGATTTAAATGAGAATTTGACTCTTAATATGACACAATAGAGAAAAATGATTTATATAGCCGACCCCACGTAGTGGGATAAAGGCTCGTTGTTGTTGTTGTATTAAATCAACAAAATATATGAATTATAAATAGGCAACTTATAATAAACAAGTGATATAAAGATCAAGATGAATGTTATTTATTTAACATGAGAAAATTATAACTTTTAATATATATCATTAGATATTCTTCTTAATAAATACTATTTAAGCCAGTGATAATTTAATTCATGATCAAATTTAATTATATTTTATTCATCCAAAATTGAACTGAACTGATCAAACTAAATATTGGTTTGAGATATAATTTGATCAATTGGATTTTCTAAATTTTAGAATTGAAATCAATTGATTTATCCAATTAATGATATTAGTTAGATGATACAAGATAATACAAATTGTTATGTTTCTAAAGCATATTTCTATTACAAAAATTTCTAGTTCAAAATTTTTGTATAGAAATTTTTGTTAAAACTTACTTTATAAAGTTGTCCCAAATGAATCCATATACTTTGATTACTAACCTTTTGATTTAGTGATATTGTCTCTCATCTCCAAAGTAATAAAATCTAATATTTAAATTTTAACATATACAAATTAATTAATAATTAATTAAACTTGTTTAATAACCATGCTAATTAAAATAGAATGAATTATTGTTTCAAATAAGAGTTTTTTTTATTAAAGAAATGCAAAGAGCAATAATATTATTAAAACAAAGATATAACCTACTAAGTGATAACACCTATCACTTTCCTCCTTTAACAAAGAAATAAAATAAGGAGGAATCTTATTACAACCAATATCATCCTAAAAAAACTAAGAAAATAGCATAGTTAACACAACAATCAGCTAACTTATTACAATCTCTATTAACCAAATGAAATAAGACTTGGTTAAAGTCTTTAAGAAAAGATAAATCTTCAACCTTCAATATATCTTCCTTAACATCTTCATTATTCAACAAGCTTTGAACATACTTAATAACATTATTATTGTCTCCATCTATTATGATTCCTTTATCCTCGTACATCCACTCTTGAAGAACTTTCCTCAAAGATAAAATAGAAAGAAAATCCACTTGCGAACGATCCCAATGCAAACAACTAGAACCAAAAGCACATAAAAATCTTCCTCTATGATCTCTGATCACACCTCTTATGCATGCTTTGTATGAGCTCAGTAAAGAAGCATCAACATTAAGCTTAATCCATTCGGGGGGAGGAGGATTCCAAGAAGAAGGAGAGTTGTGGTAGCTGGTTAATATCCCAGTTATCTGAATATAGATTTAAGTGAAAAGAAGCAATAGCAAAGCTAACAGAATTTGCTGCTACAACAGTTATGATATCCTCTTTTCCCCCATGTTTGAGTTTATTTTTGCTTTTACAATAGAAAAAAATAGTAGAATAGTATAAGTTCCCTAAGAACGGAATAGACTTTGATAATGTATCCAATTCTCGATAGCATTCCTCCATATTAGTAAAAACCAGAACTTTGAATCCCCAAATATTCAACAAATATAACACTTTAGATAGAAACACACAATTGACTACTATATGTTTGAGTTTTCATTAGAGTTTCATCCTCTTGAACACCCATTAAAGTCCAACAACCTTCTATACTTCAGAAATTCATTTGAGGGGATTGCATTATCATCTAACCTCCACCAGAATAGTTCAACATGAGCGTGTAATTTAAGCTTCTTCAACCATCTCCAATTTATATATTCATCAATGATACCACAACATTTTTCTGAAATAAGAGCAGAGATTGAATTACATGAACACTTAGACAGCAACTCCAATTGATCATTTTGCAATTATGAATGAATAGGGACGGACATTATTACTTCAATCAAATGTTTCCCAAAGAACTACTTCAACTTGGATTCATCCCATTCGCCTTCTCGAATAAATCCCTTAAGGAGTTCAATGTCTTGATTCAATTATGTTATAAACGTAGGCCACCTATCAATGCTTTTATCAAAAATCCACATATCTTCATTCGTATTGATACTACAGCCATTCAAAACTTTCCATCTAACTATTTGATGCAGGAATTTTGCTCCATTTAACAAGATCTTCCACGTAGGAGAGACATGGCTCTTAGCTTCAGAATTCCAAATATCCTTCACATACTTTGTCGTTAAAATTCTATTAAGAAGAGAAGAAGGTTTTGTAAAAAAGTTCCATGCAAATTTGGCCCTTAAAGGACCAACTTTAGCAGCAGATGATAGCACACCTTGACCACCAGATCTCTTTCTTCTACATAAAAGTTCCCAAGCAGCATAATGAAAACCATAACTACCACCTTGTTTGTGCCATAAAAAATCCCTACACATTTGATCCAAATCATTCAACACTCCCATAGGGACTAGTGAATGAGTAGATAAAAGGCAAGAAGAGAAAGAAATGCCAACTTAATAAGAAGAAACTTTCATGCAAGAGAAATAAAATGGTTACCCCAAACATTCAGTCTACTATAAACCTTCTCCAACAGATTTTGAAAATATGAGATCACCAATCTCCTTGACGCAATCTTAATACCAAGATAGAACATTTCCTTAACAACCTTAAATCCTAGAAGTCTAGAAAGAACTATAATTCTCCTTCTTTTCACAAATTTTCCATTTCACAAATTTTCCAAAGAGAATTGAAGATTTCTAAACATTAATCTTCTACCCCTACCATTTGCTAGTCTTTCAAAATCTTGCTCGCCTTCTTCATGTTGCTAAGATTTGCCTCAGAAAAAATGATAATGTCATATGCATACTATAAATGGGATATTTTTTCTGCATTAGGAGCCACTTTTATACTAATATTTCTCCCACTTTGAACAAAAGCATCAGATAGCAATTGCGAGCACAAAATAAAAAGATAAGAAGACCCGACAACCTTGTCTAAAACCACTTTTAGCCTCAATCCATTTAGAATTATTACCATTTATCAAATTAGAGAATTTCATACTTACTACACACTGCAGTAGTAGTTTAGAAATTTTTTCTGGAAAACCAAAATTCTCTAAAACTTGCTTCAATATGGACCAGCCCATACTATCGTATGTCTGTTCCATATAGATTTTGATCATCATCAAACCTTTCTTAGATTTGGAATATCTGAACTTATTAAATAACTCTAGGACCAGTAAAGTAGGTTCAGATAAAGAATGACCTTTAATAAAGGTAGACTGATCATCAAAAATAATTTTAAGAACTAAACAAATAAATCTATTTAACAACATCCTTACCACTATCTTGTAAATAGACAAACAAAGGCTAATTGGTCTATAGTTGGAAGGATTAACAGGGTTCTTCACTTTAGGAATAAGAACCACTATAGTTTCCTTCCACTCTTCACACATAATACCATAAGTAAAAATGGAATTGATAGCCTTCCAAACGTCTTCTTTAATGATAGGCCAATAAGATCTAATAAAAGTGTAAGAAACGACGTCCAAACTTGGAGAGATATTTGCTTCCAAATGACCAACAACATGCTCCAATTCATCTTTTGAGAAATCAGACATCAAAAGACTTATGTCTGTCTCCAAGCACCTGAGAAGGAATCGGCCAGCCCCTTAAAACACATTTCCTCTCCTTCCACTTGTCTTTAAAGAACTTGTAGAATGAATCTTCAACTTGAATTTGATCTTCAATCAACATTCCATTATTGTCTTTGATTTGAATTATTAAGTTGCCATTACGCCTAGCTGAAGCAAAAGCATGGAAATTTTTTGAATTTGTGTCACCTTCTTCTATCCACTTAACCTGTGCCCTTTGTCTCCACCATGTATTAAGTTGTCCAAGCATAGAATTGAGCTCTAACACCTTAGACTACAGCAAACAAAGTTTAACATTAGAATGGCCTCCACTTTCAGCCTCCTCCATATACAATTCTAAATTTTTTTTTAAGTCGTTCTTTCAAAACATTAAGATTCAAATTTTAGCTTTACTCCAAAAAAATAAAGCCTTCAATGCTCTTTTAAATTTCAGATTAAGAGAATGAACAACATGCCCTCGAACATTTTCTCCCAAGACTTAGCCACAATCATAGAAGAAGCTGGATAGGATGCCCAAACATCTTCAAATCTCAATTGTCTGTTTTTCCAAAAACCAGAAGGAAGAATCTTAACCATGATAGGACAATGATCAGATACTTTTCTAGCAAGATGTCGAACGGCCGCAAATTGGATAGCTTCTAAAGCAATTGAATTTAAAAGGCAACAATCTAACCTTTCAAGAATTTAGGCTCCTCCTTTTTTTATTATTGCACCAAATAAATTTAGGACCTATCACCTCAATATCATGGAAATCACCATTGTTCATGAACATATTCATATCCTGAGGTCCTTGTGAATGAACAAACTTTTTACCTCATCTTTTCTCCTCGTGTGACAAAATACAATTAAATCTTCCCCCACCATATATGGAAGTTTTATGTCCGAAAGCATTCCAAGACCCCTCCACAAGATTCTCCTCTTATAGATATCTTTGCAACCATAGACCGTAGAAACCAACCACACACCTTTATTTTGAATACTTAGCTCACCTACTACAACTTGAGAAGAGGCTTCTAACATAGAGAAAGAAGCTACATCTTTCCTCTAGCAAACCAAAATACCAACAGATAACCCTTCCACAGGAAAAAGGAAGAAATCCCAACCAACTCCAATCAATTCATTAAACTCAAATCTACTGATAGAAGAAATATTTGTCTCAATAAGCCCAACAAAGAAAATGTCAAAGTCATTCAGAAATTCTTTCAAATAATGACAGGCTTCCCTCTCCCTAGCCCCCATATAATTCCAGAAAGCTATTGATGACATTTAAGATTAGAATTGGGATTACTCCCACTCCTAAATCTCTTCAACACATCACCCTTTCTACTCCTTTCAAGAATATTATCTTTACCCATAGATCTAAGTTCCTTTTGGAATTTGAAAACTTCTTGTCTACACCAGCTACTTCTCCTTCTTCTAAATCTTCAGCCGGCGTCTCAAGTAAAAAAGGATTACCCTTATCCTCATTTCTTCACAACATGATTCCAGGATTTTAAATTTATTAACATTTGCTGGTAGATTACGAGCAATAGAAGATTTTACCTTACTATCCGAAGCAATCTTCATTAGTGGAGCAAGTTCTTTAATATGGAGATTTGCATCTTCAGCCATGACTTCTGAATCTTCACAACCTTTATCTTCTTCAGCTACAATTTTCAATTTTTTATTATGATTGACATCTACCACACTCTTAACTGTACCATTATCCTCCAATTCAACGGTTTGAGAAACAATGTTAACAGGTTGATATTTTTTGACAAAAACCGGACCAGCATTCAAATAAGAGTTTGAAGACACCATTAGAGCAAAGGAAAACATAAATAAATGTGAAGAATAATCTCAGATAAAATACTAAGCTAATCATGAATATTGCACCTAAGTATGTCAATTTGATCAGTTTAGCCAATCCAATTAGCTAAATAGATTGAGTTTTGCTTAACATGAGTTGGTTTGATCAAAATTGATCGGTTTATGAAAAACAAAGAATAAATTCAACTTGTTTAATCCAGATAGATTGTTTCGTCATATGATTTTTGGCTTGTTGACTGCAGACCTCTAACCATCAGCTCCCCCTTACCCATGATCGCACAATCCCACGTTCACCTAAAACTGCTCCCCACGATCTCTCACGATACCAAAAATACTACTCATCCAATGTTCGTTTTGTACGCGCTCAAAACCAAAGGAAAGAAAAGAACTTATGCAGAGAGATCTCTGACTCCAAACCTCAGATGCACGCATAGAACCATCTACTCCTTGTGATCGTCTACTCCAACCAGCCGCCGCCTCCTTCCGATCTTGTGAACCCTCCTGCACCTGCCAACTCCGACCACACTAACCACTTGCATTCAACTCGACTGATCATAGCTGCAAGGAACAAGAGCTGCTCAACCCACCACCGGATTGCCACCTCTGCATCCGACCTAGCCATCGACCTCACGCCTGTACACGACGGCAAGTCCAACCCGACGCCCATTTGGTTTCCCGATCACCTCTATCCCTCTATATACATATATATACATATATATACATATATGTATATAATGTTATAGAATATACTATATAATAATAAATTATAATATATATATTCATTACTTTTCATTACTTTAATAAAAAAGAGATATGAGATATTTTCAAACCAATCATCAGCAATCACGATCGGCAACCAATTATCTGTAGCCAATAATCAAAATAAATCGACAATCGGCAATAGTCAATTGGAGGTTCAGAACACAATTCCGGGACCCAACAATGTCTTGAAGACCTCGTCTATTGACTATCTTTTTGACGTAGTGGATTAAAAGGCCAAGTAAACCACCCCCCCCTGCGAGGGGAGGGGGCACCGGAAGGTTGCCGGATTTTTGAGGGGAATAATTTTTTTTTAATCAATTAAAATCACTCAATTGGAAATTATCTGCAATTAGCCATCAATAATCATCACAAGGACCTTCGAAGACCAATTTCGAGACTTGACAACGTTCTGAAGCCCTCGAGCGTTGACTATCTTTCCAACTGGGCTGGTTTGAAAGGGCAAGTACCCTCCCTACCTCCCTTAGCGAGGAGAGGATGTTGGGAGACTACCGAACTCAAAACTAACAAGGACCCCTCACAAATAATTTTAAATGAAATAATTCAAATTAATGAAAAATACCTTGTGTTAAAAATTCTCTGGATAAGGTGTTTCAAAATTATATGATTAAATGGGCAATTTTCTAATAAAAACATGATTGCTAACTTAGGGAAAGATGTCACCTTTCACACTTAAGTATTTTGTACGAATGCACTTCCTATTTGTCTCTCTATATTGCAGGAATTTTATGTCAGAAGATTCATCCTATTAAAAGAGAAATATTAAATCGATAAGGACTTTCAAATCAAAGAAAAAGTTGCTAGTTCATCTCATGTAGTTGTGATATTTGTTTGATAGATGATGTTCACTATGTTATTAGTTACCAAGGCATCTTGCTTATGTTTCTTGTGAAAAGTCAAGATTGATTAGCAGATAATTACATTATATTGAGCTGACTTCCTACAAATGCAAACTACTAAGGAAAATATCATATTATTGAAAAGTACAAGCCATCATATTATTGTTGATATTATAGAGGATTAATGATGCGTCGAATCAAGTTTCATTACTTATTGTACACTTGTTAGTGGATACGCCAACTAAGTGCTTGTATAAAAGACACTAAACAGGAGTCATTCTGGATGCTTCTTAGCAATGTAATCGATTACATATGGTTGAATTAGAAACATAGATGCAATGCAAGAAATGTGCTTGCTCATGAAGAAAAATAAATATAAGTTCTATTATATTATTTTCACCATAATTATAAGATTGTATGATAGCATGAGCATGAATATAGAGGCCCAAGATTCGAAGGATAAGATGCTTAGAGTAAAAAAGTGAAATCTAATACACTTAGATGCCAATAAATCTATAATAGTTGTACAAGAAGACAGAAGGTGATACTCTTATAATAACTCCAAAATTATATTATAAAACAACTCTTGCATGTGCTTCGATGGTCACATATAATTCCTAAATCTAACGGTTCAAGAATGATGTGTGGGCCAAATATTCAAGTTTCATCCTTCTCTATGAATGGACTGAAGTCGACCTGACTTGAATCATAAAATGCTTTCAAATTCCTACAAAAATAAATCTGATTTTTAACATCACCTTGATGATGGCAGGGTGGACGCAAAATCTCAACTGGAGGGGTTAAATATCAAATCAAATAAAAGTCTAAATTTCTAAAATGAAATATATCACTTTAAAACTTAAAACTAAAACAAGTCCACCTCCCGCAACTGTTTGTTGGAAGTGAAAATTTTAAAATTAACCTCAGCTTAGAAAGAGTGAATGTTGTGTTGGGTGTATCACTAAGGTTTATTCTCAAATAGTCTCTTGCCCGCAAGGATGTGGCATGTGCCCTCTGATTGGGTAGTTTTGCCACAAAATGTCACCCATTATATTACGATCATGATCAAATCCTGTATGTTTCTTAATGGCTTCAAACCATTGAGTAATGAATTATATGGTATATTCGATAGGCATAAAGCCCTTTGTTAACTAAGGTGGATTCAGATCTATCCCCTTAGACAAACATCAACCAAGGCCTACAAAGTATTATTGGATGAAGCAACACATGGCTACTGATAAGGTGCTTTCAGTCAGATTGGGTCAATTACCTTCTCTGACTAAGTAGATCAGGGATCATGATAGCCCGAGACGACGGAACAATAGGATCATGATCGGGCTCATTTTCATTCTCCCACCACCAATTTTAAGTTCATGGTGATAAATTCCAAATCAAAATATCAAATTCAAACAGTATAATTATTGCTATTATATGTTGAATTTATAACATATGCGATCTATTTAACGACTAGCCTTAATCAAAAGTTTTCTCCTATTATCAGGAGGGGTAATTAACTATAGGGGCTTATGCCTATAGGAAACCAAAACTCGGGTCATAAATTCCTCACAAAATGAGGGCTAAATCTCTGGGTAGTGTCTTTTCTATAAAAAAAACCCAATTTATCTTTTGAAAATTCACTTGGATACTAAGCTCGTTAAAACTCTCCGTCGTCAAGACAAACAAGAAAAGAGACGTGGCGTGGAAAGTCTGGGAAATACAAATGGAATTTTCGGAGCCCACAAATTTCTAGCGATTCTGCAGGAGATTTGTTTCTCTTTCCATCTTTAGCTAGTTATACATAAACTATAATAGCAATAAAATTATTAAAAGTCTAATAAATTAATTAAAATTAGGGTTTTGAAATAATAAAATCAAATAAAATTTTATATATATATATATATATATATATATATATATATATATATATATATATTATATATATATATATATATATATATATATATAATTTCATTATGTCTAGTCTCTACACGTTGAAAGTGTGGGGTGATGTATCAACTTCTTAGTACTAACCCTTACCTTTTATTTGTGCATAATGGAACTACAGAATACTCCTTTTACCGTCCAACAAGAACATGGCGGTAGCATTCAGCTAGCCAATGCCATCATCAACACTAGAGACTCTGAAGCCACCATTCGATTTGTTATCTTAGAGTTTTTTGCAGCTGCCGCAAAGGCTGCTGCCATACCTATTTACGGCATAACTGCTTAAGGCCATGTTCGAGGCATGATTCTACTGAAACTTATGCACAACGTGATTATTTTGTGCAGCAGCCACGAGCTGCTATAACTACTACTGCTAAAGAAGTTCAACAAAATAGGAACTCAATCTTTGAGAGGCTCTCACATCCTGATGTTCTAATAGTGAAAAGGATTGATGTCAAACAGAAGATTTTGTCAATTTTATCAAGCATCATCAAAGTGTCAACTGAGCCTTTCATATCGACAAAGTATGATCATGAAGCTTTCTCATCTGGAACAAGAATTTCCCTAAGGAAGAGGAGAAAAATGAATGATGAATTGCGAGCTTAATAACCTTTAATTGTGTATCCTTCTATGCTGCCGACCTTGGAGCCAAAAGCTAACATTCCCACCTATAATAAGTTTGTAAATCTAAAATGGGTCAGGAGGAGTAGCTCTATTGGTGAGTTGAAATTGTCATTTTGGGATTAGCAACCCCAAACCCCAGCTCCTCAAAAGAATAAGCAAGAAACTTTGTCCACTAGAGTGCATAGAGTTTTGAAAGTTACAAGAGAAAATGGCCTAATAAGAAAGAAATAACAAATGCCTAGAGAAACCCACAAAGAGAGTTACCAGCTGCTACGGTAACACATGAAAAATTAAAATTAGCACCACGTTGTGAACATTGGAGCTTGAATCCTATACCTCGCATTTAAGAATTTGCTATCAAAAGATCCCATTAAAAAGGTAAAGAAATTTGGAAGACGGAACATAAAAGAATATCACTAAAGAAGAAAGTAAGTATAGGCGTGACATCTGGTACAACTTTTCAGAGATCCACCATTAACAAGAATCATCAAGAATGGCTACCAAAAAAGAGGATTCCAATTGCTAATGCTTACAATAGTCGACAACTTGGAGAATCTTCCAAGGAATCATATTGCCAATTAACTTCATCTACTCAGAAGAAGGTTAATTTTGACTGTACTCCTCTAATTGAAGAACTTTCTATACCGCATCTAGAGCTAGAAATCTATTGGAAACATCGCTTTGAGATTCAAGTACTGAAAAAAGTTGATGATAAAGACACCATGGAAGTAGAGGTAGTTTATATGGTGGGGCATATTAATAAGCCTCCTTCATCACATGGCTACCAACAAAGCAACGAAGCGGGGCCTGCTTCTTCAAAAATAACAACCCCTCTAGAAGAGCAAGCTCAGTATGAGCAGTTAGAAGAAGAAGTCTCACCAGTTAATGAACAAAATGATAATAAAGAAGTAGAAGTGCTTGCTGAGACACTAGCACAAACACAAAGACGTATAAAGTACCAAATGAAAAGAAAAAAAAGGACAAGGAGATATTAGAGCTAAACAACAGGATGACTAAAATGATGGCGCTGATGGCTACGATGATGCAGTTAATATAAAATAATATTAATACTAATCTTGTACCTGCTCATCCAATGGATCATTATACATTGAGTTAACCAATTAATCATCAAATATCAAATAGTATTCTTACTAATCTTCCAACCAACCCAATACCCCAAGTGTTTGGGATACAAACCACACCTAAAGAGGGAAATGATGCTGATCAACTTGTTCATCTACAAACTCACCAAAATGTTACAAGTACATCTAAGTCGGTGATGACTCCTCATTTAGAATCAATCATCAATGGAAAGATTAAAGTTGGAATTGCCTCAGAGCAAATAAAAAAAATTGTGAGCAAAGGTCACTGATATCCAGCCAAGTATGATTAGGTGTCGTATCATAAAGGCTATTCAGTGCCTAAGTTTAACACTTTAATGGCAAAGGAAATTATAAACAACATTTAGCTCAATTTAAAATGACTTATAGAAATATTGGAGGCGTTTATGCTCTACTATTTTATTAATTCATTAGTAGTTTGACTGCGACTGCTTTTGAATGGTATACTAAACTTCCTAATACTTTTGTCAAGATATTTATAGAATTGAAAAATATGTTCATGGAAACATTCATTAGTACTACCGACAAGACTACTATTGCGGACCTTGCCTTAGAAAAATGAAAAAAGGGTGAGTCAGTATCAAAGTACATCACTCGTTGGCACAATATGAGTATGAAATAAGAAGAATAATTGGAAGAGGAGCACACCATTCAACTGCTAATGGAAAACATTGATGATAAGATGTTATCATTTTTATGCATAGACTCAATCAATAGTTATCAGGAGCTACTGGATAGAGTAGCTAAATTTGAAAAGTTTAATTTATATAAGTCTGAATATCATCGAGATAAACCTCAAAAAAATAAGGCTATGAACATTATAAGAGACGAGATATATTTTGCATCATCTTTAAGAAATGATAAAGAAAAATAAACTACTCCTAAATATGATAAAGGAAAGCAGTAAGTCAAGCCTAAACCCCAGTCAAAATTAGTATTGAGAGGAAATGACAAGCCTCAAACTTTTTATAATGGAGAAGAACATTCCAGGCTAAGAATTTGTGATGGTGTCACGTCCCTTAAAGAAAAAATGAATAAAGAATACTATTTTAAATTGAAAATTATGGAAAAATTATTTAAGCAAGCTCTTAATGTTGGTCTTAAATTACTAGAGTGTAAAAGACCCAAATAAGCTGATCAGAAAGATAATCCAAATTATTACTCGTATCTCCTAGTTATTAGTTACCTTATTGAAGATTGTTATGTCTTCAAAGATTAGCTTGAAAAGAAATGCAGAGATGGTGAATTCACGATATCAAATAGCATTTTAGTTCACCTAGAAAAGAAATTTATAATGGTGATTATATCTTTTCCTATACCATTAATTAAGAAAGGTGACAAAAGAAATAAAAAAATGGTGCCATAAAAAGAGGAATGACAGACCACAATCTCCTAGAAAATAATAAAGATGATCAAAGAACGAGGAATCCCTGGTATAAAATAGAAATCTTCTACAAACGAGTGTTTGAATTAAAAGAAAATTCAAATTCAGGTGCATTTACTTCCAAGTCATTGACTTGAAGGCATGTTAATATGAAATGGTCCTATAAGGCATCCTCCGAGAAGTCCAGTAATTTGAATAAGCACAACAAGAAGAAAAAGAAGAAAACTGTACTTCAAAAGATCATCACTAATTTGGAGGATTATCATCAATCATTAAGGCGACCTATAACACTTACAGCTTTTATGTCTGAACTTCAAATAAACTAATTAGAAATGGAAGATGATGAATAAGAAGATGAAGAATCACTCCATGTAGAAACATATCGAGTCATCTCAATAACATTGAATGCATGCCAAAGAAATTCTTTTGAAGATCACGATAGGGATCAGACCACAATGTCTCCTACAAAAATGAATAAGAAAGATGAACCTAAAAATATTATATCAGTAAAAAATAGTTATGCTGATAAAATAATATCTAAGTTATGTCTGATGGTGTTGTAGATATATAATAACTGAGAAGAAGAGTTATATTTGATATTGAGTCAAACAAATAAATAGCTTCATGCATGGAGTGTGCAAAACTAAATGAAGACTCTAAACATACAACAAAATCTTCTGAAGAAAATAAGATTGACCCTAAGGAAAATACTTCATCAAATGAGGCTAAGTCAAATGAAGTGGCTCAAGTACAATTAAGAAGTGGTAAAGTGTTGTCACCGCCACTAAAAAAGGGGTTATCAAACAATGATAAGGGAAAGGAAATAGTCATCAATAAAGAAATCATCCCTAAAGATCATAAGAAGATATATGATACAAATAAAAGGATATAGTATAATATCATTTCCTATTTAAGAAAATCCCAACAAAGCTCAATGTCTATGAAGCTCTTCTAATATCAAAAAATCTTTGAGAATCTTGATATAGGTTCTCAAAAATCCAGAGAGATATGAAGCATATTTTGCAGAAAGATGTTTGAACAAAGTTCTTCATGCTAGAAATGAACATGTTGTTACATTCTCTAAAGAATATCTCATGTTAGGAACAACGAAACATAATCGTCCTCTATATATCTCGACAGAAAATGATGGCATCATAATAAAGAGAATCTTTATTTACCCTGATTTTTTGATAAACCTCATGAGTTTTCGCACACTAAGTTCATTATCCCTAGATATTCAATATCTTGTGCCATATAAACTTATGATGCACGACTTTAATGAGAAAGGAAAAAAACTATAGGGTCATTTGTTCTTCCCCTTAAATTTGGAGAACTATATAGAAGCCAAATTTTAGATTATCATTGTAGACACTTCATTCAAGGCACTCTTGGGTAAACCTTAGCTCCATGAGAATGGTCTTATTCCATCAACTATGCACCAATGCATGAAATATCTAAAGAATGGAGAAGAATTTCAGATTTCTAGAGATATACAATCCGTCGCAGTCCATGAAGGAAAAATTTATGATGATGCAAAATACTTCATTCCAAATGAAGTGAAGCTAATAAAATCTTTTACAGTTGAAGCATCTATCTTAAGGAGTACAAAATAACCCAAAGAAGTCAAGAAAAAGGAGGCAGAAAGAAAGAGCATGACATCAAATCTTCCTAAAAGGGATAATACATTGCCTAAATCAAATAAAGGTATACTTCATTTGGGAAGTGACATAGAAGAAGAAGATGATACCTCAAATACCTACAAGCCTAATAGTACAAATAGGGAGTCATATATTATTTCAAGAAAAATGAATAATATGTCAATTTCAGAAAATACTTTTATAGTTACATTGATTCCTCCATAATATTTTAGAGAAATCGTATCTCAAGGGGTTCATAATGTTAAAGAGCATAAAATATTTTATGTACCTCCCCTACGTAGAAGTTGTTCATCGGGAAGTTTGTTTTATAAATTTGGAGAGAATCAAGAAGGGAATATCGATGGACCTGGGAATTTCAATGAAGATGCAGAGATAATTCCTATAAAAATGCCTAGATATTATCCAAAATGAATTCAATAAATGATACAAAAAATTAGAGTTCATAATAGGGTTACTTGGCAACAAGCACATTTCTTTCAAAGAATGTGGTGTCAGGAATTATCAAAGATGAGTAATCGTGATACAAAAGGCCTTAGATTTATCATATTAGAACATACTTAGAAAATATATATTTTATACGCTAATTGATAAACGTCTAACTATTAAAAATGCATATACAAATGAAGAGAAAGATATGGAAGCTAAACATGTACCAGAAGAACTTGAAGATAGTGGACATGCCGCTATTATGGATGAGATGAAGGAAATAAACTTGGGAACCGATGAGGACCCTTGTCCAACTTTTATTATTGCTCTTCTCTTTAAGAATAAATTTGAAAAAATAAAAACATTACTCAGTGAATTCAAATCCCGCTTTGCTTGGACATATAATAAAATGTCAGCTTATCCCCTGATACAGTTGTTCACAAATTAGCAATCAAACTAAGTGCAGTACCTATTAAGCAAGCTCCAAGACAAATAAGGTTAGAGATTGAAGAGCAAGTGATCAAAGAAACCAAGAAGCTTATCAAAGTAGGTTTCATACAAGAAGAAAAATATGCTGATTGGATGTTAATATTGTCCCAATGAAAAAGAAGAATGGATAAATTCATCTATGCATCGATTTTTGAGATCTTAATAAGGTGTGTCGAAAAGATGGCTTTCCTCTTCTAACATCAAAATTATTAGTTTACAATACGTCCAATGATGATATATTCTCATTTATGGATGGTTCGTTTGGATATAATCAAATCAAAAGGGCACCTAAAGATGAAAAGCATACTTCTTTCAGGACTCCTATAAGTATATTTTGATATACAAACATGCACTTTGGCTTAAAGAATGTTGGAGCTACATATCATAGAGTTATAACACATATAATTGATGAGCTTATCCACTAGAATGTTGAATGCTTTGTGGATGATCTTATTTTAAAAACTATAAATAAAAAAGGTAGCCTTGAAGATTTGAGAATTGTATTTGAAAGGATTAGAAAATTCAATCTAAAAATGAACTTAAACAAATGTGCTTTCGAAGTTTCCCCAAAAAAGTTTCTTTGGTACATTATATGGCATAGAGGGATTGAGGTTGATTCTAACAAAGTCAAGGCAATTATAGAAATACCGCCTCCAAAAACTCTCTGTTAGCTTCATTCTGTACAAGAATAACTAGCATTTATACAACGGTTTATCTCAAATCTATCAAGCTGATATCAAGCATTTGCAAAGCTGATGAATAAGAATGCTCATTTTAAATGGGATAATGAATGCCAAGAAGCTTTTGATAGTATCAAGAGATATCTGTTAAGTCCACATATTCTTACATCACTAATTCCATGGAAGCTTCTTATCTTATACACAACAACATTGAAAGAGTCCCTTGGAGCATTGCTAACTCAACACAATGAAGAAGACAAAGAAAACACACTATACTACATTAGTCGAAGGCTGATTGGAGCAAAAATATGTTACTCTACTATTGAAAAGTATAGTCTAACACTAATTTTTTTTCATTCCAAAAAGTCCATCACTGCACACTGTCTCATAAAATAATACTTATATCAAAGATTTATTCACAGAAGTTCTTGATAACAAGACCAACATTGACAGGTCGACTAACTAGGTGGGCATTGATACTTTTGCAGTTTGATATCACATATGTTCCACAAAAAACTATGAAAGGGCAGGTCTTAATAGATTTTCTTATCGCACATCCTATTCCTGCAGACTCACCACTTAATGATGATTTTCCTGATGAACAAATTCTAATTATTCTAGAAGAAGAGAAATTACCCATATAAAAAATGTATTTTGACTTGTGCATCATCAATTAAACTTTCCAAACCTTCAAACCCTACCCAAAGCTCAAGCCGGTATCGATATTGTCTTTAAAGCACCTAATAGAGGAATAATGAGATATTCATTTCATTTAACTTAACTCATAACCAACAATGAAGCAGATTTGAAGCTTTAATAGCATGTCTCAAAATTGTTCTTTCAATGAAAATTTAAAATATCAAAATTTTTGGCGATTCTCACCTCTTTATAAATCAAGCACTATGTATTTATAAAATCTATAAAGTTAAGTTAATTTACTATCATGAACAAGTGCTCCAGCTCATGAAGCAAAATACAAATATTATAATAATCTAAGAATCTCAAGCTCATAATAATAAAGAAGATTCTTTAGCAAAATTGTCTAAAGAAATGGCGAGCATGAATGATGAGCCTGTGTTAATCAATGTCAACACTCGATAAGTGCTAGAGCTGGAAATTCTGTGTTCCCCATAGGTAGTGGGGCCACCAAATTCAATTTAGCAGGACACAATTTCAGTTTTTACTTAGTCTCCCAAACAAATTATTCTTGAAAATCAACCAGATAAATCCCAAATGGTTACAAGAAGGAATTTAGTAGAGCCTTTGAATCTTGGTTTGAATGCCTATAAATTGAAGACCAAAATGATTGGAGGCAGTCTTTCATTTTTAGAGAAAGTAAACTCCCTGTAGATAAATTATTAGCTACATATATCAAGAAGAGAGCATTACTATGTGTGTTTGTCAATAACACAACATATCGAAGATCATTTGATCAAATGTGTCATCAATGTTTAGGGAAAGACGAAATTGATAAAATTATTTCTAAAGTTCATAAAGGATTTTGCAGTATACATCAATCAGATCCTAAAATTACCATTAAAATTAAAAGAACTTGTTATTATTAGCCATCAATGGTAAAGGACTACACTAATCATGCAAATGTATGTCATTAATGTCAAATATATAGTAATATTATACATCGACCGCCAAATCTGTTACATACCATTATAACATCCTGACCATATGAATGTTTATGGACAAATGTAATAAAGCAAATTGATCTGCCATCATATGTTGGATTCCATTTTATATTAGCAGCAACAAATTATTTTTTTTAATGGATGAAGTAGTTCCTTTTAAAGAAGTCATTATTAATCATGTAATCAACTTCTTTACTCATAATATTGTCTATATATTTGATGTACCGTGCCGCATAATCTTAGATAATAATCGAACTTTTAAAAGTACTAAGATTTACATATTTATTGAGCGACATAAAATTGATTGGAGATATTCATCAATATATAATCCAAGAGCAAATGGATTAGCATAACCCTTTAACAAAATGATGGTAAAATTGCTCAATAAAATTCTCACTAAAAATAAAAGAGAATGGCATACTAAGATGACAGAAGCATTATGGGCATATCGTACTACATATAAGACACCAAATAAATTGACTCCGTATGCATTGGTATTTGGAGTTGAAGCATTTCAAGAAAGAGAATTGGTCATAGTGCTGAGAAGATCAATTATCCCACATTAAAGAATTGGTGGTAAATTTGACCCCAATTGGGAAGGCCCTTATATCATCAAAAGATGTACCAGGCAGGAGCCTATCAACTTATCGATATGGAAGGTCGACAACCTAAGCCCCGATCAATGGGAGATATCTGAAGAAATACTATTCTAAAAAAATAAACTAAAGATCATTCCCTTTCAAAGAAAGAAAAGATTTCAAAGATGTATTAAAAATTCTCCTTCAAGACAGGCATTTTTAAGTTTTAAAAATGCAAAAAAATCTAAAACAAATAAAATTTTCCTTTAAGACAATGGGTATTTTAAATATTTATTTATGTTATGATCGATCTCCAAATAAATATTTAAAATTATTCATGATGCTATCACTACACAAATACATGGTAAAAATTGGTGCCTTCAAGTGAGCAAATATATAATCATTACAAAAACTGAAGATTCATTTTTGAATTTACCAAAATCCTTGAGTTTAAATGAAGAGACTTTTAGTCTGATAACTTCAATAAATCAAATTCAATAAGTATGAGCTGTTATGGTACAAGTCTAGTGCCCAAATAGGTATAATATCAGTCTCAACAAGCATATATATGACCGAGCCACTTACATTTCTACATACTCAACAAGTCATGATAAGATGCCATAATAGAAAAGCACCTATTTTGTTAGCCCGATGATAAATATTATCAATTTTGATATTTTTCAAATTTAATAAATCAAAACAGTTCATATTCAAAATATTTCCTTGACTAACAAATGAATTGAAGCCAAATTAAAAAGAAAATCACAATCAACTCAAAGGCACCAAGCAACAAAAAAACTGCCATCAAATTAAAGGCATTATACTTTCGTTAAATCTATCAAGCATAAAGTTAAGATCGAATGAGCTTCTCTTCTTCAGCATGTCCGATAAAACATAAAGCTCAGAACCAAAGAAATCATCTTGTCGTTCTTATAAAGCTATACACTGAACTAAGAGAATATATTCATTATCAAAGCTTGTCATGCATAAAGCTTTGGACTGATGATGATTTGCCATTAACCTAATAAAATCCTAGAGGGTTTAGGTCACTGGTATACACTCCATAAAGCCGACCAAAAGCAAGAAGCTAGGGTAGAAGATATATCTTATTCTTGACAAATCAAGAAGATAAATCAGGGTCAACTAGTTTGCAACAAATATGATATGTTATAGGGTGTATATAATATTTATTGAAGGCATTTGTTGACCATAGACCTCTAACTGTCGGCTCCCCCTTACCCAAGATCACACAATCCCACGTTCACCTAAAACTGCTCCCCAAGACCTCTCACAATACCAAAAACATTCATGTATCCCATTCGGACAGGTACGCGCTCAAAACCAAATGAAGGAACTTACGCAAAGAGATCTCTTACTCTCGACCTCAGAGGCACGCACAAAACCTTGTGCTACTTATGATCGTCTCCTCCAACTAGCTGCCACCTCCTTCCGATCCTGCGAACCCTCATGCACTTGTCGACTCCGACCACACAGGCCGCTTGCATTCAAATCGATCTATCTTAGCCGCAAGAAACAAGAGCCGCTCAACCTATTGTCAGCTTGTCGCCTCTCCTCCGACCTAGCCGCCGACCTCCCGCCTGTACCCGACGCTGCCGACTATCGAAACCACGCCTCCGAGTTCAACATAATGCCCATCTGTTTTCTGTGCTCTAGCTTGATAACCTATATATTATATTATATTATATTATATATATATATATATATATATATATATATATATATATATATATATATATTATATATATATATATATTATAATATTATATATATATTTATATTTTAATTAAAAAAGAGAGAATATTTTTGAACTAAGCATCAACAATCGATAAACACAATTGGCAACTAATTATCTACAACTAGCAATAAAAAATAATCGGCAATCAACAATCATCAATTGGAGCTTCAGAACACAATTCCAAAAACTACTAACATCACGAAGCCCTCAGCCGTTGACTATCTTTCCGGCTACGCGGGTTGAAAGGGAAAGTGTCCTCCCCAACCTCCCCTTGAGGGGAAGGGGTGCCAGAAGGCTACTAATTTTTTGGGGGAATAATTTTTTTTAAATAAATTAAAATCACTCAATCACAAATTATCTGCAATAAACAATCATCACAAGGACCTCCGAAGATTAATTCTGGAACATGACAACATCTTGAAGTCCTCAACCATTGACTATCTTTTCGACTGTGCGGGTTTGAAAGGGTATGTGCCCTCCCTACCTCCCTTCACGAGGAGGGGATGTCGGGAGGTTGTCAAAATCAAAACTAATAAGAACCCCTCAAAATTAATTTCAAATGAAAAAATACCTTATGTGTTAAATAGACTCTGGATAAGAAGGTGTTTCAAAATCATATGATTAAATGGGAAATTTTCTAATAAAAACATGATTGCTAACTTGGGGAAAGATGTCACCTTTCACACTTAAGGATTTTGTACGAAAGCACTTTACGATACCCTACTTAACTACTATATGTCTCTCTATATTGCATGAATTTATGTTAGAAGATTCATCCTATTAGAAGAGAAATATTAAACTGGCAAGGACTTTAAAACCAAAGAAAATGTTGGTAGTTCATCTCATGTAGTTGTGATATTTGTCTGATAGATGATTTTCACTATGTTTTGAGTTACCAAGGCATCTTGCTTATGTTGCTTGTGAAAGGTCAAGATCGATTGGGAGATTATTACATTATATTGAGCTAAATTCCTACAAATGCGAACTAACTTCTAAGGCAAATATCATATTATTGAAAAGTACAAGCCATCGTATTATTATTGATATTATAGAGCATTAATGATGCGACGAATCAAATTCCATTACTTATTGTACACTTGTTAGTGGATATGCCAAATAAAAGCTTGTAGAAAAGATATTAAACTAGAGCCGTTCTGGATGCTTCTTAGTGATGTAATCGGTACATATGGGTTAACTAGAAACATAAATGCAATGCAAGAAATGTGCTTGCTTATGAAGAGAAATAAATATAAGTTCTATTATATTATTTTCACCAAAATGATAAAATTCTATGATAGCATGAGCATGAATATAGAGGCACAAGATTTGAAGGATAAGATGCTTAGAGTAAAAAGTGAAATATTATACACTTAGATGCCATCGAATCTGCAATAGTTGTACAAGCAGACAGAGAGCGATACTCCTATAATAACTCCAAAATTATATACTAAAATACATCCTACATGTGCTCCGATCGTTGCATATAACTCCTAAATCTAACGGTTCGAGAATACTGAGCGGGCCAAATATTCAAATTTTATCCTCCTTCATGAATGGACTAGAGTCGACTTGACTTGAATCAAAAAATTCTTTTCAAATTCCTACAAAAATAAAACTGATTTTTAACGTCACCTCAATGATGGACGTGTTGACGCGAAATCTCAAGCACAGGGTCAAATCTCAAATCCAATAAAAGTCTAAATTCCTAGAATGAAATATATCACTTAAAATTTTAAACTAAAACATGTCCATCTCTCACAACCGTTTATCGGGAGTGATAAATTTGAAATTAACATCAGCGCACAAATTGCGAATGTTATGTCAGGTGTATTCATCCTCAAATAATCTTTTGTCAGCGGGGAGGTGGCATTGCCCTCTGATCGGATGATTTTGTCGCAAAATGACACCATTATATTACGATCACGGCCAAAGCCCGTATGTTCCCTAACAGCTTCAAACCCTTGAATAATGAATCATAGGATATATTCGATAGGCACAGAGCCATTTGTCAGCTAAGGTGGATTCACATCTATCCCCTTAGACAAATACCAACCCAGATTTACAAGGTATTCTTAGACGAAGCAACCCATGACTGCCGATAAGATGCCTTCTGTGGGGTTGGGTCAACTACCTCCTATGACTAAGAAGATTAGGGATCATGACAGCCAGGGACGACAGAACCATGAGATCTTAATCAGCTCATCTTCATTCCCCCCACCACCAATTTTAAGTTCATGGTGATAAATTTTAAATCATAAAATCAAATTCAAACCCTTAAATTATTACAATTGTATGTTGGATTTATAACCTATGCGGTATCTTTAATGACTAGCCTTAATCAAAAAGTTGCTTTAAGCAGTAAAAAAGATATCTCAAATGAAACCTTAATTTATCCCACTAATGCATAATAATTCTAATGTCACCCAATTACTTCTCACCCAGAAATCCACATAGTTGTCAATCTGATATGAAAAAAAAAAAAAAAAAATCAGAAATCCGCATACCAGATAAGTGAAATTTCACCATTGTGGAAGAGGACTTAAAAAAAATCAAGAATTCCTGATAAAAAAATTAGTCATGAGAGCAAAATACTTCCGAGAAACAACAGCATAGTTGTAAAAAATTTACAAGACATTTTTTTCCAACTCTTAGAAAAATATCCTTAGTTTTGCTTTATAAGCTCCTTATATATTCTTTTCCCCTGAACGGCTGTAAACATGTATTAACAACTTCCTAACAATGAACTAAGAGAGTCAAAGCCATCCTATCGTGGCAATATTGCAATGATATGTATCAAAGTAAAAATATGTACAATCTGGCTTTCTGTGCTTGAGTGAAGCATGAGAAGTCAGAAGGAAATTTTCATAAAAATTATGCACTTAATTGAAACAAGAATAACAAATTAAATAGACTATCGAATGTTCAAAGAATACAAAATTTCAAAGAATGTACTAATTCTAACATGGTTCAGAGTATTGCAGCATACAATTGGGTTCAAAATATATAAACAGATGAAGCTTTTGCTTTATCCATCAAAGCCTTTTCTCCGTTGGAGAGAAACATAGGCATAGATAAGGGCAGTTCTTCATTTATTCCTTTTTTTTTTCTCTCTTTCTAAAGGTTTTAATTGGCTTAATATTTTACCCTCGAAAGCAAACTTTCTACTTTTCTATATATATATATATATATATATATATATATATAATATAAGAAAAAATTTAAAATATATATTAAAAAAAAAACTTTATAAAAGGCTGCACCTTCCAAAGCCTTTACAGACTACTTATGCCGACATACACAATAGGAATTAAACCGCAACTCTTTATCATAATGGTTTCGGAAACTTTTTAGAAGTTCTGGAATGTCATATCCAAGCATATCATCAACCGCTTGAATCATCTTTGGCTTCAATTTCTCAAACTTGTCGAAGTTATAGCTACTCAATGTCTCTTTGAACAGATCCACATTGGGGAAATCACCAGCTGGTAGACGAAATTCCATTTGAATCTAGTAAATAAGATAGGAATAGTAAGCAAAAGAGTCATAATATCCTTTTAACTTGCAGGTAGAGTTTCAATTTGTTAGGCGTGGAAGATGAATAATACATTGTTCAAGTATTCAAGTTTAACATTGCAGCATAGAATGGTTGTGTTATTCAGAATTGTATAATAAGAATGCAATTGTGGGGGGAGGGTGTTATAACATTCATAAATGAAATTAAATAGTTGGTTTAATTATCAAAGTTAATAACAAAAATAGTTTAGAAAACTATGGTTGAGTAAATTCTACGAGGGCTCACTACCCTACATCTCTTAATAAAAGACAAAAAGGAATCAAAAGAACAATCAGAACATAAGGTGCTTTTATTAGTAAGGACGCACATAATGTGTTGTGATTGTTAGAGGAAAATTATGTTCTATATTATTGATGGAAAATAATTAACAATGTTGTTACATAGAGCTGTGATAATCGACTTTCTTATGCTTTGTCCTTTTATAAAACAATAATAACAACAACATCAAGCCTTTATCTCACTCTGCATAAATCATTTTTCTCTATTGCATCCTATTAAGATTTAAGAGCACATTTAACTCTAATAAAAAAAGTCTTTTATAATACTTACTAATCAAGTTTTTTTAGGTCTACTTCAACATTTCTTAACATAGGCCAAGATCTAACAATACATCTACTCTCCCAACTAGATCATGGAAGGCCGATGTTTTATTTGACTAAATCATCTAAGATGACTCTCTCTAATCTTATCCGCCACTAGAGCTACATCAATCTTTTCACATATATACTCGTTTCACATTCTATCTCTAAGAGTAAAGACAATCATCCACCTAAGCATCCACATCTCTACACTACTTAACTTAATTTTATGCTTCTCTTTTAATGGCCGCTATTTTTTGCCATAAAGCATTGTAGGTGTAACAACGCATATTTTGGCCCAATCAAATAAATATTTTTAGGAGTCATTATATGTCCAAATCATAAATCGTCTTCACCATAATATAGATATTATTGTGTTTTAATTATAATAAATATTTCGTAATTTTAAGTATTGGTGCAAATCCTTATGAAATTGACATATGTCGATATAATTAGGAATTTTGAGATCGTCAGGTGTCTGTTTTGCAAATCAATTTCGTTAAAGTTTTCTAAAAATGTTAGGCTATTGTATGGTTATTTTTATAATTTTTGAAATCCTAAAAAAATTTATATAAATTTTATACTGAAAACTGAATAAATTATATAAGATTTGATGTTGTCAGGTCCCAAGTCCTGGATGAGAAAAGTGGAGGCTTGCGTTAGGGACTCGACATCCAGTATAAAACTTGTCGAATAATTATGACATGAATCCTTTAAAAAATTGTGTAAATGTTAGGACATCCCCTGGAAACGACGCACTGTATAGTCTAAATATAGCGATAAGTGTGCAAGGGTCTCTGCACCGACGCCCGGGTGCAGTATTAAATAGGCAAGGGTTCCCACATCAAGGACGGATGTGGGCAAAGAAACTAGTTTATGAAATTAAAATTAGGATAGGAACTAGGAATATAAACTCCCTTACATGAAAATTAATTAAATTAATTGTTATTATGATTCATTGGAAGATAAAAATTCTATGCATTCAAGAAACTAAATAGTGTGAGAAAAGGCTAAGGAGATTGATAGTTTAGGATATAAACTATAGTATTCAGATAGGAGTCGTACTAGAAATGATGTAGGTGTGATTATAGATAATAGTTTGAAGGATAATATTATAAAAATTAATAGAATTGAAGATAGAATTATAGATTTAAAGATTATTGTTAATTCTATGATTGTTAATATTATAAGTGCTTATGCTCCTCAAGTAAGTTTGAATATGGGTTTAAAATTAAAATTTTGGAATGACTTAACAGAATTAATATAAAAGATATTTCTTGAAAAAAGAGTTTTTATTGGAGGATATTTAAATGGACATGTTGGTAGAGGTAGATGATTTTAAAAACATTCATGTAGCCATGGGTTTGGAATGACAAATGCAAGTGGTAAGACTATATTAAATTTTTCTTTAGCTTATGAATTTTTAATAGCTATTACTTATTTAAGAAAATATATGAGCATCTTATCAATTATAAATATGGATATAATAAAACGCAGATTGATTATTTTTTTATAAGAAAATTAAATCGTTTAGATTGTAAAGATTGTAAAGTTATTCTGAGTGAAAATTTATGTACCCAACATGATTATTAATTTTGGACTTTAAGATAAAGGGGCAGAAGATAAAAAATAAAGTAAAATAATTTTTTTAGGATTAGATGGAGTATTTAAAGAATATTAACAAAAGTATTTTAGAGAGTAAGATTTTAGAAGTTAAGATTTTATCTGTGCATGAGGATGCTAATATTATGTGTGACTAATGATATTAAGAATATTGCAAAAGATGTGCTTAGAGTTTCAAAGGGAAAAACTCCTAATAATAAAAATAGTTGGTGGTGGAATCTAAATGTGCAAGAAAAGATAAAAAATAAGAAGATTTGTTCTAAAAATTATTTTTTATGTAAAAATTTTGATAATTGGGAAAATTATAAAAAAAGCTCGTAAGGAATCTAAAAAAGTTATTTGCGATGCAAAGAGGTTAGCTTTTAATGATTTATATAATAAATTAGATACTAAAGATGGAGAAATATATATGTACAAGTTAGCTAAACAAAGAGATATGAGTAGTAAGGATTTAGTTCAAGTGAAGTATATTAAGGATGAAGATCAAAAAGTGTTTTTCATAGAAGATGATATTCAACAAAGGTGTATGAGATATTTTGCTAAACATTTTAATGAAGAATGTAAAAAAGCGATTGAATTTAGTGATTTAAGCACCCTAAATAAAAATAAAGATTTTATTTTTATCAATGTATTAGTAAAATTAAAGTTAGAGAGGCTTTAATAAAAATGAAATGTGAAAAAGCTGTTGGACCTGATAATATTCCAATAGAGATATGAAAATGCTTAGGAGATGAAGGAATTTCTTTGCTTACTAAACTTTTTAATCTTATTTTGAAGACTAAAAAGATGTCAGATCAATGGAGAATAAGTGTTTTAATTCCTATTTTTAAGAATAAAGGTGATGCACAAGAGTGTGCGAATTATAGAGAAATTAATTTGATGTGTCATACTTTAAAATTATAGGAGCGAGTAATGGAGTATTGGTTGTGGCGTGATACTAATAGTTCTAAAAATAAATTTGGATTCATGCTGGGTAGGTCTACTATGAAAGTCATACATTTATTGAGAGGTTTCATGAAGAAATATAGAGAAAATAAGGAGAATCTATATATGATATTTATTGATTTAGAGAAAGCATATGATAAAATTTCAAGAAAAGTGCTATGGAGAGTTCTAGAAAAGAAAGGATTTAATAACGCTTATATTTAAATCATTAAAGATAGGTATGTAGGAGCTATTATTTGTGTTCAAACACAAGGTGGTTTGACCAATTATTTTCCTATTTCGGTTGGATTACATTAAGGATCAGCCTTAAGTCCATATCTTTTTGCTTTAGTCATGGATGTTTCTTAGACATTTGCAAGAGTGAACGGTGTTGCTTTTTGCTGATGATATTCTTCTTGTTGATAAGACTAGAGAGGGAGTTGAAGGTAAACTTGAATTATGGAGGTCAACCTTAAAGTCTAAAAATTTTGCTTGAATAGTTCTAAAACTGAATATATAGAGTGTAATTTTAGTAGCAATAAATCTAGTGAGGGGATTGTGACTTTGAGCGATCAAGTCATTAATAAGAGTACACGTTTTGGATATCTTGGATATATTGTTCGGAGTGATGGTGAAATAGACGGCGATATTATCAGCAAAATTCTAGTTGGATGGTCGAAGTGGATGAATGCATCGGGCTTGTTATGCGATAGAAAAACCCCCCTCAAACTTATGGGAATATTTTATAAGATGGTGTTGAGACATGCAATGCTTTATGGTGTCAAATGTTGGCCTTAGAGATAGGATACGAAATGAGCATATACGTGAAAAAATTGGAGTAGCTCCAATGGAAGATAATATTAGAGATAATCGCCTTAGATAGTTTGGTCACATTAAACGGAGGCCTTCCAATGACCTGGTTAGGTAAGTTGATGTATTAGATTTGACTTATGTTAAGAAAGGGAGAGGTATACCTAAAAAGAATTGGTCAGAAAATATTAGAAATAATCTTTCTTTATTAGATTTAAATAAGAATTTGGCTTTTAACATGACACAATGGAGAAAAATGATTCATGTAGCCGACCCCACATAATGGGACAAAGGCTTGATGTTGTTGTTGTATAAATAATGCAAAGCACAAATAGACCAATTAAAATTATTTTTATTATGTTCAATTCAGCTTAAAGTAAGACCTGTAAGGGAAATAACAGAGAAAATAAATGCTAGGATTTAGAGATCGTAGAACAATTTTTCCTGTCTGACTTGTTATAAAAGTTGTTCATCACATTATAAGGAACATTATCATATTTTTTATTTTAATAATTTTATATATTTTATATTCTATTCATTTTAATTTGATTAAAATATATAGAAGTTGTGATATGTTAATTTTTAACAAACTTTCACCACATAACTTTTGGTATGTGATAGATCTCATTAATATGAGTATTTTAACTGGAACATATTAAAATTTCACAAAGATAAATTGAAAGATCTGGTTTTTTTAAATAAACAAATAATAGACAAATTTGATAGATTTCCCGGCATTTTATGAATTATTGCATTTCATATATGATATTGACTTACATTGTATAAAAAAGTATCATTTGCAAGTAAAGAAGGCTAGTTGTTAACACTATAATTAATACGGGTTGACTCTTAAAATTTAATACCTTGAACAGGAGGGTGGATTGACAGACTTTTCTTTAAATAAATGGTTAATGGTGTAATCCTAATTGTAGCATGTAACCGATTAACTGAATTACGCCGACAGGTAGAGGGTGAAGGCTCTTAAATGATTAGTGAAAGTTACTTGTGAAAATAAATGATTGATAAAAATAAAATTCTTCCACTTTAGATCCCGGGCCATAACAGTAGGTCGCAAAACCCTCTTATAGAATTTTCTCTAAAGTTTAAGGGGCACTTTTCTATTACACAAAAGACCCCATGCCTTCCTCTTCTTCAATCATCCAACTTGAATTCTACTAATAATATCCCCATCTATTTCAACATTACTTTAGACAATAGAGCCAAGATATCTAAAACGCCTCTTTTTAATGGCTTAATCGTCAAAAGTCACAATCCCCCTATTATGTCAATTACTACTAAAATTAAACTCAATGTATTCGATTTTAGATCAACTCAAACGAAAACCATTAGACTCTCAGGTTGATCTCCATAATTCATGTTTTTTCTTTGAACTCCCTCTCTAGTCTTATCAATATAATACCCAAAGTTTTGTCAAATGTAAGCATGAATTTTTTTCAAACTAACAGCATATCCATATGTAAAATAGGAGCTCAATAATATATTTCTATTTTCATCTCAGTTATAAGTATTTCAATTTCACATTTTATTTACTGTAGCAAATCCACTTAAAACAACATGCAGAGGCTGGATGTAATCATATGGCTGGGAGTGGAGGTAATTGTGGTAGTGGAAATTTGTAAAGAAGCATTAGTATTAATTTTGTATTACATAATAAAAGTTAAGTTAAAACCTTTGTATTGGTTTTCATTTTTCCTACCTGACATTCTCTTGAGGAGGTAAGGCTAGGGAGCTTAAGCTGTAGGTTGTAAGGGGAAGTGAAGCTGATGTTGTGGAGAAAAAAAATTCAAAAAAAAGGAGAATAAGAAAAGAAAAGTGAGGGAAGAATTTTGAATGAAATTAATAAGAGTTTAATTGAAGTGGTATACAAAAGCAGAAAGAATCATAATACTTTCGTAAACCAGTTTATCCCACTGTTCTGGAAGACGATGTGATATACTCAAACGAGGTTATAAGAACTAGTAAATGTTATATTATTGCACTTCATCTTTTTTATACTTATGACTGCATGTATTTCAGTTTATTTTGTATGAATATGGACGAATATGTATGAAATTATTTATATAGAGAATAATCTTTATCAATGTTAACGATTTCGTAAACATAAAAGGATAAATATTCATAAACTAATAAATGAGCAAAAGTGCAGCAAAAGGGCAGCTAAAGCGTAGCAAAAGCGCAACAGTAAAAAGAGCAGCAAAAGGGCAGCTAAAGCGCAGCAAAAGGATAGCAAAAGGGTAGCAAAAGGATAGCAAAAGGGCAGCTAAATCGCAGTTATGTCATCAAAAGCATATGTCATTATGGCTAAAAAGGATGACTATATGGAAAGTGAAATAAATTATATATGGGGGATAGGCCTGCACAAGTAAAGGCGAAAGACCCGATAAGGTAAGCCTACACTCTCAATTCTAGAAGTTGAAAAATTAGACTCAACCCTGAATGAGAGAACAACTTCCATTCTAAAAGTTGAGAAGTTGAACCCAACCTTGAATTGGTACGCTGAAAAAATGCAAAAGCTTATAGTCATCATATGACTTATTTAAAGGTGTTGAATAGATTGACAAGATTAATAAAATTACTAGGCACTTTTAGGCTCAATATGGCATTTCAATATATGTTTTAACTATATTAGCATTGTTAAGCATTTCTTAATTATTTATTAGTATTTTTTATAAATTACTTGTTGTATTCATTGAGCTTAGCTCATTAGCAGGTTATACGTAGGAAAGGGAACGAAGCCCTTGGGACAATAAAAAAAGATGATCGTTCTTTTGGTGTAAATACGTTTTGGGTGTACAAAGAGATCTAAAACAAGATCTAAATGCCAGATGTATAGACCTTTAGGTATGTGAGTAAATTTTAAAGGTTTTAGTAGAGCTATACATTTACTTCAATTATATTTGATGTTCATTAAGGGACATTATATGCTTCCCATTATTAATTATAAAATTTAATAGGTTGGCAAATTAGGAGAGTCTAAATAAATTTCTTTTTACTCACTCTATTCTGAAAGTAATGGCTCGACATGGGTGTTAATAAGAAGGAACCGACTTAGATTTTCCTTCTCTGTTATACTCCAGATTGACTATTAGGGAAGTAGGCCAAATTGGGGTGTGACAATCAACAAAAAAAGTATCATCAGCAAAAAGCATACACCATAGTACATCCTGTTGCAAATTCAAGTAACATCCATGATTAAAGAAAAAAAGATATAGGCTTAAAGTTTATCCTTGAAGTAATCCAACTGAATTAGGAAAATACTTGGTCAAAGCACTCTGTTTGAATGGTATGAATATAAGCATTATAACTCCTTTCCTTTCTAGAACTCTCTAGTGAAACTTTATCATATGCTTTCTCTAAATCAATACATATCATATATAGATCCTCCTTATTCTCTTTATACTTATTCATAAAACCTCTCAATAAATGTCCTTTTATAAAACAAAGAATTAAAATTAATGTAGATAATAATAAAACTGTCACAATTTTAAAATCATAAGTAGTGAAATATGAAAGCCAAATTCTTCCTCGAAGATGTTATCTTAGTCGTTTGCATCCAACTAGCTCTTGTTATCCTAGCCACCTAGCTTTGACTGGCTCATGTCCTATTGACATCTATACCCAATATACTCTTGTCCAGATGGCCCTTGTCACTAAAATAACACCTTCCAATCCATCTACCTCCACTTGACCATCACTTTCTTTTCAGTTTCCATTGCCTAGTTGGAAGTTCTCTAGCTTCATATGTCTAGTTGGTTCGCATTCATCCAACTTCCATCACCAAACCTTATACTACCTATCTAACCCCCTTGGCACCCATTAATTCTCATCCATAGAACCTTCATCATGCTATGAATTTTATCATCTAGTCTCCTTCACTTGACATGCTCCTATTTATCTGATCTTCAACTCTCAATCAACACCAATTCATTAACCCACATCACCTAAATAGATCCTATCATCGACAACCAACTGGTTTCCATCACTGATAATTAGTTTTCCTTCCTTACAGACATCGGGTCAGCCTGGACACAACAATTATCTCCCTCATTTGCACCTACCATCCTCCCTTGTAAATTTTAGTTGTAAACACTAAGGATACCTTCATCAAGAATGCTATGATAGCCTCCCTCATTAAATCACAAATAACAATCTCTTAAAAACATTTGGATTTATAGGATACCTCATCAAGAAGCAACTCCAATTTGAGAGACAATCCATCCTATAATAACAAGAGAACATTTACATCAATATTATGGGTTGAAGCTATCTTCCATCAATGAATGCATCAAATTGCAAATTCCAAATCAATGTGTATCATTATACAATCACTAACCACTCCTTTTTCCAGATTAATCATAAGAGTTGACCAATTCAATAGAATCATTAAAACCACTACCAAGATATCAACAAATATCATGTTATTAGTGACGTGCTCAACATGACAAGTACCCAATCAACTTATTGATTGCATGATTATGAAGGCAAGACCTCGAGAATGACAAATTTGCATGTCTATAAAAAAATGTTTGAAAATTCATTTGCAGATGTTGACCACTGGACACAAGCCAAAAGCCCCCAAAAATTCGCAAGAAATCCTGTAAAGTACATGTATATGGCGCCGTGTACGTCTCTTCTCCACAAATCCTGTGCAAATCCACCTCGATCCTCACCTTCTCCGCATCTATAAAATGGAAGGGATGGCCTTCGCTCTTCGGGCTCCTCTCTGACAACCTTTTACTGCTCTCTGCTTCCTCTCTCATTCGCCCCCCTCCACGACATCCAAGCTCTGGTCCATCCAACTCCACCTCCCAACTTCTTTGATTCAGAGAGAGAGAGAGAGAGAGAGAGAGAGAAGTCACCTTACCTCAGCCAAATCCCGTAGCTTCTCCTTTCTTCCCTACCCGAATCCTCCATCTAGTCCGAAGCCAAGCCCGACGTCCCGCAAGCCTCGAACTCCAAGTGTCGACCTCGCCTCCTGCGATTGAAAATCCCTCACCCGACCCCTGCCTCCGCCATTGCCTCTTGCCCGAGAACAATTATTTAGTCCGGTGAACGTACGCTCCTCTACATTCGGCCACCAATGTTTTAACGCCACGTAGCATGAAGAAAAGTCGACGACCCGACCCGCTGTGTTTTGGGTTTTCGCACGTGTTAAAATTTAAATGGCAAAAAAACGGAAACATTTCGAAGTGCGACGCTACACTTTATTACGGAGTTTCGATCCTGTCACTGTTTACTTCGTTGTTTCAGATTTCCAGCAAATCCTTCGGAGTTCTCCATCATTTCCTTGTAGTTCTGCAGGATTTCATTCGTAGTTCTCCAGCATTTCAACTCGTACATCTTCGTATTCTCCAGTCGAAAACCATCGTTGATATAATGCCTGAGGTTCGTAACGATTAACCGAAAAAGTTCTGTGTTTTTTTAAAAAACGTACACATTCTAAAACTCGGTACTCATTTTAAAACTCGGTATTAATCGGTATTCGGTATTAGGTTTTGTTCGATTTTATCGATATTTGATGATTAAAACTCGGTAAAAGTCGTACAGGTTGTAAAAACCCGGTACACATTTCGTATTGATGTTGGTTTTCCTTATGAAATCGAAAAGAATCCTAAACTACGTGTATTTAGGGTTTTAGGGTTTGTTTTACCTGGTAATAGGTACTCGGTATCTGGTACATTAACTCGGTACTCGGTATCGGTACATGTACATGGTACATGGTCGCGGTACAGTACCCGGTACTCGGTACTCGGTACTCGGTACTCGTACTCGGTACTCGGTACTGGTACATGGTACTCGGTACTCGGTACATGGTAGTCGGTATTCGATATTGTTTGTTCAAATCGGGTTTTTATTATTTTGTTACACTTATTTATTTAACGTAGTTTTTCTCGGAAATCTCTGAAAACTGTTAATTTCTTACTGTTGTTTACACTTTATTATGCAGGGATATACCCCCAAGATTCATTTCAGATGTAGGACATCAGGATTTAGGGAAGTTTGTGATGAATTGGCTGAGAAATTTGGGGATCAGTTTGTTAGTAGCCTATCTGAGCTACAAATTAACCAGTTTCTTTTTACTACCTCGGTTCCCACAAAATGTTCCTATGGTTTATATATTACTGTCAACGTGGGAAATCGAATCAGAAAGTTTTGTTATTATAAGCCGAAGTCTAGCTTTCACTTCTGGGAAATAGCGTTGATTATTGGCTTACCGAACAGAGGTGATAAATTTGACCTGGGACCAGTACAATTGCTGGTAGAACAGCAAATGACATAAGGCTTGAAATTCTAATTGAAATCCTCAACGCCTATCGAGATTGTTAGGGAAAAATTTATGTTTACATTGTCCAATATATTCTTTCCAATGGCCAACTTCGAGTGCAATACAACTATATTGGACGTTGCAAAAGATTGAGCAGTTTCAGATCATACAATGGCCCCTATCCATTCGGGATTTTCTTATTAATGAATTTAATACAATAGCAAAAAAAAAATCAAAAGGTCAATCATTGGGTTATGTTAATGGGTTTGTTTATGATAATAATTGTGAGTAACTCTTACACATATTACATTTTTTTCTTCATTTCACTGTTTTAATAGGTTCTATATTTCATACACTGCTTTATTTTGTTTTAATTTTTTGTTTAGATATGGTTTTTTGAACATACAAAGATCCACCCAGTAGTAGATAACTTGGCTCGCCCCCGTCTACTTCGTTTGGATGCAAAATTTAATTATAGAATTAAAGATGTTGATAATTTAATAAAATCTTCAGGATACTGAGGTATAATTCTCATCTGAAATCATTTTATTTATTTGTTTTTATAATATTTGGTTATTTATAAAAGATTTGCTTCAGACTTTGATAGATTTAAAAGACATAACAGATAATGAGAGAACCTTAATTCAGACTATTAATCCAGACAATGTTTTGGATATAACACCCGAGTAGTGTACATTTGTCTACCAGCAAGACAACTCCATCTGTACAAGCAACTTCATCTCCAAAAAGTCCAAGCCCAACTGTTTCTCCTACTCGAACTCCAGTGGAAACAGAATGTCCAAGCCCAACTGTTTCTCCTACTCGAAACACCAGTGAAACAGAATGTCCAATTGAACATCATTTGCAGAGTGATCCTGCAGTCCTATTGTTAGTCCTACTGGTCCTCGAGTCCCATTGAATCTCCCGTACGAACTGAATTTAGAGAAGAAAGCAATGCGCAAACGGTAAACCTGATGAAACAAATCTGAGGTTTATTAATCAATCCATATATAAACTGATTACACAGCATGAATATATGGTTAAAAAAATTTCTTCACTCGAAATGGATAAAATTCTGCTGCAAAAACGGGTGGAAGTATTGGACAATGAACTATTTCAGTTAAAATCTGATTACAATGAAAAATTTTCTGGTATTTATAAGATATTAAGTGATCATTTTCCACAATATTTCAAGTCTGAGAAAATTGGTTCTCGGTTCAGTCAAGTTCAAGAACAAGAACGGAGTCTACCAACAATTTGATGAACTTTCTAAAACTGTGTGGAGAAAATTGTTGATGAAATAGTTGGTATGAAGGAAACATCCGAAGAGGAGGAATTTCCTTTCCCTTCATCAGGAACAGGAGGAATTGCCAGAAGAGTACATGGGAGGAATGACCGCAAAAGGAAAAGAGTAAGAACTCCATTCACAACTGCTGATAGGAAGAAGAAGAAAACTCAATTACAAACGTTAAATAAAGAAGCAGAAAAATCATTAGTAAGAAGGAAACCTCCGTTACTAGAAGTAAAACCAGTGACGCGTGCTGCAACAAAACTGAAAGAGAAAGTAACTGAGAGTAAAAAAGATTCTGCACCTATGGTTGAAAAAAAAGAAATTGCTCCTTCTACTGCATTAGTTGAAAAACCGGAAAACAATAATCTTTGATGTTGAGGATGCGAAATATGTACAACGTGCAGCCAAGGAATATTTGGACTACCCAGGAAGATTATTTCTTACTGAAGAGAAGAGGGAAAATCAATTGATGACTTTCTAAAGAAGTACACAAAAAAGGTACGAATGTGAAGTACTTAATTTTATTCATGAAATAGTTTAATACCGAGATATAAAAACTCGGTACAACTCGGTATTTAAGCTTTTTTGTCTATTTTTTTCATATATAAATGTCAAGTACTTAAATATATTAAGAAAAATTGTTTAATACCGAGTTATAAAAAACTCGGTACAACTCGGTATTTCAGCCTTTTTTTCTATTTTCATCATATATAAATGTCAGTACTTAAATATATTCAGAAAATTGTTTAATACCGAGTTTTTTTATTTCACTTTTCTATCTAAATTTTTCCTTTATGAATGTGAAGTACTTAATTATACTCATAAAAAAGTTTAATACCGAGATATAAAAAACTCGGTACAACTCGGTATTTCAGCCTTTTTTTCTATTTTCATCATATATAAATGTCAAGTACTTAAATATATTAAGAAAATTGTTTAATACCGAGTTATAAAAAAACTCGGTACTACTCGGTATTTCACTTTTCTATCTAAATTTTTCCTATATGAATGTGAAGGACTTAATTATACTCATAAAAAAGTTTAATACCGAGATATAAAAAACTCGGTACAACTCGGTATTTAACCTTTTTAAGGCATTTTCTTTGTATTTGAAACGTTAATTTCATTGCTGTCTTTGTATACAGGGAGGATACCATTTTCGAAATCGGAAATGCTATTATTTTTAGAAGTCAAATGGACGAATTGTTGCTATGCGAAGAGCTTGATACCAACCATATGGACACTTTTGCATATCTTCTATCTGAGAAAAACAAAATGGTTACAGGACTGAATCAACCTTTCCTTTATGTTTCGGCTTTTCATTGGGTTAGTAATCATTTATAGTCAAGGAACACTGAAGATCATTTAGTGTATGTCATTAAATAACGGAATGGTTTTTTTTTTTCCAGGGTTATTATGTTCAAAATAAACAGGATAAAACAACATCATTTGCGGATAATATCACCAAAGATGCTGTTAAGAATGCAAACATAATGTTTGTTCCCATCATAAATGAAAAACATTGGATGTTACTGGTTGCAAACATGAAGAACAAAAGATGGGACTTCATGGATTCATTACCCAAAGCAACGCACAAGTCTATTATTCCAGAAGTGGTATAATTTTAGACCTATCTTTGTTTTAATAATTTTTATCGAAGTTAATTGTAATAATTTTATAATCTTTCCAGATATCTCATTTATACCATGATGCAGAAGATGCTTTTGACGATGATATAACAACATGGCCGATCCAATCTATCCCAAATTTGCCAACACAAGAAAACAGTGTCGACTGTGGAATGTTTGTCTGTAAATATATGGAACAAGTTATACAAAACAATGATACTGATTGGGACATCCATAAGAATTGGCAAAGTAATATGGCTTTGTTTAGGGCAGAATTTGCTTATGCCATTTTTTGTAGTACGATAAAATAATTTTATACTTTTGCATATGAAATTTTTTTTGTTTTGTTTATTTCGATGTGACTATAACTCCACTAAATAATTGTTCCACTAATACCGAGTATGATATGCTAGTAATGAATAATACCTTGTTATTCGGACATCTTGATCACACTTACATGAAGGATGACTGACTTCCTGATTCTGCAGGTGTAAAATATATTGGTGGATTAGGATTTTGCACGGTTGGTTTCACTTTTTTGGCCTTCCTCTTCTCCCAATGATCCTTTAATCTAGCATTTGAAACTCCCTTAGGACGACGCTTTGCAGGATCTCGAATTGTTTTGTGGAGCCCTTCAGTTATAGATTTATTTGTTTTCCCTTCTATAATGTTTTGAATATTTAATGCCAATGCACTCATACCATCTATCATACACTGTTCTGCATCCTCATTACCTTGAGCTTCACTGCTAATTTGATATGCAAATCGGCACACATAATTTCTAAAAATCATGTTTCGGGAACCTTGTTTTAACGTGCACAAACTTGGTATTGTAAGCTGAACATTTAATCCACTATAAAGATCGTTCCTAGCAGTTGCTGACCATCTTGGAATTAAGTATTTCTGAGGTATATTAGTAACATCCAACTGACTCATCACTCTCATACAATGAGAACACAGGATTCCCATCATCTCGAACTTTCCGCAGCTGCACTTTATAGTTCCTTCAGCTGAACTAAACAAAACCGTCCACTTGTGTGAATCAGAAGTCTGGTCTATGTTTTTCACCGAAAATGTTGATGAGTTTGGTGAAGAGTGATCGATGCGTAGTCCACCTAAACCATTCAAAAATTCCTCTTCAAAAAATGAATATAACTTTCTTGAATAAAATTTGGCTGCTTGGTTTAGTATCGGACTTCTTTTCATGTAAGGTTGTATCTTAGTTTGAGAACATTTAAAAATTTCATCTCGTTCATTCCTACGCCAACTGTTTATAAGTTTCTCCAATCCAAGGAAACATTCGGTTAGAGAACTTGTGGCCTTCGAAATACCATGGCAAACAAAATTTGTGGACTCACTACGTTGTGTAGACAATATTCCAAGGTTAAAACAATCTTTGTTGAAAGCTGTAGACCACCTATCCCTTATTCTGTAAAGATCATTTAACCACTGATGGTTGTGTAAGTCTCCTTCGGTAATCATCTCAGACCACAAACTATCAAATTCCGCAGCTGAATCACACTTGTTGAAGCAACTATAAAACAGACCTTTAACTTTGTTGTTACTATTAAAACACCAAACTTTTGAAGGAGCTTTCTTGTGTATATGCCATTGACACAACCGATGTCTTGTATTAGGGAATACAAGCTCTATTGCCCTAGCCATTGCTTGATCCTGATCAGTGAATATAGTAATTGGATGTTTATTATCCATAATTCTTAAAAAGGTTTGAAATAACCAAGTGAATGAATCAATTGTTTCATCAGATAGAAAGGCCATCCCTAATATAATGTTTTGCCAATGATTATTGACTCCAATAATAGGGGCACATACTAAATTATATTTGTTCATACGGTAGCTTGTATCAAAAATTATTACATCCCCAAAGCAGTCATAATCCACTCTCCCCAAACCATCTACCCAAAAAAAGTTTACCAACCTATCTTTCTCATCAGTTTGCACATCCCATGCAAATAGATTGTCTTCAGCTGCCCGGTTTTTGAACAATTTGATTAGCGAATTGCTATCCCCATTCTCAATTTGTGCTCTTCTCTCCTTTTGTATATAGTTGTATGCATCTCTCTTGGTAAAACCCAGATTTTCTACTCCTCCAACCTCCTCAGATAGATAGGAAAATGCATTTACTGTTCTTATTCCCGCATCTGCCATTGATTTCAAAACAGTGGCATTCTCTTCAGTTATGTGCCTAGATGATCTCAGCAAATGTTGATCATCCGCTTTTGCCAATTCATGGTTGTGTGTTTCTACTGAATTTTTCACTGTCCATATCCCTTCTTCACTAACACAAAATCTCACCATAGCAGGACAACCAGTTCTTGTAATTGATTTTCTAAATTTAACCTTCTGTACATTTTCTGTTTCCTTCTTGAATCCAGATTTTGAACATACAAAAACCTTTGTTTTCAACTTCCTGGTACCAGGCCAGTAAGAAAGATGTTCTTTACGAACACTGAAGCCATGCTTATGTGCATATTCGCAATATTTAACATATGCTTCCTTCTCAGATTTGTAAACCCCCTATTAAAATAAATTACATTATTCATTTTAACAAAGGAAAAGATCCGTAATAAATACATGAAAATCTCGGTACAAGTTCGATACCGAGTTATCAATACCTAAAAACGAGTAATACAGTTATATTACGAGGTATCAAAACTCGGTATTTCTTCTTCATAGCTATAAAAAATACCTAATACCGGGATATACTTATAAATACCGAGTAATACCGAGTTTTCAAAAAACTCGGTATTTCTTCTTCATAGCTCAAAAAAATAGATGGAAGCAATATAAACAAATATCGAACAGTAACTACCGACCAGTACCGAGTTATCTAAAGGTTAGAAACATCCAAATATGAGATGAACAAACGACGTTGGAGGTCAACTTACTTGTAAAAAATAAGAAAAATCGTCATCCAAAGTATAAGTGCTAAATGTTTCGTCGAAATCGTCTAACTCTTCCAAAGTAGGAGTTCCCAGAGTTGGTTCCTTCGAATCCATCTCGTGCAAAAGTTATTCGAAAGTTTCGATAACCCTAAGCACTGTATAACGTTCTGTGTACAGTGAAGATAATCGGCCAGTAGTTTATATACCCGCGTCTTTTTAAAGTTTTCTCGCCCATTTAAGCGAAAAAATAAACGTCAAATAGCCAAGAAACCGCGGGTTTGGGTCGGGTCGTCGGGCTGCTACGTGGCGTGATTTTATTGGTGGCCGAACCTATAAAACCATTCGGTCGGAGGACGTAATAATTGTTCCTTGCCCGAACCCTATATCCGGACTCCTTAGGTAATTAGTTAGATATTTTTATTATAATAATAATTATTATTATTAGTATTTAGCTATATTTTATTAAAATTAATTATAATTAATTATGTTAATTTAAATTAATTATTATCAGTTATAATTAAATATAATTAATTATTATCAGTTATAATTAAATATAATTAATTATTATAATTATAATTAATTATTTTAAATTGTAATTAATTATTATTAATTCTGATTAATTATAATTAATTAATAAAAAATACCTCTCTTGCCATGATGTTCATGTCGGGCCAACAAACAATCCATACACGCTTTTCTCTAGCGTGATAGGAAGGAAACTTGGTGCGACACCTACGACGAGGTAAGTGAGCAACCCTTGGCTCCAAAATCCTGTTCTCGATGTTCGTGTCGAGCTGGCAAACCGCTCATACATGCTTTTCTCTAGCGTGGTGGGACCGGGATATTCATAAGTACCCTCTTTAGGGGAAACAACTGCTTCTCTCTTGTAATAGGTATCGAAGACCCATACACACCTTTCTCTAGCGTGGTGGGGACAAAGATTTCATAGCCACGGTGTCCTTGTATGAGGGCACCTACCATACACGTTTTTTTCTAGCGTGGCGGGAGGCCCAGTTCTTTCGTAGTTTTCCCCTAAACGGGGTAGATGTCGGGAGGCTACCGAAATCTCGAGTGAATATACGACCGCACTCGGACTTGTTTGAACTCAAAAAGGGCATGCACAAGAACTGGGTCTCAAATGACAATAATGGACTTGAGGACTTGATTTGAACCAAATGGACCTACATGAACTTAAACTCAAGTGAATTTGAATAATAAAAGAGAACTTGATTGAACTCAAAAAGAACAAATGCAAAGAACTTTGATTTGATATTGTAGTTTGGGACAACTAGAAAGAACTTGAACTCCATTTGAATATTAAGTAATTTGAATTATTTGAGTATAAGCAAAAACTTGCAACTTAATTGCAAAGGACTCGATCTTTAACTTGGATATGTATTACAATGGCTTTGAACTTGGATAACAATAAAGAAATTGGCTTGAATCAAGGCATCAAAGTCCTAATAATTGTTAAGAATGATGAAGTCGAAGAAGTCAAATAAACAAGTAGTGGTTTATGTATGAATTGACCACAAACTTTGGCATGAAGTTCTTTCTTGGATGATAGTATTCGACTCGTGGAATAGAGACATCAATGAATATTCATCATGAAAATTTTGAACTCAAAGAAATTGCAGTGTACTCAGATTTGATAGTGGAGCATATTTGATTTGAATTGAACTCGAACCTGAATTTAACAAGAACCACAGTGGACTTGACATTGAACTTGCAAACTCAAATGACTTGAACAATTGATAAAGGACTTCATAACTTTAGACAACAGTGCACTTGTAGGAAGAAGGAAATTTGTACAAAAGCTCGCACACAATCAATGCTACTTGGGTGTAAACAAATACATCAGAATCCTACAAGTGGTAATGATGGACAACATGAAGTTGCCCATAAGTAATGAAAGATTTCATGATGCTTAGAATGTGATGGCAATTCAATATATAAGATCCCCACAAGTTGTGTAGAAGCAACTTTGACCGACATCCATCGTCTTGCAAACATGTGTAGCAGCCCCTGCAAATACTTAAGGAGATGTAAGAAGATGTAGTCAACATTGCGATATCCTTACAATCAATGTTAACTAACTAGTAAATGAAAATGATATTCCCTTACAAACAACTATGGGGTTTATGTGAGTATGCATGAGCGATAATGATATACATCCAAATGAATATCATGCAATCCATATAAGGACGAGGATGATTGATGCATGTATCAATCATACAAACAAATGTATTTCCTTCCTATTGCTTTCAAAGACAATAGAGAATTTGTCTTCAAATATAAATTTGCAAGATAATATGTCAAATTCTTCCAAGCAACAACAGAGACTAACACATAGCAAAATAACCTATAAAGCGGTGAATGGTAAATGCTATGCCAACATTCAAGTTATGATAGTAGGGAAGTCACAGATGAATGATGCAGTTACTTATGTATGTTGAAAGTCAACATACAACGAGAAATATGCAGTGAATGTCGGATCCTCCCTACGACCAACTATAGGCATACATACAACTAAATACACCGATCCTCTGCAAGCAAAGGAAAATAATACAAAATGAATGCAAGTGCCCATGAGAAGCGAAAGAAGTTCTGCCATACACATAACATGCCATCTACAAGAAGGGTACAAGGAGCCTACAACAAACACTTAGATATTTATACAGTTTGTAATAAGGAAGAAACAGATACATTGATTCTCTGCCAACAAAAGCAGAGGGTGCATAACAAATACAAGTGACTACAAATCTCTACAATGTCATAGAAGACCCGTCAAGTGTTCAAAATACCCCCGCACATACACTATAGCTTGTATACACATAGGTACACAAGAGGGGTAAATACAATTACGACTCGCATGGGCCCCGGCGAGAGTATTATAAGTATACACATGATATCTAGGGATGCTACATGGGTTAATAAATTTAAACCCGATCCTCCTAAGCAGGTAAATGGGAGTCGACAAGGTTCAATAAATAATTATAAAATGCCCCCAAACACCCGCATGAGCCTTGGCGAGCGTGTTATAAGTATACACGTGACGTCTAGGGATGCTACACGAGTTAATAAATTTAAACCCAATCCTCTTAAATAGGTAAATGGGAGTCAACAAGGTTCAACAAATAATTATAAAATGCCCCCAAACACCCGCATGGGCCCCGACGAGCGTGTTATAAGTATACACGTGATGTCTAAGGATGCTACGCGGGTTAATAAATTTAAACCCGATCCTCCTAAGTAGGTAAATGAGAGTCAACAAGGTTCAACAAATAATTATAAAATGCCCACAAACACCTGCATGGGCCCCAACGAGCATGTTATTAGTACACACATGATATCTAGGGATGATGCGCGAGTTATTAAATTCAAACCCGATCCTTCTATACGGATCAATAGGAGTCGACAGAGTTCAAACCATCAAATAAATATATGATTTTGGCGACTAATATATTTATTTTAATATATTCATATTAGGCCTTCAAGGCTTATAACGATGAGAATTCACTAACAAAGGTGTAAAGCCTACAAAATCTGATCCCCTATCGGCAAGTTGATAAGGTCGATAGGGTTCAATCAACAAAGAAAAATAACCTATTTTACCCCGATGATAGACGTGTTGAACAAAGATCTCAACCGGAGGCGTCCACAAATAATTTCAAATGCCGCCTAAATACCCATATATCCAAAATCTAAAACTCTAAAAATCATTCCAAATTCTAGATGTTTATTAATGAAATCTAACCATTAATTACTTAAAACAAAATTCATCCACCCTCCGCAAAAGTTTTTTGAAGCTGACAAATTAAAATTTACTTCAACTCACATAGAGCTAATGCCTAGTAGAAAATATCACTATGATCCATTCTCAAATAATCACATGCCAGTAAAGACGTGGTACGTGTCCTCTGACCGGCAGTTTTGCCTCTAAATGGCACCGCAGGAAAATGGTTATAACCTGGGGCCCTCTGAATCGAGTGGTTTTGCCGCCAAATGGCACAACGAAATACCGGTTATGGTCAGAGCCAATAGGCTCTTTAGTGACATCAAATCCTTGAGATATGAATCAATAGGATATGATTGATAGGGTATAAAGCCCTCTGTTAGCTAAGGTGGATTCAAATTTGTCCCCATAGACAAACATCCATCCTAAGTCTATAATGTCCCCTTGGACGAAGCAACCCATGGCTACCGACAAGGATCCTTCTGTCAGGTTGGGTTGACTACCTCCTCTGACAAATTAGACCAGGGACCACAATGACCCGGGACGACGATACCATGGGATCTTGATCGGGTCCATAATCCATTCCCCGACCATCTGCTTTAAGTGTAAGATGGTGAAATTTTCAATTTTAAATATCAAAACTTCAAATTTTTAACGATTTCCAAAAAAATTCCAAATATCCAAACCCATGTTGCTACTATATGCCCAATAACACGTATTTCCTACGTATCTGATTGACGACTAGCCTTAATCGAAAGTTCTCTCTCGTGATCGAGAGGGGTAATTAACTATAGGGGCTTGCACATATAAAAAATCAGAACTCAGATCATAAAGTCCTCGCAAAATGAGGGCGAAATCTCTGGGTAGTGTCTTATCTACAAACACATCTGCCTTCCAAAATTTACCCCAGAACTTATTCCGTTAAAACTCCCTGGCCAAAGAAAAGCAATAGTTTCGGGCAGAGGCCGAGGCCAAATTTTCGGAGCCCACAACAGATTAGATCAAATAGTTTCACTTGCATTATCTCGTAGAGGTAGTTTATTTTCTAAAAAATCACTCAAAAGAAGCATTATTTAAAGAAGAAATTTTCTAACATTCTAAAAACATAGTGAAAGTTTAATATGGATAATTGCGCAACTGGCCTCAAGAAAGCTTTTGTAACTCATATAAACTTGAATTGGGATGCTATTTTAAGTGTACTTTCCAACAACAAGAATTCTTAGGCATTCATCTGACAAGATCTTCAATGAAGGAAAGTATATTACAGCATCATCTTATTTGGAAAAATTCTTTTTTCCATGAAAATTGTAGGAGCTAAGTGATTCTTCTATGAAATTGACTGATATGTGTTGGTGGAATTTTGAAAACAGGTTTTGAAAAAATATTAGTTTTCTTTGGGGATTTTAAGATTAAGGTTGAGTTCTAATTCTAAGGTCGAACCAACTCGTTAGAAAGAATATATCACCCCGGGGGACGAAGATAAACCTTCATAACGGTGTTCAGGCTTAGAATTATGTAAACACATCTTGAATATTATGATCGGGTTCTAAAGAGAACTTCATATGGCCCCGAGGGAACAAAGTAGAGTTCAACTAAGTACCCAATTACAATATCCAAGAAGTATGATCGTCGCATTCACATCCAAAGCCTTATCGAAGAAGGATGTATCTCCCCAAAGGGAAATGACACCATTCTACGATAATTCTTCTAATGCAACGACGACGATCATTCTTTAACTTTTCCCAAAGAAATCTAGTGAAGTTTTAAAATCAATTTTAAAATCAGGTGTGTGGGGTTCCAAATCTCCTACGAGCGCAAGCCCTCGTAGTTAATTACATCGTAGGGAGACAAAGTCCCCTACGAAAACTCTCGATTAGAATAAGAACGAAATTTTGTTAGATTTTCTAGGAGTGATATCAAAGTATGAATAGAATTATTGGAAAAGATCAAGAGGGAATGGATCAAAATTGAGCAGTTATTAACAGATTCAAAGGATGAGAGGTAGGGGACACTTTGAGATTCCAGAACCATCCGGAAGTGTCCCAACTTAATCTAGGTGTTAGGCTTTATGTTTTAGGATTAAAAGAAAATTTTAATTAGAGTTGAGCATTTTATTAGAAATTTGGGATTATATTCCCGAAATTTGGGGTCTTATAATCAAAGATCTGCCCCGGATCCTAAATCTATTTTGGACACTGGACCACAGTCGTCCGATCCTAACTAATGCAGTGCAAGGTCTGGACTTACCCCGGCCTGGATTGGGGAGCCAGCTAACCACCTAATCGATTTAAAATACATGAATCCGGTCTTTTTATGAAAGAATGGTAGGGACGTTGTAATTAAAGTTTTTGAAGAGTTGGGGCCGACATCTAGAGATTCTCCTATTTGGCCCCTTTAACTTATGTCGGGTGATAAAATGCTAAGGACTATGAATTTAAAATTTAGACTCTTTAATTTGTATTTAATGCAATGCATGCTGGTTAACAACCTCAAATCAAATATGCTTGAAGATTTTAAAAACAGGCTTATAAAATAATTTTTTAGAAGACTGGGCTTCCCCAGGTCCGGCACCTCATCCTCATAGGTCAGACTATCCGGACTCTACCCGCAGGCGGGGAAGGGTCTAAAGCAAGGAAAGAAGAATGCAAAAATATGCATGCGACCCTGGGGTCGATCCCCGGCTAATTCCCTAGATTCGTTATCTTTCTATGTTGTTTAGACTCACTAAAATTTTAGACTTTTAAAATTATGAGTAGAAAAGTTTCACACCCTCACGAGCCTCACGTATCCAGGCGAAAACAAAGAGCGGCATGCAATCGCCAAAAAAAACTAGTAAAAACAAGTAATCCTAGAGGCAATCAAATCATCACATCAAATATAAATTAATTAATAAATGTCCATAGGCAGAATTGCCTTGCTTATTACAAACCAGAATATTGCAGAAAGTAAAGTGGCCGGGCACCACTGACAACAACCCGGATTCTAAACCTAGTAACGACGCAAGTTATTTTGAGTGGGATACTCTCAATCTTCAAATCTTCAAATCTTCAATTTCATTCTTCTTTGGACTCCTTTTCTTCAATCTTCTTGGAATCTTCGTAGTAGATTACCCAAATGGATAAGAGGGCACTTCCCTCTAAGGGGAAGGCCACTCTTTCCTCTTTGGGTAAGGAAGAGGTATGATCCAAATTTGGATTTCCAAATGGAAAAGGAGTGTTCCCCAAAGGGGTATCCTTTCCTCTTTGGAATCCAAGCTTTGGATCTATGTATCCCAAACTCAAACTTAACTTTCACAACACTTAACAATTATACAAATTACATTGATATCAAAATAAAAATCTAGACTCACCTGCAAGGTTATCCTAAGCAATTAATATAAATAAAGCAGTTATTCCCAAGCAGTTACATATGAGCAGAAAAGAAAGTAAACACACTGGCCACGCTCTTTTTATGATTTGGGGGCTTTAGCAGCTGAAGCACCTGTGCAAAGAGTTTATAATATTTATGCATTTTTTTTTTATTTGCCCCCTTTTTATATTGCCCTGCATGAGCGTGGCCACCTGCAGAAAACTGTGTCAACATCCAGATCGTACCTAACCTAAGGGTAATCTAGTCGCCAAACACATCAATCCATCCACAGAGTACAGAAAAAGTAAGCAGACATAGCAAAGCAATTTCATCCACAACATGCAGTGAAAACTACGAAAAATCCGGCACACAGCAGTAAAGTAAACACCGGCCTAACCTAGATCTAGAGTTGGTTGTCCTAGCACAACATCTAAAGTGTGTGTGAAAGGTAGTGTGGCGGGGGTATATCCTAAGTTGGGTGATTAATTAAAGTTATCTAAAAGTCTGAGTTTGTTAAGGCTTAAAAGGGTATTTAGATTAAAATTTAAGTATTAGTAGATTAAGAATTTTAATTAAACATGTTTTAAAAGTTAATTGATTACTACCTTTGTTTCACACCGAGGCCGTGAAGTTTATTTCACCTTCCTTGGGGCTAAGCTAATAGCCTCGTAGGCCTGGGTTACCCAGTAGCAATCGGGGTTGATTAAGTTATTTAAATTGGTTGGAATTAAAAGAGTGGATTAATATTAAAATGAGTTAATTACTGATTTTTAAAGTTGATTAATTTAAGTTTGCCATTAATTGATTCGTGGCGTTGTGCCACCAGGCTCGAGGAACCAGCCTCCTTAGGACACTTAGCCCCGCAGCCCGGAGTAGTCCAGCCGATAAACCAAATTAATGTAATTGAATTAGAGACTTTTAAAAATGTTAAATAATTAAAAGGTTAATCCATTTTAAGGTTTGACACCCTTTAGAATCCATTCGTGGCGTTGTGCCACCAGGCTCGAGGAACCAGCCTCCTTAGGACACTTAGCCCCGCAGCCCGGAGTAGTCCAGCCAATAAACTTCAACTTTAGGGTGGTTGTTGTGTTTTAAAGGATTTGTTAAGTGTTTTGGACATTAAACCAATATTTTCTGAATTTTAGAATGATTATGAGTTTTATGAATTTTTGAATATTTTAATGATTTAATTAAGGGGTTGAAAAAAAATTGACTTTTTGATTAAGACCAAATTCTGAAATGTTTGTATTTTATTAAAATACTAGACCTTACTACGATCAGTTAGAAGGTAGGTACGTTAAAATCGGATTTTTCTACATTTTATTACAAAGGTTTGAAGTTTTGAACTAGTTTTGACTTAAAGTTGACCGATTTGTTGACTGTTTAAAATATTGCAAATTCCTGGAATTTAATATTTTTAATAAATACTAGACATCAATATGAGTTGAATGCAAGTGAGTTTGGGTAATTTGGATTTTTCTAGAATTAGTTATGGATTATTGAAGTTTGGGCATTTTAATGAGTTTTGGGAATTTCTTAATTAGAAGGCCTCTTTTGTGATTTTGCTTCAAACAAGTTCCCAACTTCTTGAAAACACCTCCAAAGGTCAGAAATAACCTAAGGAGGGATCCCCAAGTGTTTGGGAAATTTTTGGATTTTTATATTATTATTAATTAATTATCTTAATTACATATTGGTTTTCACTTAAAATTAAATTAGGGTTTAAATTGCTGTCAAATCAAAGGGCTTTTAATTATCACAGATTAAGGACTGAATTCTGGTCAGTTTGAGGGTTTACATGTAATTTTTGGATTTAAATTGGATTTATTACAATTTTTTAGAAGTTTTAAAGGCTTAATTAAGGGTTTAAGACTTAGAAAACTAATTAGGGGACCTAATGACCTCAAAAATTAGTGAAAATTTCTCTAGGGGCTGAGGATGTCACTAAGTTCAAATGTTCAAAGTTTCAACTAAAGAGGAGGTGAATCCTAATTATTGAAATTTTTCTAAGTTTTCTATACATGAGTCCTTAATTATTGTCCTTAAATATGTCACTAGTTTTGATGGACTTGAATCAATGTTTGAACTAACCCTCATACTCAATACATAAGGCATGCATGAATCACATAAACACATTCAACACCTAAATCTAGGAGAGCCTTAGACTAAGTGGTGTGTGCACCTTAAACATGCAATTAACTAATTAACATAATTAAGACAAAATTAGTGAATAATCAAGGAATGATTATTCACTAATCATCCCCTTCATTTCTATTCAAACATGCTTAATCAACATTTAAGATCTCAAATGACTCTTAAACACTTAAGGATTTACATATATATATATAAAATTTCAAAATATATATTAAAATACATAAATATAAATGAATTTATATATATAAATAGAAATATATATATTATAAAATGATTAAATATATTATCAAAATACATGTTAATGGGTTGAAGGATCCACTGATCTCCATAGAAGTTTGGAAATAATAAAATATATTTCTTGTATTTTTTTTTTTTTAAATACTTAATATTTAATTAAATATAAAGAAAGGATGAAAATACTCCAATAATTCAAAATACCTTCAAAACTTATTCAAATAATACTGAAAATTTTTCTGGAGACCAGCCATGCATTCAACAACATGCATGCCAAATTTCAGATAAAAATAATTTATATATAATTAATTAAAAATGAAATACATATTTCTGTATTTCTTAAATTACCAGTAAAATAATAGTCAAAATAAACTGATTTTATTTTTAAAATAAACTAGATGAAATTTTGAAAAGTTTGATATATTATACTTAATTTTTGGTTATATATTTGATTTACTATGATTTATTTAAGTTTCAGCAATTAAAACTAATTAAAACTCATTATTTTTTAATTAAATGGCGGCGGTCAGACACGCGGCGCGCTAGGATTGGCGGGATCGAAACCGCGCGGCGGCGGGGACACGCGTCGGCCGCTGGCCGTTTCACGCGGTTTTCACTTAACCACGTCAGCGGCGCGTAACAGCCGTTGGATTAACCGCGGGTTCGATCCAACGGCTGAGATCAGATCCCGCGGTCTGATCTCACCAGGAGAGGATCAGACGGCGGAGATTCGATCCCGCTATTCCGAATAGACGACCTAGATCTCGCCGGACGACTGATCGAACGAGAGATCGAATGCGCGGTCGGATCAAACCGCGGAAAGGCTCGATCTGGACCGTTGATCGAACGATCAACGGTCCAGAAAACGTACACTCGCCGGAGACCGTGAGTGACGCCCTAGAAAACATATTTCGCTTCGTTCTCTCGATCGGATCAATCATTTCACTTAAAATTTTAAACATAGATTAAGGACATGAACAGAAATCATGGGGAATAGTTTGTTTTAGCTAAAACCCTAAAAGCGTAAAGCTATTTAGACCTAACTAATGTGACCTAGATCTAGGGTTTTAGGGAGTTATACCGTTAGATCTTCAAAATTTCTGGATGGTTGAGCTTGTAGATTGTCCAAGTGAAGATTCCCAGCGAAAATCCAAGCTCGAACGCGTCTGGATCGGCTGCTATGGGCTTGAGACGGTCTAGGTGGTGGTTTCGCCGGAGAACTCGCCGCCGGTGACGTGCAACCACCTGGGTTTTGTAGTGGGAAGGTAGAGGAGGCCCTGGAGATTCAAAACGAACTAAGAGTTCGATCTGGGAGGCTAGGGTTAGTGAGAGAGGCTGCTTTGATCAATCATCCTCAAAAGTTGCCTTTCTCCCTATTCAAACGAGCTGGGCTAGATTGGATGGCTAGGATCGATGCAGGGGCTCTCCAGATGATGCCACCTGTCCCTGGGAAAGCTGGAAGGCTGCGGAAAGGGCTGGACAAGCCAAGCTCCTATTGGGTGGACTTGGGATGAGTGAGAGGGAACATTGCCTAAATAGCCTAAGCCAGGCCCTTGGAGCAGCTTAAGACAGGATTAGTTAGGGAAATAAAGCAAAAGGAGACTTTTAGGCATGTGATATAAGGAGGAAATAGGGCTTTGACCATGAAAATAGGGTTTAAGGGGGGAATTGACCACTTTGACCGGTCAACTGGTCAATGGGTGCTGATGTGGCATGAAGGGAAATAGGGGCAGCCAATGGGAGAGCTTCCAAGCCTAATCTCACACTCCTTGAAGTTAAATATAAGGTTTGACCAATTCAAGGAGGGATTTAGGGCTTTGTTGACTTGGTTTGACCAGTCAACCAGGTCGAGGTTAGTGATGTGGCACTTAAGGAGGGAGAGGGATATTTGAAATGGTTCAATCAAGGGTCAAAGGTCAAAGTCAAGGCTAGAAAGGATGGGAGCAAATGCCACCACAATTTTGACCAAGGATTTAGGGTTGACTTGGTCAAACCAAGTTGGGTTGAGCTCAAAATAGGTTTAGAAATGTTCAAGGCTTTGAATGGAATGATTTTAAGAGTTTGAAGATATTGATGTGGTTAAACGGGTTGGAATGGTTCATTTGAAACCTTAAGGGTTCATTGGGTCAAACCATGTTGACTGGGTCAACTAGGTTGACCCAATGGGTGAGGCTGGGCTGGATAAATTCAAGATGATGTTTGGAAGCCATTGGAGGTGGTCTCCAAGTCTAGAGAGGTCAATTGGGTCAAAACCCCTATTTGAACCCTTAAGGGTCTTCTTGGGTCAACCCAGTTGACTTGGTCAATCGAATTGACCTAGGAGCTGGGATTGGATTCAACAGGTTTAAAATGATATTTGAAACTTGCTGCAAGTGATTGCATTCAATTTGGAGTTCATTTGGTTTAAAAAAGCATGTTTGAGCCCCACAGGGGTATTTTGGTCACTTTGGGCTCATGACCACTAAGGGCTAAAATGAGTCCAGAAAGTTTCAGTTTACTGCTCAACATATCAAGATTAATGGTCTGGAATTGATTAGAAGCTTTGGTGAAAGTTCTAAGGTCAAAATCTTCAAGGCCAAAGGTCCAGTGGCATAGGCTGTAAATATTTGAAGGTTTTACAGCCTTTGGATTTTGATTTAGACTCTGGGGCTAGAGACCTCAGAATGGGCTCAAATTTGAGGGGTAACCTCTAGAGACATGTCCTATCACTTTGCAAGTGGTAGACTTTGAATCAGAGGTCATTAAACTGGGTTTCAAAGTATTTGAAAATTCAATGAAAAAGGTCTTTAGGACAGGGCCCTAAGGCTTAGGATTTGGGTTTGGATTTCTGGATTTGGAATGGATTTTAAGTTTGAAAGATTAATATTGAAGTATTCAAATCATTAACAATCATGTGGTGATTGTTAATGAATGGATAGGGTCAAAGTTAGATCAAGGGTAGGCTCAAAGTCAAAGTTGAAGTTTGAATTGTCAAGTAGATTGGATCAAGGTTTGGATGTGGTTGAAGCTTAGATTAATTAGAATTTGGATTGAATGAAGTTTGAGATTTGAATTGATCAAAAGTAGGAATTGATTTGATGTTAAAGTTGATCAAAGGTATGGGATTAATTTGAGGTTAGAATGGATCAAAGGGATGGGATTGATTTGAAGTCTGGATTGATCCTAGGATCTAGAGGAGTCCTAGGATTTGGATATGGAAGAATCCTAAGCTCTAGAGTAGGCCCTAAGGTTTTGGCTCTAGAAGGATCCTAAGGTCTAGAATAGGCCCTAAGGGCTGGCTTTAGGAAAGGATCTGGATTCTGGAAGGGTTTTAGTGACCTCATACAAAAATGAGGTCAACAAATGGACCCCCAATGTGTGTGGTAGAAGGAACTTCTGCTGCACACATTGGCGTTGACCGAATAGAAGTAGAATCTCAAAGGTAGAAGGGAGGGTATCGCCCAATCTTAAGTCCATAGGAAGTTAGTGAAAGGCTTACACCTATTTGGAAAAGAGAACTGGGAAAACCAAGGTAGGGAATACCTAGCCTTGGGTCTAAGGAAGGGCATCACCCAACCTTAGGCCTATAGGATGCTGATAGAAGACTTACTCCAAATAGGCAAATCAACTGGTAAACTAGGATGGTGCCACGAAGGGCGTACTCCACCACTAGCGAATGGTCATGTGGGGAGGAAACTTGCTCCATACAGAGGACCTCAACTGGCAAACTAGGGTGGTACCACGAAGGGCATACTCCACCACTAGCGAATGGTCATGTGGGGAGGAAACTTGCTCCACACAGAGGACCTCAACTGGCAAACTAGGGTGGTACCACGAAGGGCATACTCCACCACTAGCGAATGGTCATGTGGGGAGGAAACTTGCTCCACACAGAGGACCTCAACTGGCAAACTAGGGTGGTACCACGAAGGGCGTACTCCACCACTAGCGAATGGTCATGTGGGGAGGAAACTTGCTCCACACAGAGGACCTCAACTGGCAAACTAGGGTGGTACCACGAAGGGCATACTCCACCACTAGCGAATGGTCATGTGGGGAGGAAACTTGCTCCACACAGAGGACCTCAACTGGCAAACTAGGGTGGTACCACGAAGGGCGTACTCCACCACTAGCGAATGGTCATGTGGGGAGGAAACTTGCTCCACACAGAGGACCTCAACTGGCAAACTAGGATGGTGCCACGAAGGGCGTACTCCACCACTAGCGAATGGTCATGTGGGGAGGAAACTTGCTCCACACAGAGGACCTCAACTGGCAAACTAGGATGGTGCCACGAAGGGCGTACTCCACCACTAGCGAATCTAATCCTAAGGGAATGAAGGACACAACCTTAAGGAAAAGAAAAGAGGAAATTAAAAGAAGATGAAATTTAAAAGACTCAAAGCAGAATCAAGAATCATGAAAGTAAATTTTATTGATTGATCAAAAGAGCTACATCAAGCATAGTATTTCTTAAGGAAACGTCCGTTGACAGGTAACATCGGACGAATTCCTTTACAATCTACTAACTGATACGAGCCTCCTTCGTAGACAGTCTCTATAACGAAGGGTCCTTCCCAAGTAGGTTCAAATTTGCCTCCCAACTTTCGATGGGCTAAAATAGGCCTCCGAAGGACCAACACCAAGTCTCCCGCTTGGAAGGTCCTAGGTCGCACTAACTTATCATGGGCTTGAACCATACGGGATTTATACAACTCTAAACTTTGTTGAGCTTGGAGACGTCGCTCTTCAAGGCCTTCGAGTTCTTCCAATCGCAGTTTTGCATTTTGTTCATTTGTAATTTGGTTCTGAATTGCAATCCTGAGCGACGGAATTTGTACTTCCAAGGGTAGAACGGCCTCAGATCCATACACTAGTGCAAACGGAGTGGATTGGGTCGGAGTTCTGTAAGTGGTACGATAAGCCCACAAAGCTTCCACCAACTGCTCATCCCATTGTCGCTTGTTATCATCAAGGGTCTTTTTAATGATTTGCACCAAGGTTTTGTTGAAGGCCTCGGCCAATCCATTTGCCCGGGGGTAATAGATTGTCGAGTATCTCCAATCAATATTATGGCGTCTCACAAAACTATTAATCTTTGTAGACTTGAATGCAGACCCATTATCGGATATGATTCTGCGGGGCACGCCGAATCGATACACGATATGGTCACGGAAGAATTTTAAGACATGGTGGGATGTCACATTTCGTAGGGGAATTGCTTCCGCCCATTTTGAAAAGTAATCAGTTGCTGCTAATATGAAACAATGACCTCTCGCGGAGGGAGGGTCAATCGGCCCAATGATATCCGTGCCCCAACTCTCGAAGGGCCACGAGGCTATCGTAGGGTGTAACACATTAGGCGGCTGATGTAAAACCACACCATGGACCTGACATTGATGACAGTGCTTTGCAGTATTCATGCAATCGTCAATCATTGTAGGCCAATAGTATCCAAGTCTTTTAATCTTTAATTTCATTTTTGGACCCGATTGATGTGCACCGCATAGTCCTGAATGAACTTCATTAACAATCTTCTGGGCTTCTCGCTTGTTCAAACAGCGCAGCCACATGTGATCGAAAGACCGACGGTACAACAAATCGTTAACTAGTGCATATGATAGGGCACGTTTCCTAATCTGGTTGGAGAGTGATTTGTCCTGAGGGAGCTTCCCTTCTTTAAGGTAATCGATTAAGGGTTGCCTCCAATCGCCTTCTTTGTCAGTTGTCAAAGAGGCAGAAAGGATCTGAAGAGGAGTCTTACTAATGTGTTCCAAATCTATAAGAGAAAGGGTATTGCGACCCTGAATCTCTATAGGAATGGAATCTTCCTCCGGACAGGCAAATTCTTTTGCTAGTTTTGCTAAGGCATCTGCTGCAGAATTGTTTCCACGGGGAACCCTATACAAAGTAGCGGTGGGAATTTGCTCCAACAGGTGAAGTGTGTATTGGTGGTATTTCAGGAGATTAGGATTCAAGATTCTATAAGTTCCGGCCACTTGGTTAATCACCAACTGGGAATCTCCAAAAATCTTAATCTCTTTAATCTCCATTAAAATTGCAAGTTCCAAACCGGTTATCAGAGCCTCGTATTCAGCCTCATTGTTTGTGCAGGGCTCTGATAAATGGTAGGAAAAATGCATCATCCCTTTTTCTGGCGTTATGAAAATTAAACCAACTCCGGCCTTTCCGGGAATTATAGACTGTTGGGTCGCGTTCCTACGAGAGGATGCGGCTCCATCAAAATACAATTCCCAAATGGCCTCATCAGATTCCCTCAAACTCATGATTTGTTCGTCGGGTAAATCGTCGTTCAGAGGGGAATTTGCCGGCAGCGGGTGTGCTGCCAGAAAGTCGGCAACAGCCTGTCCTTTCACAGCGCGAAGGGGAGTGAAAGTAATCTCAAATTGTAATAATATCATAGACCAGCGGGCTAAACGTCCTGACAACGTCGGTCGGGTCATAAGATATTGCAAAGGATTGACTCTTGAAATTAAACTCACTGAGTGTGAAAGCATATAATGCCTCAATTTTTGGGCTGCGAAGACTAAAGCAAGACAATGCTTTTCAATCGAAGGGTATCGAATTTCCGTAGGAAGAAGCCTTCGACTAAGATAATAGAGAGCATTCTCCTTACCTTCGTCATTGACTTGAGCTAGTAGGGCGCCTAAAGACTCATCTAATGCTGCAGTGTAGAGGATTAACGGCCTTCCCGGAATTGGAGCCGCCAAAACTGGTGGATTGGAAAGGTATTGCTTAATGTTATCGAAAGCATTTTGGCACTTCTCGCCCCATACGAATTTAGTATCTTTTTTCGCAAGGACAGAAAAGGGTTGACACCTTCCAGAAAGGTTAGAAATAAACCTTCTTATATATGCCAATCTACCTTGTAGAGACCTTAACTGGGTAAGGCTCCTAGGAGATGGCATGTCTAAGATGGCTTCAATTTTAGCGGGGTCAATTTCTATTCCTCGGTGCCTTACCACGAATCCTAAAAATTTCCCTGAAGTAACGCCAAAGGCGCATTTCAAAGGATTCATTTTCAAATCGTAGCGGCGTAACCGTTCGAAAACAGTTCTCAAATCAAACAGGTGAGCCCCTTTGACTTTGCTCTTGACAACCAAATCATCAACATAACATTCAACTTTGTTATGAATTAGATCGTCAAAGATACGGGTCATGGCCCGCTGGTAAGTCGCCCCAGCATTCTTTAAGCCAAATGGCATCACCTTGTAACAAAAGATTCCAATAGGGGTTCTGAACGCTGTATTTCTCTCATCCTCTGGGGCCATCTTGATTTGGTTATAACCTGATGAGCCATCCATGAATGAGAAAATAGCATGTGAAGAGGCAATGTCCACCATGAGCTCCGGTATCGGTAAAGGGAACTCATCTTTAGGGCATGCCTTATTCAGATCCCTATAGTCGACACAAATCCGAATCTGACCATTTTTCTTTCGGACTGGCACGACGCTAGCTACCCAAGAGGGGTATTGTTCCTCTCGAATAAATCCAGCTTCGGCCAATTTCTTAACTTCAGAAACGACTTGTTGTTCAATTTCTAAGCGCATGCGTCGAGGAGCTTGTTTAACAGGAATGGCATCATGCCGAACTCCCAGTTTATGGACCGCTACCTCAGCGGGTAGACCTGGCATTTCGTCATACGTCCAGGCAAAGCAATCCCTAAACTCAGACAATAACTGAACTAAATCTTTAGTCTCACCCTCGCTCAGCAGAGCACTTATAAAGATCGGACGGGGGTCGTCATCGGTTCCCAGGTTAATTTCTTTTAATTCATCGACCGTCGATTTAATTTCTTCCTCAAATTCAGGGGGTGCATCCCGAACTTGAAGGTCATCGGGATCATCCAAAGTCTCCAAACAGAGCCCATCAAGAGGGCAGAAGGGATCCGTAGGGACATTTGGTGATTCAAGGTGGTAAGTTATCATTAGGCAATACTCATCATCGTCGAATGAACTAACTGTTCCAAAGCCAATACCACTTGTAGGATTATTTTTAATTTTTGTTTTCCAAATGTTTTCGTGGTATCTGGCTTGACCTTTAGTCCATCGGTATGGTACAGAACCTTTAAAGAAAGTATTCTTCACACAAACAGGGAAGTAGCCGAAAGGTAATTCCATTAATTCATTAAAATCTGCCTCCTCAAGGGTTACATCACCTTCATCCCTTGCGGAGGAGGAGCCAGGAAAGAATTTCTGGACTTTCTTTACTTCACCATTCAAGTTGGGGGCCACTTTAACTTCTAACCCAGCAATCCTGCCAGCTGACAGTGGGGTCAGAGAAAGGGCCTCAATCCTCCTACTGAGCTTTTCGTACATTGTCAATTCAGGCTCGTCACTTTTCACCTTTGCAACATCTTCCTCAATGTCACTGTCATCGTCCAAAGTGAGATCGAATTTTGGAGAAGTATTTGTATTCTTATAACGGAGGGAGAAAGCAACACCTCGGTCCTTGGACTCAACATCGGAATCAGATTCCAAATCGATATGAACAGGTGTTGTTCTCCTCTCTGAGGGAATACGGCCTCGACCTCGTGCCCTTAAAGCCATCCTCCCACCTCTTTGAGGTAATGCATTTGGAGGCCTAAGGATAACGATGTCGGAGTCGTCTTCACTACTCAATTGTATCATTTCTTGCTCAATATATTTTCCTTTTTCTTTCATTTGATCGGAACTTTGTCCAATCGACTTCTCCTCGATTCTGATCTCTAGCTTGGAACGGGACGAGGACCCTTTAGGAACAAAGTATGTAGCATCTTCGTAGATCCCGATTTCTTGAATAGAAAATGGTTGCAAATCACCCTTAATCACATGTTCAATGCCATCTCGTTGGTATTTGATGCATTGGTGAAGGGTAGATGGGACCATTCTGTATTCATGAATCCAAGGTCTACCTAAAAGGGCATTAAAGGACGTGGCCGAATCAATTATATGAAACTTAGCTTCAGTTTTCAAGCCTGCTATTACTAAAAGTAAAGTGATTGAACCCAAGGCCCTCTCACCCTGTTCATTGAACCCACGAAGCACCAACCTGTCGGTTGAAAGCTTGCTAGTATCAACTCTGAGGTATGCGAGGGTCTTTATGTTCATTATATTGACCGATGCACCCGGATCAATGAGGACTCTTGATAACTTAAAGTTTCCCACATCTACAGTAATGTAGAGGGGACGATTATGGTCAGCAGTTCTCAAGAGCATATCTTCGTCTGAAAAGGTAACTCCGGGAACCTCCTTGAAGTAAAGTGCCTTATCTTCTGAAGTTGCAGCCAACTGAGTCAAGCAAATCTCGGGGTCGAGAAGTGCTTTAATTAAAGACTCCCTCATTTCTTTGGAAAGAAGGAGGGCGTCGTAGATGCTTAATTTTGCTGGCAACTTCCTAAGATGGGCTAAAACATTGTAATCAACCTTGGGAATGACAGACTCAAAACCCGGAGGAATTAATGGAGAGTCTGACTGTTGAGGGGAATGCGGATTCAGATCTTCGAAGGGAATTTGCTTGCCTTTCTCTTGAGGGGGGAGCCTAGGGGGTAAGACTTTACCGCCACGGAGTTGCACCTGCTCGATATCCTCGGGAGGGCAAATTAGGGCAGTGTCTACACACACCATAGGCGTCGGGTCATCATCTCCCGACAGCGAGTCAGAATCTGAAAGCTCTATCAAGATAGGATTTCCTTGAAAATTGATTTGAGGGAAATCACTTTCTGATAAGGCCTCCGACTCGACCTCTTCTTGAATAGCTGGTTTGGGAGGATCAATTTCTTTAATGTTGAGAGTTTCTTCACAAGAACTTTTATTTAAGACAGGAGAGTCATCAATTTGCATTTCATTCTCATGGCCAATCATCAAGACAGAAGCAGAAGGATGTTTTTTATTCATCTTCTGACCCTTTGCCTTTGATGGGGCAAAGTAAAAGTCAGATAACAAAAGAGGGGAAAGGGTCTTAACACCCCCATCCGCCATCCTAATACATCTCTCATCTACACACTTCCTCTCTACAAAATCAACTTCTTTTTCTTTAAAACATTTGGCAGTAGTTCCTGTGACTACTGGAGAGGAAGGTGGCTCAACATCCTCCTGCGAAGCGTCCAGGTCAACCTCCCACACCGGATCCTGGGCTATCGTAGTTAGCTGTTGAGAAAGACGAAAAGACTTGTTAATCGACTTTTTAAGTGCCCGGGACAAAGCGACGTCCCAACCATCTTCAATAAAACAAGGAAGGTTAAGAGAGTTACCTGAAATGGTCTTAATGGAAGCTTTTTCTGGATCAACCAAGTATTCCTTAGGAATTATGATGTTACCTTGGGTGTAGTTCCTCTCAAGCCAGTCTTTGAACACAACACAGTCTTCTAGAGGGTGACTAAGCATCCGGTGGTATGGACAGTACTTGGGATCATCTTTCTTACTTTCATCCTCAGGCCTCCTAGCCTCTGGCAACTGAAAATCTGGTTTCTTTAATAGACTCCTGAAAATCTTCTTAACTGACTCCCTTTTAAATGGATATGGTTTTGCCAATCTCTCTCTAAAAGGTACAGGGTCTCTGGTGTACTGAGGAGTAACCTGGAAAGGCTGTCTCTGAACTGGCTGTGGTGGCGGTGGTGGAGGAGCACTAGGCTGACTGACCATTGGCCTCTTTCCTTTGTCAACTGCTGACACTACCGCCTTTTTCTCAAATGTCTTAACCAATCTAGGACCCTTCTTATCTTCAGACTGCTCCCGTAGGAATGGCATCCTATGAGCCTCTTCCTGCAAATTGCTAGCCTTATTAAGAAGCTTCTCAAAAGTTTTAATAGTGAAACCCTTCAGGAGAAAAGCAACAGGGCCGTGAATGTTCTTAAGAAGTATTTCCACTGCATGTTGCTCTTGCAACTGGGGTTCACACTTCATCGAGAGGTTTCGCCACCTCAAGATGTACTCAACCAGAGACTCTCCCGGCTTTTGCTTTTCAACAACCAAATCGCCCACAGTGGTTCGTTGTTGTGCTCCAGAAAATCTTTTGAGGAAAAGGTTTTCTAAATCACAGAAAGTTCTTACTGAACCATTGGGCAGATCTGCGTACCACTCGAAAGCAATGCCGGATAAGCTACTTACAAATTGGCGAAAGAGTAGAGCATCAGACCCTCCCGCATTGCAACAACTTGCTCTGAAGTGGGCCAAATGCTGTCTCGGGTTTTCAACTCCAGTGAAAATCTTAAAAGTTGGTGGCACAAAGCCCTTTGGGTAGGGAACTGAATCATATTCTTCGGGGTATGGTCTACCCTTTGGAATAGATGCAGTTTCTTGTGAAAAGGCTAAGGCCTCCCTTACCTGGTCCTCGATCAGTTGCTTAATATCCTTCTGAGGCAAAGTTGGAGGAACAGGGAGAGCTGTAGGTGGGGCTGGAGATGTCTCTAATAGGCAAGGAGGGATCACTGGTGCTGACTCGGGAGGCTTGGGATTGGATTCTGTCTTCTTAACTCTTTCCACAATCTCTCGAGCTGTTTGCTGAATTCTGAGTGAGTCCTGCTCTGACTTGTCGAATCTTTCTTGCATCTCCTTAACTTGTAACATCATGTTTTTCAGCTGATTCTCCAGATTTTTTATATACTCCTCATCCTTGGTCCTCACAGACTCATCTGAATCGGACCCAACAACGTGTGAATCATCGTCTTTGGTAGGCCTACGTTTGCTAGGTTCAGCCTCTTTGCTGGATCCTCTAGTTTCGACCATGGAGACGCTACCAACATGATCATCTGTGTCTCCTAGGAGGTCATCCAGGTCTGGATCAAAGGTTGCTACCTCTTCCTTCTTGTACAGAATGTTTCTTATTTCTTGTACTACCTCCCCAATTGGTCTGTCCCCAATAGACTCAGGATCGAGGGGTAAGTACCCTTTGTAAGCAGCTATGTCAAAGAGTTCTTCCTTCTCTAGCGTATAAATTATCTCAGTAAGCTTCGGATTAGGATCTAATTTTGGCTCTGTGGTTGGCTCTTCTTCTTCTAAATTGAGATCCAGGTCAATTCCCTCCTCCTCGACTGTCCCAAAATCGGTAGTCAGAAGAGTGGCGTTCTCTACAAGGAGAGGGGCACGTACCTCAGGAGGTGAAGCAGGAGCTTGTAGGGAAATAGCTCCTACATCTGGTAAGGTAAGGTCCTCGGACTCCGGTGTAGGAAGCCTAGGAATGACACATAGATCAGTGCAATCAGCAACTGGACCATCAACCGGAATTACTGCTAAATCAGGAGTAGGACTTGCTCTAGTAACACCATCCACTACAACAACGGAAGTGCTAGGTTGAATGCCCCTCAACTCAGTCAAAACTGGAGAAGGTGTTGTTGTAACCCGTTGGAGTTGGAGAATGAACTTAGGAGTTCTTGGAGGTGGTGGTAAGTTCTCCAACTTGGTCCTTTTAGGAACATATTTCTTCTCAGGAGACTTGGGCCTCTTTCCCTTAACATCCAAATGTTTTAGCGCTTCATTTTCCTTAGGGTTAACAATCATTGAGGCCAACCTCACAGGTTTGGGAGGGGGTACCGGGGGTCTACCATGAGGATGGCGGCCTCTCTCGGACCCAGTCAACACAATACCCTCCGTTTTGGAAGAAGGAGGGCGTGGCGCCCAGTGATATCCATCCACTAGCACCGAAGTAGCAGGCTGTCTAACATATTTCTTGTTTCTCCTAACATGTTGTGGAGTTAGGTTCTTAGCCTCAGATGCCTCTTCTTTCAACACTTCCTTCTGGAAGCGATGGGAGATCACTCCCTTCAGCTGACTCAAATACTGCTCTTTGGTCTGTCCAGATTGTGCAGCACAGGTGTGAATTATATTCCTTAGTGCTCTAGTCTTCTGCAGATGTTTCTCTTTTGAAGTTTTCTTAGTCGAGTAGTCGACTGGGCATGGTGGGGAACGGGCTATCCTAGATACCCTCTCCTCCCCTTGAGCAGAAGCTAAGGGGAAAAAGCGACTCCCTTTCAGAAGGGGAGAGGATGCAGGAATAGGTAGTTCCTCACCAGCCTCAGGCTCTACCTGAGCTAAGGTCTTAAAAGGCACAATCCTTTTGGCCTTGGAGATCCTCTTTCTAAGTCTCCTTAAGTAATTCTTCTTCTGATTCTTAGTTGCAAAGGTAAGCCCAGAACAAGACCCTTTTTCAAAAACAGATTTGACCTCAGTAGGGATCTCAACAACTGACTCAGGCAACTTTGGTGTCTCAATCTTAACAGGTGCAACAGAAGTAGCTCCCACAATCAACTCAAGCTCAGGGGTGGGATTCTTGGTGGCATCCAACTTGACTACCTCTTGTCCATCCATGTAAAACTCAAGAGTGTCAAAGCCTAATCCAAAAACAACAGTTCTCCCTAGGTCATTCACAGTCGAAGAGAGCTCACGGTCAAAGGTAAAGATCAACTTGCCAGCCATCGGATATTTTCTGAAAATTAAAGAATGGTTTGAAATTAGATTTCTTGAAGAAGAAGTGTTTGTCATTTTAAAACTTAAAGCTTGTAGGATAATCCCAACCTCCCAACACATATTGAATGGTAGAAAAATTCAACACATGTTAGGGAGATAAAGAGACTAAGTACATGCCAAAAAAAAAATCAACATATGTTAACCCACACAATAATCTTATGAGGTAACATATGAGGTTTTGGAGTAAAAGGGTTTTGGATTTTGTTTTGTTTGGTTTTTTTTTGTTGAAAGAATTTGAAGTTTGAATGATTTGAGACGGATTCTTCTTATAAGATCCAAAATGCAACGGACAGAGTTTCCCCTTGCCCGAAGGCTTATGGAACTATAAGAAAATCCCTAGTAAATTCAATGGTTTAGCCTCTTTATTCTTGAAAGTCGGAATGGTAAAGAGGTTAAGACTAGTGTATCTCAAATCTTCAAAAGTCTTTTCCTTTCAATTTCAAAAGAGGTATTTTGAAAGCGGCATTATTAACATATATATATTTTTTTAACGAACATTTGGAGGTAGAACCTCTCTCTTGATGTTTTAAGTTATTCTAGATGTTGGCCACACTCACCCAAGGGGAAATGGATTGAGAGGCCAACGGAAGAAAGGTAGTTAAGACTACCGATGAAACAAAATTTCATTCTTATTAAAGATAGAGAGAGAGATTGGTCCCACCGGGCGTGCCATTTTTTTGTTGGTGGAATTTTGAAAACAGGTTTTGAAAAAATATTAGTTTTCTTTGGGGATTTTAAGATTAAGGTTGAGTTCTAATTCTAAGGTCGAACCAACTCGTTAGAAAGAATATATCACCCGGGGGACGAAGATAAACCTTCATAACGGTGTTCAGGCTTAGAATTATGTAAACACATCTTGAATATTATGATCGGGTTCTAAAGAGAACTTCATATGGCCCCGAGGGAACAAAGTAGAGTTCAACTAAGTACCCAATTACAATATCCAAGAAGTATGATCGTCGCATTCACATCCAAAGCCTTATCGAAGAAGGATGTATCTCCCCAAGGGAAATGACACCATTCTACGATAATTCTTCTAATGCAACGACGACGATCATTCTTTAACTTTTCCAAAGAAATCTAGTGAAGTTTTAAAATCAATTTTAAAATCAGGTGTGTGGGGTTCCAAATCTCCTACGAGCGCAAGCCCTCGTAGTTAATTACATCGTAGGGAGACAAAGTCCCCTACGAAAACTCTCGATTAGAATAAGAACGAAATTTTGTTAGATTTTCTAGGAGTGATATCAAAGTATGAATAGAATTATTGGAAAAGATCAAGAGGGAATGGATCAAAATTGAGCAGTTATTAACAGATTCAAAGGATGAGAGGTAGGGGACACTTTGAGATTCCAGAACCATCCGGAAGTGTCCCAACTTAATCTAGGTGTTAGGCTTTATGTTTTAGGATTAAAAGAAAATTTTAATTAGAGTTGAGCATTTTATTAGAAATTTGGGATTATATTCCCGAAATTTGGGGTCTTATAATCAAAGATCTGCCCGGATCCTAAATCTATTTTGGACACTGGACCACAGTCGTCCGATCCTAACTAATGCAGTGCAAGGTCTGGACTTACCCCGGCCTGGATTGGGGAGCCAGCTAACCACCTAATCGATTTAAAATACATGAATCCGGTCTTTTTATGAAAGAATGGTAGGGACGTTGTAATTAAAGTTTTTGAAGAGTTGGGGCCGACATCTAGAGATTCTCCTATTTGGCCCTTTAACTTATGTCGGGTGATAAAATGCTAAGGACTATGAATTTAAAATTTAGACTCTTTAATTTGTATTTAATGCAATGCATGCTGGTTAACAACCTCAAATCAAATATGCTTGAAGATTTTAAAAACAGGCTTATAAAATAATTTTTTAGAAGACTGGGCTTCCCCAGGTCCGGCACCTCGTCCTCATAGGTCAGACTATCCGGACTCTACCCGCAGGCGGGGAAGGGTCTAAAGCAAGGAAAGAAGAATGCAAAAATATGCATGCGACCCGGGGTCGATCCCCGGCTAATTCCCTAGATTCGTTATCTTTCTATGTTGTTTAGACTCACTAAAATTTTAGACTTTTAAAATTATGAGTAGAAAAGTTTCACACCCTCACGAGCCTCACGTATCCAGGCGAAAACAAAGAGCGGCATGCAATCGCCAAAAAAATAGTAAAAACAAGTAATCCTAGAGGCAATCAAATCATCACATCAAATATAAATTAATTAATAAATGTCCATAGGCAGAATTGCCTTGCTTATTACAAACCAGAATATTGCAGAAAGTAAAGTGGCCGGGCACCACTGACAACAACCCGGATTCTAAACCTAGTAACGACGCAAGTTATTTTGAGTGGGATACTCTCAATCTTCAAATCTTCAAATCTTCAATTTCATTCTTCTTTGGACTCCTTTTCTTCAATCTTCTTGGAATCTTCGTAGTAGATTACCCAAATGGATAAGAGGGCACTTCCCTCTAAGGGGAAGGCCACTCTTTCCTCTTTGGGTAAGGAAGAGGTATGATCCAAATTTGGATTTCCAAATGGAAAAGGAGTGTTCCCAAAGGGGTATCCTTTCCTCTTTGGAATCCAAGCTTTGGATCTATGTATCCCAAACTCAAACTTAACTTTCACAACACTTAACAATTATACAAATTACATTGATATCAAAATAAAAATCTAGACTCACCTGCAAGGTTATCCTAAGCAATTAATATAAATAAAGCAGTTATTCCCAAGCAGTTACATATGAGCAGAAAAGAAAGTAAACACACTGGCCACGCTCTTTTTATGATTTGGGGGCTTTAGCAGCTGAAGCACCTGTGCAAAGAGTTTATAATATTTATGCATTTTTTTTTGATTTGCCCCCTTTTTATATTGCCCTGCATGAGCGTGGCCACCTGCAGAAAACTGTGTCAACATCCAGATCGTACCTAACCTAAGGGTAATCTAGTCGCCAAACACATCAATCCATCCACAGAGTACAGAAAAAGTAAGCAGACATAGCAAAGCAATTTCATCCACAACATGCAGTGAAAACTACGAAAAATCCGGCACACAGCAGTAAAGTAAACACCGGCCTAACCTAGATCTAGAGTTGGTTGTCCTAGCACAACATCTAAAGTGTGTGTGAAAGTAGTGTGGCGGGGGTATATCCTAAGTTGGGTGATTAATTAAAGTTATCTAAAAGTCTGAGTTTGTTAAGGCTTAAAAGGGTATTTAGATTAAAATTTAAGTATTAGTTGATTAAGAATTTTAATTAAACATGTTTTAAAAGTTAATTGATTACTACCTTTGTTTCACACCGAGGCCGTGAAGTTTATTTCACCTTCCTTGGGGCTAAGCTAATAGCCTCGTAGGGCCTGGTTACCCAAAAGTAGCAATGGGGTTGATTAAGTTATTTAAATTGGTTGGAAATTAAAAGAGTGGATTAATATTAAAAATGAGTTAATTACTGATTTTTTAAGTTGAATTAATTTAAGTTTGCCATTAATTGATTCGTGGCGTTGTGCCACCAGGCTCGAGGAACCAGCCTCCTTAGGACACTTAGCCCCGCAGCCGGAGTAGTCCAGCCGATAAACCAAATTAATGTAATTGAATTAGAGACTTTTAAAAATGTTAAATAATTAAAAGGTTAATCCATTTTAAGGTTTGACACCCTTTAGAATCCATTCGTGGCGTTGTGCCACCAGGCTCGAGGAACCAGCCTCCTTAGGACACTTAGCCCCGCAGCCCGGAGTAGTCCAGCCAATAAACTTCAACTTTAGGGTGGTTGTTGTGTTTTAAAGGATTTGTTAAGTGTTTTGGACATTAAACCAATATTTTCTGAATTTTAGAATGATTATGAGTTTTATGAATTTTTGAATATTTTAATGATTTAATTAAGGGTTGAAAAAAAATTGACTTTTGATTAAGACCAAATTCTGAAATGTTTGTATTTTATTAAAATACTAGACCTTACTACGATCAGTTAGAAGGTAGGTACGTTAAAATCGGATTTTTCTACATTTTATTACAAAGGTTTGAAGTTTTGAACTAGTTTTGACTTAAAGTTGACCGATTTGTTGACTGTTTAAAATATTGCAAATTCCTGGAATTTAATATTTTTAATAAATACTAGACATCAATATGAGTTGAATGCAAGTGAGTTTGGGTAATTTGGATTTTTCTAGAATTAGTTATGGATTATTGAAGTTTGGGCATTTTAATGAGTTTTGGGAATTTCTTAATTAGAAGGCCTCTTTTGTGATTTTGCTTCAAACAAGTTCCCAACTTCTTGAAAACACCTCCAAAGGTCAGAAATAACCTAAGGAGGGATCCCCAAGTGTTTGGGAAATTTTGGATTTTTATATTATTATTAATTAATTATCTTAATTACATATTGGTTTTCACTTAAAATTAAATTAGGGTTTAAATTGCTGTCAAATCAAAGGGCTTTTAATTATCACAGATTAAGGACTGAATTCTGGTCAGTTTGAGGGTTTACATGTAATTTTTGGATTTAAATTGGATTTATTACAATTTTTAGAAGTTTTAAAGGCTTAATTAAGGGTTTAAGACTTAGAAAACTAATTAGGGGACCTAATGACCTCAAAAATTAGTGAAAATTTCTCTAGGGCTGAGGATGTCACTAAGTTCAAATGTTCAAAGTTTCAACTAAAGAGGAGGTGAATCCTAATTATTGAAATTTTTCTAAGTTTTCTATACATGAGTCCTTAATTATTGTCCTTAAATATGTCACTAGTTTTGATGGACTTGAATCAATGTTTGAACTAACCCTCATACTCAATACATAAGGCATGCATGAATCACATAAACACATTCAACACCTAAATTGGGTTCCCCAAGTGTTTGGGAAATTTTTTGGATTTATATAATATTAATTAATTAATCTTAATTACATATTGGTTTTCACTTAAAATTAAATTAGGGTTTAAAATGGCTGTCAAATCAAAGGGCTTTTAATTATCCCAGATTAGAGACTGAATTCTGGTCAGTTTTGGAAGGGTTTACAGTAATTTTTGGATTTTAAATTGCTTTATTTCCAATATTTTAGAAGTTTTAAAGGCTTAATTAAGGGTTTAAGACTTAGAAAACTAATTTAGGGGACCTCATGACCTCAGAAAATATGAAAATTTCTCTAGGCAGAGGATGTCACAAAGTTCAATGTCAAAGATTCAACAAAGAAGGTGAATCCTAATTATGAAATTTTTCTAAGTTTTCTATACATGAGTCCTTAATTATTGTCCCTTAAATATGGTCACTATTTTGATGGGACTTGAATCAATGTTTAACTAACCCTCATACTCAATACATAAGGCATCAATGAAATCACATAAACAAACATTTCAAAACCTAAATCTAGAGAGAGCCTTAGACTAAGTGAGAGTGCAACCCCATTTTTAAACACGCAATTAAGCTAATTAACATAATTTAACAAAATTAATAGAATAATCAAAAGAATGATTATCACTAATCTCCCCTTCATTTCATTTCAAAATGCTTAAATCAACATTTAAGATCTCAAATGACTCTTAAACACTTAAGGAGTTACAAAAAATATATATATATAAAATTTCAAAAATTATATTAAAATACATAAATATAAAATGAATTTTATATATATAAGATAGAAATATATATATTATAAAATGATTAAATATAATTATCAAATAACATGTTTAATGGGTTGAAGATCCACGATCTCCATGAGAAGTTTGGAAATAATAAAAGATATTTCTGTATTTTTTTTTTTTAATACTAATATTTAAATTAAATATACAGAAAGGATAAAATACTCCAATATTAATCAAAATACCCTTCAAACACTTATTCAAATAATACTGAAAATTTTTCTGGAGACCTCCGATCGCATTTCAACAAACATAGCAAGCCAAATTTCAGATAAAATAAATTATGATATAATCTAATTAAAAATGACAATACATATTTCTGTATTTCTTAAATACCGTAAAATAATAGTCCAAAAGTAAACTGATTATTATTTTAAAATAACTAGATGAATATTTTGAAAAGTTTGATATAGTATACTTAATTTTTGGTTTATATACTTTGATTTACTATGATTTATTGTTAAGTTTCAAGGCAATTAAAAACTAATTTCAAACTCATTATTTTTTAATTAAATGGCGGCGGTCAAGACACGCGTGCGCGCTAGGATTGGCGGATCGAAACCGCGCTGCGGCGGGGCACCCTCGGCCGCATGGCCGTTCACGCGGTATTTACACTTACCCACGTCAGCGGCGGCTAACTTAGCGCGTGTGAATGGTAACACGCGTGGTACCCGGTTCGTCCAACGGCTGAGATACAGATCCCGCGGTCTGATCTCACCAGGAGAGGATCCAGACGGTGCGGAGATTCGAGTCCCGCTATTTCCGAATAGACTACCTAGATCTCGCCGGACACTGATCGAACGAGAGATCGAATTGCGCGTCGGATCAAACCGCGAAAGGCTCGATCTGGACCGTTGACCGACGATCAACAGGTCCCAGAAACAACTACACTCGCCGAGACCGGAGTGACGCCCTCAGAAAACATATTTCGCATTCGTTCTCTCGATTCGGATCAATCCATTTCACTTAAAATTTTAAACATAGAATAAGGGACATAGACAGAAAGCATGGGAATTTAAGTTTTTTGTTTTAGCTAAAACCCTAAAGCGTAAAGCTATTAGACCTAAACTAAGTGTACCTAGATGCTAAGGGTTTTTTAGGGAGTTATACCGTTAGATCTTCAAAATTTCTGGAGGTTGAGCTTGTAATTGTCCAAGTTAAGATTCCTCACGAAAATCCAAGCCGAAACGCGTCTGGATCGCTGCTATGGGTTTCTTGAGACGGTCTAGGATTGTGATTCGCCGGAGAACTCCGGCCGCCGGTGACGTTGCACCCACCTGGGTTTTGTAGTGGGAAGGTAGAGAGGCCTGAGATCAAAAAACGAACTAAGAGTTTCGATCTGGGAGGCTAGAGGTTATGTAGAGAGGCGCTTTGAATCATCATCCTCAAAAGTTGCCTTTCTCCCTCATATCAAAACGAGCTGGCCAGATTGGATGGCTAAGGATCGATGCAGGAGCTCGCTACCAGATGATGCCACTGTCCTGGAAAGCTGGAAGGCTGCGGAAAGGGCTGGACAAGCCAGCTCCTATTTGGTGGACTTGGGATGAGTGAGAGGGAACATTGCTAAATAGCCTAAGCCATGCCCTTGGAGCCAGCTTAAGACAGGATAGTATAGGGAAATAAAGCAAAGGAGGACTTTTAGGCATGTGATATAAGGAGAAATAGGGCTTTGGAACCATGAAAATAGGGTTTAAGGGGGGAAATTACCACTTAATGACCTCGACACTGGTCATGGTGCTGATGTGGCATGAAGGGAAATAGAGGCAGAGCCATTGGGAAGAGCTTACCAAGCCTAATCTCATCACTACCTTGAAGTAAATTATAAAGGTTTTGACCAATTCAAGGAGGCGATTTTAGGGCTTTTGTTGACTTTGATATGAACCAGTACACCAGGGTCGAGGTTAGTGATGAGGCCACTTAAGGAGGGAGAGGATATTTGAAATGGTTCAATCAAGGGTCAAGGTCAAAGTCAAGGCTAGAAAGGATGGGAGACCAAAAGCCACCACAATTTTTGACCAAGGATTTTAGGTTGACTTGGTTCAAACCAAGTTGGGTTGAGCTCAAAATAGGTTTAGAAATGTTCAAGGCATTGAATGGAATGATTTTAAGAGTTTGAAGAATTGATTGTGGTTAAACGGGTGGAAAGGTTCAATTTGAAACCTTAAGGGTTCAATGGTGTCCAACCATGAGTTGACTGGGTCAACTAGTTTGACACATGGGTGAGGCTGGGCTGGATAAATTCAAATGATTTTGGAAAGCCATTGGAGGTGTGTCTCCAAGTCTAGAAGGGTCAATTGGGTCAAAACCCCTATTTGAAACCCTTAAGGGTCTCTTGGGTCAACCCAGTTGAACTTGACATCGAATGACCTAGAGCTGGATTGGAATACAACAGTTTAAAATGAATTTGAAACTTGCGTGACAAGTGATTGCAATCAATTTGGAGTTCATTTTGTTTAAAAAAAGCATGTTTGAGCCCACACAGGGGTAAATTTTGGTCAACTTTTGGCTCATGACCACTAAGGGCTACAAATGAGTCCAGAAAGTTTCAAAGTTACTGCTCAACATTTCAAGATTAATGTCCTGGAATTGATTAGAAGCTTTGGTGAAAGTTCTAAGGTCAAAATCTTCAAGGCCAAGTCCAGTGCATAGGCTGTAAATATGAAGGTTTTTACAGCCTTTGGATTTTGATTTAAGACTACTCGGGCTAGAACCTCAGAATGGCTCAAATTTGAGGGAGAACCTTCCTAGAGACATAGTCCTAATCACTTTGCAAGTGGTAGACCTTTGAATCAGAGGTCTATTAAACTGGTTCAAAGTATTGGAAAATTCAATGAAAAAGTACTTTAAGGACAGGCCCTAAGGCTTAGGATTTGGGTTTGATTTCTGATTGGAATGGAATTTTAAGTTTGTAAAGATTAATATTTAAGTATTCAAATCATTAACAATCATGTGGGGATTGTTAATGAAATGGTCAGGGTCAAAGTTAGATCAAGGGTAGGCTCCCCAAGCAAGTTGAAGTTGAATTTGTCAAGTAATTGATCAAGTTTGGATGTGGTTGAAGCCTTAGATTAATTAGAATTTTGGATTGAATGAATTTGAATATTGAATTGATCAAAAGTAGGAATTGATTTGGATGTTAAAAGTTGATCAAAAGGATGGGATAAATTTTGAGTTAAATGGATCAAAGAGGATGATTGATTTGAAGTCTGGATTGATCCTAGATCTAGAGGAGTCCTAGATTTTGATATGGAAGAATCCTAAGCTCTAGAGTAGGCCCTAGGTTTTGGCTCTAGAAGGATCCTAAGTACTAGAATAGCCCAAAGGGCTGGCTTTAGAAAGGATCTGGGATTCTGAAGGGTTTTTAGTGACCTCAAACTAAAAATGAGTCAACAAATGGACCCCCAATGTGTGTGTTAGAAGGAACTTCTGCAGCACACATTGGCGTTGACCGAATAGAAGATAGAATCTCAAAGGTAGAAGGGATGGATATCGCCCAATCTTAAGTCCATAGGAGTAGTGAAAGCTTACCCTATTGTGGAAAAGAGAACTGGGAAAACCAAGGTAGGGAATACCAAGCCCTAGGGTCTAAGGAAGGGCATCCCCAACCTTAAGCCTATAGGATCTGATAGAAACTACTCCAAAAGGCTAAATCAACTGTAAACTAGGATGGAGCCACGAGGGCGTACTCCGACCACTAGCGATGGTCATGTGGGGAGGAAACTTGCTCCATAAAGAGGACCTCAACTGGCAACTCAGGGTGGTACCCAAGGCATACTCCACCACTAGCGAATGGTCATGTGGGAGGAACTTGCTACCACACAGACGACCCAACTGGCAAACTAGGTGGTACCAACGAAGGGCATACTCCACACCAGCGAATGGTCAGTGTGGGAGTGAACACTTGCTCTCCACACAAGGACCTCACTGGCAAACTAGGGTGGTACCACGAAGGGCGTACTCCACCACAGCGAATGGTCATGTGGGAGGAAACTTACTACTTATTTTGCTGCCACACAGAGGAACCTCAACTGAAACTAGGGTGTCCACGAATGCATACTCCACCACTACGAATGGCCATGTGGGAGGAAAACTTCTCCACACAGAGGACCTCAACTGGCTAAACTAGGTGGGGTACCACGAATGGGCTACTACCACCACTAGCGAATGGCAAAGTGGGGAGGAAACTTGCTCACACACAGAGGACCTTCAACTGGCAAACTTAGGATGGTGCCACGAAGGGCGTACTCCACCACTAGCGAATGTCCAAGTGGGGAGGAAACTTGCTCCACACGAGACCTCAACTGGCAAACTAGGATGGTGCCACGAGGGCGTACCCACCACTAGCGAATCTAATCCTAAGGGAATGTAAGGACACAACCTTAAGGAAAAGAAAAGAGAAATTAAAAAGAAGATGACATTAAAGACTCAAAGCTAAATCAAGAATCATGAAGTAAATTTTATTGATTGATCAAAAGAGCTACATCAAGCAAGTATTTCTTAAGGAAACGTCCGTTGACAGTAACATCGACAAATTCCTTTACAATCTACAACCTGATACGAGCCTCCTCCGTATACAGTCTCTATAACGAGGGTCCTTCCCCAAGTAGGTTCAAATTTGCCTCCCAACTTTCGAGGTGGCTAAATAGGCCTCCGAAGGACAACAACCAAAGTCTCCCCCGCTTGGAAGGTCCTAGGTCGCACTAACTTATCATGGGCTTGAACACATACGGGATTTATACAACTCTAGAACCTTTGTAGACTTGGAGAACAAAGTCCCGCTCATTCAGGCCTTCAGTTCTCCAATCGCGATTCTTGGCATATTTGTTCATTGTAATTTGGTTCTGAATGGCAATCCTAAGCGATCGGAATTTGTACTTCCAAGGGTAAACGGCCTCAGATCCATACACTAGTGCAAACGAGTGGATTGGAGGTCGTAGTTCTGTAAGTGGTACTGATAAGCCCACAAAGCTTCCACCGCAACTGCTCATCGCATTGTTCCGACTTTTTATCATCAAGGCTTTCTTAATGATTTTGCACCAAGGATTTTGGTTGAAGGCCTCGCCAATCATTTGCCCGGGGGTAATAGATTGTCGAGTATCTCCAATCAATATTATGGCGTCCTCACAAAACTATTAATCTTTGTGACTTGAATTTTTTGCCGGCAAGACCCCCCAAAATTAGTTCGATATGATTCGCGGGCACGCCGAATCGATACACGATATGGTTCCACGGAAGAATTTTAAGACATAAGGTGGATGTCACATTTCGTAGGGGAATTGCTTCCGCCCATTTTGAAAAGTAATCAGTTTGCTGCTAATATGAAAAAAAACAATTGACCTCTCGCGAGTGAGGGTCAATCGCCCAATGATAACCTGCCCCACTCTCGAAGGCCACGAGGCTATCGTAGGTGTAACACAATAGGCGGCTGTGTAAAACCACACCAAGGACTCTGACATTGATAGACAGTGCTTTGCAGTATCACAATCGCAATCATTGTAGTCCAATAGTATCCAAGTCTTTAAATCTTATTAATTTCATTTTTGGACCCGATTGAATGTTCACCGCAAAGACCTGAAAGAACTTCATTAAAATCTTCTGGGCTTCTCCGCTTGTTCAAACAGCTGCAGCCACCATGTGATCGAAAGACCGACGTACAACAAACGTTAACTAGTGCATATGAAAGGGCACGTTTCCTAATCTGGTTGGAGAGTGATTTGGTCCACGAGGGAGCTGTCCCCTTCTTTAAGTGGTAATCGAGATAAGTTTGCCTACAACGCCTCTTGTCAGTTGTCAAAGAGGCAGAAAGGATCTGAAAGAGGATATCTTACTATGTGTTCCAAATCTATTAAGAGAAAGGGTATTGGCGACCCTGAATCTCCTAAGGAATAGGAATCTTCCCTCGACAGGCCACATTCTTTTGCTAGTTTTTGCTAAGGCCATCTGCTGCAGAATTGTTTTTCTCCACGGGAACCATATACCAAAGTGCGGTGGGAATTGCTCCAACAGTGAAGTGTGTATTGGGGTATTTCAGGAGATTGGATGTCAAGATTCTATAATTCCGGCCACTTGTTAATCACCATCTGGAATCTCCAAAAACATAATCTCTTTAATCTCCATTAAAATTGCAAGTTCCTAAGAGATTTATCAGAGCCCTCATCAGCCTCATTGTTGTGCATGGGCTCTGAAAATGTAGGAAAAATGCATCATCCCTTTTTCTGGCGTTAAAAATTAAACCAACATCCGCCTTTCCGGGAATTATAGACTGGTGGTCCGATCCCTACGAGAGGATGCGGCTCCATCAAAATACAATTCCCAAATGGCCTCACAGATTCCCTCAAACTCATGATTTGTTCGTCGGGTAAATCGTCGTCAAGGGGAATTTGCCGGCAGCGGTGTGGCTGCCAGAGAAGTCGGCAACAGCCTGTCCTTATCAAACAGCGCGAAGGGAGTGAAAGTTAATCTCAACTTGTAATAATCACATAGACCAGCGGCTAAACGACCTGACAACGTCGGTCGGGATTTCCCCCCCATAATAGGATATTGCAAGGTTGACCTTGAATTAAACTCACTGAGTGTGAAAGCATATAATGCACTCAATTTTGGGCTGCGAAGACTACAGCCAACAATGCTTTTTCAATCAGAAAGTATCGAATTTCCGTAGGAGAAGCCTTGATAAGATAATAAGAGCATTTCTCCTTACCTCGTCGTCATGACTTGAGCTAGTAGGAGCCTCTAAAGACTCATCATAAGCTGCAGTGGAAGAGATTAACGGCATTCCGAATTGGAGCCCGCCAAAACTGGTGGATTGGAAAGGTATTCTTAATGTAAATCGAAAGCATTTGGCACTTCTCGCCCCATACGAATTTAGTATCTTTTTTCCGCAAGGACAAAAAGGGTATGACACCTTTCGCATGATAAGGTTAGAAATAAACCTTCTTATATATGCCAATCTACCTTGTAAGACCTAACTGGTAAGGCTCCTAGAGATGGCTGTCTAAGATGGCTTCAATTTAGCGGGGTCAATTTCTATTCCTCGTTGCCTTACCACGAATCCAAAATTTCACCTGAAGTAACGCCAAAGGCCTTTCAAAAGGATTTTCATTTCAAATTAGCGCGTTAACCGTTCGAAAAACATTCTCAAATCAAACACGGTGAGCCCCTTTGACTTGCTCTTGAATCAACCAATCATCACATAACATTCAACATTTGTTATGAAATTAGATCGTCAAAGATACGGGTCAAGGCCCGCTGGTAAGTCGCCCCATCATGTCTTATAAGCCAAATGGCTCACCTTTAAACAAAAAATACCAATAGGTGGTTCTGACGCTTGTTTTCTCTCATCCTCTGGGGCCATCTTGATTGGCGGGTTATAACCTTATGAAGCCATCATGAATGAGAAAATAGCATGTGAAGAGGCCATGTCCACCATGAGCTCCGGTATCGTAAAGGAACTCCATCTTAGGGCATGCCTTATTCAGATGACCCTATAGTCGACACAAATCCAATCTGACCATTTATCTCTTCGGACCTGGTCACGACGCTAGCTTACCCAAGAGGGTATTGTTCCTCTCGAATAATCCACTTCGGGCCAATTCTTAACTTCAGAACGACTTGATGTCCCAATTTCTAAGCGCATGGCTCGAGGATCTTGTTTAAAACAGAATGGCAATCATGCCGAACTCCCAGTTTATGACGCTACCTCAGCGGTAGACCTGGCATTTCGTCATAGACTCCAGCAAAAGCAAACCTAACTCCAGACAATAACTGAACTAAATCTTTAGTCTCAACCCTCGCTCAGCAGAGCACTTATAAAGATCGAACTGGGTCGTCATCTGTCCAGGTTATAATTTCTTTTAATTCCATCGACCGATCGATTTAATTTCTTCTCAAAATTCAGGGGGTGCTCCCGAACTGTGAAGTCATCGGATCATTCACAAGACTCCAACAGAGGCCCATCACAGAGGGCAGAAGGGGATCCGTAGGGACATTTTTGGATTCCAAGGTGGTAAGTTATCATTAGGCAATACTCATGCATCGTCGACAATGACATAACTTTCCAAAGCCAATACCACTTTGTAGGATTATTTTAATTTTTTGTTTCCAAATGTTTTCGTGGTATCGGCTTGAACCTTATCTCATCGGTATGGTACAGAACCTTAAGAAAGTATTCTTCACACAAACAGGGGAAGTAGCCGAAAGTAATTTTTCCACCCCCCCATTAATTCATAAAATCTGCCTCCTCAATGGTACATCAACCTTCATCCCATTGCGAGGAGGACCAGAAAGAATTTCTGGACTTTCTTTACTTCACCTTCAAGTTGGGGGCCACTATTAACTTCTAACCCAGCAATCCTGCCAGCAGACAGGTTGGGTCAGAGAACAGGGCCTCAATCCCCTACTGAGCTTTTTTGACATTGTCAATTCAGGCATCGCACATTTCCTCCTTGCAACATCTTCCTCAATGTCACTGTCTCGTCCAAATGAGATCGAATTTTGAGATATTGTATCTTATAACGGAGAGGATACAGCAACGACCTTCGGACCTTGACACAACATCGGAATCAATACAAATCGCTATGACAGGTGTTTGTTTCTCCTCACTGAGGGAATACGCCTTCGACCCGTGCCCTTAAAGCCGATCCTCCCACCTCTTTGAGGTAATCATTTGGAGGCCTAAGGATTAACGATGTCGGAGTCGTCTTCACTACTCAATTAGTATCATTTCTTTGCTCAAATAATATTTCCTTTCTATTCATTATGATCGCACTTTGTCCACACGACTTCCCTCGATCTGATCTTCTAGCTTGGAACGGGGACAGGCCCTTTAGGAACAAAGTAAGTAGCATCTTCGTAGATCCCGATTTGTCTTGAATAGAAAGTGGTTGTCAAATCCCCCTAATCACATGTTTCAATGCCATCTCGTTTGTATTGATGCATTGTGGAAGGTGTAGATGGGACCATTCTGTATTCAAGAATCCAACGTCATACCTAAAGGCATTAAAAGGACGGGCCGCATTCCAATTATATGAAACTTACTTCAGTATTCAAGAGGCCTCTATTACAAAACGTAAAGTAGATTGAACACCAAGCCCCTCACCCTGTTCATTGAAGCCCACAAGCCCAACCTGTCGGTTGAAACTTGCGAGTATTCAACTCTGGGTATGCCGAGGGTCCTTTATGTTCATTAATTGACCAGAGCACCCGATCAATGAGGACTCTTGATACTTAAAGTTTCCCACATCTACAGTATGTAGAGGGACATTATGGTCAGCAGTTCTCAAGAGCATATCTTCATTTTCTGAAAAGGAAACATCGGGAACCTCCTGAAGTAAAGTGGCCTTATCATCTGAAGTTGCAGCCACACTGAGGTCCCAAGCAAATCAATCCTTCCGGGGTCGAGAATGCTTTAATTTAAAGACCCTCATTTCTTTTGGAAAGAAGGAGGCGTCGTAATGCTTAATTTTGTTGCTGGCAACTTACCTAAGATGGGGCTAAAACATTGTAATCAACCTTGGGAATGACAGACTCAAAACCGGAGGAATTAGATGGAGATTCTGACTGTTGAGGGAATGGCGTGATTCAATCTTCTAAGGGAGATTTGCTGCACTTTCTCTTGAGGGGGAGACCTAGGGGGTAAGACTTTACCGCCACGGAGTTGCACATGTCTCGATATCCTCGGGGGCAAATTGGGCAGTGTCTACACACACCATAGGCTCGGGTCATCATCTCCCGACATAGAGCGAGTCAGAATCTGAAGCCTATCAAGATAAGATTTCCTTGAAAATTGATTTAGAGGAAATCACTTTTCTGATAAGGCCTCCGACCCGACCTCTCTTGAATAGCTGGTTTAGGGGGATCATTTCTCTATAATGTAGAAGTTTCCTTCACAAAACTTTATTTAAGACAGGACAGAGATTCTCATTTGGCATTTCATTCTCATGCCAATCATCAAGACAGAAGCAGAAGGATGTTTTTTATTTATCTTCTGACCCTTTGCCTTTGATGGGGCAAAGTAAAAGTCAGATAACAAAGAGGGGAAAGGTCTTTAACTCCCCCATCCGCCATACCACCTAATACACTTCTCCTACACACACTACCTCTCATACAAATCAACTCTAGTTCGCTTAGCTAGGGGAGCAACCAGTGGATGGGGTGTGGGGGCAGAGCTGAGATCTCTTTGTGGTGATGGACGGGCTCAGGTGGCCAACAGATCTCATGCGAGCTGAAGCGCCTATGGTCATACTCGCTCCGCACCTGGATTACTCCTTGAGCTTATCCTCGGGCGTAATCTCTCACATAACGTACTGAGGTACAAAGCTTATTGTTGACGAGCAAGACTGGATTATATGAGAAACTTAAGACTTGTTAATCGACTTTTTAGTGCCCGGACAAATGCGCCGTCCCAACCATCTTCAATAAACAAGGAAGGTTAAGAGAGTTACCTGAAAAGTCATAATGGAGCTATTTTCGGATCAACCAAGTATTCCTAGGAATTAGATGTAACCTTGGATGTTGTTCATCTCTAGCAGTCTTGAACACAACACAGTCTTCTAGAGGGTGACTAAGCAATCCGTGGTATGGACAGTACTAGGGATCAACTTTCTTTACTTTCATCTCAGGCCTCCAGCATCTGCAACTGAAAATCTGGTTTCTTTAATAGACTCCTGAAATCTTCTTAACTACGTCCCTTTAAATGGATATGGTTTTTCCAATCTCTCTCTCAAAGGTACAGGGTCTCCTGGTGTACTGAGGAGTAACCGAAAGGCTGTCCTCTGAACAGGCTGTGGTGTCCCGGCGTCACTGGCCTCCCGCGGGGGGAGCACTAGGCTTGACTGACCAATTGGCCCTTCCTTATGCCACAGCTGACACTACCCCTTTTTCCTCAAATGACCTTAACCAATCTAGACCCTTCTTATCTTCATACTGCTCCACGTAGTAATGCATCCTATGAGCCTCTTTCTGCAAATTGCTAGCCTTATTAAGAAGCTTCTCAAAAGTATTAATAGTGAAACCCTTCAGTGTAGAAAAGCAACAGGCCGTGAATGTTCTTAAGAGTAATTTCCACTGCATGTTCTCTTGCAACTGGGTTCACACTTCATCGAGAGTTTCGCCACCTCAAGATGACTCAACCAGAGACACTCCCGGCTTTTGCTTTTCAACACCAATCGCCCCACAGTGGGTTCGTGTTAGTGCTCCAAAGAAATCTTTTGAGGAAAGAGTTTTCTAAAACACAGAAAGTTCTTACTGAACCATGGGCAATCTGCGTACCACTCGAAAGCAATGGCCGAATAACTTACTTACAAACTTGGCGAAAGGAGTAGAGCATCCAGACCCCTCCCGCATTTGCAACAACTTTGCTCTAAGATGGGGCCAAATGGCTGTCTCGGTTTTCAACTCCATGAAATCTTAAAAGTTGGTGCACAAAGCCCTTTGGGTAGGGAACTGAATCATAATTCCTTCGGGTCATGTCTACCCTTTGGAATAGATGTCAGTTTCTTGTGAAAAGGCTAAGGCCTCCCTTTACCTGTCCTCTGATCAGTGCTTATTATCCTTCTGAGCAAAGTTATGGAGGAACAGGAGAGCTGTAGGTGGGCTGGAGATGTCCTAATAGGTCAAGGAGGGATCACTGGTGCTCGACTCGGAGCTTGGGATTGGATTCTGTCTTCTTTAACTCTTTCCCAATCTCTCGAGCTGTTTGCTGAATTCTGAGTGAGTCCCTGCTCGACATGTCAATCTTTCTTGCATCATCCTTAACTTGTAACATCATGTTTTTCAGCTGATTCTCCAGATTTTTTATATACTCCTCATCCTGGTCCTCACATGACTCATCTGAATCGGAACCCAACCAATCGTGTGAATCAACGTACTTTTGTAGGCCCTACGTTTTGCTAGGTTCAGCCTCTTGCTGGATCCTCTAGTTTTCGACCACTGGAGACGCTACCACATATCACCTGTGTCACCAGAGGTCACCAGGTCTGGAACAAAGGTTCTACTCTTCTTCTTGTACATGAATGTTATGTTTATTTCTTAGTACGTACCTCCCCAATTGGTCTGTCCCCAATAGACTCAGGATCGAGGTGGTGTATATTGTACCCCTTTTGTAAGCAGCTAATGTCAAAGATTTCTTCCTTCTCTACGCGTATAATTACTCAGTAAGCTTCGGATTAGGATCTAATTTTGGCTCTGTGGTTGGCTCTTCTTCTTCTAAATTGAGATCCCAAGGTCCAATACCCCCTCCTCGACTGTCCCAAAAATCGGTAGTCAGAAGAGTGGCGTTTCTCTACAAGTAGAGGGGCACGCTACCTCAGGAGGGAAAGGCAGGGAGCTTTAGGGAAATAGCTCCACATCTGGTAAGGTAAGTCCTCGGACTCCCGGTGTAGAAGCTGGAATGACAATAGATCTCGTGCAATCAGCACCGGACCATCGACACCGGAATACTGTCTAAATCAGGAGTAGGACTTGCTCTAGTAACACCACCACACAAAACGATAAGTGCTAGGTAGCAATGCCCCTCAACGCAGTCAAACTGGAGAGATGTTGTTTGAACCCGTTGGAGTGGAGAATAGAAACTTAGGAGTTCCTTGAGGTGGTGTAAGTTCCCGACTGGTCCTTAGGAACATAATTTCTTCTCTAGGAGACTTGAGGGCCTCTTTCCCTTAACAACCAAATGTTATTAGCGCTTCATATTTCCTTCGGGTTAACAATCATTGAGTGCCACCTCACAGGTTTGGGAGGGGTTACCGGGGTCTACCATGAGGAAGGCGCCTCTCGTGGACCCAGTCAACACAATACCCTCACTTTTGGAATAAAGGAGGCTGGCGCGCCCATGATATCCATCCACTAGCACCGAAGTAGCAGCTGTACTAACATATTTTCTTGTTTCTCCTAACTATGTTGTGGAGTTAGTTTCTTAGCCTCAGATTCCTCTTCCTTCACCACTTCCCTTCTGGAAGCGATGGAATCACTCCCCTTCAGCTGACCAAATACTAGCTCTTGGTCTGTCCAATTGTGCAGCACAGGTGTGAATTATTTCTTAGTGCTCTAGTCTTCTGCAGATGTTTCTCTTTTGAAGTTTTTCTTAGTCGAGTAAGTACGACGGTCAAGGTGGGGAACGGCTACTCATAGATACCGCTCTCCACCCCTTGAGGCAGAAGTCTAAGGGGAAAAAGCGACCTCCCCCTTTCAGAAGGGGAGAGGATGCAGAATAGGTTAGTTCCTCACCAGCCTTCAGGCTCTACCTGACTAAGTCTTAAAGGCACAATCCTTTTGGCCTTGAGATCCCTCTCTAAGTCTCCTAAATAATTCTCTTCTGATTCTTAGTTGCAAAGGTAAGCCCAGAACAAGACCCTTTTTCAAAACAGATTTGACCTCAGTAGGGATCGCAACAACTGACATCAGGCAACTTATGTGTCTCATCTTACAGTGTCATCAGAATACTCCCCAATCACTCAGCTCAGGTGTGGGATTACTTGGTGGCATCCAACTGACTACCTCTTATGTCCACCAGTAAAACTCAAGAGTGTCACAGCCTAATCCAAAAACAACAGTCCTCCCTATGGGCATTCACATTGAAGAGAGATCTCACGGGTCAAAGGTAAAGATCCAACTTGGCCAGTCCATCGATATTTTCGAAAATTAAAGAATGTTTGAAATTAGAATTTCGTGAGAGAAGTGTTTGTCATTTTAAACTTAAAGCTTTGGATAATCCCCAACCTCCCAACACAGATTGAATGTAGAAAAATTCAACACATGTTAGGGAGATAAAGAGACTAAGTACAATGCCAAAAAAAAAATCAACATATGTTAACCCACACAATAATCTTATGAGGTAACAATGATGTTTTGGAGTACAATGGTTTTGGATTTTGTTTTGTTTGGTTTTTTTTGTTGAAAGAATTTGAAGTTTGAATGATTTTGAGACGGATCTTCTTATAAGAATCCAAAATGCAACGAAGAGTTTCCCCTTGCCCGAAGGCTTATGGAACAATAAGAAAATCCCTAGTAAATTCAATGTTAGCCTCTTTATTCTTGGAAAGTCGATGTAAAGAGGTAAGAACTAGTGTATCTCAAATCTTCAAAAGTCATTTTCCTTTCAATTCAAAAAGAGTGTATTTTGAAAGCGGCATTAATTAACATAATATATTTTTTTAACGAACATTTGGTGTAGAACCTCTCTCTTGATGTTAACAGTTATTCAGATGTGCATACCCTCACCCAAGGGGAAATGGATTGAGAGGCCAACGGAAGAAAGGTAGTTAAACTAAGATGAACAAAATTTCATTCTTATTAAAGATAAGAGAAGATTGGTCCCACCCGGCGTGCCCATTTTATTTGTTGTGGAATTTTTGAAACAGGTTTGAAAAAATTTAGTTTTCTTTTGGGGATTTTTAAGATTAAGGTTGAGTCAATTCTATAAGTCGAACCAACTCGTTAGAAAGAATATATCACCCCGGGGAGGACGAAGATACAACCTTATAACGGTGTTTCAGGCTTAGAATTATGTAAACACATCTTTGATATTATGATCGGTCTAAAGAGAACTTCATAAGGCCCCCGAGGGAACAACGTAGAGTTCAACATAAGTACCCAATTACAATATCCAAGAAGTATGATCGTCGCATTCACACCAATGCCTTATCGAAGAAGTGTACTCCCCAAAGGGAATGACACCATTCTACGAAATTCCTCTAATGCAACGACGACGATCATTCTTTACTTTTCCAAAGAAATCTAGTGAAGTTTAAAATCAATTTAAAATCAGGTGTGTGGGTTCCAAATCCCTACGAAGCGCAAGCCACGTATTAATTACACATCGTAGGGAACACAGTCCCCTACGAAAACTCTCGATTAATAAGAACAAAAAGTTTGTTAGATTTCTAGGAATGATATCAAAGTATGAATAGAATTATTGAAAAGATCAATAGGGAATGGAATCAAAATTGAGCAGTTATTAACAATTCAAAGGATGAGAGGTAGGACACGTTGAGATCCAGAACCTCCGAAGTGGTCCCAACGTAATCTATGTTAGGCTTTAATGTTTTTAGGATTAAAAGAACATTTTATTTGAGTTGAGCATTTATTAGAAATTCTGGGATGTTAATTCCCCGAATTTGGTTCTTATAACAAGATCGCCCGGATCCTAATCTATTTGGACACTGGACTCACAGTCCGTCCGAATCCTACTAATGGCTAGTGGCAAGGTCTGAATTACCCCGCCTGGAATTGGGGAGCCAGCAAACCACCTAATCGATTTAAAATACATGAATCCGGTCTTTTTAGAAAGAGAAATGGTAGGGACGATGTAAATTAAAAGTTTTTGAAGAGTTTGGGGCCGACATCTAGAGATTCTCCTATTTGCCCCTTTAACTTATGTCGTTGATAAAATGTCTAAACTAAATGAATTTTAAAATTTAGACTCTTAATTTGTATTTAATGCAACCATGCTGTACAACCTCAAATCAAATATGCTTGATGATTGTAAAACAGGCTTATAAAATAATTTTTTAGAAGACTGGTCTTCCCCAGGTCCGGCCCCTCATCTCAGGTCAGACTATCCCGGACTCTACCCGCAGGCGGGGAAGGGGTCTAAAGCAAGGAAAGAAGAATGCAAAAATAGCAATGCGACTCCGTGGGGGTCGATCCCCGGCTAATTCCCTAAATTCGTTATCTTTCTATGTTTAGACCTCACTAAAATTTTAGACTTTCAAATTATGAGTAGAAAAAGTTTTCACACCCTCACGAGCCTCACGTATCCAGGCGAAAACAAAGACGGCAATGCAATCGCAAAAAAAATAGTAAAAACAAGTAATCCTAGAGGCAATCAAATTCATCACATCAAATATAAATAATTAATAAATGTCCATAGGCAGAATTTGCCTTGCTTATTACAAACCCAGAATATGCAGTAAAGTAAAGTGCCGGGCACCACTGACAACAACCCGATTTCATAAACCTAGTAACGTCGCATGCAATGCTGGTTAACAACCTCAAATCAAATATGCTTGAAGATTTTAAAAACAGCTTATAAAATAATTTTTTAGAAGACTGGACTTCCCCAGGTCCGGCACCTCGTCCTCATAGGTCAGACTATCCGGACTCTACCCGCAGCGGGGGAAGGGTCTAAAGCAAGGAAAGAAGATGCAAAATATGCATGCGACCCCGGGGTCGATCCCCGCTAATTCCCTAGATTCGTTATCTTTCTATGTTGTTTAGACTCACTAAAATTTTAGACTTTTAAAATTATGAGTAGAAAAGTTTCACACCCTCACGAGCCTCACGTATCCAGGCGAAACAAAGAGCGGCATGCAATCGCCAAAAAAACTAGTAAAAACAAGTAATCCTAGAGGCAATCAAATCATCACATCAAATATAAATTAATTAATAAATGTCCATAGGCAGAATTGCCTTGCTTATTACAAACCAGAATATTGCAGAAAGTAAAGTGGCCGGGCACCACTGACAACAACCCGGATTCTAAACCTAGTAACGACGCAAGTTATTTTGAGTGGGATACTCTCAATCTTCAAATCTTCAAATCTTCAATTTCATTCTTCTTTGGACTCCTTTTCTTCAATCTTCTTGAATCTTCGTAGTAGATTACCCAAATGGATAAGAGGGCACTTCCCTCTAAGGGGAAGGCCACTCTTTCCTCTTTGGGTAAGGAAGAGGTATGATCCAAATTTGGATTTCCAAATGGAAAAGGAGTGTTCCCCAAAGGGGTATCCTTTCCTCTTTGGAATCCAAGCTTTGGATCTATGTATCCCAAACTCAAACTTAACTTTCACAACACTTAACAATTATACAAATCACATTGATATCAAAAAAAATAAAAATCTAGACTCACCTGCAAGGTTATCCTAAGCAATTAATATAAATAAAGCAGTTATTCCCAAGCAGTTACATATGAGCAGAAAAGAAAGTAAACACACTGGCCACGCTCTTTTTATGATTTGGGGGCTTTAGCAGCTGAAGCACCTGTGCAAAGAGTTTATAATATTTATGCATTTTTTTTTTGATTTGCCCCCTTTTTATATTGCCCTGCATGAGCGTGGCCACCTGCAAAAACTGTGTCAACATCCAGATCGTACCTAACCTAAGGGTAATCTAGTCGCCAAACACATCAATCCATCCACAGAGTACAGAAAAAGTAAGCAGACATAGCAAAGCAATTTCATCCACAACATGCAGTGAAAACTACGAAAAATCCGGCACACAGCAGTAAAGTAAACACCGGCCTAACCTAGATCTAGAGTTGGTTGTCCTAGCACAACATCTAAAGTGTGTGTGAAAGGTAGTGTGGCGGGGATATCCTAAGTTGGGTGATTAATTAAAGTTATCTAAAAGTCTGAGTTTGTTAAGGCTTAAAAGGGTATTTAGATTAAAATTTAAGTATTAGTAGATTAAGAATTTTATTTAAACATATTTTAAGAGTTAACTGATTACTACCTTTATTTCACACCGAGGTCGTGAAGTTTATTTCACCTTTCTTGGGGTTAAGTTAATAGCCTTGTAGCCTGGGTTACCCAGTAGAAATCGGGGTTGATTAAGTTAATTTAAATTAGTTGAAATTAAAAGAGTGGATTAATATTAAAATGAGTTAATTACTGATTTTTAAAGTTGATTAATTTAAGTTTGCCATTAATTGATTCGTGGCGTTGTGCCACCAGGCTCGAGGAACCAGCCTCCTTAGGACACTTAGCCCCGCAGCCCGGAGTAGTCCAGCCGATAAACCAAATTAATGTAATTGAATTAGAGACTTTTAAAAATGTTAAATAATTAAAAGGTTAATCCATTTTAAGGTTTGACACCCTTTAGAATCCATTCGTGGCGTTGTGCCACCAGGCTCGAGGACCAGCCTCCTTAGGACACTTAGCCCCGCAGCCCGGAGTAGTCCAGCCAATAAACTTCAACTTTAGGGTGGTTGTTGTGTTTTAAAGGATTTGTTAAGTGTTTTGGACATTAAACCAATATTTTCTGAATTTTAGAATGATTATGAGTTTTATGAATTTTTGAATATTTTAATGATTTAATTAAGGGGTTGAAAAAAATTGACTTTTTGATTAAGACCAAATTCTGAAATGTTTGTATTTTATTAAAATACTAGACCTTACTACAGATCAGTTAGAAGGTAGGTACGTTAAAATCGGATTTTTCTACATTTTATTACAAAGGTTTGAAGTTGAACTAGTTTTGACTTAAAGTTGACCGATTTGTTGACTGTTTAAAATATTGCAAATTCCTGGAATTTAATATTTTTAATAAATACTAGACATCAATATGAGTTGAATGCAAGTGAGTTTGGGTAATTTGGATTTTTCTAGAATTAGTTATGGATTATTGAAGTTTGGGCATTTTAATGAGTTTTGGGAATTTCTTAATTAGAAGGCCTCTTTTGTGATTTTGCTTCAAACAAGTTCCCAACTTCTTGAAAACACCTCCAAAGGTCAGAAATAACCTAAGGAGGGATCCCCAAGTGTTTGGGAAATTTTTGGATTTTTATATTATTATTAATTAATTATCTTAATTACATATTGGTTTTCACTTAAAATTAAATTAGGGTTTAAATTGCTGTCAAATCAAAGGGCTTTTAATTATCACAGATTAAGGACTGAATTCTGGTCAGTTTGAGGGTTTACATGTAATTTTTGGATTTAAATTGGATTTATTACAATTTTTTAGAAGTTTTAAAGGCTTAATTAAGGTTTTAAGACTTAGAAAACTAATTAGGGGACCTAATGACCTCAAAAATTAGTGAAAATTTCTCTAGGGGCTGAGGATGTCACTAAGTTCAAATGTTCAAAGTTTCAACTAAAGAGGAGGTGAATCCTAATTATTGAAATTTTTCTAAGTTTTCTATACATGAGTCCTTAATTATTGTCCTTAAATATGTCACTAGTTTTTGATGGACTTGAATCAATGTTTGAACTAACCCTCATACTCAATACATAAGGCATGCATGAATCACATAAACACATTCAACACCTAAATCTAGGAGAGCCTTAGACTAAGTGGTGTGTGCACCTTAAACATGCAATTAACTAATTAACATAATTAAGACAAAATTAGTGAATAATCAAGGAATGATTATTCACTAATCATCCCCTTCATTTCTATTCAAACATGCTTAATCAACATTTAAGATCTCAAATGACTCTTAAACACTTAAGGATTTACATATATATATATAAAATTTCAAAAATATATTAAAATACATAAATATAAATGAATTTATATATATAAATAGAAATATATATATTATAAAATGATTAAATATATTATCAAAATACATGTTAATGGGTTGAAGGATCCACTGATCTCCATAGAAGTTTGGAAATAATAAAATATATTTCTTGTATTTTTTTAAATACTTAATATTTAATTAAATATAAAGAAAGGAAAAATACTCCAATAATTCAAAATACCTTCAAAACCTATTCAAATAATACTGAAAATTTTCTGGAGACCAGCCATGCATTCAACAACATGCATGCCAAATTTCAGATAAAAATAATTTATATATAATTAATTAAAAATGAAATACATATTTCTGTATTTCTTAAATTACCAGTAAAATAATAGTCAAAATAAACTGATTTTATTTTTAAAATAAACTAGATGAAATTCTGAAAAGTTTGATATATTATACTTAATTTTTGGTTATATATTTGATTTACTATGATTTATTTAAGTTTCAGCAATTAAAACTAATTAAAACTCATTATTTTTTAATTAAATGGCGGCGGTCAGACACGCGGCGCGCTAGGATTGGCGGGATCGAAACCGCGCGGCGGCGGGGACACGCGTCGGCCGCTGGCCGTTTCACACGCGGTTTTCACTTAACCACGTCAGCGGCGCGGCGCGTAAAACAGCCGTTGGATTAACCGCGGTTCGATCCAACGGCTGAGATCAGATCCCGCGGTCTGATCTCACCAGGAGAGGATCAGACGGCGGAGATTCGATCCCGCTATTCCGAATAGACGACCTAGATCTCGCCGGACGACTGATCGAACGAGAGATCGAATGCGCGGTCGGATCAAACCGCGGAAAGGCTCGATCTGGACCGTTGATCGAACGATCAACGGTCCAGAAAACGTACACTCGCCGGAGACCGTGAGTGACGCCCTAGAAAACATATTTCGCTTCGTTCTCTCGATCGGATCAATCATTTCACTTAAAATTTTAAACATAGATTAAGGACATGAACAGAAATCATGGGAATAGTTTGTTTTAGCTAAAACCCTAAAAGCGTAAAGCTATTTAGACCTAACTAATGTGACCTAGATCTAGGGTTTTAGGGAGTTATACCGTTAGATCTTCGAAATTTCTGGATGGTTGAGCTTGTAGATTGTCCAAGTGAAGATTCCCAGCGAAAATCCAAGCTCGAACGCGTCTGGATCGGCTGCTATGGGCTTGAGACGGTCTAGGTGGTGGTTTCGCCGGAGAACTCGCCGCCGGTGACGTGCAACCACCTGGGTTTTGTAGTGGGAAGGTAGAGGAGGCCCTGGAGATTCAAAACGAACTAAGAGTTCGATCTGGGAGGCTAGGGTTAGTGAGAGAGGCTGCTTTGATCAATCATCCTCAAAAGTTGCCTTTCTCCCTATTCAAACGAGCTGGGCTAGATTGGATGGCTAGGATCGATGCAGGGGCTCTCCAGATGATGCCACCTGTCCCTGGGAAAGCTGGAAGGCTGCGGAAAGGGCTGGACAAGCCAAGCTCCTATTGGGTGGACTTGGGATGAGTGAGAGGGAACATTGCCTAAATAGCCTAAGCCAGGCCCTTGGAGCAGCTTAAGACAGGATTAGTTAGGGAAATAAAGCAAAAGGAGACTTTTAGGCATGTGATATAAGGAGGAAATAGGGCTTTGACCATGAAAATAGGGTTTAAGGGGGGAATTGACCACTTTGACCGGTCAACTGGTCAATGGTGCTGATGTGGCATGAAGGGAAATAGGGGCAGCCAATGGGAGAGCTTCCAAGCCTAATCTCACACTCCTTGAAGTTAAATAGAAGGTTTGACCAATTCAAGGAGGGATTTAGGGCTTTGTTGACTTGGTTTGACCAGTCAACCAGGTCGAGGTTAGTGATGTGGCACTTAAGGAGGGAGAGGGATATTTGAAATGGTTCAATCAAGGGTCAAAGGTCAAAGTCAAGGCTAGAAAGGATGGGAGCAAATGCCACCACAATTTTGACCAAGGATTTAGGTTGACTTGGTCAAACCAAGTTGGGTTGAGCTCAAAATAGGTTTAGAAATGTTCAAGGCTTTGAATGGAATGATTTTAAGAGTTTGAAGATATTGATGTGGTTAAACGGTTGGAATGGTTCATTTGAAACCTTAAGGGTTCATTGGGTCAAACCATGTTGACTGGGTCAACTAGGTTGACCCAATGGTGAGGCTGGGCTGGATAAATTCAAGATGATGTTTGGAAGCCATTGGAGGTGGTCTCCAAGTCTAGAGAGGTCAATTGGGTCAAAACCCCTATTTGAACCCTTAAGGGTCTTCTTGGGTCAACCCAGTTGACTTGGTCAATCGAATTGACCTAGGAGCTGGGATTGGATTCAACAGGTTTAAAATGATATTTGAAACTTGCTGCAAGTGATTGCATTCAATTTGGAGTTCATTTGGTTTAAAAAAGCATGTTTGAGCCCCACAGGGGTATTTTGGTCACTTTGGGCTCATGACCACTAAGGGCTAAAATGAGTCCAGAAAGTTTCAGTTTACTGCTCAACATATCAAGATTAATGGTCTGGAATTGATTAGAAGCTTTGGTGAAAGTTCTAAGGTCAAAATCTTCAAGGCCAAAGGTCCAGTGGCATAGGCTGTAAATATTTGAAGGTTTTACAGCCTTTGGATTTTGATTTAGACTCTGGGGCTAGAGACCTCAGAATGGGCTCAAATTTGAGGGTAACCTCTAGAGACATGTCCTATCACTTTGCAAGTGGTAGACTTTGAATCAGAGGTCATTAAACTGGGTTTCAAAGTATTTGAAAATTCAATGAAAAAGGTCTTTAGGACAGGGCCCTAAGGCTTAGGATTTGGGTTTGGATTTCTGGATTTGGAATGGATTTTAAGTTTGAAAGATTAATATTGAAGTATTCAAATCATTAACAATCATGTGGTGATTGTTAATGAATGGATAGGGTCAAAGTTAGATCAAGGGTAGGCTCAAAGTCAAAGTTGAAGTTTGAATTGTCAAGTAGATTGGATCAAGGTTTGGATGTGGTTGAAGCTTAGATTAATTAGAATTTGGATTGAATGAAGTTTGAGATTTGAATTGATCAAAAGTAGGAATTGATTTGATGTTAAAGTTGATCAAAGGTATGGGATTAATTTGAGGTTAGAATGGATCAAAGGGATGGATTGATTTGAAGTCTGGATTGATCCTAGGATCTAGAGGAGTCCTAGGATTTGGATATGGAAGAATCCTAAGCTCTAGAGTAGGCCCTAAGGTTTTGGCTCTAGAAGGATCCTAAGGTCTAGAATAGGCCCTAAGGGCTGGCTTTAGAAAGGATCTGGATTCTGGAAGGGTTTTAGTGACCTCATACAAAAATGAGGTCAACAAATGGACCCCCAATGTGTGTGGTAGAAGGAACTTCTGCTGCACACATTGGCGTTGACCGAATAGAAGTAGAATCTCAAAGGTAGAAGGGAGGGTATCGCCCAATCTTAAGTCCATAGGAAGTTAGTGAAAGGCTTACACCTATTTGGAAAAGAGAACTGGGAAAACCAAGGTAGGGAATACCTAGCCTTGGGTCTAAGGAAGGGCATCACCCAACCTTAGGCCTATAGGATGCTGATAGAAGACTTACTCCAAATAGGCAAATCAACTGTAAACTAGGATGGTGCCACGAGGGCGTACTCCACCACTAGCGAATGGTCATGTGGGGAGGAAACTTGCTCCACACAGAGGACCTCAACTGGCAAACTAGGGTGGTACCACGAAGGCATACTCCACCACTAGCGAATGGTCATGTGGGAGGAAACTTGCTCCACACAGAGGACCTCAACTGGCAAACTAGGGTGGTACCACGAAGGGCATACTCCACCACTAGCGAATGGTCATGTGGGGAGGAAACTTGCTCCACACAGAGGACCTCAACTGGCAAACTAGGGTGGTACCACGAAGGGCATACTCCACCACTAGCGAATGGTCATGTGGGAGGAAACTTGCTCCACACAGAGGACCTCAACTGGCAAACTAGGGTGGTACCACGAAGGGCATACTCCACCACTAGCGAATGGTCATGTGGGGAGGAAACTTGCTCCACACAGAGGACCTCAACTGGCAAACTAGGGTGGTACCACGAAGGGCGTACTCCACCACTAGCGAATGGTCATGTGGGGAGGAAACTTGCTCCACACAGAGGACCTCAACTGGCAAACTAGGATGGTGCCACGAAGGGCGTACTCCACCACTAGCGAATGGTCATGTGGGGAGGAAACTTGCTCCACACAGAGGACCTCAACTGGCAAACTAGGATGGTGCCACGAAGGGCGTACTCCACCACTAGCGAATCTAATCCTAAGGGAATGAAGGACACAACCTTAAGGAAAAGAAAAGAGGAAATTAAAAGAAGATGAAATTTAAAAGACTCAAAGCAGAATCAAGAATCATGAAAGTAAATTTTATTGATTGATCAAAAGAGCTACATCAAGCATAGTATTTCTTAAGGAAACGTCCGTTGACAGGTAACATCGGACGAATTCCTTTACAATCTACTAACTGATACGAGCCTCCTTCGTAGACAGTCTCTATAACGAAGGGTCCTTCCCAAGTAGGTTCAAATTTGCCTCCCAACTTTCGATGGGCTAAAATAGGCCTCCGAAGGACCAACACCAAGTCTCCCGCTTGGAAGGTCCTAGGTCGCACTAACTTATCATGGGCTTGAACCATACGGGATTTATACAACTCTAAACTTTGTTGAGCTTGGAGACGTCGCTCTTCAAGGCCTTCGAGTTCTTCCAATCGCAGTTTTGCATTTTGTTCATTTGTAATTTGGTTCTGAATTGCAATCCTGAGCGACGGAATTTGTACTTCCAAGGGTAGAACGGCCTCAGATCCATACACTAGTGCAAACGGAGTGGATTGGGTCGGAGTTCTGTAAGTGGTACGATAAGCCCACAAAGCTTCCACCAACTGCTCATCCCATTGTCGCTTGTTATCATCAAGGGTCTTTTTAATGATTTGCACCAAGGTTTTGTTGAAGGCCTCGGCCAATCCATTTGCCCGGGGTAATAGATTGTCGAGTATCTCCAATCAATATTATGGCGTCTCACAAAACTATTAATCTTTGTAGACTTGAATGCAGACCCATTATCGGATATGATTCTGCGGGGCACGCCGAATCGATACACGATATGGTCACGGAAGAATTTTAAGACATGGTGGGATGTCACATTTCGTAGGGGAATTGCTTCCGCCCATTTTGAAAAGTAATCAGTTGCTGCTAATATGAAACGATGACCTCTCGCGGAGGGAGGGTCAATCGGCCCAATGATATCCGTGCCCCAACTCTCGAAGGGCCACGAGGCTATCGTAGGGTGTAACACATTAGGCGGCTGATGTAAAACCACACCATGGACCTGACATTGATGACAGTGCTTTGCAGTATTCATGCAATCGTCAATCATTGTAGGCCAATAGTATCCAAGTCTTTTAATCTTTAATTTCATTTTTGGACCCGATTGATGTGCACCGCATAGTCCTGAATGAACTTCATTAACAATCTTCTGGGCTTCTCGCTTGTTCAAACAGCGCAGCCACATGTGATCGAAAGACCGACGGTACAACAAATCGTTAACTAGTGCATATGATAGGGCACGTTTCCTAATCTGGTTGGAGAGTGATTTGTCCTGAGGGAGCTTCCCTTCTTTAAGGTAATCGATTAAGGGTTGCCTCCAATCGCCTTCTTTGTCAGTTGTCAAAGAGGCAGAAAGGATCTGAAGAGGAGTCTTACTAATGTGTTCCAAATCTATAAGAGAAAGGGTATTGCGACCCTGAATCTCTATAGGAATGGAATCTTCCTCCGGACAGGCAAATTCTTTTGCTAGTTTTGCTAAGGCATCTGCTGCAGAATTGTTTCCACGGGGAACCCTATACAAAGTAGCGGTGGGAATTTGCTCCAACAGGTGAAGTGTGTATTGGTGGTATTTCAGGAGATTAGGATTCAAGATTCTATAAGTTCCGGCCACTTGGTTAATCACCAACTGGGAATCTCCAAAAATCTTAATCTCTTTAATCTCCATTAAAATTGCAAGTTCCAAACCGGTTATCAGAGCCTCGTATTCAGCCTCATTGTTTGTGCAGGGCTCTGATAAATGGTAGGAAAAATGCATCATCCCTTTTTCTGGCGTTATGAAAATTAAACCAACTCCGGCCTTTCCGGGAATTATAGACTGTTGGGTCGCGTTCCTACGAGAGGATGCGGCTCCATCAAAATACAATTCCCAAATGGCCTCATCAGATTCCCTCAAACTCATGATTTGTTCGTCGGGTAAATCGTCGTTCAGAGGGGAATTTGCCGGCAGCGGGTGTGCTGCCAGAAAGTCGGCAACAGCCTGTCCTTTCACAGCGCGAAGGGGAGTGAAAGTAATCTCAAATTGTAATAATATCATAGACCAGCGGGCTAAACGTCCTGACAACGTCGGTCGGGTCATAAGATATTGCAAAGGATTGACTCTTGAAATTAAACTCACTGAGTGTGAAAGCATATAATGCCTCAATTTTTGGGCTGCGAAGACTAAAGCAAGACAATGCTTTTCAATCGAAGGGTATCGAATTTCCGTAGGAAGAAGCCTTCGACTAAGATAATAGAGAGCATTCTCCTTACCTTCGTCATTGACTTGAGCTAGTAGGGCGCCTAAAGACTCATCTAATGCTGCAGTGTAGAGGATTAACGGCCTTCCCGGAATTGGAGCCGCCAAAACTGGTGGATTGGAAAGGTATTGCTTAATGTTATCGAAAGCATTTTGGCACTTCTCGCCCCATACGAATTTAGTATCTTTTTTCGCAAGGACAGAAAAGGGTTGACACCTTCCAGAAAGGTTAGAAATAAACCTTCTTATATATGCCAATCTACCTTGTAGAGACCTTAACTGGGTAAGGCTCCTAGGAGATGGCATGTCTAAGATGGCTTCAATTTTAGCGGGGTCAATTTCTATTCCTCGGTGCCTTACCACGAATCCTAAAAATTTCCCTGAAGTAACGCCAAAGGCGCATTTCAAAGGATTCATTTTCAAATCGTAGCGGCGTAACCGTTCGAAAACAGTTCTCAAATCAAACAGGTGAGCCCCTTTGACTTTGCTCTTGACAACCAAATCATCAACATAACATTCAACTTGGTTATGAATTAGATCGTCAAAGATACGGGTCATGGCCCGCTGGTAAGTCGCCCCAGCATTCTTTAAGCCAAATGGCATCACCTTGTAACAAAAGATTCCAATAGGGGTTCTGAACGCTGTATTTCTCTCATCCTCTGGGGCCATCTTGATTTGGTTATAACCTGATGAGCCATCCATGAATGAGAAAATAGCATGTGAAGAGGCAATGTCCACCATGAGCTCCGGTATCGGTAAAGGGAACTCATCTTTAGGGCATGCCTTATTCAGATCCCTATAGTCGACACAAATCCGAATCTGACCATTTTTCTTTCGGACTGGCACGACGCTAGCTACCCAAGAGGGGTATTGTTCCTCTCGAATAAATCCAGCTTCGGCCAATTTCTTAACTTCAGAAACGACTTGTTGTTCAATTTCTAAGCGCATGCGTCGAGGAGCTTGTTTAACAGGAATGGCATCATGCCGAACTCCCAGTTTATGGACCGCTACCTCAGCGGGTAGACCTGGCATTTCGTCATACGTCCAGGCAAAGCAATCCCTAAACTCAGACAATAACTGAACTAAATCTTTAGTCTCACCCTCGCTCAGCAGAGCACTTATAAAGATCGGACGGGGGTCGTCATCGGTTCCCAGGTTAATTTCTTTTAATTCATCGACCGTCGATTTAATTTCTTCCTCAAATTCAGGGGGTGCATCCCGAACTTGAAGGTCATCGGGATCATCCAAAGTCTCCAAACAGAGCCCATCAAGAGGGCAGAAGGGATCCGTAGGGACATTTGGTGATTCAAGGTGGTAAGTTATCATTAGGCAATACTCATCATCGTCGAATGAACTAACTGTTCCAAAGCCAATACCACTTGTAGGATTATTTTTAATTTTTGTTTTCCAAATGTTTTCGTGGTATCTGGCTTGACCTTTAGTCCATCGGTATGGTACAGAACCTTTAAAGAAAGTATTCTTCACACAAACAGGGAAGTAGCCGAAAGGTAATTCCATTAATTCATTAAAATCTGCCTCCTCAAGGGTTACATCACCTTCATCCCTTGCGGAGGAGGAGCCAGGAAAGAATTTCTGGACTTTCTTTACTTCACCATTCAAGTTGGGGGCCACTTTAACTTCTAACCCAGCAATCCTGCCAGCTGACAGTGGGGTCAGAGAAAGGGCCTCAATCCTCCTACTGAGCTTTTCGTACATTGTCAATTCAGGCTCGTCACTTTTCACCTTTGCAACATCTTCCTCAATGTCACTGTCATCGTCCAAAGTGAGATCGAATTTTGGAGAAGTATTTGTATTCTTATAACGGAGGGAGAAAGCAACACCTCGGTCCTTGGACTCAACATCGGAATCAGATTCCAAATCGATATGAACAGGTGTTGTTCTCCTCTCTGAGGGAATACGGCCTCGACCTCGTGCCCTTAAAGCCATCCTCCCACCTCTTTGAGGTAATGCATTTGGAGGCCTAAGGATAACGATGTCGGAGTCGTCTTCACTACTCAATTGTATCATTTCTTGCTCAATATATTTTCCTTTTTCTTTCATTTGATCGGAACTTTGTCCAATCGACTTCTCCTCGATTCTGATCTCTAGCTTGGAACGGGACGAGGACCCTTTAGGAACAAAGTATGTAGCATCTTCGTAGATCCCGATTTCTTGAATAGAAAATGGTTGCAAATCACCCTTAATCACATGTTCAATGCCATCTCGTTGGTATTTGATGCATTGGTGAAGGGTAGATGGGACCATTCTGTATTCATGAATCCAAGGTCTACCTAAAAGGGCATTAAAGGACGTGGCCGAATCAATTATATGAAACTTAGCTTCAGTTTTCAAGCCTGCTATTACTAAAAGTAAAGTGATTGAACCCAAGGCCCTCTCACCCTGTTCATTGAACCCACGAAGCACCAACCTGTCGGTTGAAAGCTTGCTAGTATCAACTCTGAGGTATGCGAGGGTCTTTATGTTCATTATATTGACCGATGCACCCGGATCAATGAGGACTCTTGATAACTTAAAGTTTCCCACATCTACAGTAATGTAGAGGGGACGATTATGGTCAGCAGTTCTCAAGAGCATATCTTCGTCTGAAAAGGTAACTCCGGGAACCTCCTTGAAGTAAAGTGCCTTATCTTCTGAAGTTGCAGCCAACTGAGTCAAGCAAATCTCGGGGTCGAGAAGTGCTTTAATTAAAGACTCCCTCATTTCTTTGGAAAGAAGGAGGGCGTCGTAGATGCTTAATTTTGCTGGCAACTTCCTAAGATGGGCTAAAACATTGTAATCAACCTTGGGAATGACAGACTCAAAACCCGGAGGAATTAATGGAGAGTCTGACTGTTGAGGGGAATGCGGATTCAGATCTTCGAAGGGAATTTGCTTGCCTTTCTCTTGAGGGGGGAGCCTAGGGGGTAAGACTTTACCGCCACGGAGTTGCACCTGCTCGATATCCTCGGGAGGGCAAATTAGGGCAGTGTCTACACACACCATAGGCGTCGGGTCATCATCTCCCGACAGCGAGTCAGAATCTGAAAGCTCTATCAAGATAGGATTTCCTTGAAAATTGATTTGAGGGAAATCACTTTCTGATAAGGCCTCCGACTCGACCTCTTCTTGAATAGCTGGTTTGGGAGGATCAATTTCTTTAATGTTGAGAGTTTCTTCACAAGAACTTTTATTTAAGACAGGAGAGTCATCAATTTGCATTTCATTCTCATGGCCAATCATCAAGACAGAAGCAGAAGGATGTTTTTTATTCATCTTCTGACCCTTTGCCTTTGATGGGGCAAAGTAAAAGTCAGATAACAAAAGAGGGGAAAGGGTCTTAACACCCCCATCCGCCATCCTAATACATCTCTCATCTACACACTTCCTCTCTACAAAATCAACTTCTTTTTCTTTAAAACATTTGGCAGTAGTTCCTGTGACTACTGGAGAGGAAGGTGGCTCAACATCCTCCTGCGAAGCGTCCAGGTCAACCTCCCACACCGGATCCTGGGCTATCGTAGTTAGCTGTTGAGAAAGACGAAAAGACTTGTTAATCGACTTTTTAAGTGCCCGGGACAAAGCGACGTCCCAACCATCTTCAATAAAACAAGGAAGGTTAAGAGAGTTACCTGAAATGGTCTTAATGGAAGCTTTTTCTGGATCAACCAAGTATTCCTTAGGAATTATGATGTTACCTTGGGTGTAGTTCCTCTCAAGCCAGTCTTTGAACACAACACAGTCTTCTAGAGGGTGACTAAGCATCCGGTGGTATGGACAGTACTTGGGATCATCTTTCTTACTTTCATCCTCAGGCCTCCTAGCCTCTGGCAACTGAAAATCTGGTTTCTTTAATAGACTCCTGAAAATCTTCTTAACTGACTCCCTTTTAAATGGATATGGTTTTGCCAATCTCTCTCTAAAAGGTACAGGGTCTCTGGTGTACTGAGGAGTAACCTGGAAAGGCTGTCTCTGAACTGGCTGTGGTGGCGGTGGTGGAGGAGCACTAGGCTGACTGACCATTGGCCTCTTTCCTTTGTCAACTGCTGACACTACCGCCTTTTTCTCAAATGTCTTAACCAATCTAGGACCCTTCTTATCTTCAGACTGCTCCCGTAGGAATGGCATCCTATGAGCCTCTTCCTGCAAATTGCTAGCCTTATTAAGAAGCTTCTCAAAAGTTTTAATAGTGAAACCCTTCAGGAGAAAAGCAACAGGGCCGTGAATGTTCTTAAGAAGTATTTCCACTGCATGTTGCTCTTGCAACTGGGGTTCACACTTCATCGAGAGGTTTCGCCACCTCAAGATGTACTCAACCAGAGACTCTCCCGGCTTTTGCTTTTCAACAACCAAATCGCCCACAGTGGTTCGTTGTTGTGCTCCAGAAAATCTTTTGAGGAAAAGGTTTTCTAAATCACAGAAAGTTCTTACTGAACCATTGGGCAGATCTGCGTACCACTCGAAAGCAATGCCGGATAAGCTACTTACAAATTGGCGAAAGAGTAGAGCATCAGACCCTCCCGCATTGCAACAACTTGCTCTGAAGTGGGCCAAATGCTGTCTCGGGTTTTCAACTCCAGTGAAAATCTTAAAAGTTGGTGGCACAAAGCCCTTTGGGTAGGGAACTGAATCATATTCTTCGGGGTATGGTCTACCCTTTGGAATAGATGCAGTTTCTTGTGAAAAGGCTAAGGCCTCCCTTACCTGGTCCTCGATCAGTTGCTTAATATCCTTCTGAGGCAAAGTTGGAGGAACAGGGAGAGCTGTAGGTGGGGCTGGAGATGTCTCTAATAGGCAAGGAGGGATCACTGGTGCTGACTCGGGAGGCTTGGGATTGGATTCTGTCTTCTTAACTCTTTCCACAATCTCTCGAGCTGTTTGCTGAATTCTGAGTGAGTCCTGCTCTGACTTGTCGAATCTTTCTTGCATCTCCTTAACTTGTAACATCATGTTTTTCAGCTGATTCTCCAGATTTTTTATATACTCCTCATCCTTGGTCCTCACAGACTCATCTGAATCGGACCCAACAACGTGTGAATCATCGTCTTTGGTAGGCCTACGTTTGCTAGGTTCAGCCTCTTTGCTGGATCCTCTAGTTTCGACCATGGAGACGCTACCAACATGATCATCTGTGTCTCCTAGGAGGTCATCCAGGTCTGGATCAAAGGTTGCTACCTCTTCCTTCTTGTACAGAATGTTTCTTATTTCTTGTACTACCTCCCCAATTGGTCTGTCCCCAATAGACTCAGGATCGAGGGGTAAGTACCCTTTGTAAGCAGCTATGTCAAAGAGTTCTTCCTTCTCTAGCGTATAAATTATCTCAGTAAGCTTCGGATTAGGATCTAATTTTGGCTCTGTGGTTGGCTCTTCTTCTTCTAAATTGAGATCCAGGTCAATTCCCTCCTCCTCGACTGTCCCAAAATCGGTAGTCAGAAGAGTGGCGTTCTCTACAAGGAGAGGGGCACGTACCTCAGGAGGTGAAGCAGGAGCTTGTAGGGAAATAGCTCCTACATCTGGTAAGGTAAGGTCCTCGGACTCCGGTGTAGGAAGCCTAGGAATGACACATAGATCAGTGCAATCAGCAACTGGACCATCAACCGGAATTACTGCTAAATCAGGAGTAGGACTTGCTCTAGTAACACCATCCACTACAACAACGGAAGTGCTAGGTTGAATGCCCCTCAACTCAGTCAAAACTGGAGAAGGTGTTGTTGTAACCCGTTGGAGTTGGAGAATGAACTTAGGAGTTCTTGGAGGTGGTGGTAAGTTCTCCAACTTGGTCCTTTTAGGAACATATTTCTTCTCAGGAGACTTGGGCCTCTTTCCCTTAACATCCAAATGTTTTAGCGCTTCATTTTCCTTAGGGTTAACAATCATTGAGGCCAACCTCACAGGTTTGGGAGGGGGTACCGGGGGTCTACCATGAGGATGGCGGCCTCTCTCGGACCCAGTCAACACAATACCCTCCGTTTTGGAAGAAGGAGGGCGTGGCGCCCAGTGATATCCATCCACTAGCACCGAAGTAGCAGGCTGTCTAACATATTTCTTGTTTCTCCTAACATGTTGTGGAGTTAGGTTCTTAGCCTCAGATGCCTCTTCTTTCAACACTTCCTTCTGGAAGCGATGGGAGATCACTCCCTTCAGCTGACTCAAATACTGCTCTTTGGTCTGTCCAGATTGTGCAGCACAGGTGTGAATTATATTCCTTAGTGCTCTAGTCTTCTGCAGATGTTTCTCTTTTGAAGTTTTCTTAGTCGAGTAGTCGACTGGGCATGGTGGGGAACGGGCTATCCTAGATACCCTCTCCTCCCCTTGAGCAGAAGCTAAGGGGAAAAAGCGACTCCCTTTCAGAAGGGGAGAGGATGCAGGAATAGGTAGTTCCTCACCAGCCTCAGGCTCTACCTGAGCTAAGGTCTTAAAAGGCACAATCCTTTTGGCCTTGGAGATCCTCTTTCTAAGTCTCCTTAAGTAATTCTTCTTCTGATTCTTAGTTGCAAAGGTAAGCCCAGAACAAGACCCTTTTTCAAAAACAGATTTGACCTCAGTAGGGATCTCAACAACTGACTCAGGCAACTTTGGTGTCTCAATCTTAACAGGTGCAACAGAAGTAGCTCCCACAATCAACTCAAGCTCAGGGGTGGGATTCTTGGTGGCATCCAACTTGACTACCTCTTGTCCATCCATGTAAAACTCAAGAGTGTCAAAGCCTAATCCAAAAACAACAGTTCTCCCTAGGTCATTCACAGTCGAAGAGAGCTCACGGTCAAAGGTAAAGATCAACTTGCCAGCCATCGGATATTTTCTGAAAATTAAAGAATGGTTTGAAATTAGATTTCTTGAAGAAGAAGTGTTTGTCATTTTAAAACTTAAAGCTTGTAGGATAATCCCAACCTCCCAACACATATTGAATGGTAGAAAAATTCAACACATGTTAGGGAGATAAAGAGACTAAGTACATGCCAAAAAAAAAATCAACATATGTTAACCCACACAATAATCTTATGAGGTAACATATGAGGTTTTGGAGTAAAAGGGTTTTGGATTTTGTTTTGTTTGGTTTTTTTTTGTTGAAAGAATTTGAAGTTTGAATGATTTGAGACGGATTCTTCTTATAAGATCCAAAATGCAACGGACAGAGTTTCCCCTTGCCCGAAGGCTTATGGAACTATAAGAAAATCCCTAGTAAATTCAATGGTTTAGCCTCTTTATTCTTGAAAGTCGGAATGGTAAAGAGGTTAAGACTAGTGTATCTCAAATCTTCAAAAGTCTTTTCCTTTCAATTTCAAAAGAGGTATTTTGAAAGCGGCATTATTAACATATATATATTTTTTTAACGAACATTTGGAGGTAGAACCTCTCTCTTGATGTTTTAAGTTATTCTAGATGTTGGCCACACTCACCCAAGGGGGAAATGGATTGAGAGGCCAACGGAAGAAAGGTAGTTAAGACTACCGATGAAACAAAATTTCATTCTTATTAAAGATAGAGAGAGAGATTGGTCCCACCGGGCGTGCCATTTTTTTGTTGGTGGAATTTTGAAAACAGGTTTTGAAAAAATATTAGTTTTCTTTGGGGATTTTAAGATTAAGGTTGAGTTCTAATTCTAAGGTCGAACCAACTCGTTAGAAAGAATATATCACCCCGGGGGACGAAGATAAACCTTCATAACGGTGTTCAGGCTTAGAATTATGTAAACACATCTTGAATATTATGATCGGGTTCTAAAGAGAACTTCATATGGCCCCGAGGGAACAAAGTAGAGTTCAACTAAGTACCCAATTACAATATCCAAGAAGTATGATCGTCGCATTCACATCCAAAGCCTTATCGAAGAAGGATGTATCTCCCCAAAGGGAAATGACACCATTCTACGATAATTCTTCTAATGCAACGACGACGATCATTCTTTAACTTTTCCCAAAGAAATCTAGTGAAGTTTTAAAATCAATTTTAAAATCAGGTGTGTGGGGTTCCAAATCTCCTACGAGCGCAAGCCCTCGTAGTTAATTACATCGTAGGGAGACAAAGTCCCCTACGAAAACTCTCGATTAGAATAAGAACGAAATTTTGTTAGATTTTCTAGGAGTGATATCAAAGTATGAATAGAATTATTGGAAAAGATCAAGAGGGAATGGATCAAAATTGAGCAGTTATTAACAGATTCAAAGGATGAGAGGTAGGGGACACTTTGAGATTCCAGAACCATCCGGAAGTGTCCCAACTTAATCTAGGTGTTAGGCTTTATGTTTTAGGATTAAAAGAAAATTTTAATTAGAGTTGAGCATTTTATTAGAAATTTGGGATTATATTCCCGAAATTTGGGGTCTTATAATCAAAGATCTGCCCCGGATCCTAAATCTATTTTGGACACTGGACCACAGTCGTCCGATCCTAACTAATGCAGTGCAAGGTCTGGACTTACCCCGGCCTGGATTGGGGAGCCAGCTAACCACCTAATCGATTTAAAATACATGAATCCGGTCTTTTTATGAAAGAATGGTAGGGACGTTGTAATTAAAGTTTTTGAAGAGTTGGGGCCGACATCTAGAGATTCTCCTATTTGGCCCCTTTAACTTATGTCGGGTGATAAAATGCTAAGGACTATGAATTTAAAATTTAGACTCTTTAATTTGTATCTAATGCAATGCATGCTGGTTAACAACCTCAAATCAAATATGCTTGAAGATTTTAAAAACAGGCTTATAAAATAATTTTTTAGAAGACTGGGCTTCCCCAGGTCCGGCACCTCGTCCTCATAGGTCAGACTATCCGGACTCTACCCGCAGGCGGGGAAGGGTCTAAAGCAAGGAAAGAAGAATGCAAAAATATGCATGCGACCCTGGGGTCGATCCCCGGCTAATTCCCTAGATTCGTTATCTTTCTATGTTGTTTAGACTCACTAAAATTTTAGACTTTTAAAATTATGAGTAGAAAAGTTTCACACCCTCACGAGCCTCACGTATCCAGGCGAAAACAAAGAGCGGCATGCAATCGCCAAAAAAAATAGTAAAAACAAGTAATCCTAGAGGCAATCAAATCATCACATCAAATATAAATTAATTAATAAATGTCCATAGGCAGAATTGCCTTGCTTATTACAAACCAGAATATTGCAGAAAGTAAAGTGGCCGGGCACCACTGACAACAACCCGGATTCTAAACCTAGTAACGACGCAAGTTATTTTGAGTGGGATACTCTCAATCTTCAAATCTTCAAATCTTCAATTTCATTCTTCTTTGGACTCCTTTTCTTCAATCTTCTTGGAATCTTCGTAGTAGATTACCCAAATGGATAAGAGGGCACTTCCCTCTAAGGGGAAGGCCACTCTTTCCTCTTTGGGTAAGGAAGAGGTATGATCCAAATTTGGATTTCCAAATGGAAAAGGAGTGTTCCCCAAAGGGGTATCCTTTCCTCTTTGGAATCCAAGCTTTGGATCTATGTATCCCAAACTCAAACTTAACTTTCACAACACTTAACAATTATACAAATTACATTGATATCAAAATAAAAATCTAGACTCACCTGCAAGGTTATCCTAAGCAATTAATATAAATAAAGCAGTTATTCCCAAGCAGTTACATATGAGCAGAAAAGAAAGTAAACACACTGGCCACGCTCTTTTTATGATTTGGGGGCTTTAGCAGCTGAAGCACCTGTGCAAAGAGTTTATAATATTTATGCATTTTTTTTTGATTTGCCCCCTTTTTATATTGCCCTGCATGAGCGTGGCCACCTGCAGAAAACTGTGTCAACATCCAGATCGTACCTAACCTAAGGGTAATCTAGTCGCCAAACACATCAATCCATCCACAGAGTACAGAAAAAGTAAGCAGACATAGCAAAGCAATTTCATCCACAACATGCAGTGAAAACTACGAAAAATCCGGCACACAGCAGTAAAGTAAACACCGGCCTAACCTAGATCTAGAGTTGGTTGTCCTAGCACAACATCTAAAGTGTGTGTGAAAGGTAGTGTGGCGGGGGTATATCCTAAGTTGGGTGATTAATTAAAGTTATCTAAAAGTCTGAGTTTGTTAAGGCTTAAAAGGGTATTTAGATTAAAATTTAAGTATTAGTAGATTAAGAATTTTAATTAAACATGTTTTAAAAGTTAATTGATTACTACCTTTGTTTCACACCGAGGCCGTGAAGTTTATTTCACCTTCCTTGGGGCTAAGCTAATAGCCTCGTAGGCCTGGGTTACCCAGTAGCAATCGGGGTTGATTAAGTTATTTAAATTGGTTGGAATTAAAAGAGTGGATTAATATTAAAATGAGTTAATTACTGATTTTTAAAGTTGATTAATTTAAGTTTGCCATTAATTGATTCGTGGCGTTGTGCCACCAGGCTCGAGGAACCAGCCTCCTTAGGACACTTAGCCCCGCAGCCCGGAGTAGTCCAGCCGATAAACCAAATTAATGTAATTGAATTAGAGACTTTTAAAAATGTTAAATAATTAAAAGGTTAATCCATTTTAAGGTTTGACACCCTTTAGAATCCATTCGTGGCGTTGTGCCACCAGGCTCGAGGAACCAGCCTCCTTAGGACACTTAGCCCCGCAGCCCGGAGTAGTCCAGCCAATAAACTTCAACTTTAGGGTGGTTGTTGTGTTTTAAAGGATTTGTTAAGTGTTTTGGACATTAAACCAATATTTTCTGAATTTTAGAATGATTATGAGTTTTATGAATTTTTGAATATTTTAATGATTTAATTAAGGGGTTGAAAAAAATTGACTTTTTGATTAAGACCAAATTCTGAAATGTTTGTATTTTATTAAAATACTAGACCTTACTACGATCAGTTAGAAGGTAGGTACGTTAAAATCGGATTTTTCTACATTTTATTACAAAGGTTTGAAGTTTTGAACTAGTTTTGACTTAAAGTTGACCGATTTGTTGACTGTTTAAAATATTGCAAATTCCTGGAATTTAATATTTTTAATAAATACTAGACATCAATATGAGTTGAATGCAAGTGAGTTTGGGTAATTTGGATTTTTCTAGAATTAGTTATGGATTATTGAAGTTTGGGCATTTTAATGAGTTTTGGGAATTTCTTAATTAGAAGGCCTCTTTTGTGATTTTGCTTCAAACAAGTTCCCAACTTCTTGAAAACACCTCCAAAGGTCAGAAATAACCTAAGGAGGGATCCCCAAGTGTTTGGGAAATTTTTGGATTTTTATATTATTATTAATTAATTATCTTAATTACATATTGGTTTTCACTTAAAATTAAATTAGGGTTTAAATTGCTGTCAAATCAAAGGGCTTTTAATTATCACAGATTAAGGACTGAATTCTGGTCAGTTTGAGGGTTTACATGTAATTTTTGGATTTAAATTGGATTTATTACAATTTTTTAGAAGTTTTAAAGGCTTAATTAAGGGTTTAAGACTTAGAAAACTAATTAGGGGACCTAATGACCTCAAAAATTAGTGAAAATTTCTCTAGGGGCTGAGGATGTCACTAAGTTCAAATGTTCAAAGTTTCAACTAAAGAGGAGGTGAATCCTAATTATTGAAATTTTTCTAAGTTTTCTATACATGAGTCCTTAATTATTGTCCTTAAATATGTCACTAGTTTTGATGGACTTGAATCAATGTTTGAACTAACCCTCATACTCAATACATAAGGCATGCATGAATCACATAAACACATTCAACACCTAAATCTAGGAGAGCCTTAGACTAAGTGGTGTGTGCACCTTAAACATGCAATTAACTAATTAACATAATTAAGACAAAATTAGTGAATAATCAAGGAATGATTATTCACTAATCATCCCCTTCATTTCTATTCAAACATGCTTAATCAACATTTAAGATCTCAAATGACTCTTAAACACTTAAGGATTTACATATATATATATAAAATTTCAAAATATATATTAAAATACATAAATATAAATGAATTTATATATATAAATAGAAATATATATATTATAAAATGATTAAATATATTATCAAAATACATGTTAATGGGTTGAAGGATCCACTGATCTCCATAGAAGTTTGGAAATAATAAAATATATTTCTTGTATTTTTTTTTTTAAATACTTAATATTTAATTAAATATAAAGAAAGGATGAAAATACTCCAATAATTCAAAATACCTTCAAAACTTATTCAAATAATACTGAAAATTTTTCTGGAGACCAGCCATGCATTCAACAACATGCATGCCAAATTTCAGATAAAAATAATTTATATATAATTAATTAAAAATGAAATACATATTTCTGTATTTCTTAAATTACCAGTAAAATAATAGTCAAAATAAACTGATTTTATTTTTAAAATAAACTAGATGAAATTCTGAAAAGTTTGATATATTATACTTAATTTTTGGTTATATATTTGATTTACTATGATTTATTTAAGTTTCAGCAATTAAAACTAATTAAAACTCATTATTTTTTAATTAAATGGCGGCGGTCAGACACGCGGCGCGCTAGGATTGGCGGGATCGAAACCGCGCGGCGGCGGGGACACGCGTCGGCCGCTGGCCGTTTCACGCGGTTTTCACTTAACCACGTCAGCGGCGCGTAACAGCCGTTGGATTAACCGCGGGTTCGATCCAACGGCTGAGATCAGATCCCGCGGTCTGATCTCACCAGGAGAGGATCAGACGGCGGAGATTCGATCCCGCTATTCCGAATAGACGACCTAGATCTCGCCGGACGACTGATCGAACGAGAGATCGAATGCGCGGTCGGATCAAACCGCGGAAAGGCTCGATCTGGACCGTTGATCGAACGATCAACGGTCCAGAAAACGTACACTCGCCGGAGACCGTGAGTGACGCCCTAGAAAACATATTTCGCTTCGTTCTCTCGATCGGATCAATCATTTCACTTAAAATTTTAAACATAGATTAAGGACATGAACAGAAATCATGGGGAATAGTTTGTTTTAGCTAAAACCCTAAAAGCGTAAAGCTATTTAGACCTAACTAATGTGACCTAGATCTAGGGTTTTAGGGAGTTATACCGTTAGATCTTCGAAATTTCTGGATGGTTGAGCTTGTAGATTGTCCAAGTGAAGATTCCCAGCGAAAATCCAAGCTCGAACGCGTCTGGATCGGCTGCTATGGGCTTGAGACGGTCTAGGTGGTGGTTTCGCCGGAGAACTCGCCGCCGGTGACGTGCAACCACCTGGGTTTTGTAGTGGGAAGGTAGAGGAGGCCCTGGAGATTCAAAACGAACTAAGAGTTCGATCTGGGAGGCTAGGGTTAGTGAGAGAGGCTGCTTTGATCAATCATCCTCAAAAGTTGCCTTTCTCCCTATTCAAACGAGCTGGGCTAGATTGGATGGCTAGGATCGATGCAGGGGCTCTCCAGATGATGCCACCTGTCCCTGGGAAAGCTGGAAGGCTGCGGAAAGGGCTGGACAAGCCAAGCTCCTATTGGGTGGACTTGGGATGAGTGAGAGGGAACATTGCCTAAATAGCCTAAGCCAGGCCCTTGGAGCAGCTTAAGACAGGATTAGTTAGGGAAATAAAGCAAAAGGAGACTTTTAGGCATGTGATATAAGGAGGAAATAGGGCTTTGACCATGAAAATAGGGTTTAAGGGGGAATTGACCACTTTGACCGGTCAACTGGTCAATGGGTGCTGATGTGGCATGAAGGGAAATAGGGGCAGCCAATGGGAGAGCTTCCAAGCCTAATCTCACACTCCTTGAAGTTAAATATAAGGTTTGACCAATTCAAGGAGGGATTTAGGGCTTTGTTGACTTGGTTTGACCAGTCAACCAGGTCGAGGTTAGTGATGTGGCACTTAAGGAGGGAGAGGGATATTTGAAATGGTTCAATCAAGGGTCAAAGGTCAAAGTCAAGGCTAGAAAGGATGGGAGCAAATGCCACCACAATTTTGACCAAGGATTTAGGGTTGACTTGGTCAAACCAAGTTGGGTTGAGCTCAAAATAGGTTTAGAAATGTTCAAGGCTTTGAATGGAATGATTTTAAGAGTTTGAAGATATTGATGTGGTTAAACGGGTTGGAATGGTTCATTTGAAACCTTAAGGGTTCATTGGGTCAAACCATGTTGACTGGGTCAACTAGGTTGACCCAATGGGTGAGGCTGGGCTGGATAAATTCAAGATGATGTTTGGAAGCCATTGGAGGTGGTCTCCAAGTCTAGAGAGGTCAATTGGGTCAAAACCCCTATTTGAACCCTTAAGGGTCTTCTTGGGTCAACCCAGTTGACTTGGTCAATCGAATTGACCTAGGAGCTGGGATTGGATTCAACAGGTTTAAAATGATATTTGAAACTTGCTGCAAGTGATTGCATTCAATTTGGAGTTCATTTGGTTTAAAAAAGCATGTTTGAGCCCCACAGGGGTATTTTGGTCACTTTGGGCTCATGACCACTAAGGGCTAAAATGAGTCCAGAAAGTTTCAGTTTACTGCTCAACATATCAAGATTAATGGTCTGGAATTGATTAGAAGCTTTGGTGAAAGTTCTAAGGTCAAAATCTTCAAGGCCAAAGGTCCAGTGGCATAGGCTGTAAATATTTGAAGGTTTTACAGCCTTTGGATTTTGATTTAGACTCTGGGGCTAGAGACCTCAGAATGGGCTCAAATTTGAGGGGTAACCTCTAGAGACATGTCCTATCACTTTGCAAGTGGTAGACTTTGAATCAGAGGTCATTAAACTGGGTTTCAAAGTATTTGAAAATTCAATGAAAAAGGTCTTTAGGACAGGGCCCTAAGGCTTAGGATTTGGGTTTGGATTTCTGGATTTGGAATGGATTTTAAGTTTGAAAGATTAATATTGAAGTATTCAAATCATTAACAATCATGTGGTGATTGTTAATGAATGGATAGGGTCAAAGTTAGATCAAGGGTAGGCTCAAAGTCAAAGTTGAAGTTTGAATTGTCAAGTAGATTGGATCAAGGTTTGGATGTGGTTGAAGCTTAGATTAATTAGAATTTGGATTGAATGAAGTTTGAGATTTGAATTGATCAAAAGTAGGAATTGATTTGATGTTAAAGTTGATCAAAGGTATGGGATTAATTTGAGGTTAGAATGGATCAAAGGGATGGGATTGATTTGAAGTCTGGATTGATCCTAGGATCTAGAGGAGTCCTAGGATTTGGATATGGAAGAATCCTAAGCTCTAGAGTAGGCCCTAAGGTTTTGGCTCTAGAAGGATCCTAAGGTCTAGAATAGGCCCTAAGGGCTGGCTTTAGGAAAGGATCTGGATTCTGGAAGGGTTTTAGTGACCTCATACAAAAATGAGGTCAACAATATGTTTGAATGGAAAATAATAATTATACAATAATCCATTAAGATAGTAAGAAGCAAGAAAAAAAAGTAATTATCAAACTTTGCCTAACAAAAGCAAATATGACCTCAAAATACGTGGTATGCTTGACATATCAAAGAGGCGTTCAATCCCTCCAATATAGACTAGAAGGAAATTGATAAAGGTCAAACCTTGCAAAGGGGGTCAACTACACAACGTAGAAGACATGGAAACTAAAAACATTGACTTAATTTCAAGGTAAAGTTTTAATTCCAATCTAAAGACGCAGCTTGAGCAGATCAACCTGCAAGAGAAAGATGAATAAGGAAAACAGAGAGGAAGAAGAAGAAGGATTTTACTATAGCAGGTGATATCTTTCTCTTAACATTTCATACTAATGAATACACATATATAGAGAGGGAATAGGAGACAACATCTGCAGAAGCCGTTGGCTACAGGGAATAAGGCAGACAATATATCAGTTGTAGTGAGTGGTCCTCACGGTAGTGGAGACAGAAATAATGAGTGCTAACAGCCCCCCTCAAGTTGATCATCCAAAGGTTGGATGGTTAACTTGGTTCTTAACTATTGAAATCTAGAAGTAGGCAATGATTTAGTTAATATATCAGCCGGCTGATCAAGCAAATGAATGTGAAGAACCTGAATGGCAGAGGACCGAAGATGATCACTAATAAAGTGATAGTCTAACTCAATGGGTTTTGTCCGGGCATGAAAAATAGGATTATGAGCTAGAGCAATAGCAGATGTATTATCGCAATAAATGGGTGTTGCAACTATTTGAGGTGCTTGAAATTCATGGAGAAGACGTCGCAACCAAAGGACATCAGAGGTGGCAGCGGACAGAGCACGATATTCAGCCTCCGTGGATGACTTTGCAACAGTTGTTTGTTTCTTAACTTGCCAAGAAATCAGATTTGGACCAAGAAACGAACAAATACCCGTAACAGATTTGTGATCCAGTTTACAGCAGCCCAATCAGCATCAACATATGTAGGAAGTTGCAAATCTCCAGTGCAAATGGGTAACCTGAAGTGTAGAGTTCCCTTAATATAACGAAAAAGTCATTTAAGGAGAAGGAAATGCTGATTGGTAGGATTGTGCATAAATTGGCAAATGTGATTTGTAGCAAAAGCAATATCCGGCCGTGTGACAGTGAGGTACATAAGAGAACCAGCTAATTTGCGATACAATGTGGGATCAGAGAATAATTGATCAGCATCTGAAATTGATGGTACTTTGAGAGTAGTTAGTGTTGATACAAGTTGTCAATCAGTTTAGCCAAACATATGCAGCAGATTTTCTGCATACTGAGTCTGGTGAAGAAACAGACCGTGGGTTGTTTTCTGAACCTGAATCCCGAGAAATGTGGATATGGAGCCAAGTTCTTTTAGAGAAAATTCAGCGTTGAGTTTTTGTAGAAGAGCCTGTATAGTTGATGAATCATTCCCGGTGAGTGGCAAATCATCAACATAAATTAGTAGATATAGCATTATCTGGTCTCGGTTGTAAATGAGAAGTGATGGATCTGATTTGCTAATTGTAAACCTAAAAACCTTAAGAGAAAAAGTGAGTTTATCAAGCCACTATCGTGGGGATTGTTTGAGTCCATATAAGGACTTATGTAATTTGCATACATAATATGGAAATTGTTCATCAACAAATCCTTGTGGTTGCTTCATATACACTGTGTCAGGTAGATCACCATGTAAAAATGCATTGGAGATGTCAAACTGTAGCACCAGCCATCCTCGGGTAAGAGCAATGGTGAGAAGAAGGCGAACAGTTGGCATTTTGGCAACTGGACTAAAGGTCTCCTTGTAATTTATTCCATATTCCTGAGCAAAACCTTGAGCTACAAGTCGAGCTTTGTGAGTGGATACTTGGCCGGTTGGAAGCAATTTAGTTTTGAAAAGCCATTTACAGCCGAGGACAGGACTGTTATTTGGAGGAGTTAAAGACCACGTGGACTGTTGTTGAAGAGCAAGAAATTCTTTGGACATGGCAGCCCGCCAGTGGGGGTATTTGCTTGATTTAGTATATGTGATAGGAGTGGGATTGTTATGAGTGACGACAGATTAGTCAAAAACGATTTTGGGTTTGAGATGGGCTGTCTTGAAACGGGTTTGCATTTGGTGAAGGGAAGGATTTGGAGGTTGTAAATGAAGTGGAAGAGGAGTTGTGACAGAGGTAGTTGAAGCAGTAGAGGGAGAACTGGGTGGTATGGGAGGTGAAGGTATAAGGGAAGAGTTGGTTTCAGGTAGAGTATTTGTATCTGATGAGGTAGAAGAAATGGTGGAGGTGGGAATTAACAGTAGAGGAGTAGGAATAGGAGTAGTGTTTTCAGATTGAGATGAGATAGGGGTATGATAAGGAAAATGATTTTCATGAAACACTACATGGCGGGAAATGTGAATTTTATGCGTTTTAAGATTATAGCAGCGGTACCCTTTTTGGGAGGAGGAATAGCCAAGGAATAGACAGTCTTGCAAGCGAGGTTGAAGTTTATGTGCAGTAAGAGGTTTGAGCCAAGGATAGCACAAACAACCAAAGATTTGTAGATGATTGTAGTGAGGTAGTTTTCCATGAAGAATTTGATAGGGAATTTTAAGGTTGCAAGCCTTAGTGGGAAGACGATTTATAAGGTAGTTTGCAGTTAGTAGTGCTTCAGCCCAAAATATATTTGGGAGATGAGCATCATGAAGCAGAGTTCTGGTAATGTCAAGAAGATGACGATTTTTTTGTTTATCTAAACCATTTTGCTTGGGTTTATAAGGACAAGTTTGATGATGAGTGATATCATGGGATGCAAAATAATTACTAAAGTTATTATTTGTGAATTCACCGCCCCCATCGGAGCATAGAATTTTGATTTTTGTATTGAAGAAGTTGTTAATTAAGTTGTTAAAGTGAGTAAATTTTAAAAAGGTCTGATCTTTTGAATGCATTAAATAAACTCAACAAAAACGAGAATATGTATCTGTAAAAGTAACAAAGTAATGATATCCATTGATAGATACGATGGGGGAGGTCCCCAAACGTCAGTGTTAACTACAGAGAAGGGTGTAGACGCAGTAGTACTACTAGGAATAAATGGTAACTTGTGGCTTTTACCCACATTACATGAACGACACAAGAAAGAACTAGAAGGAATACATATAGAATGTACTAGTTTAGCTAAAACTTGTAAAATGTGATGGTGAGGATGACCAAGGCGAGTGTGCCACGGTGAGTTTCTCGATTCGGTGATGATATTAAGAGCAGTTAGAGTAGTCTTGGTTGTGGTAGTGAAGATGGAGTAGAGTCCATTACGAGTTCAACCACGAAGGAGGATTTAATGGTCCACTCGATCCTGAATAGTAAAATCATGAGCATCAAAGGAAATTGAACAATTATTGTCAGCAGCCAATTTATGAATGGACAACAAATTATGTGATAAGGCAAGAACGTGAAGGATATTTTGAAGATAAAGCTTACGAGGTGTATTTGGTAGAGGTAGAAGTCCTTGTCCTTGGTGTTGAATCGGTAATGAGCTTCCATTAGATATTGACACAGTATCAGATCTGGCATATACAGTTGGTTGTTGAAGAGTTTGAGAATCAACAGTAAGGTGGCTTGTTGCACCAGAGTCTAGTATCCATTCAGCAATGGGGTTGTTTTGATACTGAGTGAACAGAGCACGGCTTGGCTCCGACGAAGGGGTTGAGTATCGATACCAACAATTTACAGTAGTGTGTCCATTCTTAGCATAGATTTGACAGGTGGGATGGGTATTTGGTGTAGTAATCTGAGGACGAGCGACATTGTTTTGCTGTTTTGAGCTTTGTCCTCTCCCTCTAGTATTAGCGCAGCTGCCTTGTCCTCTGTTCTGCCTGCCACGACTAGAATAAAAGGCTATGTTATCAGATGACGATGGGGCATCCCGTCGCAGTTCATTTTGTATGTTTATCTCTTCACTACACATAAGAGAATACAGTGTCTCCAGGCTTATGGGGAGTTGAGATGTGCGAATGGAGCTTTTAAAAGGATTATAAGGTGCAGGCAAACCGTTAAGAATGTACATCAATATGTCTTCGGACTCCACATGGGATCCTGCTGCAGCTATGTTATCAACAAGTGTCTTCACTTGAGCAAGATATTGAGTCATTGTTGAATCTCTCATCTGGATATTGTGTAGCTCATTTTTGAGCTGGATCACGCGAGACCTATTGGTCGGCTGGAGTCTGCTTGCTAAAGTAATCCAAATTTCATGTGCAGTTGAGAGGTGAAGCACATAAGGAAGCACTGAGGGAGAGATTGTTGAGAACAATGCAGATACAAGATTCTGATCAACAAGTTGCAGAGTTTATAATCAGGATCGGTAGGTAGGCCATTGGGACAGACTTGTTGCCCAGTGAGATAGCCTTCAAACCCATTGGCCGCAAACAATTTTTGAATCTGTAAGCTCCATATTGCATAGTTCTCATTTGTGAGCTGCACACTGACAATGGATTTCAGATTAGACATTAAAAATTTTAACGGAGCAGGGATTGTGAACTCTGCCATTGATGCCGACAAAGATGAGGCTGGAGACGCTGCGACAGAGACGACAGGAGGGACAGTTGTTGAGGAGGAAGAGTCTTGATTTGCCATACTATTGCAGGTGAACTGTGCACTCTGATACCATAAAGACGCAGCTTGAGCAGATCAACCTGCAAGAGAAAGATGAACAAGGAAAACAGAGAGGAAGAAGAAGAAGGATTTTACTGTAGCAGATGATATCTTTCTCTTAACATTTCATACTAATGAATACACATATATAGAGAGGGAATAGGAGACAATATCTACAGAAGCCGTTGGCTACAGGGAATAAGGCAGACAATATATCAGTTGCAGTGAGTGGTCCTCATGGTAGTGGAGACAGAAATAATTAGTGCTAACACAATCAACACCAATTGTAAATTCAAGGCTTTGGCAATGGCAAGATCTCAGATCACTAAATCTGAAGCTTCAAATTCAATAATGATTCGATAGCTCTAACCTATCTTAACATCAAATTGATAACAAAGGTGCAACTCCAACATACTCACACAACATGATAACATGCTTTCAGGTAGCCGAATTTCCTGATCACACAACACTAATGTATGCCCCATTTGCAGCATATTTATCAATTTATTAGCAATATTCACCTTCAAGCGTCAGCCAATCCATGTCAAATTCTTACTCTGGAAATTCAGATATTAAACCACTTTTAAAAGGTACAAACTCTCAAAACAGAAAATTAAGAATTAGACTTTCCATTCCATCATTTTATAGCATAAAAAAGCCTCTGCTTTAAAGGCAGCTATCAAAACTTCTTACTAAGAGACAATCCCAACTTCTTGTCAAAAAAGTCACATTATAGTCCTTACATAAGTTTGTTTCTAGGTTGTAGCTCCTCCAGAATATTCAAAGTCCAAGGAGTAGTTAAAGTGGCGGGGGACCTGACTAAATTATGCTTCCATATGGATCTCATTTTTTGGCAAGAGATTCATCGAAGAATTACTACCAAATACTCAAAATCTCTAGGTGGAACTCACCATAAAGTGAACCTTGTGAAAGAATTCTATTTAGCGAAACGTTCCTAATTCACCAAAAATATGCAGGAAGTAGTGGGCTCCGAAAATTTGTACCCTAGTCTCTCTACATTTACAAGAGTTTTAACAGATGTTTAGGGACAAATTTTAAAAAAAATAGAGTAGATTCAAAATAAAATACTACCCAGAAATTTCATCATCGTTTTGTGAAAATTTTAATATTTGAGTTTAGGTTTTCCAAATGCAAACCCCTATAATTTATTACGCTTCTCGATGATGGGAGAAAACTTTTGATAAAGGCTAGTTGCTAGATAGACATTAAATATCCAAGTACATAATAGTTGCAAATCTGGTTTTTGGATTTGAAATTTATCACATTGCACTTAAAGTGGATGGTGGGGGAAAAGATAATAAATCTGATCAATAAGTCATGATTCCGTCATCTCGAGTCTACTAATTCAGAGAAAATAGTCAATTCAGCTTAACCAAAAGATTTTTATCGACACCCATAAGTTGATTCGTCCACGGGTACCTTGTAGAAATGGGGTGATTGTTTGTCTAAACTCTAAAGGGGAAAATTCAAGTCGATTTTAGCTCGCAAAAGACTTGATCAAGTATATCCTATAATTCATCACTCATGGGTATTAGTCATTAACAAACATAAAAAATAAATAATGAAAAAATAAAAAGTCATTGACAAACATACGGGCTTTAGGTGTGACTTTAATTTAATGGTTACTTTTTGTAGTAAAACATCATGTCAAAGAACCTTGGTCATTTAATTGTCATTTGGCAAGAAGACCGCCGGTTAGAGGATATGAGTCATATTCTTACTAGCAACAAGATATTAGCTATTTGTGAGTGAAGATTATTCTTAAATTTATTGCTCTTGATAAATGGCAGTGGTGGATAGATTTTTTCTTGAAGTTAGGTGTAGATTTCACTTGATTTTTTGAGCATTCGTAAATATTGAAAATTTGAATTTTATTGAAATTTAAGTCTCGAGTTAATGTGTAGATTTCACTTGATTTTTTGAGTATTCGTAAATATTGAATTTTTTAAATTTATTGAAATTTAAGTCTCGAGTAATTAACTTTAAAATATGGGAGTATTTCGAAATATATGATCCCCTTCAATTGAGATTTTTTGTCAACACGAACTTTATGAGATGGCATTAAAATCATTTAAAATATTTATATTTGCAGAATAAAATTTTGATTTTGAGAATTAACTTCTCAGATTAAGATTTACTGTCAACATGACAACATGGTCATCATAAATGATTTTAAATAAGTTTATTTTATTATTTGAACATTGTTACCTCTACCTATTTGCCAATAGACGACTGGGTTCAAATATCAATTTTGTGAATTTTTATATGAATGTTAATTTGAGAGTTTGCATATTTCTAATAAATTTTCTTTGAAAAGTGCATCGAAGACTTTCTTAAAACATGAATGTCTTAGGATGTTAGACAACCACCATAACTACCGTAATGAACCAAATAACAGTATATGAGTAATACCCAGGAGATCAAACCTCGGCAAGAAACAAGGCATTTAAAAAAATGAAATAAGGGAGGAAAAACAAGAAGGATTTATTATAAGAAAGCATAGTCTTCCATCAAATGGAAAGTGAAGATAAGCACAATAAAAACCTTTTCAAACTCAATCTGCAGGTTATTGATGAGTCGTTGTTGAGTCTTAGCTTTTCCCATCATTGCAGGCATCTCTTTCTTCAAATGGCTAATTATATAAGCATGAATTTTTACTGCTCTTGCACGTTTAACAAATTCATTTATCTGCAATTAAAATATTAAGAGACAAAAATGTGAAAGGCAAAGTATACGTTATTAAGGCATGTCAATGGAAAATAAGAGTAGTCTTACTCTGCGAGCACAAGATTTTTTGGGGATATCTTTTAGATCAGAAATAAGGTCTTCTTATTCTTTTTCAAATAGTTCCTTCCCCAGTGGACTGATGGCCGCTTCACTAGCTGGTTTTTCATTGAAAGAACTGAAAATTTAAATCATAAAGTTTAATAAAGAAGAACCATAAAAGAACACAAATTAGAAACTAGTCAACTTTTCTGAGAATCTAAAATTAGAACTAGATTTTCATGATAACAAGTAAGAACTGCATCAATAAAACTCCAGATTCAGCGAAGTAGAAGCAAATTTAAATTGCCATGGCTAAAAATTTTGAATAAATCACATTCTTATATATCTAATTCTTGATGATAACAGTAGAAATAAGTTACCCGATATAGACGCGCATGACCTCCGGTGTATTTAGAACTTTACCAAGTGACCGCAACAAAGCTCCATAGACCCTCATAAGCTGGTAATAATAGGCAACATTCAGTTATTGTGCAGCTCAAGATTATTGTTGTTATGAATGTTATTATGACTACGGAATATATTGAAGGAGTAAATGGGAGTTTTCTGGTCCCACTGGAAATTGATAATCAAAGTAATATAGATAAGCAAGCCAACATTTCTACTCTCAACCGTACCAATGCTCAGACACTCATTACTTGTAAGAAGTAGTGCTTCCTCTATTGCCTTCTAGAAACTTGCTTTTCACCTTTAGATTGTAACCGTTTGATCTCCACCGTTGAGGTCCTTTTCCACTTTTTGGGTCCTTGTATTGGTCACGGTTTGGTAAAGCTAATATAAGCTGGTAGCACATCACTGTGCGGTAAGAGGTTCTCGGCATTTTCCTTTCTTCTCGTTTTCTGCTATGGCTTTCTCTGCTTTGTGCTTCTGTGCAGATACAGGAAAGGAAGAACAGCTCAAGCTCTTCAACATGGTATCAGAGCATCTCGGCCTTGCGGCTTGATCCTTCAAACTGCGGTAGTATTCTTGCTCAGCTATGGAAAAACCCTCTCAATCCTCTACTAGTTCTCAATCACCCACTGCTTCTCCCGAAACTCTGTCTGTCGTTAAAATGGCAGATGTCACTATTCCTCCTCAGCTTAAATTTCTCATGACTAATGTTAAATCTGTGCTTAGCTTACTGCTGAAAATTATCCTCTGTGGAAATCACAGATTTTAAAACTGTTCACTGCAAATGGTTTTGATGGATATTTGGATGGATCTACTCCACAACCCCCAAAACTTATTTCTACTTCCACCGGAATTACTCCAAATCCTGAGTATTATACGTGGTTGTTGGTTGATCAAAATCTTGCGGTTGTTCTTTATTCTACGATTTCCTCTACTTTTTTACCATATGTTCTTGATCTTCATTCTTCTATGGAAATATGGAACACCATTGAACGACGCTTGCAATCGACAAATCGTTCACGCATTCTTCAACTCAAAAACGAGTTACATCATATTTCTATGAAAGACAAAAACTATGGTACAGTTTCTCTCGGAAATCAAAAGCAAGGTAGATGCGATTGGTTCTTCTGGTTCTCCCTTGTCTACCGATGACATTATTATGTACACCCTGAACGGTTTACCGAGCACATATCAGGGGTTCAAAACTGCTATTCGGACCAATCTCAACCCCCTCAGTTTGGATGATTTCTATGCTTTACTCTGCAGTGAGGAGTTGAACTTAGCAGCAGAAGCTGTCCGGGACTTAGCATTGTCATCCCCGTCTCCTGAACCAATTCAAGCGTTCTCTACTCAACGCGGTCGTGCTCGTGGACGAAACTATCGGGGACGGTCTTCTTCCCGCTCTTTTCGTGGTCGCAGTTCTGCTGGTCGTAACTCGACCCCCTCCTCGTCAACGCCTGTAGAATGTCAAATTTGTGGAAAATTAGGACATTCTGCATTCAAGTGTTGGTATCGTGGTGACTTTTCCTACCAACCGCAGATTCAAGCTTATTCTGCTGACTCGTCTCCTCAATCCTCTGATTGGATACTTGATACTGGTGCTTCTTCACATCTCACTACAGACCCGAACCAACTATACAATGCTAAACCATATGCTGGAAATCAACAAGTGTTAGTCGGAAATGGAGAGCTTCTTCCAATTACTCACACGGGTAAAGGTTTATTGCCAACTCCTCACCGTAAGCTTCATTTGTTTCCTCTACATCTTGTTCCACATTTAACTCAAAATCTTCTTTCTGTAAATCGTCTTACTACTGACAATTCTTGCTCTGTTGTCTTTGATTCTCTTGGTTACAAAATTAAGGATTCGAGGACACACCAAACTCTCCTTCAAGGCCAATGTCATCAAGGTCTCTACCCAATCCATACTAAGCCGGTTTCTCTTCCACTCCCTACAGCGCTCACGGCCACGTCCACTCCTCTTCAACTTTGGCATCGTCGGTTGGGACACCCTTCACTACAAGTTCTACTCAAGCTATCGAAATCAGATCTTTCTTCTCTAGTTACTAGTTCTAAGTCTTTTCATTGTAATTCTTGTGAACTCTCAAAGAGTCACAAGTTATCTTTTCTTCCTTCTTTATCTAGGTCTAGTTCTGTTTTAGATTTGATTCACACAGATGTATGGGGACCTTCTCCAGTTTTATCTTTACATGGTTATAAATATTATCTGTTATTTGTGGATGACTACTCTCGTTTTACTTGGATTTACCCTCTAAAATTCAAATATGATGTCCCTTCTATGTTCTACAAATTTAAAGCTTTTGTAGAAAACCAATTTCACAAGCAAATACGATGTTTACGCTCCGATGGTGGCGGCGAATACGCTTCGCGTTCTTTTCAAAATTTTCTAGCTAATCATGGCATTATACATCAAATTACTTGTCCCTATACTCCGGAACAGAACGGTGTTGCAGAACGCAAACACCGTCATATTCTTGAAACATCTCGAGCATTACTTCATGAAGCTTCTCTACCACCGAAATTCTGGGTGCATTCGGTCATGACTGCTACTTTTCTTATTAACTGTCTACCGTCTCTTTCTCGCAAGCAGTCTTCACCTTTTCAACTCTTATATAATAAATCTCCATCTTATTCGTCTCTTAAAACTTTTGGGTGTCTTTGCTACCCCTTTTTACCACAAATAATTTCTACCAAATTTCACTCCAAATCTTTACCGTGTGTCTTCATTGGTTATACGGCACACACCAAAGGTTATCTTTGCTTTCATATTGACTCCCATAAAATTTTCACTTCTCGTCATGTCAAATTTTTTGAACATATTTTCCCCTTCTCTACTTTACCTTCTAGTCCTCCATCTATCTCAAAAACAAATAACTTGTATGCTCCTCCTTCTACTCTTGTTCCTACAATTGTCCAACAATCTGAAATTCCTACACCTGCTCCATCTCAATTCCACAATAGCTCTCAACTTGACAATGCCAACTCTCAAAACTCTTCTGCTATACCTAATCCAGAATTTTCACCATTGTCCACTACAAGCTCTCCTACTCTACCGAGCCATCCTACCTCTTCGTCATCCAGTTCCTCCCTCAGTCCAAATATTTCACCTTCTACATCTCCTATTATTGTTTCACCTCCTCATCAATCAACTCATCCTATGGTTACAAGGCTTCGGACAGGAAAGCTTAAACCAAAACACATTGTCAGTATGAATGTCTCTTCTTTTCCGACTGACCCCACATCTTATCGTGAAGCTATTAAAAATCCAGTTTGGCGCAAAGCAATGTCAGATGAATTTGATGCTCTTCAACAACAAGCTACTTGGAAACTAGTTCCTTCACATCCATCTCAAAATGTTTTGGGATGTAAATGGATATTCAAGACAAAATTGAATGTGACGGCACCATTGCTAGACATAAAGAACGACTTGTTGCTCAGGGATGCGGTCAGCAGTTTGGGTTAGACTATCTTCAAACTTTTAGTCCAGTTGCAAAACTACCAACCATACGTATTTTACTTGTCGTTGCAACTACACTAAAATGGCAAATTCTTCAACTTGATGTTTCTAATGCTTTCTTGCATGGCACACTTCATGATAAAGTGTTTATGGAGCAACCCACCGGTTTCAAGGATTCATTATATCCTGACCATGTGTGCCTTCTACAAAAATCAATTTATGGTTTAAAACAGTCCCCGCGACAATGGTTTGAGACATTTTCGTCTTACCTCACTGCCTACGGTTTTGTGCATAGTTCGGCTGACCCATCTTTATTAATTTATCATAGAGACTCTATTCTTGTTTATATACTTGTCTATGTGGATGATATCTTACTTACTGGCAACAATGACAACACTATTTCCCATCTGTTGGCTGCTCTGTCTAGCCGATTTCACATGAAAAACCTTGGGTTTATTTCTTACTTCCTTGGAATGCATGTACTTAAAGTACCTAATGGATTGCATTTATCTCAAACTGCCTATGCGTCTGAGATCATACGTCGGGCGGGCATGACTGATTGCAAAGCCATTTCTTCTCCAATGCCTTCCAAGTCTCTTCCATGTTATGCCAGCAACTATATTCCTCTATCACCGACTGCTTCAGATGATTTTCGGCACATAGTTGGATCCCTTCAGTACTTGACAATTACTCGTCCTGATATTGCATTCAGTGTCAACAAACTGTGCCAATATATGCATCAACCGAATGAAGATCATTTCAAGCTGTTGAAACGGTTACTTAGATATATAAAAGGTACACTCAACTTTGGTTTACCCATTCAAGCTACCTCTTTGGATTTTCATGCCTACTCTGATTCTGATTGGGCAGGTGACCCTATTGATCGTAAATCTACCTCCGGTTATTGTGCTTTTCTTGGTACCAATTTAATTTCATGGCATGTTAAGAAACAGAAAACGGTTGCTCGATCATCTACTGAGGCGGAGTACCGAGCACTTGCTACTGCTGCTACAGATATTATATGGATTCGTAGGTTATTATAGGAATTTAAAATTCCTTCTACTTCACCTACTATGCTGTTTTGTGATAACATATCCTCAATTGCTCTTGCCAACAACCCCATTTTTCATGCAAGAAGAAAAGCATATAGAAATTGATTTTCAATTTGTTCGTGAATGTATTCAAAACAAGGTGCTCACCGTCTCTCATGTTCATACCGCCGATCAACTTGCTGATCTTTTCACAAAAGCTTTATCTATACCAAGATTTCAATATCTTCGTTCCAAGCTTCACATTGAGGAACCCAATGTCAGCTTGCGGGGAGGTGATAATCAAAGTAATATAGATAAGCAAGCCAACATTTCTACTCTCAACCGTACCTATGCTCAGACACTCATTACTTGTAAGAAGTAGTGCTTCCTCTATTGCCTTCTAGAAACTTGCTTTTCACCTTTAGATTGTAACCGTTTGATCTCCACCGTTGAGGTCCTTTTCCACTTTTTGGGTCCTTGTATTGGTCACGGTTTGGTAAAGCTAATATAAGCTGGTAGCACATCACTGTGCGGTAAGAGGTTCTCGGCATTTTCCTTTCTTCTCGTTTTCTGCTATGGCTTTCTCTGCTTTGTGCTTCTGTGCAGATACATGAAAGGAAGAACAGCTCAAGCTCTTCAACAGAAATAAATGTGAAAAGGACAACTTATGGATTTTAATATTAAATATTATTAAATTAAAATTTCACCTGCTGATGGTCAACTTGATTAGCCTTATTTAAAACCACACGTATCTTATCATCATGATCCCGTAAAGACCCAATGACATGTCTGAATTCATCACTTATATCAAGTTTATGCGGGTCAAATAAAAGAAGTATAAGGTCACACTTTTTCCACAAACCATGAGGTAACCCCTGTAAAATCATAGCGCTGCGCTGTGATCGTTGTTTCTCTCCAGAAAGAACACCAGGAGGGTCAACAAATGTAATGTGGTCCAGAAGCTAGATACAAACACAAAATATTAGTCTTCATATTGTGTTAACAATGGATAATTTTTGGAAGCATACTGAATGCGGCATTTGTGAACACTCAAATTTTGATAAAAAAAGCTGTTCCAAATGAAGTCAGACCACTATAAGGCATGTCTGCTTGCACTGCGACAGTGTTGCCAGGAATGCTCCTCTCCTCTGGTCCGGACTGCATTAGTACGAAATTTTGAAGAAAAATATTAAATGAACTTGTGCCGAACATGGTGCTGATAGCGCATGAGAATCTAATTAGCAATGGAAGTGTAAGAAAGGAAAGTAGGTGAAAAATATAAGAACATACAATGGGGCTCATACAATAAGGGTATCAAGTACACATTTAATTAGTTTTCAGCGTACAACAGCAAAAAATAAAAGAAAGAATGAGTTGAAACAGATTCAAATTGGAATGTATTAAGTCACTATAGGTTTAATGAACTATATGATCAAATAGTGACGCAAATCGGAAAACCTATACTTTTCGGAAACAATTGAAGCGAATGGAGATGAGCATATTGATATTCAAATTTGTGATATTGATTTAGTAGTTTCTGCTTATTAATTTTTTTTTATTCTGATGTGAGATGCCTAAACTAATGCTTTCTACGCAGAATGAGTTGTTTTCCTAATGTATACATTGATTTTTCTTAATCCGTTCAGCTCTCTAATCCACGGTTCTTGATTTTGTTCACTGATTGGTTTGGTTCAATCATTATGTAGTAGTTCAACATTGACTTTTGTTTTTTCTGCTCCTTTCCATTTGTATTAGATTTGATCCTTTGGCTTATTTGACTAATGCGCCTAGGACTATAGGGAAGCTGTAACAATCTTAAAGATTGTCTCTATCCAATCAATAAAAACCAGCTTCCTGCATACTATGGTTTGTAGAGGTAGTTTGCACCATCAATGAGACGCCACAAAGAACTTAACTAAGAAAGGGGATTGTCTGGTCCTAGGCACTTGCACTATTAACATTACTAAAGTTCATCGTCACATGTGCATATTTTCCTTAATCAGAATTATAATCACCATCTTTGTCATAATCATACAAAAAATTGCATTAAAAATATATGTGCTTCAGCCATCGTTGATTAACTAAATGCTTTCTACGTATGAAAAACAGAGAATAGCAATAGCATGTAAATAAAATCTAATGTTTTTTTTTTTTAATTATTTTTTTTTAAAATCTAATGTTCCGCAGAAATAAAGGCTTATTTTCTCATCAGCCTGTCCTGTCTTCAGCCGGGATTTAACTTAAGTATAATTTCGTAAGTCCTCTAAATCCGAATTTACTAAATCCTAAGAGTTAAATCTTCAAAACTGTTGGGCAAAAAGTATGTTAAATTCTGATAAATCTTATGAGATTGTTTGATAATGCTATTTAGGATTTAAGGTGGTTAATTCATGAAATTTATATTTTAAATATCTACTTATTATTTTCAATTTTAATTAACATCAATAAGTTCCAATTATGAATAATATATTTAGAAGATAGCTTGATTATCTAATAAATTATCTAATGATTTAATTATTGATTACAATACTAATTATCTAATTACTTATTTAGTTGCTATTTTAAAAAGTATTTTACTATTAATTATAATAGTAGTTATCTAATTAATTATTTAAAAGAACTACTCTTTTAATTACTATTTACACAACTAATTATGTCATTAATTTTTTAAATATTACTTTAATAATTTTTAATAACTAATTATACTTATAATTATCTAATTAATCAATTAAATATTCTATTAATAAATAATAATTTAATTAATATTTAAATCACTAATTATCTAACTATTTTATATTTCAAATTGTCTAATTAATTCTTCAAGGTCTCTTCCTCTTGAGAAGGTAATGCTGGCGAGGAGAGGAAATCCATAGATTTCGGAAGTTTTCAAATTCCTCCATTGAGAATTTCAAGCCGCACCTGTTTATGGTGGTAGAGGGTCGTTGGTCATCCTCCGATGACCGGAATACCTCAACCCCATCTTCTGTCGCGCATTTGAACTATTTTGGATGCAAAAGGCAGATTCTCATTCAATCACAATGTGTCTCGGTATTCATATTTCAAGAATACTCCTCTGATTATTAGGAAAGGCCGGTTTGATACCAGTCACAAGCTGGTTCCCGATGGAAGCAAAGGGAAAGAAGTGGCTTTAGCGAGCTGTTTGGATCATAAGGTTCATTTTTCTGTGTTGGATAGTCGTCAACCTGAAGCTCTTTGTTCGGATTTTCTTCCCAAATCAAATGATTTGGAAGTGTCTTCTTCATCTACAGGATTTAATTTGAATGTGAGCCATTTTGTTGATAGAGGTAATATTTCAGTTGAAGCCTTTGAGAAAGAACAACCAACAATTTTGCTGAAAGATAAAAATAATTCAATTTCAGAGGATCCTGTTTCTAAACAGTCTAATGTGTGGATTAAAACTCCACACATTAAAATTAACTTTAAAGGTATTTCTGAAGAAAATGAGGATGTGAATGTGGTAAAACTTGATGTGGAGAAAGAAAGCTCTAATGTTCAAGTTTTGAGGAATTCTTTGATTGTTAAAATTCTTAGCAAAAACTTGACTTTCTCAATTTGTAGTCTTGAGCTGAGACGTCAATGGAGTAAATTTGGTGGGCTTCATATAACCTCTCTTGGATTAGATTGGTTGTTGTGTTCGTTTCATTCTTCTGAAGCTATGGAGGAAGTTTTAAATGGGGATCCATGGTATGTGGGTGGTTTCATTGTTGGTATATGGACACCCGCTTTCTCTCCCATTTCTATGGAGGGAATTTCTTCACCTATTTGGATTCGACTGCCTCATTTACCTCTTCATTGTTGGGATGAAGTTAACATTACAAAGATCGCCTCAAGAATAGGAACCCCATTGTTATTAGATGGTAACATATTTAAATGGCGTAGAAGGGAATTTGTTAGAGCTTGTGTTCGAATCAAATTGAATACTAAGCTTCCTTGTGGAATTTGGATTAAAGGTTTGTGGGGAATTTTTTTTTAAAAAAATTGAATATGAGAATATAGTTGTTTTGTGCTTCATGTGTGGAAGGATTGGACATAAAGATTCTTTGTGTCCTAATGTCTCACCTGTTTTGAGTAATTCTATAAAGGAAAGTTCGAAGAAATCAATTCATGTATCTGAAAATGATAATGGGACCTCATATGGTCCATGGATGCATGTTAAATTCAGGAATAAGAAGAGGAGAAAAGCTTTTTTTTAGAATAAACTAGTTGGGGATTTAAATCCTCAAAATTCTATGGATGTTGCTGAAGTTGACAGGATTAAAGATTCTGAATTGCTGGAGAGCATTTCAGAAGAAAAATTGAAGGAAGCAGATGTCATATCTGACAAGTTTTTATCAGGTTTGGATGAAAACAATAGGTTTAATATGCTATCGCATAAGGAAGATGGAGCTCAAGATGTTAACATAGTTGATGTTAACCTGTTAGATGAAGATGCTAGAGAAAAATATGTTGAAGCTGTTGTTATAGAAGATTCAAGTAAAGGTTGTGATGAAATAAATCAGAATGATAAATCTGTGAAGGGTATGTATTCAGATTCGAAATTAACCCCAAAAGGAAATGTCATTAGATACAGTGGGAATAAAGATTGCTGGAAGAACAATGAGGCTTTGCCAGTGCAAGAGGTTACGGTTTCTGAAAATCTCAACAGTTGTGTAAATGATTCTGTTTTGATATCAGAGAATGGAATTTATTCTGGAAAGAATGTTGCAAGTTTAGAAGCACATTTCTGTTTGAATAATGAGGATTCTCCAAGCCCAAAAAAGTTTGAGAAGGTGGAGATTTCTATAATTCCACCTATTGAGACAGACTTTCTAGATTACAAAATTGTTGATGGTAAACAAAATGGTTCTATTCAATAAAAATATGGTTTTGGAAACTCTCATCCCAATCATGATGGTTCTAAGAATTTTGTTAATAGTAATAAGAATAAAAGTTGGTTAGTGTTAAGAAAAAAACTAAACAACTCAAATTCTTAGGACCTAATGAGGAAGTTCCTAGAAAAAGGAAAGTTGAATATAACTTGAAAGGAGCAGCTAGGGATGCTTTCAGTGCTTGATGATGGTGCTTTTGATCAGGAAGGATATTATAACTATTGATATGAGTAATGTTCTTAGCATTTGGAAGTGGTTTTTTTCTACTTCAGACAATGGGAGCCTTTTTCCTATTGATTCTTCACATGGAAGCCGTTTATTTAAGAGATTCCTATTTGAAGATTGCTTAGGCGTTTCTTTGTTTTATGTTGTTTTGGCGTGGGCTCCGAAAATTCGACCCCGACCTCCGCCCGCATTGATGTGCTTTTTCTTTGGGGGAGTTTTAACGGAATAGGTTCTGGGGTAAATTTTGGAAGCCAGATGGGTTTGTAGATAAGACACTACCCAGAGATTTTGCCCTCCCTTTGCGAGGACTTTATAATCTAAGTTCTAGATTCCTATAGGCGCAAGCCCCTATAGTTAATTACCCCTCCTGATCACAGAGAGAACTTTCGATTAAGGCTAGTCGGTGGTCAGATACGCAGTATCAGGAGTATAGTAGCAGCATGGGCAATCAAAGAAATTTGAAGATTTTGGGAGATTTGATATTTAAAATAGAAATTGTACTGTCATGCACTTAAAGCCGATGGTCGGGGAGTGGATGATGGACCCGATCAAGATCTCATGGTTCTATCGTCCCGGACCATCGTAGTCCCCGGTCTACTTAGTTAAAGGAGGTAGTCGACTCAACCTGACAGAAGGATCCTTGTTGGCATCCACGGGTTGCTTCGTCCAAGGGAACCTTGTGGACCTGGGGTGAATATCTGCCTAAGGGGACTAATTTAAACCCACCTTAGCTAACAGAGGGCTTTGTGCCCTATCGATCATATCCTATTGATTCATATCTCAAGGATTTGATGCCAATAAAGAACATATTGGCTCTGGTCATAACTAGTATTTCGTGGTGTCATTTGGCGGCAAACCACTCAGTTCAGAGGGCCCCGGGTCATAACCATTTATCCTGCGGTGTCATTTGGCGACGAAACCGCCGGTTAGAGGACACGTATCACGTCCTTAATGGCAGGATACTGTTTGAGAATGGATCCTAGTGATATTTTTGACCAAACATTTGGCTCTTTGTGAGCTGAAGTTGTATTTGAATTTGTCCATCTCGGCAAACTTTTGCGGATGGTGGATGGAATTTGCTTTGAGTGGTTAATGGATTGATTTCCATTTTAAACATCTTGAATTTGGAATTTTTGGATTTTTGGTTTTTGAATGTTTGGAATGGCATTTGAAATTATTTGTGGACCCTCCGGTTGAGATCTTTATTCAACGCAACCATCATCGGGGTGCGGGGCCATTTTCATTTGAAAATATTTGCATTTTTGTGGATGAACCTTGTCAACTCTGTTAAGTTGTCAACAGATGATCAGGTTTCTCGGGCTTCATGCCTTTGTTTGTGAATCTCCTTTGTTAAAGGCCTTGAAGGCCTAATATGAATGTACAAAATAAATATTCCAGTCAATTTCGTGACCGCTTATTTTATCCGATGATTCGAACCCTGTCTACTCCTATTTACCTGCTTAGGAGGATCATGTTTCTTAGGCTTTAAGCCTTTGTTAGTGAATTCTCATTGTTATAGACCTTAATGGTCTAATATGAATGTAATAAAACAAATATACCGGCCGTCGCGATCGTATACTTGTTTGTTGGTTCGAATATTGTCGACTCCGATTGATCCATATAAAAGGATCGGATTCAAATTTGAATTCACTTATCGACCCGTGTAGCCTACCTAGATGTCACATGTGTACTAATAGCACGCTCTCTAGAGCCCATGCGGGTGTTTGGAAATTTCATTGATTGGTCATAACCTTTGTGTATCTATGTGTATACAAGATACGGTGCACGTGCATGGGTATTTTGAAATAGTTGTAGTTGTGCAGGTAACTTCCATTTGGGTGCACACAACTTTTCATTTAAGGGTTTATATACTCCTTCTGTTCACTCATATGAGTGTTGCAGATCCGGTGGCGGTGCGTTGTAGATTGTAGACGCCTTCTGTCTACTTGTATAAGTGTTGCAGAGCCGGTGGCGGTGCGTTGTAGATTGTTGACACCTTATGTCTGCTTGTATAAGTGTTGTAGATCCGGTGGTTGTGCATTGTAGATTGTAGTCGCCTTCTGTCTGCTTGTATAAGTGTTGCAAATTCGATGGCGGTGCATTGTAAATTGTAGACGCCTTCTGTCTGCTTGTATAAGTGTTGCAGATACGTTGGCGGTGTTATCAGGATGTCATGAGGCATCTCATCATCTTAATGTTGAATCCCCTTTTCTCATTCACCGGGGAGGTTCTTTCTAGACTTTAAAGTCAATGGCCGCTGATTTGGAAAGAACTCCTTTCAAGATCATCGGTATAGTAGACTTGTCATTTCCGATGTTTGTGAATACCAGAATTATTTTCTTCTTAAGCATAGGACTAAAGAATCTTTGGAACACCAGGAAGTTTAGTTCTAATTTGTTCAAACATCTCTTCCATTCTGCCAGGAGGTGTCCTCCATACGACGAGTTATCTTCATACGCGACATACTTTGTAGCATCTCAATCACCGCTGCTGTAGGCGATATCTGTACTTGTGTCCAAAATGGTTCATTGCGCTTACGATATACACATTGTTGTTATTCACAAGCGGCTCATGTGTATTTACGAGGGACCGCTATATCCACTACGACCTCCTGGAAGTGTTTGTAGAAGACCCATTGTTCCTACATCATATCCACATTTCACCAATCTCAGGTGGGTTGATGATTGCATTTATTGCAGGGACAGATCTTTGATTGCTACATATGGGTAGTACTCGTACACTTTGTAATTGTCAGTTATTGCTTACAAGCATAGTGCATTGACCTTGTAGGGACCATTATATGAGTATGTTACATTCATCATGATCCCCTTGTGTATATTTATAGACTGTTAATTAATGTTGTAACAAGTCTTTGATTTTTGCCTTTGAGATGGACATTAGTATTACACATCCCTCTTTTCTTTCTCATACATTGATTGATTTGAGCACTATGAGTTTCATATTGTTCATCTGTTGAGGAATTCGTACAATCATTTGCACTCGTATTATTGCATTTCCTCTTAGCTTTCATTGACCCATGCTTGCAAGCAAGTTATGTCGCAAGCTCATTTGTTCGTCAACATTCACTTGAGTACACTGAAGGCTTGATTCTAGTCAAGTCTAAGTTCATAAGTCCTTGCAAGTTCTCATATTCATCTCATGCTTGAGTTTAAGTAGCAAGTTCAAGCTCTTCGTATTTGCTTCTTTTGAATTCAAGTCCAAGTTCAAGTGCATAAGTTCACAGGTCCCTTGTATTCAATCTGGTTCGAGTTCAAAATACTTATTCACATGCTTGTTCAAGGTCTTCTGAAGTCCTTACAAGTTCAATTTCATATTCGTATTGATTTGAATTTGGTTCAAATTTGATCTTATTTCATTTGGATTTGGCCTTTTATTAATCATTTGAGTTTTGTTCAGGTTCAAATCCGCAAGTCCTCTACTCTTCGAGTCCAGGTTCTTAGTCTTTTTTAGTTCAAACAGGTCCGAATGCAGTAATATATTCACCCAAAATTTCGGCAGCCTCCAGCATCTCCCCTATTTAGGAGAAAATTCGAGAGACTGGGTCATCCCACCACGCTACTCGAGCATGTATGATAGGTGTCGGGCGACACCGAGCCGTACATTTTTCATCCCACCACGCTACGCTAGCGTGTATGGGGTCTTCAGCAGTACCCGTACGAGAACACCAGTGACTACCCCACCACGCTATAAGAGCGTGTATAGGGTTTACCCACCTAATTGTATGCATTGCACCGGGCTCCCTCCTACCGTGTTACGAGAGCACGTATAGGTGGTTCTTTGGTCCGCTGCAAATGCCAAAAATGGGATTTAAAGTGATTACCCAACTCGTCGTAGGCATAGCACCGAGTTTCCTCCCACCGTGCTACGAGAGCGCGAATAGAGGGTTTGTCGATCCGTTGCACATGACAAGAACGAGAATATGAGTTTTAGGTGATTACCCGGCTCATTGTAGATGTCGCACCAGGTTTCCTCCCACCGTGCTACGAGAGCGTGTATAGGGGGTTCCCCGGTCCTTAGCAAACGACGGAATGAGAATATAAGTTTTAGGTGATTACTTGCCTCGTTTTAGGTGTCACACCGAGTTTCCTCCCACCGTGCTACGAGAGCACATATAGGGGGTTCCCCGGTCCGCCGCAAATGACGAGAATGAAAAATCTAAGTTTTAGAGATTATACTTTCGAGGTCGGCGACGATGAGGTAGCAAATGTACAAATTACAAAATTTACAAAGATACAAAAATCTCCTTTTTCACTCTCTATCTCTCTTTTGCTTACTTCTTTTTTTCTTTTTGTTTTCCTCACATACACATATACACATGTACATACATATATATATATATATATATATATATATATATATATATATATATATATATATATATATATATATATATATATATATATATATATATATATATATATATACATCTATCTAGCAATATACACTAATAGAAATGTCAGTAACACGAACTTTATTAGATAGCAACAGTAATTAATATTCACAAAAAAAAAGCTCACTGATGGAGATTTTGTGGAGGGCAATGGGTTGTGGTTTGAAACTTGGAATAAGCCAAACGAATGAAGGGAGAAACGTATGTGGGTTTCTTTTCTTTTTTTTTGGAGGTGGGCTGTTTTGGTGGACTTATGACTAAGGTGCTTGTTTGGAGAAATGGGCTTGGCAAAGGAGTTTATTTGGGCTTGGTTAAAGGGCTGTTAGTTTACATAAAATAGAGGCTGAAAATAAGCCTGTGAATGGGCTGATTTGAAGGTAGTTTGGTACAGAATTTGGGCTAATTTTGATGGGAATGTGGCTGATATGAATGGGGTAAAATAGTGGGCTGAATCAATGCAGTAAAGTGGGTTATTTTGATGCCACAAAGTGGGCTGTTTTGGGGATGCAAGAATGATGTTTGGGCAAAGAAACCAAGTGCTTTAGGCTGGAACCTGAAGACAAAATATGAATATTTTGACACAACCTACAGCAGGTGGAAGGCTCCACGTGGAGTGAATGGAGTTCGGTTGAAGCATATTTTCCAAATTCAAGAAAACAATGAACCTCATAAAGCATTTTTTTTATGAATGCAGAAGTAAATGCTACTTTATCTGACATGCTGATGCAAGCATATGAGGAATTATACAGAATTGATACCATTTGGACATGATTACATCATGTAAGTACCAAAATAATTTGAGTTCAGAATAACAGAGATAGAGAGAGGTAGAGAGAGGCGTCTTCCCCTACCCTATTTTTTTAATTAAAGAGCTGCTGCAGTTCTCTGTTCAAGCAAGAATAGAAGCAAGTAAGGGCTCGACGGACACGGACTTTGCTAGAGTCTTTGCCTGAGACGGTCCAGCAAACAAGATCTCTGCTGCAATTTTTCCCTTTTTTTGATGTAAGGAAGAGATCTGAAGGTGGAGTTAGGTTAGCTTGGGACCTCTGGAGTCCTTTGGACTTTGCAGTTGACTGGTTTTCACGTGAAGAAAACCAGATGGGAGGGATTATGTGGTTGGCTTTTTGGAAGCGTGGAGGAGTACGGCTTCAGTGGTTAACGAGAGAAAGGGAGGTCAGATAGCAGGGAGAGGCTGAAAGCTTGGAAGTGTGCGAATCAATGGGAAGGAAGCAGCAGGAGAGTAGCTATATGGTTTCAAATCCCTATTTGTACTTGTGAAAAAGGAGCTCTGCTAGGGTTTCGTCTCTCCTAGCCGCCTTCGCTGCTGGTCTCCTCCCTCCCGTTTCCCTCTTTCGGCGTGGCCGGAGGAGCTCCTGTCCTGATGGCCAACTTCTCTTCTTCCTCTGAGGAATTCCCCCCTGTTTCCTCTAAGCTTACTTCACCTTCACCGGACCCTATTCTCAGTTACAGCAATATTGTCATAGCTCCTCCCCCCGGGAACGTTTTCCAGCTTTCTACGTCGATTGCACAAGATGATCCTTTGGATTTCAATGAAGTCCAAGTTAAGGCCGCCAGGGACGAATGGGGGCTATCGTTAATCGGGTATTTCATTGGCCGAGGACCCTACTATGAATCCTTGCTTTCAGCCATCCATAAGTTATGGAAGCTGAAAGGTACAATGAAACTACTTCTTTAAGCGATGGATTTTTCATGCTTAAATTTACGGCTCATGAGGATTATGAAATGGCGTTGGGCGGCGGTGTGTGGTTTTTCTTAGGAAAACCTTTTGGTTTGCAAAAGTGGGTTCCTAATTTCAAACCGGTGAGAGAAGAGTTCACCTCCATTCTTATATGGTTCAAAATTCCGGATCTGCCTCTTCCTTGCTGGACTCCGGATGGTATTTCCCGGATTGCCAGTAAAATCGGTAAGCCTTTGGCTGTTAACGACCTCACGGTAGAGAAAACCAGACTCACGTATGCTCGTGTATGTGTCTAAGGGCTGTGCATATCCTGAGACTATTCCCATTTCTATATTAGGCGAGCCTTTCTCTCTCAAAATACAATACGAATGGAAACCGGTCCCTTGCTAACATTGCGGCTCCATTGTTCATACACCAGACTTCTGCCCCTCTAAACTGCCTAGCCCACCGTCTGATGATCATGTCCCACCGCACGGGAGAAGTAATAGCTGCAAGCCACCAAGGCCATCTCACAGGAACACTTAAAGCCACTCAGCTCAGAAAAATCTCCCTCCCTCTTCGTCTACGGGGATTAATTCGGACTCTTCTTTGACTCGTCCCGCTAATCCACTACCACTCTCTACAAACCCAGTCACCAATACTCAAATTTTTGCTAGTTCTACTCCATCCACTTCTCAGCCGCCACAAGTTGTTATTCCTCCTAATAATCCAGAGGCATCTTTCATCACCATTCCAAACTTAAATTCCCCCACGGAGGAACCAACCACTTCTAGCTCTACCATTATTCCTCAACAACAAGATAAGGTGTTATCACCTAACAAATTTGCTCTTCTTAATGAAAGCAACAGTGCTAATTTGCCTCCCCCCACCTCTTCTTCCATCCAAGAGCAACCCCGAAATGCAACAGCAGCTCAACCAAAAGCTTCTAGGAGTATGCAAGCCAAAAAAACTCCTAACCACAGCACTAAATCCCAATGACCCCCCCACGTCTAGCGGCTTGGAATGTGCGAGGTTTCAATAGCCCTGACAAGGAAAGGGCTTGCAAGGATTTAGTTCGTTTCCACAAGCTTGATCTTCTTTGTGTTTTGGAGAACATGATACATAATAACTCTTTCTCAGACCCTTGGTTTCGTCTCAACCATGAGATTTTTGAGAATGAAGAAAGCTGCCATAATTTCACCATGTCCAATTCTGGTAGGATTTGGATAAAATGGGACCCGCTCCACATCCATTTCAACCCAAATACCTTCACCCCGCAGTTGATTTCTGGAGACCTTTCAGAGGAAATGATCTGGTCTGTGTGCTTTCGGTCATTTATGCTTCCAACTCCCAAGCTGATAGGTAACAGCTTTGGGATAAGCTTAGGGAGATGGGTGCCTATATTTCCTCTCCTTGGCTTATACTTAGTGATTTTAACTGCTGCCTATATGCTGATGAAAAATCTGGTGGTACTCCTCTTCTTGCCTCTCATCTTTGGGATTTTAAATCTCTCGTTTTTTATTTGGGCCTGTTTGATTTGGCATCCAATGGATTAAAGTTCACTTGGTTCAATCAGAGAGCCAATGATCCCATTCATTTGAAACTGGATAGGATGTTAATCAATGATAAGTGGCTGGAATCCTTCCCCACTTCTCGTTATGAAGTGCTTCCTCCTTCATGTTCTGACCACTCCCCTATTGTGCCCCATTCTGATCAGTTTGCCATGAATCACAGGTTTCTCTTTAAAAATTTTTGGACTAAGAATGATACTTATTGGGCCAAACACCTCAACATTTTCTCTCAATCGATTCATGGCAACCCCATCCTTGGCCTTTATAGCAAATTGAAAAAGCTTAAAGAGATCATCAAAGGGAAGGTTTGGTCTAATTCCTCTCACTTGGCTTCACAATTAGACTCTCTAAAGGGGCAACAAGCTACTTGCATTGACTTGCTTAATAATGACCCTCAAAATCCCATTTTGAATCAAAGGTTAAAATGTATCAATTCCCAATTTATCGACTGTTCCTCTTCTTTGACCAGCTGGATGCTTCAACGGGCTAAACTCATGTGGCTTGCTCATGGGGAGGATGACCTTAAATTTCTATACACTAGGGTTAGGAGGAGAAGGAACATTAGCTCTTCTTCTTTGGTGGCAAGTGAGGATTTGACTGTTAGGCAGGATTCTATTAATTCTATCATCAGTCACTTTGAGAATTTATTCAATGCTCCCCACCCCGCTGCTTTCTCTGATCCTCTTCCCATTCCCAAAGGTAATGTCATTCCTCCACATCTCTCTTCTTGCTAACTGGGTTAATTTCAGATGATGAAATTAAGGCTGCAATCTTTGCTGGAAGTTCACTCTCCTCCCCTGGCCCTGACAGCTTCAACTTTGAGTTCTATAAATCTAGTTGGCTCATCACTGGGCCTCTGATATGCAAAGCTGTGAAATCCTTTTTTGCTAAAGGATACCTCCCAAACAAAGTTAAGGCCTCGGTTATTGCCCTTATTCCCAAATTTGCACATGCCTCTAACATTTCATACTTCAAGCCTATTGCTCTTTGCAATGTTTTTTACAAGATCATCTCAAAAATCTTGGCTTCTAGAATGAAGGATATTATGCCATTTATCATCGGGGATAACCAAGGGGGTTTCATCAAAAATCGAGTTGCTACTGACAACATTCTTCTTGCTTCTGAAATTCTTTTAGATTTCAAGAAGTCGGCCAAAATGAAACTTCTCTGTGCAAAACTAGATATTCGTAAGGCCTTTGATTCTGTCTCTCGAGACTTTATTTTGGTCAGAATGAAACAAAAAGGATTCCCCCCTAAGTTCATCAATTGGATAAAGGCCTGCATTTCTGATGTATACTTTTCTATTTGTATTGATGGATCTCTGGAAGGTTATTTCCATTCTTCTTCTAGTATTAGGCAAGGGTGTCCCCTCAGCCCCTATTTGTTATGTATTGCAATGAACGCTTTCTCTTACATGATTAATAACCCCTCTTCGGCTGATAGATTCATTGGTATTCAAAGAAAGGATATGGTCCTCACTCACCTGCTTTATGCAGATGATCTCCTTATCTTCGGGGAATCTTCTTCACAGAATTTTATGGTCCTTATGGATATCCTTGATTCGTTTGCTAAGATGTCTGGTTTATTGGTTAACCATGATAAAAGCAAACTCATTATTTCAAAAGCTATTCCTAACACATTGGCTGTTTGCGAGGAACTTAATTTGACTTCTCTTTGGGATAAAATGACTTACCTTGGAATCCCAATCTCTGCTAAAAAGCTTTGTAAAGCTAATTTTCAGCCTCTCCTGAACTCCATCTCAAACCACTTGGCCGGTTGGAAAGCGAGGCTACTGTCTATTGCGGGCCGTTTACAGTATATTAAATACACGATTTGCAATACTATCTCTTATTAGATAAGGGGGACTATCCTTTCTAAATCATGTATTAAGAGCTTATGTAGATTGTGTTCCAGATTTCTTTTCTTTGGTGACCCGGGCACCAGGAAACTTCAACTCATTTCATGGAAGAGAACTTGCAAGCCTAAGCATCTGGGTGGGCTGGGCATTCCAGACCTTACTAGCCTACAATTTGCTAACTCCTGCTCTCTGGTCTTCAGATTTTACAATTCCAAATCTATTTTGTTCGATTTTCTTTATGCCAAATATGGCACCCCTTGGAGCCCAGCGCAGTGCAAAGTTTCCCCTATATGGAGTGAGATTGGTAGGGCTGCATTACAAATTACTTCCACTATTTGTTTTGATCTCAATTCGAATAGCATTATTTCCTTTTTGTGCGACCCTTGGCTTTATGGAAAGACTATTATGGATGATTTCTCTAACCACAATCTAGAGAATTTAATCCCACACCATGCTGGTATTTCAGATTTTTTGGTGGATGATGGTTGGCTATTACCGAGAGCAGTTCCTGATACTCTTTCTCACACTCTTCAGCACATTGGATACAACCAAAGTTCGAATGGCACTTTATTCTGGCTTAATAGGGACAAGACTTGTTTCTCTTCTTTCATCAATTTTTACCATAGGGAGGAAAACACTGTGGATTGGTATAAATTTGTGTGGCATAAGCATTATGCACTTAAGTATTCTATATACTCGTGGATTGCCCTCAATAACGGGCTCAAAATAGCTGATGAACTTCTTAAAAGATCCATAGTAGTGCCTTCTACTTGCTCTTTTTGTTTTTCTCATCCTGAGACCAATTGTCACTTACTGTTTGAATGTGATTATGCCTTCAGTGTCTTACATAACCTCATTCCATGGTGGGAGATTTTCTTTTAAGACCAAGGTTACGACAAGTCCTTAATTTTTTGGGAGATCAAACACATTTGTTGTGCTACGTACTATCTTTGGAGGGAAAGAAATGAAAGAAGATTTAATTTTAAATTTAGAAGCACTTCTTCTCTTTGCATGGCCATTAAGTCTGCTGTCGAGGCCAAGATATCATCTTGGAAATATTCTGAAAATCTGATTATCCCTTGGCATGTGTAACAAAACTGCTCTTTTCTATTGGTTGGTTCCGAGATGTTGCTGTTTTGGGAATCTTATCTTCGGATGGGTTGCTTTGATGTGCAGGAGGGGTGCTTTGCTGGTCTGCCTCCTGGCTGGAGGGAACTTCTGCTTTGTTTTATGTTTAGGCTTTTTCTACAGACCTCTAGATGGCTATTTTTTGCAACCAGGGGCTATCGATTTTGTTGGAATTTTGTTCAAGGGTGATGATGTAGCTGCTAATCATCTCTTTGGAGGGCCTTCGTTTGGGCAACCAGGAGATTCTCTTTCGTGGTTGCCAGTTTTTCTACTCTGCTCGTTTATGAGATCAGCAGTCTGAGTCCTTCGGATGCTTTCGCATCTATTCTAGATGGCAGTTTCTATTTCATTTGCTTCATTAGTCTTTATTTTCATTTGGGGGTATAGGTTTTTGGTTGCACCTCAAATGTTAGAGGTCTGACCTTTTTTGTTATACCTTACTTGTAACCTTTTACATGGTAATATATGGGCTTTTGCCCTCATTTTCCCAAAAAAAAAAATCCCTATTTGTTTATCATTATTTTCTCTGTGGATTGGATAGGGAGCAGCTAGGAGGGGATTTTTGATGTGAAATTGGAAGCTGAGCAAATATTTTAAGCAGGATTTTGCAGAGATATGGGCAGGATTTAGCTACATAAAATACAAGATTTTAGCAGGGGATTCAGACGGCCATAGTGGGATATCTGACAGAAGTAATGATTAAAAATTTTATATTCTTTTTTTTTTTGCTTTATTACAAAGGTCAACATTTGGTCATTTACCTCATAGTCAATTTGTGTAGTTTCTTTAATTTTATTTTAGTTTTATATTTGTTTTATGAAATTAGATTAATTGTTCATGAGATCAGTACTAGTTAATATTTTTTAACCGGTTAGAAATTATGGGATACTAATCTATGTTATTTTATTTTTTGTATCCTCTCCACCCCAAGGGTTTTAAAATAATAAGTAGTGAGTCTCGTTTCAATTATGATAATTTTATTTTAACAAATATGTTCTTCAATAAGATTCCTTCCTTTTTGGATTAGGAAATCTTAGCATTATTTTATTTCTAGTTTGTATCAGAGGTTTCTTTTCTTGCTTTTAATGCAATTTGCATTTCTTCAAAAAAAAAAAAAGACATTCTTGTCTAGTGTTTGCTTTTCCTCTTCTCCATTTTTTCGTTATTGTTCTACTTCACATGCAGTAGAGTTAAGAGTCACTTAATGAAGCATCTCCACCTTCTTCAACGATGTTGTTGTTCCCATCAAATCGGAAGTTGTGACATAAGTTCACCAGGAAGGTAATAATTTTCTTCCCTTTAGTACGCTTCCTTGGTTTAATCCATATATCCTTAGAAAAATCAAATTTATGAAAACGAGGATTTAGGACAAAAATGTCAAAGATGTCGTGAAATGGAGCTAAGACTAATCATAAGATTTAACGCATTTTGTGGCTCAAATTAACTCAAATCCTTCCTAAATTCTGCCCAAATCCTGCATCCAAATAGGCCCTTAGAGAATATGTGCTCAAAGCACAAATGTTTTTGAAAATTACATTAAGGACTGCTATTGAGCAGATTTTCATTTCGGTAACTAATTAGCGAATCAGTTGTTAATGTACTCATGGTTGGCCCTTGCCTATAAACTAAGTTTAGTTGTTTTGTAGTGTGGGATCCAAAAATTCCATTGATCACTTCCCAACCTCTCTATGCCATTGGTCTCTTTTCTTTTAAGTGTAATAACAACAAAGAGTTTTAACGAGTTTAGGTTCCATAGGATTTTTCAGAAGGAAAATTAGGTTTTAGATAAGACACTACCAAGATATTTCGCCCACATTTTGTGAGTACTATATGATATGAGTTCTGGTTTCCTATAAACACAAGCCCCTATAGTTAATTACCCCTCCCGATTACATGAGAGAACTTTTGATTAAGGCTAGTCTTTAAGGAGGTCGTATGGATCATAAATCCAGTGTATAATAGTAGCAATTTTAGGATTTGAATTTGATTTTATGATTTGGAATTTATCACCATAAACAAAAAATTTGTGATGGGGGAAATGAAGACGAGCTCGATCAAGATCCCATAGTTCCGTCGTCCCAGGCTGTCATGTTCCCTGGTCTACTTAGTCAGAGGAGGTAGTCAACTCAACCTGAGATAAGGCACCTTATTGGCAGTCATGGGTTGCTTCGCCCAAGAATAGCTTGAAAACCTAGGTTGGTTTGGTGTTTATTTAAGGGGATAAATCTGAATCCACCTTAATTGACAGAGGGATTTATGCCTATCAAATATACACTATGATTCATTACTCAAGGATTTTGAAGCCGTTAGGAAACATACGGGCTTTGGCCTTGATTGTAATATAATGGTTCCATTTTGCAGAAAAATCATCCGATCAGAGGGCATGTGTCACGTCCCTGCTGGCAAGAGATTATTTGAGGATGAATCATAGTAATACACCCGACACGACATTCGCTCTTTGTGAACTGAGATTAATTTCAAATTTATCACCCATGACAAATGGTTACATGAGGTGGATGAGTTTTGGTTTTAAGTTTTAGATGATGGATTTCATTTCAAGAACTTGGGCTTTTATTTGATTTAAGATTTGACCCCTCCGGTTGGTATTTATATTCAACACGTCCATTATCGGGTGGAGTTTGAGGTCACTTGTATTTTTGTAGGAATTTTGGAGGCATTTTATGATTCAAGTCAGGACAAATCCAATCCTTTTAAGGAGGAGGATGAAACTTGAGTATTCGACCTGCGCAGCATTCTCGGACATTAGCATTTGGAAATTTATCACATTTGTTGGAGCACATGCAAGTTATATTTATTTTGAAAATAGAATGTTACATTAGTGAGCATTTGACCCTACGTAGCATTCTCGAATATTTGTGTTTATAACTTTAACATGTTGATCGAAGCACATGTAGGGATTTTGTGCTTTAGTTTAAGGACTCATAATTAATATATAAGGGGGATTTTAAAATATTTAAATATGAACGATATGCGCAAGTGATTTTGTTTAAAAAAAATACACAAGATTTCTTTTAAAGTGCCTGCGAACGCCTTCTGTCCGTTTGTATAATTATGTTGCGGATTCGGTGGCGTATAAGTTTTTTAACTTCAATTTCTTACATGTATAAGAGATGTATTGTTTTTAGTTCACTTTTGTTGAGTCTAGTAAATAGGTTGTTAAACCTAAGTTAATGTCCCAAGGCTACCAAGAGGGGGGTGAATTGGTATTTTTAAAAATTAAGCCCTCTTTAAATTTATGTTGAACCGAAATGAAAATTTTCTTTTAAGTTTTTGTAGAAAACATTTTTCAACCACAGAGTTTTTTTTTTAAATCAAAAATAAAATGCGGAAAAGTAAAAACAGTAAAGTAAATGACACCAGATTTATAGTGGTTTGGTCTAAACCAGACCTACATCCACTCCCCAGAGGCACCCTCTGAGTATTGCACTAATACCAATAGTGACTCTCCTTTTGCACCCACAACAAGGCGGAGAAGCCTTTACAAATCACTCTTTTCACCACTACCCGGTGTGGCAGAGAACCGTCCGTCCTTTCACACAATCCCCAGTGTTGGCAGAGAACCGTCCGTCCTTTCACACTCTCCTAGTGTGGGTAGAGAATCCTTCGTCTATTCACACTCTCCAAGTGTAGGCAGTGAACCCTTCGGCTATTCACACTCTCCAAGTGTAGGCAGCGAACCCTTCGGCTATTCATACTTTCCAAGTATAGGCAGCGAACCCTTCGGCTATTCACACTCTCCAAGTGTAGGCAGCGAACCCTTCGTCTGTTTACACTCTCCAAGTGTCGGCAGAGAACCGGATCTCCTTGACAGATCTTCTCACAAGAATCTAGAAGAAAAAAGGAAAAGAGTGAAGTAATCTCAATTCACAAGTAGAGATTCTTACCTTTGAACTCCAAGTGAAGCCTTCACGCTCCAGTGGTAGGAATCCTCCTTTGAATGCACTCTTACACTCTCTCCTTAACTATTCTCTCAAGAGGAACGAAGATCAAATGACAAAAAGATTGGGTGGCAGTCTAATTTGGACTATTTATACAAAAGACAAGAAAAACCGTCCAAAAACTTCAAGTATTCAATTATGTACGCAGTGGATCGTCCTGGACGATTTTACTTAAACGCTTTGAAATGACCCTATTTGTATATGTGTAAGAAATGTCTTCGTACACGCTGATCGTCCCGTACGAACGGTTATTACTAGGTCGGTTCTAGAAACTGCTGAAAACCGTTCTAAGTCGGTTAATCGTCTGGACGAAAATTAGTTCGTTTGGATGAAATTTTTACAGAGACTAGATCATCCTGGCCGATAATTAATTTCGTCTGGACGAAAATTTTATAGAGAGCAGCTCATTTTCTGTCGATAATTAATTTCGTCTGGAAGAAAATTTTACAGAGACCAGATCGTCCTGGACGATAATTAATTTCGTCTGGACGAAAATTTTACAGAGAGCAACTCATTTTCTGACGATAATTAATTTCGTCTAGACAAAAATTTTACAGAGACCAAGTCGTCCTGGACGATATTTAATTTCATCCCGGACGAATAGGACTTAGAAAAATTTTCAAGCCAGTTCCTATTCATTCAATGTGCTCAATAGGAGATAACTATCTGATCGTCCCGTACGATCTGATATCGTCCTGTACGATCAGTATAAATTTTATATGATCTCCTTATGTGTGTGTGTGTGTATGTTTTTATTCACTCAATTACAATCACTCCCTTTCAAATTTAATTCAAAGAAAGTATAAGCTTCAAATTCACAAAGTGTTTCATGTTGAATTTGATTTAAAGTCTTCGTAGTTTGGAGTTCGATTTTCCTGAAATGTTAGTACACACAAGAGCAAATACAAATCTTCTAAAATTGTTAGGAGATAACTACACATTTGAACAATAATGTTTGGAATTATCAAAACTATATAAGTTACAAAAATGTAAAGCATGCAAATAGCAACTATCTTAACAATCTCCCCCTTTTTGATGATGGCAAAATAATTATTGTTTGTATGATTTCAATTTAAACAAATCTCCTAAACTCCCCCTAAATTGATGAATACATGAAAATAAGGAGGTATTTTGAATCAAAGAACACAAAATAAAAAATACAAGACAATAACACAAGCACAAATGACACAAAATCACAAGCTACAAAATCAGAATACAAAAACAAAACATACAAACACAAATTTCTCCCCCTTTTTGACAGCAACAAAAAGTGAAGAAGAAATAGACGAGAAATGTAAGTAATTATATAAAATTCATTTGAAAATTTAATCTAAATGATGATTGACATAAGGTATGCAATTTAAAACTAATAATATTAGGTAATCATAGAAATTCATAGAATTTAAGAAGTGATATAACATTGTAAGTAAGAAGAATTTATCAAAAATATGATTCAATTTAGACATTTGAATATAGAAAATCATTACAAGAGAGAAGAATAAAAAATTCTATATTTCAAAGTTCAATAGAATATAAATGAACATAAGATCAATTTGAATTAAGAGATTGAAAGAATTTGGAAAGAAGAGAATTACCACATGTGGCGCTTTGCGCATCTTTTTCAGATTTTTGGCACATTTTTGTGCATCTTTTTACATCTATATATTTTGTGCATCTTTTTCACATTTGCGAACCTTTGCGCATTCCTTTTGATTTTTGTACTCTTTGTACAATTTTTCAAGAGTAATTGAAACCAATTCTTTCCAAGATCAATAATCTAAAATTTCAAATTTTTTTAAGTGCATAAATATCACTTGAGCAAAGAAATACAAAATAAGAAAACATCTAATTTGTAATAATAATATTAAATTTAATGTAGTCTAAATGAATAGACATGAAATTAAAAATTCTAATTATAACAAGTTATAAACAAATTTTAAATTTAGAAAGACTAGATTTTTTAATGAAATTAATCTCAAATTACAATCTAATTTAAGCACAATTAAGATTAAATAAGACTAATGAAATTCATAAAAATTAAGCACATTTCAAAAATAAACAGAAATTTAAATCAACTACAACAAATATTGATATTTATAAAAAAGATTACAAGATCATTTCATAATATCAATACAAAAGAAAATACACTAAACTTTTAATAAAAATAAACTAAAACAAACACTAAAATAAACACTAACACAACAAACATTAAAACAAACACAAGTACAACAAACATAAAGAAAATCATCTCTAATTCTCTATTCTTCTGGAGGAGGAGGAGGAATGCCACCAAATAGGTTAAAGTAGGAGGCCATCAACATAACATTAGTATTGATTTCATGAACTTTATTTCTGATATTACCAATGTCCTGTTGCTGCTGCAGAAGTTGAGCATCGATTTAATCAAATCTTTGATCAACATGAGTCTCAAGTCTATCAAATTTCTCAATCAAATTCTGATAATCTGATTGAGGTGCAGAAGTTTGCTCTCCTTCTTCTTCTTCTTCAGAAGCACTGGCATGTGCTTTCCCTTTTTCCTCTTTGAAAATTGCTCTGAAAGAAGCATCATTGTAGTAGATAGACTCTTCATATTCATCATCAGGATGCACTAGGTTGTATTTCTTTTCCAAAATATATTTAACTAAGTGTCCTAATGAGATATTCCTTTTTCTTTTCTGTTCTACATACCCAATTTCTGTAAGCCCATAAAGATGGTCTAGGATAAGTTGGGCTTCATCGATAGGCTTACGATCCATAATCAAAAAAGTCACAATAGAAAGGAGTGGGGTAATATTGATCCTATCACCAGCTTTAGGAATGATTGAAGATCGAAGAATGTGCTGGATGATTCAAGCATTTCTGGTCATTCCTGAAACTCTAGCAACATGATATGTTAGGTCATTTTTCCTAATCACCCTATCAACTTCATACCATTTGAAAGTGTCTTCATTCATAAGGGTGTGGGCTCTATAACCTTCAGTTCTTAAGTTTAGAAAGGCACCTATGTCATGCTTGGTGATTTCAACTTTTTGTTTGAAAACAAAAGAATTTATAGAGGAGTGGTCGGAATTAAAACTCATATTGGCTAGGAAATAGAGAAGGTTTGTTTGTTGTAGAGGTGGACGAGAGAAAGAATGAATCCAAACTGGGTGGAAGCAAAAAGGTGCATTAGCTTGAAATTTATTTCACTTTGAATCAGAATGCGAGAAGGTGTAATTTTGGCAGATGCAAAACGAGGAAAGGATTCCTCATTTGCCTTTGAAAGGAAGTTTTCAGAAGAATTCCTGTGGGGTTTCTTCGCCAACACCTTTTGTCTCTTGCTTGAGGAGGCCATTGTTGATTTGAAGTTGAAAGGGATTGAATGTGAAGTTTGGAGTTGTGATTGTTGAGTTGGAAAGCTTTCTTATTTAAAGAAAATGATACGTTCGTCTGGACGAAAAAATTTCGTACAGACGATCCAATTCGTCCAAAATGAAACGGCTTTTCGTAATCAATACAATTAACGATGCATCCTTTCGTACAGACTTTTGACTTGACCGATTGTATAGACAAAAAAATTTCGTATAGACGATCAAAAAGTAATTCGTTTTAATGTCAGTTGGAAACCGTCCCCGCCTATGAATCGACGTCTGTTCGTCTGGACGAACAAAAAGTTCGTACGGGCGAACTTCACAATTAAAACTGCCTTATCCATTCAACTGCCGCATTCAATCGTCCTGATGTTTGAGAAAAAGAATATTTCGTCCTGGACGATCATCAGATCGTACAGACGAACTACATTAAAAACTGCTCTCAAGACGTTTAAAATCACACAAACTGAATTTTACACACATCGTCCAGTACGAAAAATTTCATCCCGGATGATTTCCACATTTTTGGATTTTTAAATTTTTATCAAACAAGAACAAACTAAACATACAAATCACAGAAAACAAAAGACAAATCCATAGACTCTAAACTGAAATCACTCAAAAACAGACAAAAAATCACAAAAATAAAACAAAGAAAAATAAACTACGAAAACCATAAATATCATTGTTGCAAAAACATTTTTATTTAAGCATTCAAATCAATTACACCAAACCTTGTTCTTAATGTACTGAAGGTATCAAAGGCTAAAGGTTTTGTAAAAATATCTGCAAGTTGATTTTCAGTTGAAACATGAGTAAGTTCAATTTCTCCCTTGGATACATGATCCCTTATGAAATGATGCCTTATGTCAATGTGTTTGGTTCTATAATGTTGAATAGGATTTTTAGAAATGCAAATAGCACTAGTATTGTCACAATAAATTAGAATAGTGCCTATAGTTAATCCTAAATCAATCAACTATTGTTTTAACCAAAAGTACTTATGCCACACAACTTCCTAATGCAATGTATTCTGCTTCTGCAGTAGATATGGCTACTGAATTTTGTTTTCTGCTGGACCAAGAAACTAGTGAATTTCCAATGAATTGATATGTTCCAGAAGTGCTTTTCCTATCCACTCTATAGCCTGCAAAGTCAGAATCTGAATAACCAATAATTTCAAATGAAGAGCTAAACTTAGTATACCAAATTCCTAAGTTCTGAGTTCCTAGTAAATATCTTAATATCCTTTTCACTACTGTCAAATGTGATTGTTTTGGATCTGATTGAAATCTAGCACATAAGCAAACATTGAACATAATATCTGGTCGGCTAGTAGTCAAGTAAAGTAAAGATCCAATTATCCCTCTAAATTTCTTTTGATCAATAGATTTTCCCTTAAGGTCCTTATCCAACTGAACTGAGGAACTCATTGGTGTACTAACAGGTTTAGCATTATCCATTTCATATTTTTTGAGGATGTCCTTAATATATTTTGTTTGACTAAGAAATGTACCCTCCTCAAGTTGCTTAATGCTAAAACATAGAAAGTAATTTAAATCTCCCATTAGACTCATTTCAAATTCACTACACATTGTTTTAGAAAAATCATCACAAAGATTTTTATTTGAAGATTCAAAAATGATATCATCCACATAAATTTGAACAATGAGTATATCCTTTCCAAATTTCTTTAAAAAAAGAGTTGTATCCACACTTCCTTTTTCAAAAGATCTTTCAAGTAGGAAGGTGCTCAACCTCTCATACCAAGCCCTGGGTGCCTGTTTCAATTCATATAATGCCTTTTTTAACTTGAAAACATGATTTGGGTATTTAAAATTTTTAAAGCCTGGAGGTTGTTCTACAAAAACATCTTCTTCAATTATCCCATTTAAAAAGGCACTTTTGACATCCATTTGAAACAATTTAAAACCTTTAAAACAGGCAAAGGCAAGTAAAACCCTAATTGCTTCAAGTCTAGCTACAGGGGCAAAAGTCTCCTCAAAATTAATTCCTTCAATTTGATTATACCCCTTAACAACTAATCTAGCCTTATTTCTAATGACTACTCCTGAGTCATTCATTTTATTTTTGAACACCCACTTGGTTCCAACACACTTTGATCTTTTGGCCTTGTAGTTAATTCCCAAACTTTATTTCTTACAAATTGATTCAACTCTTCTTGCATGGCCAATATCCAAAATTCATCAGAAAGTGCTTGATCAATATTAGTGGATTCTATTGTTGAAATAAAGGCTGAATAATTGACTTCCTTGTTTAATCCATGCCTAGTTCTAACACCTTCACTAGGTTCACCTATAATCAATTCTCTTGGGTGGGTTTTAGAAAATCTCAAATCTCTAGGCAAAGGGTTTTCTCTTTCCAAATTCTCTTCCACATCTTCTTCCAAATTTATTCTATCAATCTTTTGGGAGTTTTCCTCAATCTCATCTTCAACAACATTTAGCTCTTCCAAATTTCTAGATTCATCAAATATAACATGTGTGGTTTCTTCAATTACTAAGGTTCTTTTGTTGAATACCCTATAAGATTTTCCAACACTTGAATATCCAACAAAAATTCCTTCATCTGATTTTAGATCAAATTTTCTTAAGGAAGATTTTCCATTGTTATGAATGAACATCTTGCAACCAAAAACATGCAAAAGAGACAAATTTGGTGTTCTTCCTTTTAGCAACTCATAGGGTGTTTTATTTAAATTTGATCTCACATTCACCCTATTCAGAACATAACATGCAGTGCTAACCGCCTCAGCCCAAAAATATCTAGGAAGTGAGTATTCTGCCAACATTGCTCGGGCGGCTTCTATTAATGTTCTGTTTTTCCTTTCAACTACCCCATTTTATTGAGGGGTTCTAGGTGCAGAAAAATTATGATCAATCCCTTTTTCTTTACAAAAATTTTCAAATCTTTCATTTTCAAATTCTCCTCCAAGATCACTTTATAAAGAAATTATTTCACATCCTAGTTTTCTTTGAATCCAAGTTGAAAAATTTCTGAATTCCTCAAATGATTCACTTTTATGAAAAAGAAATCTAACCCAAGTGAATCTTGAGAAATCATCCACTATAACAAATCCGTATACCTTCCCTCATAGACTTACAGTTCCTACTGGTCCAAAAAGATCCATGTGAAGAATTTCTAAAGGTTTATTGGTCCTAAGATCCTTATTGGCTTTAAAAGAGGACTTCACTTATTTTCCTAATTGACATGCATCACAATGGTGGTCCTTAGTAAAGTCTAGTTTTGGTATACCTCTCACTAAGTTCTTTTGGGTAATTCTTCTAAGGTTTTTCATACTAGAATGATAAAGTCTCCTATGCTAAAATCATGATTCATCAGAAACAGTTTTCAAACAAAAAGCAGTAGGAGTTTGAATAGAATTCAAATCTAGCATGTAAACATTGTTTACTCTTTTTTCATTTAAAACTTATTTCCCATTTAGGCTTAATATGCAGCTAGTAGGTAAAAATTTTACATTATATCCCTTATCACATAGCTGACTTATACTGAACAAATTATGTTTTAAGCCTTCAACTAATAACACATTGTCTATGAAAAAGTTTTTCAAATTTCCAATCATACCTAATCCAACCACTTTCTTTGTGGTATTATCTCCAAGTGTAACCTTGCCTCCACTCCTGGCTTCCAGCGTTATGAATTGAGCAGTATCTCCAGTCATATGCTTTGAACATCCGCTATCCAGGTACCATATGCTCCCACGAGGTCTTGTGTGAGAGCAACCCTACAAAATTCTCAAATATTAGACCTGGGAACCCAAACAAGTTTGGGTTCACCTTTTAGAAATTTATAATCAGATGCATGTATGATATGTCTAGGTTTATGCATCTTAGGTCTCCACACCAAATTAGATTTCATCTTCAAAGTACAGGTGTGAGATATATGTCCCAAAAATCCACAATTATTACATTTAACTTTAGGAAAAGTATTCCTAAGTTTTCTTCCATTTGTTTGTCTTCTAAGGGATTCCATATATTTGGGATAATATTTAGGATTTGTAAAATCTTCAATTTTGGGGGGTATCCTATTATCCTCAAGAGCTCTTATTGTCAATTTATAAAATGAATTCATTTCTTCTAAGAGTCTATTTGTATAATTGATTCGATATGTTTTCCTCTCAGATTCATCCTTAAATTTTTTAAAATCTTTTTCAAGATCAGCATAGGATGATTTTAGATTTTTAAAATTCTTATTCAAGTCATCATATTCATCAAGTAGTTTCATGTGATTATCATCTATTAATGCATGATCTTTCCTAAGGATTTCATGTTCCTTCTTGAGCTCTTCCAATTCTAAACTTAAACTAGCATGCATCTTTTTCATTTTCCTATATGCATCATGCATGTGTTCAGAAACTTCAAACAATTCATCATAGCTTAAGTCACATACCTCTTCTTGATCTGATTGTTCAACATTATCTGCCATCAAACAAAGGTTGATGACTTCTTCTTCTTTTTTCATCTCAGCTGAGTCTGAAGCTGAGTCCGCCCAGAAAGCTCTTTGAAACTTCTTCTTGCCTTTCTTTACCATAGGTTTCTCCTCCACCTTCTCCTTGCCAGGAGTGGCTTTGAGTTTTGGGCAATCAGTCTTGATATAACCTGGTTTCCTGCATTCATAACAAATCACTTCATTAGAAACCTTGCCATTTCTATTAAACTTACCTCTATTCCATTGCTGGCGTCTCTTCTGCTTCCTCTTTAAAAAGCTTCTGAATTATCTAGTCATCAATGCAATATCATCTTCATCCTCAGGTTGTGAGTGTTCACTCTCTGACTCTTCCACTTTTAGTGCTACATTTTTCTCCTTTCGTGGTTCACCTGTATCAATCTTTCTTTGACTTACTCCTTGCTCATAAGCAATGAGTGAACCAAGAAGATTGTCAATAGAATAAATGTTTAGATCTTTAGACTCTGTAATTGCAGTAATTTTTGCATCATAAGCAGTAGATAAACAACGAAGAATCTTATTAACCATTTCAGCATTAGTTAATTCCCTACCAAGTGCATGCAAAGAAGTGACAATTTGTGTAAATCTTGTATACATGTCAGAAATAGATTCATTAGGTTTCATGCGAAACAACTCATAGTCATGTAACAAGATATTGAGTCTTGATTGCTTAACCTCATTAGTCCCTTCATAAGTTATACAAAGTCTATCCCATATGTCCTTTCCACTTTTGCAAGTGGAAACCCGCATGTAGTCATTAGATTTTAAAGCACAAAAGAAGCTATTTAGACATTTGGCATTTAGTTGTGCTAAGTCAAGTTCTTCTATAGTCCAATCTGCAAAAGGTGTTTCTACCCTAACTCCATCAACTAATCTAGTTGGTTTTGTATAACCTTCCTGAACTAGGATCCACATGCGATAATCAAGTGACTGTAAGAAAGTAGACATACGTGTTTTCCAGAAATCAAAAGGAATATTGTCAAACAGTGGAGGTCTAGTAATAGAGTAACCCTCAGGTGTGTTTCGGTTTGCGAATGTAGCCATTTACGTTAATCAAAAAGTAGTTCAAACTTATGATTTTGAAACGATGCTCTGATACCACTTGTTGAGTCTAGTAAATAGGTTGTTAAACCTAAGTTAATGTCCCAAGGCTACCAAGAGGGGGGTGAATTGGTATTTTTAAAAATTAAGCCCTCTTTAAATTTATGTTGAACCGAAATGAAAATTTTCTTTTAAGTTTTTGTAGAAAACGTTTTTCAAACACAGAGTTTTTTTTTAAATCAAAAATAAAATGCAAAAAAGTAAAAATAATAAAGTAAATGACACCAGATTTATAGTGGTTCGGTCTAAACCAGACCTACATCCACTCCCCAGATGCACCCTCTGAGTATTGCACTAATACCAATAGGGACTCTCCTTTTTCACCCACAGCAAGGCGGAGAAGCCTTTACAAATCACTCTTTTCACCACTACCCGGTGCGGCAGAGAACCGTCCGTCCTTTCACACAATCCCCAGTGTTGGCAGAGAACCGTCCGTCCTTTCACACTCTCCTAGTGTGGGTAGAGAACCCTTCGTCTATTCACACTCTCCAAGTGTAGGCAGCGAACCCTTCGGCTATTCACACTCCCCAAGTGTAGGCAGCGAACCCTTCAGCTATTCACACTTTCCAAGTGTAGGCAGCGAACCCTTCAGCTATTCACACTCTCCAAGTGTAGGCAGCGAACCCTTCGTCTGTTCACACTCTCCAAGTGTCGGCAGAGAACCGGATCTCCTTGACAAATCTTCTCACAAGAATCTAGAAGGAAAAAGGAAAAGAGTGAAGTAATCCCAATTCACAAGTAGAGATTCTTACCTTTGAACTCCAAGTGAAGCCTTCACGCTCCAGTGGTAGGAATCCTTCTTTGAATGCACTCTTACACTCTCTCCTTAGCTATTCTCTCAAGAGGCACGAAGATCAAATGACAAAAAGATTGGGTGGCAGTCTAATTTGGACTATTTATACAAAAGACAAGAAAAACCGCCAAAAACTGCAAGTATTTAATTCTGTACGCAGTGGATCGTCCCGTACGATCGTGGATCGTCCTGGACGATTTTACTTAAACGCTTTGAAACGACCCTATTTGTATATGTGTACGAAATGTCTTCGTCAGGCTGACCGTCCCGTACGAACTAAGTTCGTCCGGTACGAACGGTTATTACTAGGTCGGTTCTAGAAACTGCTGAAAACCGTTCTAAGTCGGTTAATCATCTGGACGAAAATTAGTTCGTCTGGATAAAATTTTTACAGAGACCAGATCGTCCTGGCCGATAATTAATTTCGTCTGGACGAAAATTTTACAGAGAGTAACTCATTTTCTGACGATAATTAATTTCGTCTAGGCGAAAATTTTACAGAGACCAAGTCGTCCTGGACGATATTTAATTTTGTCTGGACAAAAAATTTACAGAGATCAACTCGTTTTCTAACGATAATTAATTTTGTCTAGACGAAAATTTTATAGAGACCAAGTCGTCCTGGACGATATTTAATTTCGTCCCAGACGAATAGGACTTAGAAATTTTTTCAAGTCAGTTCCTATTCGTTCCATGTGCTCAATAGGAGATAACTGTCTGATCGTCCCGTACAATCTGATATCATCCCGTACGATCAGTATAAATTTTATATAATCTCCTTATGTGTGTGTGTGTGAATGTTTTTATTCACTCAATTACAATTACTCCCTTTCAAATTTAATTCAAAGAAAAGTACAAGCTTCAAATTCATAAAGTATCTCATGTTGAATTTGATTTGAAGTCTTCGTAGTTTAGAGTTTGATTTTCCTGAAATGTTAGTACACACAAGAGCAAATACAAATCTTCTAAAATTGTTAGGAGATAACTACACATTTGAACAATAATGTTTGGAATTATCAAAACTATACAAGTTGCAAAAATGTAAAGCATGCAAATAGCAACTATCTTAACAACTTTGAGTCTTTAAAGTGTCATTTAGCATAGCTCGTAGAGGATATTTGCTCAATAGATATTAGGAGATCGTGCTCATGCCTGTAGGAGAATTATCTTTTGTGGGCTTCAAAAATTCAGCCCTGACCTCTGCCCGAACTGTTTGGTTTTTTCTTTTGGAGGAGTTTTAACGGATTAAGTTCTGGGGTAAATTTTGGGAAGGCAGATGGGTTTGTAGATAAGACACTACCCAGAGATTTCACCCTCATTTTATTACGACTTTATGTTCTGAGTTCTGATTTCCTATAGGCACAAGCCCCTATAGTTATTTATCCCTTCCGATCATGTTAGAGAACTTTCGATTAAGGCTAGTCATCAATCAGATATGTAGAGATACGTGTTATCTGGCATATAGTTGCAGCATGGGTATTTGGTTGGAAAATTAAAGGGTTTGAAGGTTTGATGTTTAAAATTGGAAATTTCACCACCTTGCACTTAAAGTGGATGGTGGGGGAATGGATGATGTACCCGATCAAGATCCCATGGTTCTGTCATCCTGAGCCATCGTGGTCCCTAGTTTACTTAATTAAAGGAGGTAGACCCAACCTGACAGAAGGATCCTTATCGGCAGCCATGGGTTACTTTGTCCAAGGGAACCTTGTAGACCTGGGGTGAATATTTGCCTAAGGGGATAAATTTGAATCCACCTTAGCCAACATAGGGGTTTGTGCCTTATCAATTATATCATATTGATTAATATCTCAAATATTTAATGCTACTAAGGAACGTATTGGCTTTGGCCATAACTGATATTTCGTGGTGCAATTTGGTAGCAAAACCACTCGGTTCAGAGGGCCCCGGGTCATAACCGTTTATCCTACGGTGCCATTTGATGGAAAAACTGTCAGTCGGAGGACACGTACCACATCCTTACTGGCAATAGATTATTTGAGAATGAATCCTAGTGATATTCTCGACTAGACATTTAACTCAATGTGAGCTGAAATATTTTTTAATTTGTCAACCTTAGTAAACTATTACGGAGGATAGATGAATTTTTCTTTAAGTGGTTAATAGATTTATTTTAATTTTTGTGATTTTCATGTATTTTTGAATTTTTTGGAGTTTTTTATTTTGATGGGCATTTGGGTGGCATTTGAAATGTTTGGAAAGAATCCATCCAGTTGAGATTTGCATTCAACGCAGCCATCATCGGGGTGACCCTAAGGTCACTTAAAAATATTTGAGTTTTGTGGATATTTAAGGGCATTTTGAAATGCTTGAAATTAACCCCTTTGGTTGAGAATTTCTGTTTAACACGGCCATCATCGGGGTGTTTGGGGTCATTTTTATTTGAAAATATTTGCATTTTATGGATGAACCTTATCAACTCTGTCGAGCTGTCGATAGAGGATCGGGTTTCATAGGTTTTATGCCTTTGTTAATGAATTCTCATTGTTATAGGCCTAATATGAATTTATTAAAACAAATATATTGGTCGCGGCAACTGTATATTTGTTTGATGGTTCGAACCCTGTCGACTTTTATTGATACCTATAGAAGGATCGTGTTCAAATTTATTGACCCGCGTAGCATTCCTAAACATCATGTGCGTTCCTAGAACACCCTCGCAGGGACCCATACGGCTGTTTAATTGTACTTACCCCCTTTTTGTGTACCTATGTGTATACAAATTATGGTGCATGTGTGGGGGGGGGAGTACTTTGGGATATTTAACACTGCTCAGTTATATGGATGATTACCATTTGAATCCAGCATTCTATTTGGAATGCTTGTATACGCTTGTTATCTGCTTGTATATGGGTTATAGATCCAGTGGCGTGGTGTAGAAGCTTTTGAATTGAGTTATTTACTGCCTTTTACAAGTAGACTGTCGTGCACTAATTGTATGATTTATGCAGGTAGATTGCAATGCACTAACTGGTCTCCTGCTTTAAATTTGTAAATGCATTCACATGATGTTTTTGTTCGTGGTCATTGCTTTGCATACAAGTCTTCTAGAACTGACTACATGCATTTGAGTTTGTTGTAGTTATTATGCATTTTGCTTGTGACCAATACATTAGATGCATAACGAGTCTTCTACAACACGTTGTACAAGCCTATATATGCTGCATATCGTCTGCTTCTGCTTGTAGGGAGCTGATGCTTTTCTACTGATATTAAGTGGTTGTTGATTGTCATTGTTTCATATGTAGATATTTGCTGCACATTGATCCTCCCATTTTTGTATGAGACTAATACATTTGCTTGCATAGTGTTATTGAATATTGGTTGAATTGCATTCGCCGCCAATGTTTTCATGCAATGCTGGAAGTCATCATTTGCAGGGAACTGCTATATGTTGAGGCTAGTGAATAGGTTGTTAAACCTAAGTTAATGTCCCACGACTATCAAGAGGGGGGGTGAATTGGTAGTTAAAAATTATCCCTCTTTTGGATGAGTTGAACCGAAAATAACTTTAGTGAATTTTTATAAAAAAGTTTTTCAACCACAACATTTTAAGCAGTAAAATGCGGAAAATAAAAAAACTGTAAAAATAAATGACACAAGATTTATAGTGGTTCGGTCTAAACCAGACCTACATCCACTCTCTAGAGGCACCCTCTGAGTATTACACTAATACCAATAGTGTCTCTCCTTTTGCACCCACAGTAAGGTGGAGAAGCCTTTACAAACACTCTTTCCACCACTACCCGGTGCGGCAGAGAACCGTCGTCCTTTTACACTATCCTCCTCAGTGTTGGCAGAGAACCGTCCGTCCTTTCACACTCTCCTAGTGTGGGCAGAGAACCCTTCGTCCTTTCACACTCTTCTAGTGTAAGTAGAGAACCCGATCTCCTTGACAGATCTCCTCACAAGAAATCTAGAAAGAAGAAAGAAAAGAGTGAAGTAATCTCAAATCACAAGTAGGAAATCTTACCTTTGAACACCAAGTAAAGCCTTCACGCTCCAGTGGTAGAAATCCTTCTTTGAATTCTCTCACTCACTCTCTGCTTGGATCTTATTTCAATAGGCACTAAGATCAATAACCATAAGGATTTGGTGGCAGTCTAATTTGGACTATATATAGGAAAGATAAGAAAAACTACCCAAAAACTATACATTTTCAATTTTGTATATTGGTACAAACTATATTTAAAGTATTGGAAACGATCCTAATGTATATTGGTACAAACTATATTCGTACATGACCATCGTCCCATACGAACTAGGTTCGTCCGGTACGAAATGGTTATTCCATAGGTCGATTTCCAAATCCCTGCAGGACGTGAACAACTGTGGTAAGTCGGTTCGGTTCATCCTGGGACGAACAAGTTTCATCCTAGATGATTTTATACAGAGAGTTTCGTCTAGAGACGAAGGTTTAATTTCGTCCTGTACGATTTTAAAACAGAGAGTTTTGTCTAGAGACGAAGGTTTAATTTCATCCTGTATGATTTTAAACAGAGAGTTTCGTCCAGATACGAACCATGCATTTCGTCTGGACGAATAGTGTAAAGTGAGAATCCAGAGGCATTCGTCCCTGGACGAATATTAAATTTGTCTTAGACGATTAGGACTTAGAAAATTTTCCTTACTTCCTGTTCGATCCATTGCTCTTCCGAGGGTTAATTGACATGATCGTCCCGTATGAACTATTTTCGTCCCGTATGAACTATTTTCGTCCCGTACGAACTATGTTCGTCCCGTACGATCAGTTTACAAAAATTATTCCCCCAAGTGTGTGTGTTGTGAATTTTCACTCAATTACAATCAGTCCCTCTCAATTCAAAACTTATAATTTACAAATGAATATTTGCTAAATTTGATTTGAATTCTTCATAGCTTGGAGTTGATTTTTCTGAAATGTTAGTACACACTAGAGCAAAAAACAAATCTTCAAAAAAGTGTTAGGAGATATCTATACATAAAACATTAATATTTGAAATCATCAAAATAATACAAGCTGCAAAAATGTAAAACATGCAAATAGCAACTCTCTTAACATTATATTCTTCCATTAGTAGTTTGACATTAATTATAGGAGTGTTATGTTCATCGCAACTCCTCTAATGTCACCAGTAGAGTTGTTTTATGGATTACAGATATAAGAAACTTCTTTCTTACAAGATCTATCGCATGCATCATATTTTATTACATTCGTTGTATGTCGACCTCCTTCATTCACTTATGTTCATCATTTGTATGCTTTGGGAATTTACTCAATGTTCATATGCATTAGGAGTTTACTTGTCATTTGTATTGTATCATGTTCATCGATGCTTATTTATAAGTCTTGCATCATCTTTAGAAATCAATTTGTATTTGGGATTCTTCTTCTATCACAAGTCCTTGTACATTTGCTTGCATGGTTGACACTTACTATCATTTGAAGGTCTGATCCATTGCTTAGTGACTTGTGTTATGCCCTTCTATATAAATTATTCATTTAATCATGATTGAGAACCCATGATTATCAATTAATGTTCGCATGTCAAAAATGATCATTTACACTTTCACTTGATTTTTGCTTGCATTTGATCACGCTTGGATGCCCTCCTTCATAAATCCCCTATTTCATTGATTGATGCTTATTTGGATGACTTGGATTCACACTTAATGTTTATTTTGTTGTGATGTAGCATTTGTTCACTTAATGTTCACTTATTGATTGCATTCAAATTTTATTCCTTATTGTTTGCTCATCCAGGTCCAAATTCAAGTTGAGTTCAATATTATTTGCATTCATTCAAGTCCGTAATGAGTCAATTGTAGTTCATCAAGTCCCATTTATCACTTTCAAGTTCAAGCTTTAATTCTTTGTACGAGTTCAAGTCCACTATGGTCCCAAATCAAGTCCTCTTGTCCTTTGTTCAAATTTTTAAATCTTGTTCATTTCAATTGATTTGCAAGTTCATTTATTATTTGAATTGAGTTAAAGTCCTTTTATTTGCTCAAATACAAATATGAGCTCAAGTTCAAATTGCCCATATTTTGTCTAAGTCTTGTCCATGATTGACTAAAAATTTTGGCAGCCTCCCGGTGTCTCCCTTGTTTAGGGGAAACTACAGAAAAATTAGGCCTCCTGTCAGGCTAGAGAAAAGCGTGTACGGTAGGTGCCCTCGTACGAGGACACCGCGGCCGTGAAATCTTCAACCACACCACGCCAGAGAAAGGTGTGTAGGCGTCGTACGGGGTTCCCATCCCATCGTGCTAGAGAAAAGTGTGTATGGGCAGTTTTTCAGTGTGCCACGAACACCAAAAAAGAGATTTTAGATGATTGTCCGTCTCATCGTAGGTGCCGCACCGGGTTCCCTTCCAGCCACGTTAAGAAAAGCGTGTATAGGCGATTTTTCGGTGTGCCACGAACATTGAAGTAGAGCTTTAGGTGATTACCCGCCTTGTCGTAGGCGCCGTACCGGGGTCCCATCCCACCACGCGCAATAAAAGGGTGTATATGCATTTTTCTGATCTGCCACAAACAATGAAGACAAGCACTAAAAGTTTTAGGGTTAAGGAGTTATACCTGCACGGGGTTGGCACATGGATCGAGGTGAAATCAAGATATTTTTTTTCTTGAAATTACAACAATAACAAGAATTTAACAATAATAATATAATTATTAATATTAATACTAATAGTATTATCACACTCTTACTATACTATTACTATTATATATCATTATGCTCAATAAAGATAATAATAATAATATTGTAATATTAATATAATATTAATACTAGTTATTAATACTAATATTAATTGATATCAATATCAATCGAGAGAGGGATTAAGAGAGGAATTACTCTCTCTGGTCGGCAAGGAGCAGGAGCAATAGTCGGTGGGTTTGGAGGTCGTGGATGTCGGGTTGAGCAGATGCGTTGGGTGAGCAGGTAAGGAGCTCTCTCTCTCTCTCTCTCTCTCTCTCTCTCTCTCTCTCTCTCTCTCTCTCTCTCTCTCTCTCTCTCTCTCTCTCTCTCTCTCTCTCTCTGGGCAGAGATTTGCGGCATGGTCGTGGCAGGTATGTAAATGATTTTGGAATTTTTTTTTATATTAGAGGTCAACATCTTTCTTGTTATAAGTTCCCCTATTATCTCCCGTAGGTAGACTGATTTGTTTGATACAAGCTTCTTGTCTTTGCTTGTAGGCTAGCTGTTGTGGGCATTACGAATTCCCTGTTCCTGCTCATAGATGAATTGTAGTATACTTGTAGTGGGCACTATAAATTCTCTGCTCCTATTTATAGGTGCATTATAGTGTGTTGTATTTTGCCTTTGGGTTGAAGGAAATGGTTTGAAGCACCAAACACTACAGATCTTGACAAATTGAACCCTTTATGTCGAATGACATACTTCATCCTTGAAATTAAAAGTCACATATATAAATGATATAAGAGGACTATCAACTCGTAAGGGTGTTTGTTGAACTAAATAAGTTATTTCTTGCATTTTTTTATCAGTTGTAGTTGCTCAGTAGTTTGGAAAGCTGCTCTGTTAGAGAGCTATTGTGTGAGATGCCACTTGTTGGATAGTATTTTCAGAGTTGTTGTGAGCATTGTTCTTGCTCATAGAGCTTTTGTGTTTGGGTTGCTTAGTTGGAGAGCTATTGGAGAGCTGCTCAGGCAGAGAGCTTGTGTTTGAGATCGAGTCACTCAATTGGAGAGTTGTTGGAGAGCTTTGTGAGAGATTGTACTTAGATTGAATTATTGGAAGCATTTCATTTTTGTGTAGAGTTCATTTTATTTGAATTGCATTAATTAATTATGTTAATCAATTAAGTGATTTTTAATTGAACTTAAGTTTTAATTTAAAAAAGAACAGCTAAAAAAATGGCTCTGCTAGGGTTACGCCTCTTTCGTCCCATCCGCCGCCTCCTCTTCGCTTTCGTCTGGTGAGAGATTTTTTTCCTCTTTGCTCTTGGTTTCGTGTATGGCGGCTTCCCGTATACGCGATCCTGGTTTCCTGAGCGGAATAGCAGCTCCTATTTCGTTCAAGGATGCGGTTTCTGGTATTTCTTCCTCCTCTTTTCCTGCACTGAATTTTTCTTCCCATCGTGGCTTGCCGGCACTGTTTATTTCGGAGGATGAAATTAGGTCGCTTGCTAAGCCTTTTGAGTTCTCTTTGGTTGGTCGTTTTTCGGGGCGTAGACCCTCTGTCGAAGCCATTCGGAAATTTTGTTTTAGTTTAAAGTTGATTGGTGAATTTTCAGTAACTGTGCTCAATAATCAGAATGTTTTGATAAAACTTGAGAATGATTTTGATTATTGCAGAATTTTTTCCCATAGATCCTATTTTGTTCAAAATTGTTATATGAAAGTGGTGAAATGGACTCACCATTTAGATGTTGAGTTGGATTCTCCTATTGTGCCGATTTGGGTCTCTTTTCCTCTTCTTAAGCCCCATTTATTTACTCCTAGAATACTCTTTGGTTTAGGCTCTCTTTTCGGTCGGCCCCTCAAATCTGACTTGGCTACGGCATCTGGGTCGCGGCCGTCGGTAGCTCGTATATTGGTTGAGTTGGATGTTACCAAGAAACATGAGGAGAAGGTATGGGTTGGATCTGTGGAATCTGGGTATATTCAGACTGTTATATTTGATGAAATTCCCAGTTTTTGTAATCATTGTAGTTCTCTAGGACATTCTAAGGATGCTTGTCCTATTTTGCACCCGAATCTTAATGTGTCAAAAACTGCGATAAAGCATTGTGAAGTACCGGTGTTGAAGGAACCTGTTGTTGTTGATGCTCAAAATGAAATTTTTATGCTTGAGTCGATTGTGATGGAGTCGGTTAAGCCTGTTGTTGATTCTGATAGAGAACAGGCTATTAAGCCAACGGTTGGTGTTTTGTTGGATAAAACTATGGAGGATAGTGTTCTGGTGGAAAATGTGGTTGCGGTTGAGGCGGATATTTCATTGTCTCCAAATGTTGTGCCGTTTTTTCCTTCGTCTGTCGTAACTGATCAATAGGCTGTGAATGAGGGTATTTCGGTTGACATTCTGGAGCCGGATAGCAATGGGAGGTTGGTTTCTAATGTTGTTTTGCAGGAGTCGGTTCCTACCGAGGTCGTTGGGTTGGTACATAGGGTTGATGATGATTTTGCTGTTCGGAATCAGAGTAATGGTGATAATTTGGTCTCTTTGGTGGGGGAAATAAATGCTAATATGGATGTGCAGGGAATGTTGGTTAATTCTCAGAATTTGGTTACTGTACCTGTGACGTTAATGGAATCCCAAAATGTTTTGGGTAGTAAATCTGAAATGGTTGTTGGGCTTCAAGGTGACTGGTTAAATAATTCTTCGGAGGAGAATTCGGATTATGAATCAGTTTCAGATTATGATTATGAGTTGAAGATGGTTTCGAATAGATCTTTGAGGGGAGATTATCGTGGGAAATGGTGGAAACGTGGAGGTAAAAGAAGATGATTTGGTTTGCTTATCTTTCTTTTTTGCGGATTTTCCGGTGGGTTGTTGCAGGGCGATGATGTGGCTGGGGCTCCCCTCCTCGTTGATTGCCTTGTGGAAACCGTCGGTGTTTCATTATCTTCTGGATGGTCCTTGCATGGTCTCGAGGATGTTGGCTGTTCTGGCTGATTGCTGAGCCCTTTTTTGGATTGGTTTATCCTTTTTTTATTTTGGTTTTTTTAGCTCGTAGGTTTTGTTTTTAATTGTTGTTAGTTTAGTGAGCTTTTGTTTTGTGTGACCTTGTAACCTTCTTTTTATTAATGTTATTTTCAATTAAAAAAAAAATTAAAAAAGAACAGCTTGATTTATTAATTAAATATATCTTAAAGTTAATTATGTTAAAGTTGATTTAATTATTAATCATTTATATGAGTTAATTGAAAATGAATTTGAAATTTAATTTGTTCAATTTAGTGTATTCTAAAATTATATATGCTAAATCCCGTTTACTCATTTAATCGGTTAAAGTTAATGTTATTTAAATCATTCAATAATTATATTAATTATTTTAATGGTTTTAATTTGATTTAAATTTATATTCAATTAAATTTTAAGATTCTAATTTTAATGAATTTTTTTAATTCAAATCCGATTATTTAATTTTGACCATTTAATTAATGCTAAGATTTTAATTCTTTGGATCAAATTTTAAAAAATTATTCCATTTTAATTAAATGAATTAGTTAGTTGATTTTTTTAGGTTTTAGTTTAAAAGTTTTAATTGGTTAATAGGTTCAGTTAACTTCAGATTGAATTCTCTAAGATGTTGATTTAATTAATTAATTTTAATTTCTGATCACAAATCGATTTAGATTAATAGTTTGATTAAGTTATAACTCGATACTTTAAATTAGGTTAATTAGCTTGAATTCCAAATGATTAAGTTGGATTAATTAATTTTAATTCTTAATTTCAAAGGTTTATAAATTTATCCATTTAAATTTATTGGTTAATTAATGTTGCAATTAGATTAATTTGTTGAATATTTTTTAATCTTTCCAAAAATCCGAATAAGTCCAAAATTTTTTCTAAGTACAAAATTTTTTAGAAAAATTTGATAGCCTTTCGCCGCCCCCTCCCCAGTGTTGGGAGGTAAGGAGGGCACTTGTTCTTTTGGCTCGACTCGATCGGATTAAATCAAAGGCAAGGGAGATTGGGAGTGCGAATCAATCCAACAAAGAGTCTTCAACAATCCTTGTTGCGCGCAACGTGTCGATTTAAGCAAATTTTATTTTAATTATTTTTTTAAATAAATATAATTTTTATTCCCCTCAAAAATCAGGTAGCCTTCCGCCTCCCCCTACCCTCACGGGGATGTTGGGGAGGGCACTTACCCTTTTGGCTTGACTCGGCCGAAGCGAATCAACGGCGAGAAGGTTGAGAGAGCGATCGAGTCCATTAGTTTCTGCGCTCCCTTGGCCGGATCAGCTCGACGGCCAAGGGCTTCGGGGGACCGAATCAACCCCAAGACTTCCTTCAAATTACTCATGTTTCTTTGGTACTTGCTTGAAAATCTCCTTATCTCTCTTTTCTTTTTCTTTTTTTCTAAATATTATATATATATATATATATATATATATATATATATATATATATATATATATATATATATATATATATATATATATATTATAATATCGTAATATCATAAATATGATATTATAATATATTATATAATATATCAATGTTTAAAATTGCGTATTCGGGTATTGAGGCATTTTTCATTCATGAGGCGAGGCGTAAGCCTCAAGGCGTTTTGAGGCATAAGCCTCAAGGCATTTTGAGGCGTAAGCCTCAAGGCATTTTGAGGCATAAGCCTCAAAGCATTTTGAGGCATAAGCCTCAAAATCAAAAGATTGTGTAAACATAAAATGATAATTTTTTTATATACTAATGAGTGAATAATATAAAACATAAAAAAGCATAAGATTTGAAGTGAAATCAAAATATCCCAAAAATAAGACAACACGAAATATAGTTCAACTCAAAATTCTAACTTTCCCAAATCCCAGTATTCTTTTCATTAACATATAATTCAAATTTTCAAAAATAAATAGTAATGACATATCACATAAGAACTCATAAGTCATCAGCATTGTCATCACTAAGGGGTTCTTCATTTGAATCATCATTATGATGAACAGCTTTCTCCCCTTCCTCCTCTCCTATAGAGTCCAATGTCGGGCATTTACTTCAAGATTTATGTAAGTTTTAATATATATAGTGTGAGGCGTAAGCCTCATGCCAATGAGGTGAGGCGGGCCTCAACTAAGTTGAGGCGCAAGCCTCATAAAAAAAAGAATCGATGCGTAAGCATCGAGGCATTTTTTACTGGAGTTGCGTAAAGGCGGGCCTCAAGGGGAGCCTCATATTGCATAATTTCAAACCATGTAATATATAATATATACATATAATATATTATATATATAATAAGAAAGGGAGAGAGGGAGTCGGGAGAAGGAAGCCGGGACGGACTAAGCTAGGCGTCGGGCAAGGGTGCAGGGTCTGAGTCGAAGGAGAGGCAATGGCCGGTTGCAGTGGAAGCACGAGGTTGGCGGGAGAAGGAGGTTAGCGGGAGGTCAAGCTCGGCTGTCAGTAGGCTTGGTTCGGTCGTCGGATCTAAGGCACGGCAACTATCTGGTTGGAGTCGAGCCAACGAGTTGATGATGAAGAAGAAGGCGTCGGAGGGCTTTAATAGTGCAAATGACGCGGTTTTTTGCTTCGGCGACGATCGAGTGCAGGCATCAGAGAGATTGAGAGGTAAGTTCACTTGCCTTGTCTGGTTGAAATAAAAAGCACAAACTTTGTTAAATAATCTATAAAGACCAAGATAGCATCATGGATTTGCTTAGATATTGAAAACCCCGGCAAAATCCATTGTTACCCTCTCCCATTTCCACTCTAGAATTGGTAATTAATGCATAAGACAACCAGACCAATGATGCTCTATTTTCACTAACTGAAAAGCTTCACATTTCAAAAAAAAAAAAACCATCACATCTTTCTTTAATATGAGCTTCATATACTCTATATCTTACTTTTGAGCTTCATGAATATCTCTTATATAATACACTAAATAATTATCTAGAATAATGAGCCTAAGTCTATGTCCATGGATCTCATTATCTCTAACTCCAGCTACTTCATATCATGAATCAGAGAATCAATAGAAGTAAGCAAAGAAAAAGACTCACCATAAGACTTCCTACTCAATACATATGCTACTATATTCGCCTTATCAGGCTGATATTAAATAGTTTGATCATAATCCTTAATCAACTCAAGCCACCTTCTCTATCTCAAATTAAAATCCTTATGGGTACAAATATACTTCAGACTCTCATGATCAATGAAAATCTCACACCTAACACCATTCAAGTTGTATCAGCGGATCTTTAGAGCAAATATAATATCGGTTAATTCCAAATCATGTGTGGAATAATTCTTTTTGTGTGGTTTTAACTATCTAAAAACATAATCAATAACTTTTCCCTAGTGCATTAGGACATAACCCAATCCTTTTAAATGAAGTATCATTGAATACTTGAAATATGCTAGTACTAGAAGGAATCGTTAAAATCATAGCCATTATTAAAAAATCCTCCATTCTTTGAAAACTTTGCTCACACTCAGGTGTAATATCCCAAACCACTAACTTCTGAGTCATTCTAGTTAGAGCTCCAAAAATCTAGGAAAAATCTTTTATGAATTTCTTATTATTCCCGACCACTCCCATAAAAATATGTACCTCAGATATCGTAGTTAGCCTTGACCAATCAGGAATTGACTCAATTTTCTAAGGATTAATATATATTCATGCACTACTGATCATATATCTTAAAAATGCAATACTCTTCTGCCAAATGCAATACTGATCATATATCTTAAAAATGCAATTTTCTAAGGATTAATATATATACATGCACTACTGATCATATATCTTAAAAATGCAATACTCTTCTGCCAAACAGCACACTTAAAGAATTTAGCATAAATATGATGTTGTCTTAGAGTTTCCAAAACTTTCCTTAGATAAAATGTGTGATATTCTTTAGACTTAAAATGTACCAGAATGTTGTCAATAAATACAATAACAAATTGATCCAAAAACTCCTAAAGATCATGTTCATAAAATCCATAAAAATTGTTGGAGCATTAGTCACGCCAAAAGGCAAGATTAAGAACTCATAGTGTCAGTATCTCATGCTAAAAGAGATCTTGGCAATTTCTTCTTCTTTAACCTTTAATTAATGATATTCAGATCTCAAATACATTTTCAATAATACAGATGATCTTACAAGCTAATATAATAGATTATCAATTGGTGGTATTCTATACAGTTACCTTATTTAGCTATATGTAATTAATGCACATTTGCATAATTTCTTCCTTTTCTTTATGAACAAAATAGGAGCACCATACAGGGAAACACTTGGTTGGACAAAACCTGTATCAACCAACTTCTGAAGTTGTACCTTTAGCTATTGAAGCTCTATAAGTGTCATTATATACCGAGCTTTAGATATTGGAGCGATACTAGCAAGCACTTCTTTAAAGAACTCAAGTTCTCTATTAGGTGGTAAACTCGCTAACTCTTCAAAAAAAAAAAAAAAAGAGTCCGAAAATTCTTGTACAATAAGAACATTACCCAATGATCCAAAATATACTCTCATATCTCTAATAGAAGTTAGAAATATCACATTACCCTTCTTCCACAATTTATTTATTTTTAGAGTTGATATCAAACATGATTGGACACTTCTCACTCTCTAAAATATGAAACTCTCACTTTTCAAAATAAAGTCACTTTCTTTTTCAAATAATAAATATGAGGCTTCTATGGACTCAACCAATCCATACCAAAAATGACATCAATTCTAAAAAAAGGCCAAATTAGCAAGATAAACTTCCACTTCCTATCAAAAATTTCTTACTCACAAAGATAAAATCTACCAGCAATCATTCTGTCTCCAGTAGGCATAAGACAATAATACAAAAGGTAAATGTAGCATATTAGAGTATCTCTAAAAAATAAATGAATGAATGACACATGAATTAAATAAAATAGAATAAGGTGTAGCTAAAATATAAGTTGTACCTATCACAACATCAAGAGCATCCATCGCCTCTTGCTAAGTCAGACTATATACGTGTGGTTGAATTAGGGTAAAAGCTATGGAATAATTAGGCTCTCTCAAAACACCTACATACTATCTTCCTATCTTAGGGCCACTACCTCTACCAGAGGTTGCATCAATACATCCCCAAGTTGGAATAGTCCTCAGTCTCTCCACTAATCTGATAGAGCTCTCAGAATAAGCATAAAAAATTAATCAAGTGTTGCCTACAAAAATTTTGCAACTTTATGTTCGCTCTACTCATATCAAAAATACTGGCATGTCATCCAATAATACATTCATTCATGTCTCCTACAATAGCTTGAGCATATTTGTACAAAATTGCCAGAACTGGCGCGTACCCCCAACCAAAACCTACCCTGACAAATTTCCCTTTCCTGAACACAGATGGTCCAAATCTACCTTTCTTCTTGGAATATCTAGTCCCACTCTTAAATTGCTCTCCATCAAATCTCTTCCTACTAGTATCCCATCAAGAACATCTCATAAACCCCTCAAAAAATGGTAGAACTTCTCTCCCAAAGTGCTAACTAGTTGTTAAGCATTGTTGGCCAAAGCAGTAAACTCTCCCTCGTACTACATCAAAACCAAGCTCCTACATCTATTATCAGGTGAGCAAAGTGTTGGGTCTAGTAATTAGGTTGTTAAGCCTAAGTGAATGTCCCAAGGCTAACCAAGAGGGGGGGTGAATTGGCAATTAAAAAATGTAACTTCAACTCTTGGAATTTTAGAAAACCTTTTGAATTATTGATGCAAGTTAAAATTAAAGTTTAAAAATAAACTTTTCAACCAGAGTAAACAACTTGCAATAAAATTAAATGCGGAATAAAAAATAAGAAAGAACACACCAGATTTATAGTGGTTCGGTCAAACCTTGACCTACATCCACTCCCCAGAGGCACCCTCTGAGTATTGCACTAATACCACAAAGTGACTCTCCTTTTGCTCCCACAACAAGGCGGAGAAGCCTGTACAAAATCACTTTCACCTTCCCCGGTGCGGCGGAGTAGCCGGGTTCTTTAACACCAAAGAGATCTTCTTCTTGCCAAAACTTCCCTCAAGACGACCCTTGAATCCGATGGTACTGAAGTGCAAGTTCGCCGGAGCAACCGTGTGAATATCCCCTTCACACTCCCTTGAAATCCCCTTCAAAGATCTTCTCCCTCTCAAACTCCACCTTTTCCTCTCTCCCTTTCAAGTTCTCTCTTCTAGTTTTCTCCACAAGAACGAAGACACAATGAATGTCAAAGATACACTTTGTCGTCCTTTTACACTTCTCCAAGTGTCGGCAGAGAACCGGACCGATGTTGTTGAACTTCACTTGAGAGCCTTCGCCGGAGCAACCGTGTGAATATCCCCTCCACACTCCCTTGAAATCCCCTCCAAGGATCTTCTCCCTCTCAATGATCCCTCTCAAGAGAAAACAACTCCAAAGGCATTTGTAATAGTTTCTAGGACTCCTTATATAGAAAGCAGAAGAAAAACCGTCCAAAAAACTGCCCAAAACAAGTTTTTCTGCGCACTGGATCGTCCCGTACGAAATTTTGTTCATCTGTACGAACCAATTTCGTCCTGGACGAAATTGGTTCGTCCCGGGACGAAAATATTTCGTCTGGACGAACAGTTATATCAAAAGTCGGTTCCGGAAACTGCCAGAAACTGCCATAGTCGGTTCCCATCGTCCTGGACGAACTGGACTTCGTCTGGACGAAAATTTTACAGAGAACCCATCGCCTGGTACGATAATAAATTTCGTCCTGGACGAATAGGACTTAGAAAATATTTCCAGTTCAGTTCTTGTCCGTTCCATTGCTCTTACAAGGAGATAACTGATCTGATCGTCCCGTACGAACAATGTTCGTCCCGTACGATCAGTATAAAAACTTTTTCAAGATCTCCTTTAAGTTTGTGTAAATTTATTCACTCAATAACAATCACTCCCTCTCAAATTTAATTCAAATAAAAAGTACAAGCTTCAATTTCACAAAGTATCTCATGCTGAATTTGATTTGAAGTCTTCGTAGTCTGGAGTTTGATTTTCCTGAAATATTAGTACACACAAGAGCAAAAACAAATCTTCCAAAAAGTGTTAGGAGATAACTACACATAAAACAATAATATTTGGAATCATCAAAATAATACAAGTTGCAAGAATGTAAAATATGCAAATAACAACTTTCCTAACAATCTCCCCCTTTTTTATGATGGCAAAATAATTATTGTTAGTAAAATTTCAAACCATTTTAAAATCTCCTAAACTCCCCCTGAATTAATGAATGCATTAAAATAAGGAGGCATTTTAAAAAACAATTTTTTTTTTTTTTTTTTTTAAATTTTACATACACACATACACAAAAACAATACACAAAAAACATTACAAGACACACACAAAATTTTAAAAAAAATTCTCCCCCTAAATAATACAAACAATAATCTCTCCCCCTTTTTGACAACAACAAAAAGTGAAGAAGAAATAGACTAGTAATGTAGAAAATCTTATGAAAAATTCATGTATAAATTTAATCTAAAAAAGTGATTGACATAAGAATGCAACTAAGAATTAAGAACATTAGTCAAATCATAGAATTTCATAGAATTTAAAAATTGATATAACATTGTAATAAGTAAGAATTTATGAAAAACATGATTCAATTTAGACATTTATGATATGAAAAATCATTGTAATAAAGATGAGTAAAAAATTGCATATTCCAAAAATCAATTGAAATATAAATGAACATTAGATCTACTTGAATTAATAGACTAAAAAGAATCTGGAAAGAAGAAAATCACCACAAGTGGCGCTTTGCGCATCTTTTTCATATAGGTGGCACATTTTTGTGCCTCTTTCTTTATTGGGCTTATTTTGTGCCTCTTTTTCACATTTGCAACTTTGTTGCGCTTTCGTTTTGATTTTGTACATTTGTACAATTGTCAAGAGTAATTGAATTCTTTCCAAAGACAATAATCTAGAATCTCAAATTTTTCTAAGTGCATAAATATTAATTGAAAAAAGAAATACAAAATAAGATAGACATCTAAGATACAATAATAATAATTAAGATTTTGTAGTCTAAAATGAAAGACATGAAATTAAAAAAAATTCTAACTAAAACAAGTTATAGGCAAAAAATTAAATTTAGATAAACTAGATTTTCTAATGAAATTAATTTCTAATTACAATTTTAGTTTAGGCACAATAGAGATTAAAAGTACTAAATGAATTTCATAAAGATTAAGAACATTAACATCGAACTAAAACATGAAATCAAATGAGAAAACATTTCAAAATCATTCAAAACACAAAAACACACAAAACAAGCAAAAATAAAAATACAACAAAAATAAATAAACAAAGGGTTTTAAACATCATTTTTCTCCTGGTCTGATGATTCAGAAGCTAGATCCGCCCAGGAGATTTTTTGCTTTTCATTATTTTCCCATTTTATAATTTGCTTAGCTTTGCCCTTTTCTTTAGCAGGAAGAGTTCTCAAATTAGGGCACTGACTTTTCAGATGTCCAGATTTCCTACATCCAAAGCAAATAATATTTGAAGAAATCAGAACATTCTTACCATTTTTACCTTTATTCCACTTTTGTTGATGCTTATTCTTGTGCTTTAGTGGACTTTTCAATTTGCTTGTTAAGTCATCGCTTTTCTCACCAACTAAGCCACTTTTCTCCATGTCTTCCACTTTTAGCATTATTGTTTCACCTGCATCCAAAAGTCTTTGACCCAAACATTCCTCGTAGGCAATGAGTGAGCCAATCAAATTATCAATAGAATATTCATTCAAATTTTTCGATTCACAAATAGCAACAACTTTGGCATCAAACTTGTCAAGTAAACAATGTAGAATTTTATTGACTATTTCAAAGTTTGAAAACTCTTTACCTAAAGCATGCAATGATGTTACAATTTGAATAAACCTAGTATACATGTCTAAGATCGACTCATAAGGTTTCATGCTAAAGAGTTCATAGTCATTCATCAAAAAATTCAACTTAGATTGCTTGACTTCACTAGTACCTTCATATGTAATGCATAAACTGTCCCAAATTTCCTTACCTGTAGTACATGTAGAGACTCTCATATAATCTTCAGAATTTAAAGCACAGAATAAACAATTCATACATTTAGCATTTAATTGTGCATAAATTTGTTCTACTCTACTCCATTCAGAAAAAGGGATATCAGTTTTGATTCCATCTATGATACGTGACGGTACAGAATAACCACTTTGAATCATATGCCACATGCGATAATCTATTGATTGCAAGAAAGTAGACATTCGAATTTTCCAAAAATCAAAAGAAATACTTTCAAATAAAGGTGGTCTAACAATCGAACATCCATCTAACAATTTATGGTTTCTAAAATTAGCCATATTCGTTTTTCAAAAAGTAGTCTAAACTTATGATTTTGAAACAAAGCTCTGATACCACTTGTTGGGTCTAGTAATTAGGTTGTTAAGCCTAAGTGAATGTCCCAAGGCTAACCAAGAGGGGGGGTGAATTGGCAATTAAAAAATGTAACTTCAACTCTTGGAATTTTAGAAAACCTTTTGAATTATTGATGCAAGTTAAAATTAAAGTTTAAAAATAAACTTTTCAACCAGAGTAAACAACTTGCAATAAAATTAAATGCGGAATAAAAAATAAGAAAGAACACACCAGATTTATAGTGGTTCGGTCAAACCTTGACCTACATCCACTCCCCAGAGGCACCCTCTGAGTATTGCACTAATACCACAAAGTGACTCTCCTTTTGCTCCCACAACAAGGCGGAGAAGCCTGTACAAAATCACTTTCACCTTCCCCGGTGCGGCGGAGTAGCCGGGTTCTTTAACACCAAAGAGATCTTCTTCTTGCCAAAACTTCCCTCAAGACGACCCTTGAATCCGATGGTACTGAAGTGCAAGTTCGCCGGAGCAACCGTGTGAATATCCCCTTCACACTCCCTTGAAATCCCCTTCAAAGATCTTCTCCCTCTCAAACTCCACCTTTTCCTCTCTCCCTTTCAAGTTCTCTCTTCTAGTTTTCTCCACAAGAACGAAGACACAATGAATGTCAAAGATACACTTTGTCGTCCTTTTACACTTCTCCAAGTGTCGGCAGAGAACCGGACCGATGTTGTTGAACTTCACTTGAGAGCCTTCGCCGGAGCAACCGTGTGAATATCCCCTCCACACTCCCTTGAAATCCCCTCCAAGGATCTTCTCCCTCTCAATGATCCCTCTCAAGAGAAAACAACTCCAAAGGCATTTGTAATAGTTTCTAGGACTCCTTATATAGAAAGCAGAAGAAAAACCGTCCAAAAAACTGCCCAAAACAAGTTTTTCTGCGCACTGGATCGTCCCGTACGAAATTTTGTTCATCTGTACGAACCAATTTCGTCCTGGACGAAATTGGTTCGTCCCGGGACGAAAATATTTCGTCTGGACGAACAGTTATATCAAAAGTCGGTTCCGGAAACTGCCAGAAACTGCCATAGTCGGTTCCCATCGTCCTGGACGAACTGGACTTCGTCTGGACGAAAATTTTACAGAGAACCCATCGCCTGGTACGATAATAAATTTCGTCCTGGACGAATAGGACTTAGAAAATATTTCCAGTTCAGTTCTTGTCCGTTCCATTGCTCTTACAAGGAGATAACTGATCTGATCGTCCCGTACGAACAATGTTCGTCCCGTACGATCAGTATAAAAACTTTTTCAAGATCTCCTTTAAGTTTGTGTAAATTTATTCACTCAATAACAATCACTCCCTCTCAAATTTAATTCAAATAAAAAGTACAAGCTTCAATTTCACAAAGTATCTCATGCTGAATTTGATTTGAAGTCTTCGTAGTCTGGAGTTTGATTTTCCTGAAATATTAGTACACACAAGAGCAAAAACAAATCTTCCAAAAAGTGTTAGGAGATAACTACACATAAAACAATAATATTTGGAATCATCAAAATAATACAAGTTGCAAGAATGTAAAATATGCAAATAACAACTTTCCTAACACAAAGGTATAAAATAGCCTCTAAATACATCAATAAATTCCTCCAAACTAATCAGAGAATTCAGCTTCCCATGAAATTCTCCAGTTGTTTCCCAACTACCTAAGGGAGTCAAAAATGGTTTTTTGGTCAGGTTTGGATCCAACCCAAAATTAACTTGCCCTTGACTTCTCCAATCCAAACTGACCCAATTACATAAACGAGTCAAAAATATGAACTAAGACTTAACTTGTCCCAAATATTGGTCAACTTGACCAATACATAAACTCGAGAGAGCAAAGAGCAAGTGACATTAAGCATAGAGCATAGGTCAAGCACGAGTGTGAGTGTGGCTGGGTGAGATACAGTATGGGATAGAGTTTGGATGTGATCAACAGGTGCAAGCAAGTGCACAGTACTGTCACATAGTGCGATGGGAGCAAGACGTTGTGCTGATGGGAGAGAGACACAGTGCAGGCAATGGTTGTAAAGCTCTAGTTGCGCATCACATTGTGGGGATTGTGAACACATGAATTTGCTAATGTACATATTGCAAGAGGAGGTGTAAGCCTGTGGCAAGTGGATCATTCCAGGATAGTGGGTTGACCTAGACCACACTATCATTTTGAATATTACTCTTGTTCATGAGTACTAACATTTTAGGGAAATTACACATTGCTCAAGACAACAAAAGGCTCAAGACTAGGTAGAATATGATGTGAAGGAGATTGTAATTTTTATTTTATTTACTCTTTTTTATTTTTTGAGTATGGCCACAAAATAATATATGCATATTAATTGACCATGCACACACATAGTGGGAGAGTTTTTTTAAAGAAATCTTTTTTATATATAGATCATACTGTACGATTTTAAATCATATTGTATGATATATTATGGCTTAACGGCTAACTTCTATAAACTAATCATACTGTACGATTTGTTTTCAACCTTAAACCCTAGTCGCCAGATTAATTTAAGCAAGTTTTTAAATTTTAAAATTTGAACATATCGTACTGTATGAAGATTTAAAAACTTGCTAAAATTAACCCCCATGATTTGTCAATTAAATTAAGATTAAATTAATGATTGATGATCGTACTGTATGAATTGAATCGTACCATACGATGAACCGATGCGTTTTTTGGTCGTACTGGACAAAATCTTGATTTTTGAACTAATTGTACTGTACGATTTATACATCATACAAGATGACCTGAATAATCTTAATTGATCGTATTATACAAATAGGATCAAACTAGATGATAAATAGAGAAGATTTTTGGTCATCCTAATGTTCGTCTTGTGCAAATAGAAGAAATAAAATATATCGTACTTGATGATATTTGGATCATATTGTATCATGTACTGAAAAATTATTATATGTTTGTAATCCTTCATACCAAGACAAGAGCTGCTTTATGAAAGTTCGATAGGGGTGTTAAGCCCTAATGAACTAGTCCCAAGGCTAACCAAGAGGGGGGGGTGAATTGGTATTTTAAAAAATCTTTAAGCAAAAGCACAAACTTAAACCAAAGTTCACCACAAAGAAATCAAAGTGCGAAAATTAAATGCGGAAGCAGTAATAAAGATTACATAAATTTATAGTGGTTTAGTCAACTTGACCTACATCCACTCCCCAGAGCCTCTCCTCCGAGTATTTCACTAAACACAGTGTCTCTTCTTTTGCCCCCACAACAAGGCGGAGAAGCTTTTACAAACCTCCTTTCCATTGACCCTGGTGAGGCAGAGAATCCAACTCCTTTTGTTTCCTCTAAAAATAAGCAGAGAACCCAACTCCTTTTGCTTCCTTCTAAAGCATGCAGAGAACCTCGATCAGATGCTAAAGTAGACCTCTCTAGAACCCCCAAGGAACTAGGGACGACGACCGGAGAAGATGACAATGGATCCTTGCTTGGAGCAACCTTTGTGAAACCCTTCAGAAACTCCCCCTCATAAAATCCTCCCTCTCTCTCCCTTACTCTCCCTCTCCACTTGGCTCTCTTAGGTTAGAACAACAACAAAAGATACTCTCTTGGGTAGAACAATAAGCCTTATATAGAAGAACTTCATAATAGCTTTTAATTACAACAAACCAACTTTATCATCTAGGACGATCTGAATATCATCATGTGTGATTAGTACAAATTTAGCTCAAAACTATTTGGGACGATAATAAGGTTTTTGTTCATATCATCAAGGCTGATAGGATATCATCATGTACGATTAGTACAAGTCATTGAATATCATCCAGAACATCGTCCTGAACGGATATCTAGACGATGTAAAAATAACTTGATCATCCTGGCCGATCTCCCCGTCCCAAACAATTAGTTAAATACAGTACATATCGTCCAGTGCATCGCCCTGAATAGAAGCAGGCCGATTTTTGATCATCCAGGAACAACTTAAGGTTTTTAAACTGATCATCACAGCCGATCCTACAATCATCCAAGACGATATGATTGAGCAATCAAACCTTAATTTCTTTCCTTAATTAGCAGATTAATTTAGGCATAATTACATTGCATTGTTCAGGACGATGTCCTGGACGATGTCTAAAAATAAAAGATACCTAAATAGATCTGGCGGCAGATTATTTTTGATATGATCATATCATTTGGGCTGATGACATATCGTCCAGGATGATGCACTTAATTGTGGCTGCCTTTCCAGGATGCCCTAATTAGAGTTTTTTGTTTTTAACGGATCGTCTAGGCCAATTGTTGAATCGTCCCGGACGATGTGACCAAAATCAGAAAAATCTAAAAATAGTCTAAAATTTTCTCCCAAGTGTGTGTGTGCAAGGTTACTTAGCATCAGGAATCATATCGTTTACAATTGACTCAAGAAAAGTAAAAGATTATAAACTGACTCAGACCTAGTCTACCCAATCTTGAGCTGGTTCAAATTGCAGTTTGATCTTGCGAACATGAAATATTAGTAGGCAAGATAGTCGTAGAGAAACAGAAGTGTTTGCTATCATCATAAGTCTATTCCCTAAAATCAGATGCGCAACATTTTGAACTAATCATATTGTATGATTTGTGATCGTACTATATGAACAAAAATAAGTAATTTAAATTTTTAGGGTTTCTTGAAGCTATTATATATACAATGATGTTATTCATTAAAAAAAGGAGTGAGGAACGTGATAGTTGATGGAACTCTATAGAGTGAGCTTTTCAAGATATTCAAGGTTTGTGAGAGGAGAAGGTGAGCTTGTGCTTGGCCTGGGTGAGCCTTATGGGAGGTCTATAGGGGAGTGGCTTCTAGGTCAAAGTCCTTGAAAGTACTCTGCTATCTTCAAGATGGAGAAAAAAGAGAAGGTCTGCTACCGTCACTGGGAGGGTGGTATACCGTCCGACACTCCGCCACACCGGGGAAGGTGAAAGTGAATTTTTTTTGTAAAGGCTTCCTGGCCTTGCTGTGGGAGCATAAGGGGAGTTGCTTTTGAGTAGTGAAAATATCATAGTGGAGGATTTCGGGAAGTAGACGTAGGTCAAGATTGACCAAATCAATATAAAAATTTATGGTGTGCATTTCTATTTTCTGCATTTTACTTTTCTTGCATTTAACTTTGTTATAACTGCTTGGTGAAAAATCTATTTTTATTATTCCGATGTGCGATTTAAAATTTCATCACCATTGATATAATTGTTACCAAATCTTTAGCTTCTGCATTTGCTTAATTAAGTTATCTTTTTGAAATAAACAAAAATTCAAAAAATAGAACTAATGTTTAGGATTTATTTTTAAAATACCACTTCACCCGCATCCCCCCCCCCCCCCCCCCCCCCCCCCCCTCTCGATGCATCTCATACTTTCAAGGTACCATCATTTTAGAAGGACATTACAAACCATCAAAGGTCTTCTCTAACCTCATCAACCATTCCTTTGTAACCATAGGATCAACAATACCCTCAAATATCAAAGGCTTCAGCCTTAAAAATATATGTACATATGAATTCGCATTCTTAGTCTTAACGGAAGAAAACCTACTATAGGCCTAACCCATCAACTATATTACCAACCCATCCTGTGATATCATATCTGAACCAATAGTAGGGGTAGTGTTGACTATCAGTGCACTTTAGCTCGCACTCTAAACATAAGTTATGTCATGCTCAGGCTGATCCATCAAAACCCACAACACATACATAACAACTGATACATGCACATAATTAACAAAACCAAATAAATGCATGATACTACTTTCTCACATGAATATGAATCAATTCTTATAGTTCTGTTTATAATTTATTTCTCCAAATGATGCTCTGATGCCAAAAGGACTATCATAACCCAACCTGATACGACCCAAAAATATAGATCACTTTGTGTTGGATGGTGGACGTATAAAGGAAGAACCGTATTGACAAAGATCTTTTAATTTGGAGAAATATAATATTTCTTTTTGAACAAAAAATACAAGAGCTTCTACTTTTTTTTACTATACATAAATTTACTCATCCATAAATATTTTTTCTTTTTATTTATCCACAAAGTATATATTATTGATTATTTCTATCACAGTCCTCAATAATAGGTGAAAATAGGGCAGGAAATACAGAAATGCCAGGACTGTTTAAAAATATAATAAAAAATAGAAAATATACCTACACACCAGTCAGACTTAGAAAATCAGCCTTATTTACTCAATCAGCCCTTTACTCATACCCTGGCCTAAAAATAAAATACACAACATAGAATGAGCTAACACAACTCAATAGATTATATTACCCAAATTATTTCTTAATTATTTCAAATCAATAACTTGAAATAAATTAATTATTTTATGCTTAAAAGTAGACTTATAATAAAGTGATGTCACAACAATATAGGGCTTTGTAGATAACTAAATAAGTTACAGAATTTAGAGCATAGTATGCTGAAAAAAATATAAATAAACATAGTACATAACAAAAAAGTTACATAACTCCAATCCTTATGCTTCTCATTCATATCACCAAAATTATTATGCCGCCCATTCAAAACTCCTAGCCCTCGGGCCTTTTAATGCTCTCAGCTATCTCAGAATTTTAGTAGTATAACTCCATGGATATGCATGTATAATAGAACTCCCCCCGATCTCGTGAGATGCAGACATAATATCATATAGAGATGCACAATTTATAAATCATGCCACATAATATTATAATTAAGCAGTTAAATATATATTATGGTATTAATAGAATTTCAAATATTTTCCCTACAGGTATCATTTTAGCAGTCAAATCCACCACCGTGTAGCTAAAATTTACTGACTCAAAATTCTATCAAATTATAAGAGATTATGTAGAACTATATTTTAGAGCGTTGCAGTCCATGGCCCCTACTCTGAGATTTTGATAATGACAAATAATGTAGATTAAATTATTATTCATTGAATATTTTTTATTTTCTGCTCTTGTCTGTGAGTACTAACATTTTAGGGAGATCACAAATTACTTAGAACAACAAGAAGGCACAAGACTGGGTAGAGTAGGATTTGGAGTCTATAACCCTATAATTTCTCTTTTATTATTTTTTTTTCTTGAGTCTGGCCATAAATTATGTGACAAAAATGAGCAACCATGCACACACACTGGGGAGAGGTTTTTAAAATGAAAAAAAAAAATTTCTCTGTTGGTCGTACTATACGATCTACTCTGGCTTAATGGCTATATGTAAACAAATCGTAATGTACAATGTATTTTTAATTAAAACCCCTATATGCCAGATAAATTTAAGTAAGTTTTTAATTCATAAATTTTGAACTGATCATACTGTACGATATTTGAATACTTACTTAAATTAACCCCGCGATTAGTTAGTAAATCAAGGATTAATTTCTGATATGTTATCGTACTATACGACATGGTTCGTATTATATGAGCAATCGAGACTATTTTTGATCATCCCGGACATCGTACCGGACGATCTCTTAATTTTGAATTAATCGTACTGTACAAAGTGATTTGTACCATACGACGTACAATGACGAGTTTTCATCATCCTAGCAATCGTCCTGTAGGTGCATCTCATACTCTCATAGAGGTTCAAATATTCTACAGTATTATTTTTTGATGCATGAATATTTTTCTAGAGTTTATCAAAACAAGTGTTTCAAAAATACTAGACATAAATTTTATAGAAAAATAACTAAATATATAAAACTACATTCTCTATAACATACGAGAAGTTGCATGGTGGGAGTTTTCGCGATTAAAAGTTATCTCAATTCAAATACCAAATATTTATATTTTTAATCAACAAAATGCCAAAACTATTGAATTATTAAAAAATGAGATAAATAAATGCAACATACCTCAAGCCAGATAATTTTGAAAGTTGAGTCGTCAACTAAAAAGGACCCGTAGTGGCTCAAAATGGACTTTCTTTCTCTAGGATTCCCTCCCTATCTCTCACTAGGTGGTAACTTAAATGAAATGAATCAAATAGAATAATGGATTTAGATATTTTAAATATTAAAATTAGCTAGCATTATGGCACCCCATGGCGGTTGCCACAAAGCTCCCTTAGAGAGCTCATAACACAATCGTGCTACCCCCAGCATCATTGCATTGAATTATTTTGTAAAAAAAAAACTGATAGCACTGGTGGCGCTATGCCCTTTGTTATTCAAACTTAATAAAATATGTAAAAAGACCCTCGAGACCCATTTCAGATCATATGCAGACTCTAGCATGGATATAGGATATTCCCAGACACATACAAATGAGTTTAAATGCAGAAATTTAATGATTACCTTGACTCTTGTTAGGTTAGTACAGGTTGAATGGTCCACTAGCAATACAGGTGTCAGAAAAAGTGTTCCTAGTCATATTAAAATTATAATACACTCATTGTATTGTATGATACACATAAGATTGGATGGTTCCAAGTCAATAATTATCATTTTAACTATTTGGTATGATCATTATTACACATCATATTATATGAATTGCACATTGTACTATATACTTCCTTTTGGTCAATAATCATATAGTTGACTCCTTAATCATATTTTTGATGATTTGATTATTCACTCGATCAACCAATACAATCCACTAATCGTACTATATGATCTAACATATCCTATAAGTAAGAGAGTGATTTTCATTTCATTTCTCACATGTATGATCATACAATATGGCAGCCATTTGTTCTTGATCTGATTCAATTCATCATAATGTATAATTCATATTATGCAGCCTGATCTAACATAACTTAAGTACAACTATTTTTTCCAACTGAGCTAATCGGACAGTATGATCTACACATCATAATGTGTGATCAATATATTATAATAAAGAATTAGTGTTTACTTCAAATAGCTAATTATGATTCTTTTAATCATATGTAAAGTAAGGGAGTAACTAGCAATGATTTTTCTTGAGATAGAGGCTTTGGAGAATGAGAGAGGTATTCTCCTTGCTTGGGAGAGCTAGTCCAAACAAAATAGAAGATAGAGTTAAAACCCAAAAGCTTGACTATTGTTTTGATAATTTTAAACATTATTGGTTACATCACTTATTATTATTTGCAATATGTAATTGTTTGTTTTATTATATTAACATTTCATGTACAACGGATAAGAAGCCAAGTCAAAGGTTATATTTAATTTTGTTCGTTCAAAGAAGCCAAGCCAAGTCAATATATATATTAACACTTTGTGCTTTGAAGTCTCAATAGTATTTTAAATAACTTCCGCTACAAATTGTGTTGTTTTTAATACATTTTTTTAAATAACTAATTTACCCCTCTCTTGGTTGAGCCATGACACTTTTAATCCTCTCTTTGCCTACATAATTAATAACTCCATCATTATTAGTTTGCTTTAGTTGTGTTTTTATTTTTTTTCCATTATATTGAGTTTAGAAATCTAGGTTGGTTAATATAATCCCCTGCAAAGCATCATAAATTTTCCCACTTATTCTTTAGGGTGCTTTCGTGATTCCTTTGTAAATGTATTTTCCTTTGCTTTAAGCAACAACTATTGAGAATAATTTCTCAAGTAATTCTTGTTTTTTGCAATGCATAATTGATATCAAAACAACTATTTTCCTTGGGGTATTAATACTTGATTGGCTAGCAATTTTTGCATTCTCATTTCATTAAATCACTGCATTATTTTGATTTATTAAAATTATCAAATGAACTCCAATTAGTAAGTGATCTTCACTGGTGTTATCACTCCTAAAATTCCAAGTTGGTTATATTTAATTTTGTACCAAATAGAAATTTTGAAGTTCTAATATCCTGCATATTAATTTACATTTATTTGCGCTGTTTTGCTTTTAATTTCATCATTCTAATAATATTTTTGTTATTTTATATCCAGGAATTACATTTATTTGAATAATTTTCATTAGCACTATGCCCATTACAAATTTCGTATAGAAATCATTTTCCAAGTCCTTTTTTCTCAACTTCCAAAATCAATAATATTTAAGGGCGTCTTCAACCGAACGTCATTTGCAAGTTTGCAGCTCCCACGAGCGTCCACCTGAATGGCAATTGGAAATGTAATTTAGCATTTTATCTCGAATGTGAATAGTGTGATGCTAATATTAGCATCACACTATTCACCCAAGCGACAACCAAGATCCATTCCCACTATTGTTGCTATCCATATATGAGAAAAAATATTTACAGAATATTCTTTTTAATGTTAGAAATAGAGTTCGGTTGGAGATCGATGGATTACTATTTGATATGATTGTTACTAAGACCGCACACTCAAAAAGTATTACTTTAAGTATACCATTTTATTAATTTCAAAATGTCTACTCATAATTGAAATCTCAATTTAGACCTGATCACTTGATTCTGTGTGTGAGTATATTCTCCGTCATTTAAAATAACAATATGAAAACATTACTTTGCTATACAGGCTAATGAAACATGAATTTAGAACTAGGTTGGACATAGTAAAAACTAGAGTTCGTTGAAATAAGGAATCCAATACATTACAAAAAACTCCACTAAAGGATGGTGATAGTAATCACCTTAACAACCCCCTTTGTACTTGAAGAAGCATATGAGAACAAGAAACGAAAGGAAGAAGTGATCAAAGAAGATATTTATTTACTCAGTTTTTATTATAGCCAAGAGATATATATAAAGGAAAACTAATACAACTATGTACAAATGAACCAATGGTAGTCTTCCACATCATATATTAGCATATACTAAGTAATTTATATATACAACACTTTTATACCCCTGCAAACTAATGGGTCCTGAATGACCATTAGTTTGTGTCATAGATAGATAAATCTTAGTGTAGATAGGGCTTTGGTGAAGATATCCACCACTTGATATGTTGTAGTGATAGGTAGAAGACGAATATTTTTTGTTGTGAATGTGATCCCTGATGAACTTTTGATCGATTTCTATATGTTTTGTGTGAGCATGGAAGACTGAATTGTTGGCCAGAGCTATAGCATAAATGTTATCATAGTACATATCTGTAGGATTATTTTGTGCTATGCCAAAGTCCTAGAGAAGATGACGAAGCCAAATAACATCTGTCATTAGAGCTGCCAATGCACGATATTCTGATTCCGTCGATGATCTTACAAATGTATGTTGCCTTTTGATAATCCACGAAATAAGGGTGTCTCCAAGAAATGAATAGTATCACGATGTGGACTTTCTAGAGATAGGATCGCCCGCCCAGTCGGCATATGAAAAAGATGTAAGATTGAGATTAGATTTTGAGATTGGTATATTGTATTCAATCATACCTTTTGATGTATCGTAGGAGACGTTTAAGATGATACGTATGTTGGGAAAGAGGATGATGCATGTGCTGGGATAACTGATTAACACTGTATGCGATGTCTGGTCGAGTAATCATCAGATATTGTAGAGATCCAGTGAGCTTCCGGTAGGTTTTGGGATCTGAAAGAACTGAGTCCTTGGGGAAATTGGCAGGTAGCTTCGTGCAGGTGGGATTTGCTAACGAATTGCACTGAGTTAATTGAGCTTGCTGAAGAAGAGTGTAGGCATAGTTTTTCTGAGATAAGTAATACTTTTGATCAGAGTAACTGATATTGATTCCATGAAAGTCGTTAGCATTTCCTTGTTGCTTCATAGCAAAATTACTATTAAGTTTGGAAATGATCATGGTTATTGTGTTTTGATCATTACCTAATATTAGTATGTCATCAACATACATAAGCAAGTAGATTTGAACTTTCGGCTGCTGAAGTATCAAGAGGGAGGGATCTGCATTGCTGTCAGAAAATCCAACAGAGACTAAATAAGATGTTAATGTATTGTACCAATATCATGGTGCTTGTTTGAGGCTGTAGATAGCTTTGTGAAGACAACACACATAGTCAGGATGTGAGGTATCTTCAAAGCCTTTCGATTGTAAAATGTAAACCGTCTCAAATAGATTGTCGTGGAGGAATGCATTGGTTACGTCAAGTTGGTGAACTGTCCATTTGTTGTGAAGAGCTATAGTCAAAAGAATGCGAATTGTAGGAAGTTTAGTCACTAGGCTGAACGTTTATGTGTAATCAATGTTGTATTCTTGGTGTTTTTCTTGAGCAACTAACTGAGCTTTCTGTTTGGCCTCCGAACCATCAGCATGGAATTTGAGACGATAGGTTCATTTGCAACCAAGAATAGATGCTTCCTCTGGAGGATGAACTAGGCTCCATGTATCTTGCTTTTGTAGTGCCATGAATTCCATAGCCATGGCTTGACGCTATTCATGATGCTAGCTTGCTTCATTAAATGTAGTAGGCGCTGCATGAAATTAGAAAGAGATTTAATTGATCACGAGGTTTAAGAGATCCAGTTTGTCTCCTTGTAACCATAGGATGATACGGTAGTGTGAGTGGTGCAGGCTATTGTGAATTAAAACTTTCCTGTTCAGGTGCTAGAGATTCACATTGAGATGACTGGGAAGAAACTGGGTCAGGTGCAAACTGTAAAAACATAGAATTATGGTGCTGATTTAAATGATGGGTCGATGAATTAACATATGTTGGGGTAAGAAAGAACAGAGATATTTCCGTACTAGGATTGGTGGGAGGAGATGATTGTTTGGAAAAAGGAAATAATTGCTCAACAAAGGTTATGTGTCTTGAAATGAGAATTTTGTTAGTTGTTGGGTCAAGACACTTATAGCCTTTGTGGGCATCAAAATAGCCTAAGAAAACACAAGATTTGGCCTTGGGTTGAAGTTTGTGATGAGTGTGAGGAGTGAGAGGAAAAAAAGCGCATCCGAAGGTGCGCAGATGACTATAGATCGGTTAAACTTTATGGAGGAGTTCAAAGGGAGATACGTTGTGATTAACAGGGGAGGGCATCCTATTAATCAAATAGACAGAGGTCAAAACAGTCTCAGGCTAGTGTGTGTAAGGAACAGAGGCCGTTAGAAGCAACATTCGAGTGGTCTCTATGATATGTCTATGCTTCCTTTCGGCAACTTCATTTTGTTCTGGAGTATACAGACAAGAGATTTGATGAGTGATACCATTTTGCTTAAGAAATTGTTTTAAGGATTGATTCATGAAATATGTATCTCCATTTGTACGCAAAAATTTAATTGATTGAGATGTATACTTATCAATATGAGTTTTAAAAGTAATGAATATGTTGGTAACCTCAAATTTATGTTTCATGGGAAATAGCAATGTAAAACGTGAAAAATCATCTATAAAGATTACGTAATAGCTAAATCCTTGAAGCGAAACAACGGAGGCATACCCCCAAACATCCGAATGAATAAGAGAAAGAATAGACTTTTGACGAGTGACATATTTGTCAAAAACAAGTTTATGACCCTTAGACTTTTTACAAGAAACACAAATAGACAAATTCATTGGTATATTAAGATGCGGGTTACACTTGGAGATATTGTGAAGAATTCTTTCATGAGGATGACCGAGTCTTGAAAGCCATTGACGGAAGCTGGTAGAGGTAGCAGATAGCGCCTGCTGTTGAGACATAGAAGAACTAGTTGGAACGAGGTAGAGTCCATTGTTACACGGTCCTTGAAGAAGAACTTGCTTTGTCTTGAAATCCTTAAACATAAATCCCAATGGATTAAAAATAATAGAAATATTATTGCCTTTAGTTAATTTAGAAATAAATAGTCAATTGTAATGTAACGAAGGTGTATGAAGAACATGCGATAATAGAAGCTTACGGGTTGGGGTTGGCAATAAGCCAGCCCAGTGTGAGCAATATTTACCGACCATCCATCACCACAGTAATACTGTTGTTTCCTTAGTAAGGATTGGAAATAGACATGTTGTCAATAGAATTTGTAAGATGCGGCATCACTCTCGAATCAAGAAACCAATTGTTGTATGAGTTGTCTGAGCTTGCAACAAGAGCCATGTTAGAATTGATTGTAGATGGAGGAACATACTGAGGGTTGAGACGATGCCAGCAAGAAGGTGTCGAATGCCCTTTCTTAAGGCAAATCTGACAGAAAACCTGCAGGGCAGTAGAAGGCCTAGTTGGATTTTGAGGGGTAGATGTATTTCTTCCTCTAGTGCGATAGCTTCTTCCATGTGACGAGTACAGTGCAAATGATGGGTCGGTAGATGCAGAAATGCAAACAGCATCTGATGCTAAGTTAATTTCTTCACTGAGAAGAAGGGGATAGAGTTGATAAAGACTAATCGCGGTAAGCATCATTCTAATGGCAGTTTTGAATGATTGGTTGGAGCTTGGAAGACCATTAAAAATATAGAGGATTTTGTTTTTGGTGTCGACAACCGAACCTGCAGTGGCGATTGATCAACCAAGAACTTGATTTTAGATAGATATTGAGTCATGGTTAAGTTCTTGAGAGAGATAATGTGAAGGGTGTTCTTGAGTTGTATAACCTTGGATCTATTGGTAGATTGAAACCTAGTTTCAAGAGTTGTTCAAATGACTGCAATAGATTCAAGATCAACAACATAGGGTAAGATTGAAATAGATATAGTGTAACACAATGCAACAACTAAGATTTTATCAATTAAAAGCCATTGAGCGAATGAGGGATTAGGTATAGAAGAACCATCGGCTTGAGAAAGAGTGCGATTAGGGGAAGAAGATGAAGGATTAAGAAACTTATGGAATCCATGAGCTTGAAAAATTTTGAGGATCTGAGATTTCCAGACATAATAGTTGTCCAATGCTAGTTGAATCGGGACTATATTCTTGATGTTCAACACTACAAACTTCAACATCGACGAGATCAGAGGATCCACATGATTCGTCGTGTATGCTTGCTCGCTACGCTGCGATGTTGCCAAGCTCGCCATGAACGGCCCGCTTTGATACCATGAATAAGTAGATGAGAACAAGAAACGAAAGGAAGAAGTGATCAAAGAAGATATTGATTTACTCAGTTTATATTATAGCCAAGTTATATATAAAGGAAAACTAATACAGCTATATACAAATGAATCAATGGTAGTCTGCCACATTATATATTAGCATATACTAAGTTATTTATATATACAACACTTATAGTACTCCTCTCTTGCTCTCATGTCTCTTAAATTTAAGCTTATTTGGCCCCTAAGCTCTTATAATACAAAGATTATTTGTAAAACTCTCGATATACCAATAAAACTTAGTAGTAACAAAGCCATATTGGACGCAGATCTCTTTGACGAAGCTACCCTAAAAATTTGTCCTTTTTTTCTTTATTTTGCTTATAGTTTCTCGTCTCCATCTCTTTGAAAGGTAACATCAATCATAGTGTACTTCCCGTGGAATTTAGCCACCCTCATATGAGATCTATCTCGAGGGACGCACGGTGCAGCTCCGTGGTTAAGTGCAGTGTGGTTGCCTCCCGCAGCTCCCGTTTGATTCCCCAAACTGGCCCAAAAAAGATCTATCTTGATGTTAGTACCTCTGCCATCTCAAGTAAAACCAAAATTCAATATTTATACTCTCCAACCGCTTCTTTAAATTGGCCAAATAATCATCGTGATAATCCAATCCCTATGGATGACTGCCATATTACTTTGAGATAGATGAAGCATAACATTATCTACATCGATTTTTAGTATATGACCTTTTGAAATCAATGATGATTTAAGTTCAATGACTTTTTATATTACTAAAATTTTGTTTGGGATGACCTTATAATTATTTTTAAAATAATATCTTGTAAAAAAAATCAATTTTTATATTAAAAAAATATTTTAAAAAGCAATAAGAAAATTGTCTCAAACAAAGTCAAAAAACTCCTTCAAGAGACTAATAATGTTAATGGTGAAATTAGAAAATAATAGTCAAAATTTAAAACACAATAAAGACATTTATTAAAATTAGGTAGTGGTTGCTTTAAATTAATCTTCAATTGAGTCAATTTTATTATGATTTTCTTGGACTCTGAGTAACCATTCAAAACCTATGTAGGGGTGTAAGTGAGCCAGCTCGACTCGTTTATGGGCTCGCGAGCCGAGCTTATCGAGCTCGCGAGTCGAGCTCGTTTAGTAAACGAGCTCGAGCTCGAGCTTGAGCCAGCTAGGCTCGTGAGCTCGCGAGCCGGCTCGAATAAATATTTATATTTTTTAAAATAAATTTATTTTATTTATTAAATAAAAATATTAAAAAAATAATAATAATCACCGAATTTTTTTTTAAATGTTAAACATTTTATATATTTTTTTAAATTTTATGTAAGTTTTAAAAATCTCGCTTAAATTTTAAAAATCCCGTCTAAATTTAAAAATTCCCGCCCACGGATGTCGAGCCGGCTCGAGCTCGTTTACAATTAGACGAGCTCGAGTTCGAGCTCTCTTTCCATGTAACGAGCCGAGCTCGATAAGGGTCTAAACTCGACTCGACTCGACTTGTTTACACCCCTAACCTTATGCCATATACTGTACGCATTAGATTGAAAGTAAATGGTAAATTTATCTTTTCTAGACATAAATATTAAGTACCGTACAATTAATGGCTTATGGCTCCTCTCAAGAAAAGTAATTTATTATTATATAGGAAAAAAATCATTAAACAATAAAAACTCAAAATCTTCTATAAATGTCCTCAAATTCTCCTAAATTACAACATTTCTTTCAGGAAACTGCAAAAAATGCAAATTAACATAAATAATTACATGTTAAAATTTATGAAAATTTCCTACTTGTATATATTATAATTAGATAATATCATACATATTATTATATATTATCCTGCATAACAACTTAATAAATTATTAGATAATTAATATGAACCACTTAAAGTCAAAAATACTGCTCATCACATTAATAAGTGTCAAAATAAAGAGGCTTAAATATAAAAAAGGAGGGTGAAATTTAAAAAAATCATAAGTTAAAAAAAAAAATTTTGAATAAAGTAATCATCTTACATCCTATCACAGGCTTCATTTAGGACGACTTTCTTACTGCTTTTTAAAATGGCTCTATAATATAAAAACTTCTAGTTCAAAAAAATATATATATATATTAAAAAACTACTTAAGAAAGCATTAAGAAAATAACCTCAAACAAAGCTTTAAATATTGAAGTGTCGGTGATAAAATGTTTCCTCACTCTTGCAAATACAACCGACTAAAGGAGTCATAATCATGCAGTTGTTTATTTCATTAATAACGTTTGAAGGCTAATAAACTCTCCAACTAATCCATTGTATTGGGTGTTACCACACCGTTCTAAGATCCACATCACATTTATTGTTAATTTTCTTACGTGGGGATCTAATTGAGCAAATGATTCTTTACATCAGTGGCAAATGCACCCACACCTCATCCATTATTAATTAGCTTGAAAAAAAGAAGATTTCATAACAATAAAAAATATATAAAAAATACCATGCATTAACTAAAAAATGTATTTTGTTTTTTATTAAGATTAAAATTATTCTAAAAATCTATTATTTTTAATGCCAAATTTTGAATATTTCCATTAAAAGAAAATAATATTGCTATATTTTTCTTAGAAAAATTTTTGTGTCATGCTTTCCCTCCTTTATATTCATAAGGATAAACTTAGAAAATTGATGTATGATTTTTTTATTTTATTTTATTTAAATGATATAAAATCATTAAAATTTATAATTGTTGCGTGCTAGAATATACGCGGCAGTAGAGTTAGAAAATATTCGTCTTAGCGTTGCACGAGTATTCCGCACACAAACAGAAAGAGAAATGAACAACAGAGTTTTTACGTGGAAAACCCGAAAGAGGAAAAAAACCACGGGGCCTCGCCCAGTTGCAAAGTTCTACTAGTATTTGTTTGAAATACAAAGGTTGATCCGTCTTACAAATCAAGATGATCAATTTACAATCAGCTTTTCACAAAGTTACAAAGTTCTGCAAATTCCCGGTGTTTCCCGAAAATCCGGCAGAGTTCCGGCGTCTTCAGGCGGCAGGAAGAGCTCCGACGGTGGTCGAGGAGGAGAGGAATCGCCTTTTCCCCTTTTCCTTCTCCTTCTCTTCTTCTTCTCTCTTCTTCACTTGAATCCCTTTGGTGTAGAATGAGGACTCTATCTATAGTTTTTCTGAAGTGACATAGCCCGTAAATAGGCGTGAGATCAGGGGCGAATTGGGAGTGTTTTGAATGGACGGCCGATATCGAATCCTTTGATCATGCACCGTTCGTTGGACATTTGAAGGCCTTAATGATGTCGGAATTCGGTGATCTTGGACTCGTTGGATTCGTCTTGTCGAGCCGCTCGATTCGAGTATAAGCTTGTTAAAATCGGAGACCGTTTGGTAACTCAAATTGCGGTCTGAACCTTCCAACAGCGCTTCGGATCCTTGATTCGGACCCATTTGGACTTGGATTGGGTCGAATTTGGTGTCGTTGGATTCGTATTTCCGAGACGCTCAGTTTGACTATAAGCTCGCTGAAATCGGAGTTCAGGTGCTCCCGGATTTAATTTTTGAAGTTTCCGGCTAGCTTTTTGCCTTGAGATTCGTGCCCGATCAAGCTAATTTTGTGATGCCATATCAATAATAAACATGTTTCTTTTGAAGTATATATTTTATGTCACATATCATGTATTTTCAGTACACCTTAAAACATTTCATATGGAACATCAAATTTTGAAGTTCATCTACAAAAAAATTACGTCGAAATACCATCTCTTGTTTAAAAATAATTAAAAATAAATCACAAAATAACTAGCTGGTCCTTCTCAGCAGCTCCATGCAAATCTCTTGATAATGTCTTGTCATTCCCTACCATATCCTATATCACATGACAAAGCATTGAAGATCCAAACCAAACACATTGACCCAACCCATTTACAAATAGACCAAACACCCATAACATCCTTCCAAACACCAATTACTGAACAAATGGCCGCCAACGCTTCTATTGCGCTAATCACATTGCTGGCTTTGGCAACGGCCGCGGCCGCTGCCGCTGCCGCTGCCGCACCGAGATTATCGTGTTCGGACGCGGTCTCGGCGCTAATACCTTGCGGGTCTTTTTTGATTGGGTCTGCCGGGAATTTTCCAACTAAGGAATGTTGCCAGAGCGCGCAGGAGCTTAATAAAGCTGCGGCGAGGAAAGCGGATAGACAAACGCTTTGCAAGTGTTTGGAGCAGTTGGGTCCGTCGTTTGGCGTGAAGCCTGCGTTTGCTCGGCTTTTGCCTGTTTATTGCAAGCTTCAGCTTACGATACCTATTAGCACCAACGCTAATTGCAGCCAGTTCGTATCACGTACACATACTCTCTCTCTTTCTCTCCCTCTCTTTCTCTAAAGAATCTATTGTTTCATTTTTGCAGAGTGTGAGAAAAGATCGAGCACTGAATGAGCATTACAGTTGCAGAAGTTGTTCCTACTTGTGTTTGCTTATTTGTTTTAATAAAGCTCAAAGAGGAAGAGACAAATGCTATTAGCAAATTAATAATCATTATTGTGGTGTTTGATGTAGTTTGAATAATATAAGAAATATATATTTGTATTAATGAATTATGAGTTCTTGTAAGGTAAACAACGAGTAAATATATAGCCTAATTGTCTCTCTGTGAGCTTCGTTTATGGTTTCGGAATAAGATTAATTCTAAAATGTAGCCTAATTATTTTAACAGAGCTAAAGATTGAATGAAGAATTCATAAGCTTATGTAATAAGATGATGCTATGTAACATTCTTTGTTTCTATGATTTGCATTCATAAGCAACGTACGGTAGAAGTGAAAGAAGCAATTTATTTATAAATTAATTCAACGGGTACATTATGGATTAATTATAGAAAGTGAGAGAAAGAGATATAGAATCAAGGCTAAATTTTATAAAAAAGCATGATAATAATCAAAAGTAATAAAAGCAGCATGGATTGTTAAAAATTTAAATAGAAGCAAATGCGTTATACCAAATGGGACATTCTAAAATGCGCCAACCAATTTGGTGAATAAAAAAACGCCATTTCATTTGGCGTAGTCACTTGGAGAGAGAGAGAGAGAGAGATGGCTTGTGGACAGAGAGAGGGGGGAGAGAGGGGAGTAAGCAGGGGTGGATCCAACTTCTTTTTTTAGGGTGGGTAAAAAAAAATTTTTTGGTAAGGGATGGGCAAAGACGATTAGGATTGATAAAATTAGGGCAAAAAATTTTTTTGTGAGGGGGCAAAATACCCAAAATATTCTAAACTATACCCTCTAAAATTTAAAAAAAAAAATTAAGGGTGGTCATTTGACCCCCTCACTACTATGGAGATCCGCCCATGGGAGTGAGGATAATCAAATATTTAAATTAATATTTTAAGTTTTTAACTATTTTTTAATTATTTATATAATTTCAAAAATACAATATTCAAAATTTATTATTAAAATACTTTTATTTAATAATTTAAATTAAATGTATATAAAATTTTATATGTTTAAGTTTAATATAATAATATATAAAATTTTTTAATTAATTATTTAATTTATATTATATTTATTTAAAACTTAATACTTTTATATATTTAATAAATTAATAATTTATTAATAATTTATATTGAGTAATAAAAATAACAATAATTTAATTAGTAATTATCTTATTTAAAAAAATATTAATTATTTTATTCAATATTTTTAGCTTTTCATCATATACTTAAAAAGTTGCTTTTTAAAAATTATGTTTAATTTGTTTTTTCTTAATAATTTTAAAAAATTAAAATAATTTTAAATTCTAATGAATATTTTTTTAAAAATAACTTTCAATCTATATTTAACATATTAATTGGATGACAAAATCATTTTGGAACATAAATAATTATATTATATTTAACATAAGAGAGCATAATTATATTTAAATAATAAAATGCATGTAATATTTTTAAATATCTAAAAAAAAGAGTTGAATAAATAAATATTTAAAATTCAGTTAAAATAATAGTTAAATATCATAAAATATGTTAAAATACTAATTTAAATAATTAATTATAATTTAATATATTTTTTAAATTTTTTAAAAATTATTTAACTCTCTCTTTGCGTCATGATCTCTCTCCCATCCACACTCTCTCTGCTGCCTCCTCCCTCTCTCTCTCCCCGCTGTCAAATATTATCTCTTTCTCTCACCAATCTCTCTCTCTCTCCTCCCTCTCTCTCTACAGATAAATACAATTCGCCAAATTTTATGGCATTTTTTTATTACGCCAAATTAGTTCGCGCATTTAGAAAGCGCCATTTAATATAGCGTATTAGCTTCTTTTTAAATTTTTAATAATCAATGCTTCTTTTATTAATTTTGATTATTATCATGCTTCTTTATAAAATTTGGCCTAAAATTAAAGTCTACTTTGATTTTGTTATGGGCTAGAATAAACGCGACGATAGAGTTATAAATTTTCATCTCAATGTTATACGGATATATATCCAGCACACAAGCAAAAGAAAAATGAAACATCAAAATTTTTACATAGAAAATCATGGAAAAGAAAAAAAAATATGGGGTCATGCTCAACTGAAATGATTCACTAATGTTTGAGTAAATTACAAGTGTCTAATTAGACTTTGATATTGAGGACGATCAAATTACAATAGTCGGTAATCAGATTGAAATATGAAGGTCGGACGAAAGTCCAAAGTTAGTTTGTGACAGAGAAAAAATTGGACAATAGTTGGCGGTCAGAAGTCCGGCGTCCGTCGGTGGTCAGGCAAAAATTTGACATCAATTGGCAATCAAGTGTAAGTCCGGCGTCAGTTGGTAGTCGGACGGAAGTCCGACAACAATCGGTGGCTAGGCTTAAATTTGGCGGTTGTCGAGAAGTTTGGTAGTAAGAGAACTCACTTTCTTCTCTTTTTGCTTGTTCTATCCCATGAGAATGTGATATCTATTTATAGTTTTATGAGAGTGACATGACCAATAAATAGGAGGAAGAACCATGGTAAATTGTGAGTGGTTTGAGTGGACGGCCGATGTTGATCCCCTTGATCGTAAATCATTTATTGGGCATTTGAATGTCTTAATGATATTAAAATTTGATCTTAGACTCATTGGATTTGTCTCATCGAGCTGCACGATTCTACTATAAGAATGTCACATTTGGAAATCCAAATTATGAGTTAAACCTTCCAAATACAATTTGGTTTTTGATTTTGACCCATTTGTGCTCGGATTGAGTTGAATTTAGTGTCGATGGATTTGTATTTTTGAGATGTTCAGTTCGACTACAAGTTTGCTAAAATCGGAATTTATATGATTTTGGATTTAATTTTTGAAAATTCCAACTTGATTTTGTGTTAAGATTCGTGTCCGATCAAGATAATTTTTTGATGATATATCAGATTTGATTGTATTGATGTTTTATTGAGCCCACATTGGTCTATCAAACTCCAAATGGAATCTATATCATGGTTGTGTTGATATCATGAACATTAGAATCAATTTAGGCTTCGTTTGGGACGGCTGCAGCTGTCGATAAAGCAGGTTGTGAAGTTGTTGTCCAGAAAGCTGCTTTTTAAAGTTGATGTACAAAAATCAATAAATTTTGTTTGGGTGGCATAACTGTCGAGTTGTTGTGCTGCTTGTTGCGGATCTATGATTTTGATGATAGTAAATATTTTTTATTTCTCTACAATCGCCTTATGTACTGACTTTTTAGGTTCACACGATCGGACTGCAATTTTGAATCAGCTCAAGATTGGGTAGACTAGGTCTGAGTCAGTTTGTACATCTTTTTCCTTTCTTGAGTCTGTTGTATTTGGTGTGGCATCTGATGTTTTGTAACTTTGAAGATTTTCTGTTGTGCCCTAAAAGATTTTTATTTTTGGTAATATCGTCCGGGATGATATTTATATCGTCCTGGACAATCTGACAAAAGTAGAAATCCTAATTAGGGCATCCTCATTAAAGCAGCCGTCTTTATGCAAAACACATCGTCCTGGACGATTTTGTATCGGCCAGGACGATCGGCTCAATTCAGCAAGAATCTGCCGCTAGATCTATTTAGAAATAGCCTATTTTTGGACATCGTCCAGAGGATCGGCCTGGACTATAAAATATCGTCCTGGCCGATCCAGAATAAATTTTCTATAATTTCTCTGGAATTTAAGGAAAGAAATTAGTCCTGGACGATCACAGAATCGTCCAGGCCGATGTGCTGGATGATTGACATCGTCTAGCTTCATTTCAGGGCGATGTTCAGGACGATTTTTCTCATATTTGAACTAATCAGCCAGGACGATATGCCCATCATCCGGGACGATAATGTCGGCAACTTGCATTAATGAGCTTGTTTTGAGAGCTTCTATTTAAGCTATGGCAAGGCACTTTGTAAGTGTCTTTGGCAGCCATTGTAACTTCGTTCTTGTGAGAGAAACTTGAAGAGAGAGCTTGAAAGGGAGAGAGGAAAGGGTGGAGTTTGAGAGGGAGATGATCCTGTGAGGGGGGAACTCAAGGGAGTGTGGAGGGGATTCCACACGGTTGCTCCAGCAAACTCGCACCTAAGTTCCATCGGATTCAAGGCTTGTCTCGAGGTAAGTTCACCAAAGAAGAAGATCTCCTTGGTGTCAAAAGACCCGGCGACTCCGCCGCACCGGGGAAGGTGGAAGTGATTTTGTAAGGGCTTCTCCGCCTAGCTGTGGGGGCTAAAGGAGAGACACTTGTTTAGTGCAATACTTAAAGGGTGCCTCCAAGGAGTGGACGTAGGTCAAGGTTTGACCGAACCACTATAAATTCGATGTTCTTTTCTTATTATTGCTTCCGCATTATTTTCTTCCGCAGTTTAATTTCTGTGGTGATTTTGGTTTGAGTTTTATCTTTTGTTTTAAAGTTATCCAATTCACCTCTCTTTTTTTTAGCCTTGGGCCAGTTCTATAGGGCTTAACATCCCTAACGAACTTTCTAGTTCCATCAGAGCACTTTCAAGTGGTATCAGAGCCATTTTTAAAAAAATAAGTTTTTAAAAGCTTTTGAATTTCGATCCATGGCTAATCGTAATATTATGGAAGGATATTCAATCACCAGACCTCCTTTATTTGAAAATATGTCTTTTGATTTTTGGAAAACTCGCATGTCTATTTTCTTGCAATCGATTGATTTTCGCATGTGGCATATGATTTTAACTGGTTATTCATCTCCGTCATGCATTGTTAATGGAGTTAAAACTGATATTCCTTTTAATCAATGGAATAGAGAAGAACAAGTAAATGCTCAATTGAATGCAAAATATTTAAACTGCTTTTTCTGTGCTTTAAATTCTGAAAATTTTATGTTAGTATCCACGTGCACTACTGGTAAGGAAGTTTGGGATAAACTATACACCATATACGAAGGCACTAGTGAAATCAAGCAATCCAAGCTGAATTTGTTAATGCATAATTTTGAACTGTTTTCCATGAAACCTTATGAGACGATCTTAGACATGTACACTAGGTTCATTCAAATTGTAACATCATTGCATGCCTTAGGAAAAGAGTTTTTAAATTTTGAAAAAGTCAATAAAATTCTTCGTTGTTTACTTGAAAAATTTGATGCCAAAGTTATTGCTATTTTTGAATTAAAAGATTTGAATGATTATTCTATTGATAAATTGATTGGCTCATTCATTGCCTACGAGCAAGGTTTGGGTCAAAAACTTTTGGATGCAGATGAAATGATTGTTCTAAAAGCTAAAGATACAGAAAAAGATTGCTTAGTTGGTGACGAATGTAATGACTTGTCAAGCAAATCACAAAGCTCACCAAAGCATAAGCAAAAGTGAAAAAAAGGTAAAAGTGGTAAGGATGTCCATATTTCTTCTAACGTTATTTGCTTTCGATGTAGGTGTTGAGTCTAGTAATTAGGTTGTTAAGCCTAAGTGAATGTCCCACGGCTACCAAGAGGGGGGTGAATTGGTAGTTTTAAAAAACAAAGTTAAACTTTAAGACCCCTTTTTAAATATTATTGAACCGAAATAAAATCTCTTTTAAATTTTGTAGAAAAAGGTTTTTCAACCACAGAGTTTTTTAAACTGAAATAAAAAGTGCGGAAACGTAAAAACAGTAAAGTAAATGACACCAGATTTATAGTGGTTCGGTCTATAACCAGACCTACATCCACTCCCCAGAGGCACCCTCTGAGTATTGCACTAATACCAATAGTGACTCTCCTTTTGCACCCACAGCAAGGCGGAGAAGCCTTTACAACACACTCTTTTCACCACTCCCCGGTGCGGTAGAGAACCGTCCGTCCTTTTACACAATACCCAGTGTTGGCAGAGAACCGTCCGTCCTTTCACACTATCCCCAGTGTGGGCAGAGAACCCTTCGTCCTTTCACACTCTCCTAGTGTGGGCAGAGAACCCTTCGTCCTTTCACACTCTCCTAGTATGGACAGAGAACCCTTCGGCTGTTCACACTCTCCAAGTGTCGGCAGAGAACCCTTCGTCCTTTCACACTCTCCTAGTGTGGGCAGAGAACCCTTCGGCTGTTCACACTCTCCAAGTGTCGGCAGAGAACCGGATCTCCTTGACAGATCTTCTCACAAGAATCTAGAAGGAAGAAAGAAAAGAGTGAAGTAATCTCAATTCACAAGTAGAGACTCTTACCTTTGAAATCCAAGTGAAGCCTTCTCGCTTCAATGGTAGAAATCCTCCCTTGAATGCTCTCTTCAACTCTCTCCTTGGCTATTCTCTCAATAGGCACGAAGATCAAATGACAAAAAGATTGGGTGGCAGTCTAATTTGAACTATTTATACAAAAGACAAGAAAAACCGCCCAAAATCTGCAAGTATTCAATTCTGTACGCAGTGGATCGTCCTGTACGATCGTGGATCGTCCTGGACGATTTTACTTAAACGATCTGAAATGACCCTATTTGAATATGTGTACAAAATATCTTCGTACAGCTGATCGTCCTGTACGAACTAGGTTTGTTCAGTACGAACGGTTATTACAAGGTCGATTCTAGAAACTGCTGAAAACTGTCCTAAGTCGGTAAATCGTTTAAACGAAAATAGATTCGTCTGGATGAAATTTTTACAGAGGACTGATCGTCCTGTACGATAAATTATTTCATCTGGACGAAAAATTTCCCGAGGACTGATCGTCCTGGACGATAATTTATTTCCGTCTGGACGAAAATTTTCCCGAGGACTGATCGTCCTGGACGATAATTTATTTCCGTCTGGACGAAAATTTTCCAGAGACCCAATCGTCCTGGACGATAATTTATTTCATCTGGACGAGAATTTTCCAGAGAGCCAATCATACTGGACGATAATTTTATTTCGTCCTGGACGAATAGGACTTAGAAAAAATTTCAAGCAAGTTCCTATTCGTTCCAAATGCTCTATAGGAGATAACTATCTGATCGTTCAGTACGAACAGAAGATCATCCTGTACGATCAGTATAAATTCTACATGATCTCCTTATGTGTGAATGTTTTTATTTTCTCAACATACAATCACTCCCTTTCAATTTGATTTCTAAGAAAAGTGCAAGCTTCAAATTTTACAAAGTATCTCATGCTGAATTTAATTTGAAGTCTTCGTAGTCTGGAGTTCGTTTTTTCCTGAAATGTCAGTACACACAAGAGCAAATACAATTCTTCCAAAATTGTTAGGAGATAACTACACATTTGAACAATAATGTTTGAAATCATCAAAACTTTATAAGTTGCAAAAATGAAAAACATGCAAATAGCAACTATCTTAACAATCTCCCCCTTTTTGATGATGGCAAAATAATTATTGTTTGTATGATTTCAATTTAAACAAATCTTTCTATCTCCTAAACTCCCCCTGAATTGATGAATACATGAAAATAAGGAGGCAATTTGAAGTATAAAAAAATTTTATTTTTCAAAAAAATAAACTAAAATAAACTAGAAACTCAAACATATAAACATATGAACAAACAAAGCATACAAACACAATGATTTCTCCCCCTTTTTGACAACAACAAAAAGTGAAGAAGAAATAGACAAGAAATATAAGTAATTGTATGAAATTCATTTGAACATTTAATCTAAATGGTGATTGATACAAGGTATGCAATTTTAAACTAAAAATATTAGGTCAATCATAGAAATTCATGAAATTTAAAAAGTGATATAACATTGTAAGTAAGAAGAATTTAGCAAAGACATGATTCAATTTAGACATTCCAATATAGAAAATCATTACTAGAGAGATGAAGAAAAATTCGATATTTCAAAGTTCAAAAGAATATAAATGAACATAAGATCAATTTGAATTAAGAGATTGAAAGAATTTGGAAAGAAGAGAATTACCACAAGTGGCGCTTTGCGCATCTTTTTCATATAGGTGGCACATTTTTGTACATCTTTTTCATATAGGTGGCACATTTTTGTGCATCTTTCTTTATTGGGCTTATTTTGTGCCTCTTTTTCACATTTGTAACTTTGTTGCGCATTCCTTTTGATTTTGTACATTTGTACAATTTTCAAGAGTAATTGAATTCTTTCCAAAGACAATAATCTAGAATCTCAAATTTTTCTAAGTGCATAAATATTAATTGAGCTAGAAAATACAAAATAAGACAACATCTAAATTGCAATAATAATATTAACTTTTATGTAGTCTAAATGAATAGACATGAATTTAAAAGTTCTAATTACAATAAGTTATAAACAACTTTTAAATTTAGAAAGACTAGATTTTCTAATGTAGATAATATCAAATTACAATCTAATTTAAGCACTATGAAGATTAAATAATACTAATGAAATTCATAAAAATTAACCACATTCAGAAAACATACAAAAAAAATTTACACTCAAAAACAAATTCATTCAAAACACACAAAAATTCACATAATCAAAAACAAAATAAAAACATAAACATCAATGTTGCAAAGACATTTTGTTTAGGCATTTAAATCAATAACACCTAACCTTGTTCTTAAAGTACTGAAGGTATCAAGGGCTAAAGGTTTTGTAAAAATGTCTGCAAGTTGATTTTCAGTTGAAACATGTGTGAGTTCAATTTCTTCTTTGGATACATGATCCCTTATGAAATGATGTCTTATATCTATGTGTTTGGTTCTAGAATGTTGAATAGGATTTTTGGAAATGCAAATAGCACTAGTATTGTCACAATAAATTAGAATAGTGCCTACAGATAATCCTAAATCAATCAACTGTTGTTTTAACCAAAGTACTTGTGCCACACAACTTCCTAATGCAATGTATTCTGCTTCTGCAGTAGATAGGGCTACTGAATTTTGTTTTCTACTGGACCAAGAAACTAATGAATTTCCAATGAATTGACATGTTCCAGAAGTGCTTTTCCTATCCACTCTACAGCCTGCAAAGTCAGAATCTGAATAACCAATAATTTCAAATGAAGAGCTAAACTTAGGATACCAAATTCCTAAGTTTTGAGTTCCTAGTAAGTATCTTAAGATCCTTTTCACTGCTGTCAAATGTGATTCTTTTGGATCTGATTGAAATCTAGCACATAAGCAAACACTGAACATAATATCTGGTCGGCTAGCAGTCAAGTAAAGCAAAGATCCAATGATCCCTCTATATTTCTTTTGATCAACAGATTTTCCCTTAAGGTCCTTATCTAACTGAATTGAGGAACTCATTGGTGTACTAACAGGTTTAGCATTGTCCATTTCATATTTCTTGAGGATGTCCTTAATATATTTGGTTTGACTAAGAAATGTCCCTTCCTCAAGTTGCTTGATGCTAAAACCTAGAAAGTAATTTAAATCTCCCATTAGACTCATTTCAAATTCACTACTCATTGTATTAGAAAAATCATCACAAAGATTTTTATTTGAAGATCCAAAGATGATATCATCCACATAAATTTGAACAATGAGTATTTCCTTTCCAAATTTCTTTAAGAAGAGAGTTGTATCCACACTTCCTTTTTCAAAAGATCTTTCAAGTAGGAAAGTGCTCAATCTCTCATACCAAGCCCTAGGTGCCTGTTTCAATCCATATAATACCTTTTTTAACTTAAAAACATGATTGGGGTATTTTGAATTTTCAAATCCTGGAGGTTGTTCTACATAAACATCTTCTTCAATAACACCATTCAAAAAGGCACTTTTGACATCCATTTGAAACAATTTAAAACTTTTCAAACAGGCAAAGGCAAGTAAAACCCTAATTGCTTCAAGTCTTGCTACAGGGGCAAAGGTCTCCTCAAAATCAATTCCTTCAATTTGATTATACCCCTTAGCAACTAATCTAGCCTTATTTCTAATGACTACTCCTGAGTCATTCATTTTATTTTTGAACACCCACTTTGTTCCAACAACACTTTGATCTTTTGGCCTTGTAGTTAATTCCCAAACTTTATTTCTTACAAACTGATTTAACTCTTCTTGCATGGCCAATATCCAAAATTCATCAGAAAGTGCCTGATCAATATTAGTGGGTTCTATGGTTGAAATAAAGGCTGAATGATTGACTTCCTTATTTAATCCACGCCTAGTTCTAACACCCTCACTAGGTTCTCCTATAATCAATTCTCTTGGGTGGTTTTTAGAAAATCTCAAATCTCTAGGCAAAGGGTTTTCTCTTTCAAAGTTTTCTTCCACATTTTCTTCCAAATTTAATCTATCAATCTTTTGGGAGTTTTCCTCAATTTCTTCTTCAACAATATTTGGCTCTTCTAAATTTCCAGATTCATCAAATACAACATGTGTGGTTTCTTCAATAACTAAAGCTCTTTTGTTGAATACCCTATAAGATTTTCCAACACTTGAATATCCAACAAAAATTCCTTCATCTGATTTTGGATCAAATTTTCCTAAGGCAGATTTTCCATTGTTATGAATGAACACCTTGCAACCAAAAACATGCAAATGAGACAAATTTGGTGTTCTACCTTTTAGTAACTCATAGGGTGTTTTATTTAAATTTGATCTCACATTCACCCTATTCAGAACATAACATGCAGTGCTAACCGCCTCAGCCCAAAAATATTTAGGAAGAGAGTATTCTGCCAACATTGCTCTGGCGGCTTCTATTAATGTTCTGTTTTTCCTTTCAACTACCCCATTTTGTTGAGGGGTTCTAGGAGCAGAAAAGTTGTGATCAATCCCTTTTTCTTTACAAAAATTTTCAAATCTATCATTTTCAAATTCTCCTCCATGATCACTTTGTATAGACATTATTTCACATCCTAATTTTCTCTGAATCCAAGTTGAAAAATTTCTGAATTCCTCAAATGATTCACTTTTATGAAAAAGAAATCTAACCCAAGTGAACCTAGAGAAATCATCCACAATAACAAATCCGTATACCTTCCCTCCTAGACTTACAGTTCCTACTAGTCCAAAAAGATCCATGTGAAGAATTTTCAATGGTTTACTAGTTCTAAGATCATTATTGGATTTAAAAGAGGACTTCACTTATTTTCCTAATTGACATGCATCACAAAGATGGTCCTTAGTAAAGTCTAGTTTTGGTATACCTCTTACTAAATTCTTTTGGGTAATTCTCCTAAGATTTTTCATACTAGAATGATAAAGTCTCCTATGCCAAAGCCAAGATTCATCAGAAACAGTTTTCAAACAGAAAGCAATAGGAGTATAAAATGAATTCAAATCTAGCATGTAAACATTGTTTACCCTTTTTTCCATTTAAAACTTCTTTCCCATTTAGGCTTAATATGCAGCTAGTAGGTAAAAATTTCACATTATAACCCTTGTCACATAGCTGACTTATACTTAACAAATTATGCTTTAAGCCTTCAACCAATAGCACATTGTCTATAAAAAAGTTTTTGAAATTACCAATCATACCTGATCCAACCACTTTCTTTGTGGTATTATCTCCAAGTGTAACCTTGCCTCCATTCCTGGCTTCTAGTGATATTAATTGTGTAGTGTCTCCAGTCATATGCTTTGAACATCCGCTATCCAGGTACCATATGCTCCCACGAGGTCATGTGTGAGAGCAATCCTGCAAAAATATCAAATGTTAGACCTGGGAACCCAAACAAGTTTGGGTTCACCTTTTAGCAATTTATAATCAGATGCATATATGATATATCTAGGTTTATGCATCTTAGGTCTCCACACCAAATTAGATTTCATCATCAAGGTACAGGTGTGAGATATATGTCCAAAAAATCCACAATTATTACATTTAGCATTAGGAAAAATATTCCTAAGTTTTCTTCCATGTGATTGTCTTCTAAGGGATTTCATGAATTTAGGATAATATTTAGGATTTGTAAAATCTTCAAGTCTGGGGGGTTTCCTATTATCCTCGAGAGCTCTTATTGTTAGTTTGTAAAATGAATTCATATCTTCCAAGATTCGATTGGTATAATTGATTCTATATGCTTTGCTCTCAGATTCATCCTTAAAATTTTTAAATTCCTTTTCAAGATCAGTATAAGATGACTTTAGATTTTCAAAATTCTTATTCAAGTCATCATAATCATCAAGTAGTTTCATGTGGTTGTCATCTATTAAAGCATGGTCTTTTCTAAGGATTTCATTTTCCTTCTTGAGCTCTTCAAATTCTAAACTTAAACTAGCATGCATCTTTTTCATTTTCCTATATGCATCATGCATGTGTTCAGAAACTTCAAATAATTCATCATAGGATAAGTCACATACCTCTTCTTGATCTGAGTGATCCACTTTGTCTGCCATCAAGCAAAGATTAGTGACTTCTTCTTCTTTTTCTGTCTCAGATGAGTCTGAAGCTGAGTCCGCCCAGAAAGCTCTTTGAAACTTCTTCTTGCCCTTCTTTACCATAGGTTTCTCCTCCACCTTCTCCTTAGCAGGAGTGGCTTTGAGTTTTGGGCATTCCGTCTTGATATGGTCTGGTTTCCTGCATTCATAACAAATCACTTCATTAGAAACCTTGCCATTTCTGTTAAACTTACCTCTATTCCATAGCTGGCGTTTCTTCTACTTCCTCTTTAAAAAGCTTCTGAATTGTCTAGTCATTAGTGCAACATCATCTTCATCCTCAAGTTGTGAGTGTTCACTCTCTGACTCTTCCACTTTTAGTGCTATATTCTTCTCCTTTCGTGGTTCACCTGCATCAATTTTCCTTTGACTTACTCCTTGCTCATAAGCAATGAGTGAACCAAGAAGATTGTCAATAGAATAAATGTTTCAATCTTTAGACTCTGTAATTGCAGTAATTTTTGCATCATAAGCAGTAGGTAAACAACGAAGAATCTTATTGACCATTTCAGCATTAGTTAATTCCCTACCAAGTGCATGCAAAGAAGTGACAATTTGTGTAAATCTTGTGTACATGTCGGAAATAGATTCATTAGGTTTCATGCCAAATAATTCATAGTCATGTAACAAGATATTGAGCCTTGATTGCTTAACCTCATTTGTCCCTTCATAAGTTATACAAAGTCTATCCCATATGTCCTTTCCGCTTTTGCAAGTGGAAACCCGCATGTAGTCTTCAGATTTTAAAGCACAAAAGAAACTGTTTAAACATTTGGCATTTAATTGTGCTAAGTCACGTTCTTCTACAGTCCAGTTAGTAAAAGGTATTTCTACCATTACTCCATCAACTAATCTAGTTGGTTTTGTGTAGCCATCCTGGACTAATATCCACATGCGATAATCAAGTGACTGTAAGAAAGTAGACATGCGTGTTTTCCAAAAATCAAAAGGAATATTGTCAAACAGTGGAGGTCTAGTAATAGAGTAACCCTCAGGTGTGTTCCGGTTTCCGAAAGTAGTCATCTACGTTAATCAAAAAGTAGTTCAAACTTATGATATTGAAACGAAGCTTTGATACCACTTGTTGAGTCTAGTAATTAGGTTGTTAAGCCTAAGTGAATGTCCCACGGCTACCAAGAGGGGGGTGAATAGGTAGTTTTAAAAAACAAAGTTAAACTTTAAGACCCCTTTTTAAATATTATTGAACCGAAATAAAATCTCTTTTAAATTTTGTAGAAAAAGATTTTTCAACCACAGAGTTTTTTAAACCAGAAATAAAAAGTGCGGAAACGTAAAAACAGTAAAGTAAATGACACCAGATTTATAGTGGTTCGGTCTATAACCAGACCTACATCCACTCCCCAGAGGCACCCTCTGAGTATTGCACTAATACCAATAGTGACTCTCCTTTTGCACCCACAGCAAGGCGGAGAAGCCTTTACAACACACTCTTTTCATCACTCCCCGGTGCGGCAGAGAACCGTCCGTCCTTTTACACAATACCCAATGTTGGCAGAGAACCGTCCGTCCTTTCACACTATTCCCAGTGTGGGCAGAGAACCCTTCGTCCTTTCACACTCTCCTAGTGTGGGCAGAGAACCCTTCGTCCTTTCACACTCTCCTAGTGTGGGCAGAGAACCCTTCGGCTGTTCACACTCTCCAAGTGTCGGCAGAGAACCCTTCGTCCTTTCACACTCTCCTAGTTGTTGACCTCATTTTTGTATGAGGTCACTTGGACTAACCCCAACCATCAATCACTTTTGAATCAAATTTCAATCATCTAATGTTTAACCTCAAGTCTTTAATCAATCGATCATTATCAAATCAGTCAGTCATTCAGTCTAGTCTATAATTTAGCTTGCGATAGATCTTGTCGATCTTTCTTTAAATCTACATTGAACCACATGCAAATTGATTGATTTTGATACTTTCTCATAAATCATGTTGAAGGATGCCGACCTCAATTCGACTCATTTTGAATCTGGTTTTCCTCGACGCCGTCGTCAATTGTGAAGTTGAGTTAATTTATTATTATTTTGAGTTGAGCAAAATCTAGATTAATCAAAACCCTTTGAAATTTCTTCAAACAAATTTAATCAAGCGCATTCGAGATGATTTGAATTAATTTTGATGAAAGTTTATCTTCAATGGCTTCGATTGAGTTGATTTAATATGTCTTGGCTTAATTTAAATCTAGTCAACACTAATTATCTTTGAACAACTTTGAATAATTAATTTAAGACAAATCTAGCAAAACTTTAATGTTTTTATCCATTCTTTTGTTACAATTTGATGCCCAAATATCCCTCAAAATCCTCTAAACTTTAGCCCTTTAATCTCTCAAAAATCAAGCACTTAATTTTGACCTTTGGATTGGAAATGGAGGGCTAGATCTGGCTTGTTGGCTATATCATTCCACTAGCAGCCACCTTAGAGAGAGGAGCTCATTGTTCACATTTTTGAGGTGGCTAGGGCCGGCTAAAAAAAAAAGGGTTTTGCTCTTTTATCCACGACTCCATTCCAATCTCACGCCTTCAAGCAGCCGCTCCTTTCTACTAGGGCCGGCCAAGAGACAAAGGAAGCCATCTACGTCGCGATTCCCATTCCTCTCGTGCCTCCAAGCAGCAGCTCTCTCATCATCTCTATCCGTCAAAGGTAGAGAAAGAAGAAGGAAGTCTACTCAAAGATCTGGTCAAGAGGAGTTGTTCTTAGGGTTGGCCAAGAGTTTCTGTTTTTTTTTTTTTTTTTTTTGATCTTCTCTGACGATCCATTTCCTAGTTATTTCAAGCATTAGAAAGGGATCAAGCAAGAATAGCAGCCCTCACATGACTCCAAGCCCTAGCGAATGGATCCTCTCGATTCCATTCTCATTTCACGCCTCTAGCCGCCCCCTTTCTTGGAGATCCTATCTTTCGACATATTGAAGCTGCTTGGGGCGGACCAAGAGGACCGATTGCTTGAAGAAGGGGACGGTCCTTTGAAATTCCAACATCAAAAGTGGAAGAGAAGCCCAAAGGTCGTCAACAGCAATCGAGCTTCTCTTATCAAGCAAGAACAGCCGGTTCTCCTCCCGGTAATGATCATCTCCTTTTACCGGATCGAATAGCTGTATATTTTTGTTTACTAAAAAGTAATTAGTTGCATTTATAATATATATATATATATATATATTTTTTTTGTTTTTGTCTATTTTCTTTCATAGATCCAAAATTTGAATGCCTTTAAAAATTAAACAAGCCTGTTATATGTTTTTTTTTTAAATCTGTTAACAGGCATATTTCTAGCTTTCTAGTTCTTCGTCGTAAGAGGCTACAGTTCGTGTTCATTGTGGTGAACATGTATATAGCTGATTTTGGGATTTTGCTTTATGCAAGTCTTGGATCTTATTTTTAGTTTTTTTTATATATAAACAAAAAAAATAAGGAATGGATGCTCAAGTTGCTTATGTGTTTCATCGTGCACGTTGAAGAGCATGAAACTTGAAGGTTTACTTGTGATATCTTTTGTAGATATTCATTCAACATGAAAGAAAACTGGTACATTATTGTATGTGTTACCCATATTTTGGATCCTCGACAAGATGAGGTGTATTGCCCCATTTATGAACATTGGAATGACATTTGTTCTTCTTAAAATCAATACTTCTTGTTGTGACATTAAACAAGGAGATGGCCATATGAAATTCTCGATAAAATTGATTCATGATTTGATTCTTACATCATCTGTTAAATAAGTTGTTTGCTATTGGTGGCAGACGTGTTACCTACTTTAGCACCTTGTAAGGGGTATTGAGGAACACATTTTGTCCTAAAGGGTTATGGTTATAGTAAATATGGTTATACATATTCTTGAAATTGACAATATAAATATGGTTAATCTTGTGACATGTAGGGCTAAATATTAATGTTAGAAAACTCAGCTCTCTTTATATTTCAGACTCTTTAACATTCATTGTTCGATGCAAAATCTCTATGTGTTTTTGAGAAGTATTTTGAATTAATTGGAAGGGAATAGAATTGCTTTGAGTTATCTTTCTCTTAGTTGCATTGAATACAAATGCCGTGAAGAAAATTCTAAATTTCTTTAACATTATATATGTGCTGTTCTCAGTTACATGGCCTTGATACATTGGTGATTGGAACTCCTGGCTCGATAGAATATAGAGTTCTTTCTTTGTCAAGTTATGTAGATTATCAATGCAAAAAAAGCAGCGGCCCTACTATTACTGTTAAATGCACTAGCTATCAGATTCCCCGAAGAAATCACTATATTTCATGGCAGTTTGTTGGTACTTGATGGTCCTGCCAGGGCTGTTGGTTTTCAGTTCAGTATTACTCCCAAGGTTCACAATAATGACAGCCATACGATCTTTGTAAATGGTACAATGATAGCAAATAATCATACTGGTGATAAACATAAAACCTATAGAGGAACTGACTTGAAAATTCTAGACGTTCATTTGTTTCCTGAGATACATAATAATCTGAAGCTCATTAGGCCTCTGGTTCATGACTTTGCTTCAAGTTACCCATCCTTTAATTACATTGAATATGAGTATCGAATGGGTATAGTCAAATGAGATTGACGTCCATTATAAATATCTTGCCAAATGGTGATTATATATATATATTTGACGAAGTCTCATTGTTAAAAAAAAATGAGGTGTTCATTCTGATGCTCCAAAAGCATGTGCATGTGGGAAAATTTTAGTTAGATTGAAAATCTCATGTATACTTTTTTGTGTTTCAGTACTAGAGCAAATGCAAGTTTGATGAGTTACAATCATATTTCTTCCTTTTTCTGTGCTTTACTTTAAATCCTCACAATGAAAGAAAGGAGTCGTTACATATTTTTTGGATAGCTTTGTGAATTTTAACTCCTTATAGCGAATTATAGTCTCAAAACTACCTTGATGATACACAAATTATTGAGATTTTATTTCCTATACATTAGAGGATTTGCCGTTTCAATCATTTTCATAAACCATAGGGCATTGAAGTTGCCCTTGATGGGTTACCAGATCTTGAAATCTCTTCATTTGCATAGAGTTATTCACTGGAATTCTTCCTCTTCCATGGATTTACTTGCTGGAACTGTTCTTGTGGATTTCATAAATGCTGATATTCAATATCTTTTATAGAAATACTTACTAAAATTGTTCTCATAGATATGAGGAATGTTGAACTTATCCCTTTCAAGTGGTCATCAGTCAATTTGTATTTTTCTCTTGTTCAAATCCTATGAACGAGATATGCTTTTCTTACAAGCTTGTTCTGGACAGTATGTGAAAATTAGTGATGTATTGGGGAAATAATAGAATTTTAAGCATTTGATTTTCTTCTTCTTCCCCTCATTCTTAAAAGCTCTATTTATTCAACGAAAAATTTACAAACTCGACATGAGATATAGAGGTTATCTTCTACAACTTTACTCATTTCATTCTTCTGCACCATTTCAGCCATGAAGATTGGAGAATTTTGTTACAAATTTATTCTTTCATTTTTCATATCTATTAGATATATATGTATGTACATATAAATTCTCACCTATATATAATTATTCCTGTTAAATTGCTCTTGTAAGATTATATATGAGCTGAAACTTCTCTTTACATACAAGTATATATTTTAAAATTATTATTGTAATACTTCACATACACTGAGATTGTTTATGGCAAAAATACATACACTTTGAAATTGCTTAAACAATTTGATTTGATTCGTATTTTCACATGATCATTTATATGTTAATTCATAGTAGCTATTATATTTTCATACATGATATTCTGACACCTCTTTCTCTCGTCGCCTTATTTGCGAGGTACTGATGGAGTTGATTGGAGGATGAGCCAAGGAGCTTTAGTTGCTCCGTTTCTTCTAAACGGGGTGCTACGGCCGGAGTCACCGTTGACTAGCTCCGGTGACCAGGTAAGTTTTCTTAAAACTTAGAAAAGCATAGGGCTTCTAGATTTACTTATTGAGCCATTTCCCCTAACTTTAAATCCTTGCAATAATTCTTGCATTTAGTTAATATTTGCTTTGTTCTCTTTATAAATTCAAAACCCATCGACACAGCTTGTTTACATTCGTAGGTATATCCAAAGGGTTAGTGACATTGATTCAAACCCATTGAACCTAGTGACATATCTAAGGACAATAATTAAGGACGAGACTTAGAGAACTTAGACAAGCTCTAGGATTCACACATGCGTCCTTTAGGGATGAAACATTAAACATAGTTAACTTAGCGACATCACACCTTAAGATTAACATTTACATAATCGATTTAATCTCAAACAACAATCAATTATTAATCTCTTCCTTAAAACCTGAAAACTTAAATATTTGATAATAACTCAAATAAAATTTACAAAAATATCAAATCTTTCCCAATCAACACATACATTTATTAAGTGATCAAGGTTAAACCCAATTGACTTCAAATTCAAACCCCTTAAGTTTAGTGATCTTCCCTGCTCTAGGGAAAATTATCACTAAAATTCAAACCCTTTGAACCCCTTAATCAAACCCTTTAAGTTTAAACCTTAATTAAACTTTAAAACCTTCCAGAAATTTCAATAAATCACTTTTAAATCCAAAACTATAAATAACCTCTATAATTGACCAGATTTGAATCCTTAACACATTAAAATTAAAATCAACTAGATTTAACTTCAAGTTTAAGAATAATTTAATAATCATTAAAATCAGATATTTAATTAATATAATTAATTAATAATAATTTAAAATTCCAGAGAATTCCTAAACACTTGGGAATCTATCCTTGGGTCATTCATGACCTTTGGAATTGATTACAAGGAGTTTGGAACTCAATTGAATTCAAAACATCAAAACCCCTCTAATTAAGACAATTTCAATTATTTCAATAAATGATCAAAACTTTGAAGATTCATAACTAATTCAAACAAACTTTAAACCAATCAAACTTAAAGGCATCCAACTCATCTTAAGGTCTAATATTTTAATAAAATACAAACTTTTCAGAAAATATTCTTAATCTAAAATTCAAATTTTAACCCCTTCATTAAAATCATTAAATGATTCGAATAATTTTAGAACATTAAATATTTGATTCAAAATCCAGAAAATTTCAATCTAACTTTAAAACCAGCAATCAATCTTAAAATCAATTTTGGATCATTAAGATTTAAACTTTAACCAAAATCTTCCCTTGAGCCTTTCAACCAACCAGAACATTAAGTAATTTTAATCAATTACCCGATTTAGGATATATCCAAACCACATAGCCTGCTACACACACCTAGATTGACCCATTAGGACACGGACTCTAGCTTTAGGTTAGGCCGGTGTTTCTTTCTGTTTTTGAGATAGATTGATATACATACAAAATGAGAGTGGCATTCTAGGTTAGATAACATAGACCTAGGTTCACTGTCCACGGACCTGTGCACTTCCTGTTTGTCAGCCTAGGATTAGGTCCCCAGCCTCTTGGCCTACGAGGTCCCCTTGAATGAGGTAACCCATGGTTGCTAACAAGGATCCTCTGGTCGGCACTCGACTAAGTAGGCTAAGGATATCGACGAACCTGGGACGATGGAAAACCATGGGATCTTGACCGGGGACGTCATACCCACTTGGTAGGTTAGTCTTCACCCTTACCTCCTGGGCATTCTCCCGATCTGGTGATCGAAGATATAAGTCCCAACTTTTTAATAAAATTGATCATTCAAATTAAAAAACCTCTTTCAAGCAAATTCGAGCCCAACATTTAGGATAGACTGAGGTGTTTCTGAAGTAATTCAGAATCCCAAAACACCTCCTACCTTTCTTCCTTTGACTCTAGAAATAAGTGTTCAATCTTGAACCAATCCCTCTTGAAATTCCAATCCTCACCTCCTTTGATATCGAGCCTTGAAAATCTTAAATAAAATTGTATACCGCTATTTTAATCGAGAGTGTTCGTAGGAAAAATTTCAATTTTCCTACGATGTAATTAACTACGAGGGCTTGCGCTCGTAGGAGACTTAGAAATCCAGAATTAATTTTTCAAAACCCTTAATTAATTATCTTTGGAAATTAAACAAAAATGGCGATCATTATCGTCATATTCAAAATTTTGATAATAAGTAATATCATCTTTCTTCGGGAAGATATATTATTTTAATATCATTATTTTGATTATGAAATTAATGATCTCTTATCCGAATTATTATAGTTAAACAATGGATTGAACGTCATTTTGATCTTTTGAGATCATAGATGTTCCCCTTTGAGTTTGACTACGATAATCCGGATAAATTCAAAATTCTAAAATTTGAACCCATTAGGAACGATATGTTCGTCTTTCGAGGCGATATATTGTTCATAATGACGCGTTCAATTTTAAAATTCAAAATTAAAAATATTCCCAAAGAAAATTAATATATTTTAAAACTTATATATATATATATATATATATATATATATATATATATATATATATATATATATATATATATATATATATATATATATATATATAATCAAAACACTAGTGTGGGCAGAGAACCCTTTGGCTGTTCACACTCTCCAAGTGTCGGCAGAGAACCGAATCTCCTTGACAGATCTTCTCACAAGAATCTAAAAGGAAGAAAGAAAAGAGTGAAGTAATCTCAATTCACAAGTAGAGACTCTTACCTTTGAAATCCAAGTGAAGCCTTCTCGCTTCAGTGGTAGAAATCCTCCCTTGAATGCTCTCTTCAACTCTCTCCTTGGCTATTCTCTCAATAGGCACGAAGATCAAATGACAAAAAGATTGGGTGGCAGTCTAATTTGAACTATTTATACAAAAGACAAGAAAAACCGCCCAAAAACTGCAAGTATTCAATTCTGTACGCAGTGGATCGTCCTGTACGATCGTGGATCGTCCTGGACGATTTTACTTAAACGATCTGAAACGACCCTATTTGAATATGTGTACGAAATGTCTTCGTACAGCTGATCGTCCTGTACGAACTAGGTTCGTTCAGTACGAACGGTTATTACAAGGTCGATTCTAGAAACTGCTGAAAACTGTCCTAAGTCGGTTAATCGTTTGGACGAAAATAGATTCGTCTGGACAAAATTTTTACAGAGGACTGATCGTCCTGTACGATAAATTATTTCGTCTGGACGAAAAATTTCCTGAGGACTGATCGTCCTGGACGATAATTTATTTCCGTCTGGACGAAAATTTTCCCGAGGACTGATCGTCCTGGACGATAATTTATTTCCGTCTGGACGAAAATTTTCCAGAGACCCAATCGTCCTAGACGATAATTTATTTCGTCTGGACGAGAATTTTTCAGAGAGCCAATCGTACTGGACGATAATTTTATTTCGTCCTGGACGAATAGGACTTAGAAAAAATTTCAAGCAAGTTCCTATTCGTTCCAAATGCTCTATAGGAGATAACTGTCTGATCGTCCAGTACGAACAGAAGATCGTCCTGTACGATCAGTATAAATTCTACATGATCTCCTTATGTGTGAATGTTTTTATTTTCTCAACATACAATCACTCCCTTTCAATTTGATTTCTAAGAAAAGTGCAAGCTTCAAATTTTACAAAGTATCTCATGCTGAATTTAATTTGAAGTCTTCGTAGTCTGGAGTTCATTTTTTCCTGAAATGTCAGTACACACAAGAGCAAATACAATTCTTCCAAAATTGTTAGGAGATAACTACACATTTGAATAATAATGTTTGAAATTATCAAAACTTTATAAGTTGCAAAAATGAAAAGCATGCAAATAGCAACTATCTTAACAGTAGGAAGCCTAGACATATGAAAAATTAATGCCCTAATTTAAGAATTCTTCCTACGAAAGAAAAGGGCAAGGCGAAGCAAAATTTAAACTGGGGAAATAATGAAAGGCAAAAAATGTCATGGACAGATCTGATTTCTGAAGCATCGTACCATGAGAGAGATAATGGTTAAAAGCCTTTCGTGTTTTTTTTTGTGTTTTTTTTAATGTTTTTTTTTATTTTATTTTTATTTTGTGTTTGTGTTTTGTTTATTCTTTAAAATTTTTGTTTTCGTGAATGTTTTTTTCTGATCAACACACACATTCACTTTTCTAAAAATAAAAAATCTACTTCCTGATTTTTTTTTGAAATCTTTGGTAAGTTGTGTTTGACTTCTCTAAAATAGTCAAAGGAAGAAAACTCATGTTTTTGACTCTCAATCTCTATTTCTTAAAAGAGGTTATTCTACTTTTGATTTAAAATCTTCATCATATTTTAAATTGGATTTTGAAACTGATTCTTTTTCATCTCCCTATATTTTTTCTATCGCATAGAAATCCTTTGCAAGATTGTTGAATCCACCTTAAAATTTTCTTAATCAAATTGTTCGTGTTGTCAATAATTTTAGTTTACTTTCGTTTTGAAAATATAAGAAAGAAAGCATATTTTTTGAAAATAATAAAAAAAAAGTGGCCAATGATGTCAAACCAAAAGATGCGCAATGACGCCAAATTGAAAAAAATACACAAAGTGTATTAAAAATCAAAAGTTGCTCAAAGAGCCATTCAAGTGATAAAGGGCATAAAATGAGCCCACAAAAAAATATGCTTATTTTTTCTTATACTACTAAAAGCCTAAGAAAATCCTTGATATGTTCGAAACTTGTACTTGAAAATCTTGGTTCCTAATTCAGCAATTTGTGCATTGATCTTCTATTAGATATGTTTTATGAAAGGAGTTTTGAAAAATTAATGTTTCTTTTTCTCATTTATTGCTTGATTTGGATATTGAATTAAAAAGTTTTTTAGCATTTAAAAGAACTTGAGTTGGGATTATCAAATTTTGAATTTCTAATCTTTTCTAGGCTATGCGTTGTCAATCCAATTCTACTAAGTTTTTGATTAAAACCAAGAGGTAACTTTCTCATTTTAAGAATATTTGTTTTTTCACTAGTTCAGGGAACGTTTTTATGTTTTGTTCATTTTTTTTTATCTGTGCCTCCTCTCTTTTTGATAATGTCAAAGGGGGAGAACGTAATGTTGAATTTTTGTACTGTTATCGTATTTGTATCTTGTTTTCGAAAAATTAAAAACAATAAAAATATTTTTATCTCCCCTATTTTTTAAAGTGTTATTCTAGTAAGGGGGAGATTAGGAGAAAATAGTCCTTTTTGAAAATTCAAATTGAAATTATTTGTCATCATCAAAAAGGGGGAGATTATTGCAGATCTATAGTTTATGATTTTGATGATAGCAAACATTTCATATTTCTCTACAATCGCCTTATGTACTGACTTTTCAGGTTCACATGATCAGACTGCAATTTGGAATCAGCTCAAGATTAGGTAGACTAGGTCTGAGTCAGTTTGTACATCTTTTTCCTTTCTTGAGCCTGTTGTATTTGGTGTGGCATCTGATGTTTTATAACTTGGAAGATTTTCTGTTGTGCCCTAAAAGATTTCTATTTTTTGTAACATCGTCCGGGATGATATTTATATCGTCCTGGACGATCTGACAAAAGTAGAAACCCTAATTAGGGCATCCTCATTAAAGCAGCCGTCTTTATGCAAAACACATCGTCCTAGACAATTTTGTATCGGCCAGGACGATCGGCTCAATTCAGCAAAAATCTGCTGCTAGATCTATTTAGAAATAGCCTATTTTTGGACATCATCCAGAGGATTGGCCTGGACTATAAAATATCGTCCTGGCCGATCCAGGATAAATTTTCCATAATTTCTCTGGAATTTAAGGAAAGCAATTAGTCCTGGACGATCGCAAAATCGTCCAAGCCGATGTGCTGGACGATTGACATCGTCTAGCTTCATTTCAGGGCGATGTTCTGGACGATTTTCCTCATATTTGAACTAATCGGCCAGGACGATATGCCCATCGTCCTGGACGATAATGTCGGCAACTTGTATTAATGAGCTTGTTTTGAGAGCTTCTATTTAAGCTATGGCAAGGCACTTTGTAAGTGTCTTTGGGAGCCATTATAGCTTCGTTCTTGTGGGGGAAACTTGAAGAGAGAGCTTGAAAGGGAGAGAGGAAAGGGTGGAGTTTGAGAGGGAGAAGATTCTGTGAGGGGGGGAACTCAAGGGAGTGTGGAGGGGATTCCACACGGTTGCTCCGGCGAACTCGCACCTAAGTACCATCGAATTTAAGGCTTGTCTCGAGGTAAGTTCACCAAAGAAGAAGATCTCCTTGGTGTCAAAGGACCCAGCGACTCCGCCGCACCGGGGAAGGTGGAAGTGATTTTGTAAGGGCTTCTCCGCCTAGCTATGGGGGCTAAAGGAGAGACACTTGTTTAGTGCAATACTTGGAGGGTGCCTCCAAGGAGTGGACGTAGGTCAAGGTTTGACCGAACCACTATAAATCTGGTGTGTTCTTTTCTTATTATTGCTTCCGCATTATTTTCTTCCGCATTTTGATTTCTGTGGTGATTTTGGTTTGAGTTTTATCTTTGGTTTTAAAGTTATCCAATTCACTTCTCTTTTTGTTAGCCTTGGGCCAGTTCTATAAGGCTTAACATCCGTAACGAACTTTCTAGTACCATCAGAGCACTTTCACTGTTGATGTATGACAACAAATTACCTTGATACCCTTTTATACATTTAGATAAATATAATAATCAACTAATATTTATGAATTAAAATTAATTAATTTTATCAAATCTTTTATAAGTTTATATATCAAAATACTACAAAATTTTTTGCTCAAAACCAATTTAACTTATTAATCTGATGTAGATGTTGATCAACAAGTCTTACTGGCAACCATTGCTGCAAATTACAAAGAGGGGTGTGTGAGGCCCAGGGAACATTTTCATTATCCAACAAGGGCCATTTGAGCACCGTAGCAACAGAACCATATTCGCAGACAAATTACCAGCCTCCGATATTTCATGTACTTCGACTGTTTCGAGGAAAGTTAACTTCCACAACGGATGAAATTCCACATAACATTATGTTTACACCTGAGTAAAGATTACAAAAGCACCAAGTTAACTCTGCAATCACCCTAAGCTTCAGGCATGAGAATGCTGTTATGAAAGATAGTAGCATGCCAAAAAATGGTCGAATGCCGCATATTCCACTTAGGCAACAGCAGACCTCATTGTAAATTGCATCACAGAGAAATACATACAAGATCCAAATAAAATTGACTAGTTGTCCTGAAGAAGCTTGCCATATTAACTAAAAAAGGAAAAAAGTAATGCAAGTATTCACACACACACACACACACATATATATATATATATATATATATATCAGCATATGATTCACAAACTTAATAAAATGAAACTGAACATGCTATCAAACATATGAAACTTCCTAATTCATCTCATCCATCAATGCATCTGTGATTTTCTCTCGTAACTGGACCATCTCTTCTGCTCCTTTACCATCTCGTACCTCACGATTGAAATCATTCCCTTCCGTCTCTACTACTGATTGCCCAATTCTATACTCATATGCCTCCTCTGGTATATATGTTCCATTCGCATCACATATATTGAAATCAGGGTCTTTCCGACTGGGATGCCAACGTATGTAATTATGCAATGCCATGGTTGCTATCACTATTTTTATTTGTTTTTTGAATGAATATATAGGCATATCTCGTAGTATGACCCACTTCTTCTTCCAAACACCAAATGATCTCTCAATTACACCTCTTAAGGAAGAGTGTCGCTTGTTAAAAGTTTCTTTCCTCCCATGTACTAATTGGCTTCCTCTTTCAAAATCAGGTATATGATATTTGGTATCTGGAAATGGCTTCAAAAATCCCCGTTGCATCGGATAACCAGCATCGACAACATAATATTTTCCTATTATAAAGTACATGTAGTTTAGTATAAGTGTTACTACTACTAATGAAACAACTATATAGAACATACCAGGAGGTGGCATTGGAAAGTTATTGCGTCTATTACGAGTTACAAATTTAAAAATATGACTGTCATGTGCACTTCCTTCCCATCCTGCCATGATAAAAGTAAAGCACATATTAAAGTCACACACAACCATAACATTTTGCGTCGTTGACCCACATCTTCCTATATAAGCCGCTTTCTCAGAATTAGAAACATGAGCATCCACATGTGTTCCATCGATAGCTCCAATACAGTCCTATTTAAGAAGCAATGATTAGATATTATATTCATTTTCATAAATCATATTATATCATATCATAATAAAAATAATTACCTTGAAATATGGCATATATCGATTATCATACAAAATATTTCTTGGTATATAATCAAACTTTGGATCGATAGGCTTGATCACAGAACATGATAATTTCATCAAAGCTTCCAATCCAATAGAGAAATACCTACTGATTGTCTCAGTTGAGTGTTGAAACTGCTCACATGTTGACGTTATTGATTCATTATGCAATAAAATGTACAAAGTAATCGCAAGTACTTCTCTACTTGTTGTCCTTGATGATCCATGTAGATCATAAACACATACCAAGTCATTCAGTAGATTTACAAAAATTGCTTGCGACATGCGAAACATATTATGAAACCTTGTTGGATGTCCATGTAGTAGCTCTCCAATCCATTTGTCTCCTCTATACGACGATGTCATGCATGGTGTCTTGCAAATATATGTTTCATAATACTCATTTATAAGACATATTGCCCCAACTATTATTATTTTTTTTTTGCAATTTCAGCTGATTCACTTGTATTGCCAGTAAATTCCATTCCTGCATATAGGTATCTATATGTAATGATTAACTTAAAAATAACAACAAACTCAAATCACCAAACAAATATAGATACTTATACAACATCTAGGATTAGTAAAACTTGTATTTGGCTTCTGTAAGAAAAACTGGAGTTGATACTTTGCAAGAACAGAATCCCGTGATCTATTTGGTCGACAAAGTAAATGACAACATACTGCAAACAACTGACAAAATATGCTAAAAGCTACAATATAATACATTTAAAGTCCTATATCAGGGCTATTCAACAAACATATCCGGACACAAAAACAATCAATAGGTCAACTGACGGCATTCCTGCTACCAACCAAAAAAATACAGAAAGAATGACTTGATGCAGAAAAAAGATAATTTCCACAGTGACGAGTAAGGCTCATGAGACTTGGGCTCCTTCTAAGAGATGATATTTGATAATAGCAACTTGACAACCATGAAATGAAATTTTTTCATGTGATGTTCTAACTAATCATTTACTTAAAATAAGAGAACAAAAGAAGACCCATAATTTAAATAATAAATAGCTGTTTGATTAACATCAGAGTTCTTCGATGGTACAATCATTTTACCAATGAATGGATACGAATGAGAAACTACAAATTTCTTTAATCATCTAGATGCCTAAACAACATATGTAAAGATGTTCAATGCAAAGCTTTCTCATACTTTGCTTTTTGTTTTTAACACCTTTAACATAAGAAGAAGCTAAGATTCCAATGGAAAAAATTGTGCTTAAATTATTATAACATACCAATATTAGATACAGATAAAAGAGTTAGCAAATAAAGGAGTAAATATCATTAAAATAAAACATATTAGAGTGCAATTCAATAATCCAACGGTAGTATACATTAATTACTTATAAGGTTCAGATTTTACTAGAAAAGAAAGAAAAGACAAATACATCCAAGATCCAAATAGAATGAAAAAAATTGCAATCCAATATCAAATATAAATAAAGAAAATACAAAGTCATTGATTGTTAGACTGTATTCAACTATGATGTTGTTGTGTCATGATTTCAGTAAAAATAACGAAGATAAAGAGCTCGTCGTTCAGGGCTAATCGACATAAAAACTTCTCGCTTCGTTGGATCCTCGATCCTCGAGAAACTTGGTCGAGAATAAATATAGTTGCATGTCTTCAAATACTTCAGGAGTTTGTTCAAGCACTTTAATGGCAGCCGAGATGGAGGATTTCTCGAGTATTGACTTTGATTCATTAGTTTCTGATGTAATGTTGGTACAAGAATTGACAAGCTGAGTAATTTGGCTTCTTAGAAATGTTGAACCAAAGATTTTTTTCCTTCTACCGGTTGACGTTGTAGATGAAGGACGTTTCAATTGGGTATAGTCATTAATGCTTTCAAGTTTCTGTGAAGGATCTTCAAAAGACTCAAAACTTACATCAATGTGTTCAGGATCTTCAGTAACATTTTCATGGTGAAGTCCCTAGTTTGGAGTCCAAGCATGATCTCTGGTAGCAACAACACCTAGGAACATAAGATCAAGCTTATTTTCAAGCTCAGGATCAATGCCATAGTATCTAAATTTTTTTGCATTTGGCACAACCTATAAAGAAAACTTTTATTTCAAATAAGTAAAAAGTATAATATGAAGGTTCAAAGAGACAAATAAATAAAAGTTAATATTTACCTCCAATTTCTCTTTCCACCATTCATCAGGTGCGTCAATGATTTTTTTTCTAGGATCCCAACCCAGTCTAGTGGATCCACGCTTCAATTCTTTCCATAATTTCTAATCTTTTTTTAACTGATCCCATTTATTTTTTAACTGAACTTTATCATACTCTCTTCCAGTTTTCTCATAAAAATTCTTAATTAAATTCGTCCAACCCTCTTTATTGAAATGTGTGGTTGGTCGGTTGCCAAGTTTAATCTCCCTTAGACATAAATCACAGAATATAATCTTTACATCTTTCTCCCATGTTGCGGATGGTCCACTATCTTTTGGCTTACCCATTTTAAATCTTAATTGTTGTATTATAAATTGACTGAAGAAGGATTGTAATGGATAGCATACGAGTACCTAAAATAATTTAGAATGAATTTTACTAGTTGAAACATCTTAACGTAGAGCTCAAATCAAAAGTTAAAAAAACAAAAAGGACTAAAAAATGTATATTAATTTTTAAAAATGAACATAGAATGAATTTTACTTAATGAAGCATCTAAAAGTAAAGCTCAAATCAAAAGATTTTTTTTTAAAAAAATAACAGATAAATCTATGTTAGTTATCTTCGCACTGTATTTTACAAAATCTGCTTTAGGTTTATTTTAAGAATGCTCTCTTAAAACAAATAAGATTGTGCTTATCAAACTCAAAAGACGCACGGAGTTGCTCGTTCGCGGGAAAGAGAAAACACCGAACAGAGAACAGAGCAAGCGCAGGAAAGACCAATGTCGGGATAACGTCGTGACTGGATAAGTGACTGAGTGGTATATTTGAGGTTAGTTTTCTGTTAGGGTGGTGTAAATGAAATGTTTATGTTTTAGGTGTTAAATATGTAAAATAGGTAATATAAAGAGGTATGGCTGTAAAAACCCCAAAATTTTTTATGACATCTTCAATAATTTTTCCTTCATACAGAGAGTGCAAAAAATCAAAACAAAATGTATAACCAGTAAGACTGGTAACATGACAAAAATGAGCAAGAAGGAAAAGGGACATAAAACCATTAATTTCACACTTACCAAAACAAAATTGAAGATGTTGGTAAATTACCCTTAAATAAGTGATTCATGTTTGTAAAAAATTCCCTTGTATTCTTGTGTTGACCTAGAAAAGCTTATACTCGAAAAGTTTCTTGATTCCATCTCGTCCCAAGAAAAATTACTATCACTTATTTCACAAAAAATAGAGAATAAAGCTGATGATCGGAGCCAAAGCGAATGAAGAAAGAAGCGAAAAACATACTAGCGAAACGGAGGAACCCAAATGTAGAGCTTCTGCAGGAATCAAAAGACAGAGTTACGGAAGGACGAAGTAGGTTGCTGGAAATAGCTTAAAAACTCATCTTTTTATCACGCAATCGTCGGGAGAGAGAAACTCAGCCAAGAGAGAAGCGGTGTTGACATGAGACAGACAGAGAAATGGGGATTTGTGACTAGGGGAGGCGGGAGGTGCTGCCTTGAAGTGTGCTCGTGAGAGGAGGGAAAAAGAGTTGCAAAATGCAGAAAAAATCGTAGATGAGCGAAATAAAGGAGGTAAGAATGACGAATCTTATACCGGCTGAACTGACGAGCGACCTCCTACCAAATGGAGCCGAGGATGCAGCCCGCTGGAGACGATTGCGTATGAGGATTGCGAAGATGACTAACCTTTTCAGATAATCGGATGTGAGGAAGATTTGCACCTTCAAAATATCCTGAAGATAGGTATGCTAAAGGAGACGAGGGCATGTATATGGCAGAATGATCGACAACTTTCGCACCAATTGGGGCAGTAGCGTCATTTTTAGGCTTCGAAACAGCGGAAAGCAGCCTGCCGTGGGAGATAAGGTTCGGTCGTGGGAAGCAGCGAGGGACAACAAAAATTTTCGTAACCGGCTCTGCCGCGATCATTCCAAACAATTGATTAACTGCTTTTTAAATAGTAAAGCAGCCGTGAAGCCGTCCCAAACGAAGCCTTAATTATATAGGTTAAAATGGCTCATTCTTCGTGCATAAAGTGAGACGACTACAAATCATTAGAAGGTTGGAAACTACTAAGGGTTCCTTTGAGGTCAAAAAGTTTTTTATTTATAAAATTGATTGTTAAATTATTATGTAAAAATAGTTTTTTTTTTAAATGCTACTGTGAATATTACAAATGTTTTTTTGAAAGTTACAAATGTTTTTTTGAAAGTTACATGATAGTTTTATTATAGCTATTATATTCTTGTACATCTAGTTGTAAAAAAATGAAATTTCACAACAGATTTTAACAAAAGTAACAAAAAGAAAATAGTGAAGTCAAATTCCCCGAATAGAGTGCAGATACTTTGCCTGCTTGCTTCTCCATGAAGCCCTGAATACCCTACCGAGAGGAGCTAGCGGAAGCGAATATGGTACTGAGGTCGGCGACGAAGAAAGCGGTGGCGGAGAGCCCAAAGAGGTTAGCGAACCTAATTGATCTCGCCAATGTCCCTTCCACGCTCAGAGAAGTTGTGGGGCAGTCTCAAATCTCCCGTCTCGGCTGCTTCATTCGTGTTTGGTCTTATATTAAGGAACAAAATCTTCAGGTTCGATTCTTCCCACTTTTTTTCTCCATAATTGAACTAGTGGTACGAACCACAACATAGGCGAAAAGAAAATTCAAGTTTTTTTTTCTTGATTTTATTCAGATTTGTATTGATTTTGATTCATTTTTGCCATTGCTTCGTAGATTGTCTGACGATTTTAGCTTAATTGCTTTTACCTTTTGCTGTCTTTGGGTAGTCCTCTTATAGAAACTGAATTTTTCATCATATAATTAATAGATCAAGGCTTGTGAAGAATAAGCTTTTGAGCTGACTAGAAACTTGATATGGTTTGAGAATCTTAAAAATCACGATGAAATGTGTAGCTGATAACGAGTCAACTTTCATTGGTTTCAGCCAAACTAAAAAATGTCTATATCTAATTTCAAGCTGGCTAGAAATCAAATGGTTCCAACCTTGACGTGAATTCCCTCAACTTTTTTGAGCTTGCTCAAAATTGATTCCAAGCCTTAAATTTATTTTTGAGTTAGCTCAAATCAAAATGAAAACACATGTTGGAGGTAGCGGTGGAACTCAATCACTTTCAAATAAACTATCTCTTAGCCTAGGGGCCTCAAACCTAAAAACACACGCAAGAAGAGGGAAATCGGCAATTTCACTTAAAGAGTCAAACAACCTCCAATTTTCAAATGAAATGCTCCATCGCAATTGGGACATCAAATTCGCCTAAGAGGGAACCCTTCGTAGTCAAATCGATGAGATCGATAAAAACGGATGACCGACACCCGAAATTGATGCACGATGTTACCCAAATGATGTCCGATCATAAAACATACTTTTACATTACGTTCAAAGCATCACCAAAAACAAAAAAATGACCATAAATTTGTTTAATTGAAGTCGCGCGAGGAGATTGGCATGAATCCCGAGGCAACATCGCACAAATGGAGGAAATTGACGCACGACATTGCCCAAACAACATCCGATCACGAAACATATTTCGTCGTTGCATTTAAAACATCGACAATGCCTTAAATGGACTGTAATTTTGTCCAATTAAAATCGTGTGGTGAAATCAACATGTATTTCGAGGTAAAATGCATGGATTTTGAGAAAATGCATGCAAATTAAGACGTCGACGCGTGAATTTCGAGGTACACGAATCCCCTTTAGATTTTCGTTGCTTTTCATAAAAATATTTTTAATAATAATAATAATAATAATAATAATAATATTAAGAAAAAAATTATCAAGTTAGCGTTAACTTATATCGGACTGCTAATGCATCGGTTCTGATCGGATCCCTGAAATCCCGACGTAAATCCTGCATCTCAATCATAGCTTATCTCGATTGAACACCTTGCCTCATTGTTAAAACGAGAAACTGAAGTGGGCTTCTGCTTCTTCGCTCTCACGTTGAATCGATACTCAGAATTGCAAAGCTCCTGTCCGGCTCCTCACCCCATTCGATTTCCTTCACTTCCTTGCGATACCTGTGCCAAATATAGTACCCTGTCCCCTTCCAGTGCCTCAAGTAACTTTGCCCCAACCTCCTCACTTCACGTGAGTAGACAAACACAGTACCCTATCCGATCCAGTGGCTCACTCATCTCCGTTCCTTGCTTGATTCAACGTCTTCCATCAAACTCAAGCTCTGTCTAAGGTTCAGCTCTGATTCAGCCCATAGCCCGTTTGATCCAGCTCCCATTCAATCCAGCTGCTTGTTCAAACTCCCTATATCAACCCGATCGAACCACCACCTTGTCAAAACTAGGCCGCGATCTCGCTCATGACCGAACTCTACAACCGTAGACCCTTCAACGCCGCTTGATCTGGAATCTAGGCCTCTGATTTTAATCACACGACCGTTCAACCCTTCCTTATGACTCTCTACCTGAGCCCCTGTGCTGCTTAACACCTCCAACTAAACCAAATAGCCAAACAACTCTAGTCTTCCTAGCTGCAAACCAATCCTCCTCCCCCTTTCCACTCTCTACGTTGTAGGATTGAAGACTACGACTGCGGTGTCACCGACACCTGTCCTATGCGCTCTCATAGCGTGGTAGGGAAAGCCTAGCTCCTAGAATTTCCCCTAAATGGGTAGACTTCAGGAGGTTGTCGAAATGCAGAGAACAAGAGTACCTAAACTTATACAAACAACAAGGGATTTGAACCTGAATGAACAACATGGAACTTGAATGCAAACAAGACCACATGGAATAGAGTTTGAACAGTAGGGAACTGGACTTTGATTTAACAAACAGACCATCACATTAACAAAAAAATGTAAATGTTAATTAAATATCCATAGCATTCAAATTTAATATAAATAATAAACGCAAAACTTGTGATGAACAGAATCTCAAGTATAACTTGCTTGCATGGAAAGATCAATGAGAGATATTAAAGAATGTAACGATTGACCTGCAAGTTATAACATAAAATCCCCAATGAATATTATAAGTTGTCACGATGATTGGGATGCAAATATCATCAGGCGACATTATTAGGTCCATCTTTCATGCTGCAGATCATCTTCAAAGCTTGATGCACACAATGAAGCTCGAAGTACCTACAAGAAGTTCTCTACAAACACAATGATGAGTTTATAAGCAAAGCAAGGGGAACATACGACGAATGCTACGACTCCCTCGTAGTCAACAACAATTCAATGTCAAACAAGCGTATTAACCAACAAGCAAGCAAAGGCGAATGACATGTAACAAATGAAAATGCCTACAAGCCATCGTAGGAGACTCGTCGTGCATGCTATATGTTATTTATAAGCAAAATATAAGAGAAATACGACAAATAAATATATTTATGCGTTGTGTTTGAAGATCCGTATTCAATGCGGCTCACTAATGAGTAACAATAAAGCATTTGTAGTGCATACAATTCTTCACCTGCAAACAATAAAACCCCTTTGTAAATGCACACAGTGCAGCATGCAGCTAATATTATTGCAAACAAGCATGACGATCATCTTACAATTCCCACGAACGTTGAAAGATATACAAGCAAAGATAGCAACTCGCTAACCAATATGCATAGGAAAATTAACGATGAGCATAATTCATCTGGCAGTAGATATTGACATGCAGATGAACACACTAAGCCTACAACAAATGGTGATATTCCCTATAGACATGCACGAGAAGCACGTAGGAGAAGCCAGGATGTTCATACAGCGAGTACATCGGTGTTCCATGAGCAGTATTAGATGATTTGCATCCAACACATCCTGCCCGCATATATCGGCAAAAAGCCCATATTGCATATAATAATCTTTCGTGTAGGCAGTGATAATAAATATGCATGAGGACTACAACGAATGCAAGCATTTATGAACAATCACAGGAGACTCGTTAGTGCACGACAGTTTACTTGCATAAAGCGGCAAATGACCTGCAACACAACGCCATGTTACCAAATCTGCAACACGCATACAAGAGGACATAAGATGTTTACCAATTCCAAAACCTTGCATACCTATCAACAGGGGCCATTTGCATAATCAATCATTACAAAATGCCTCTCCTCATACATTAAAATATGATTACTCTCATGGGTCCTGATGAGTGTTTTGTATGTACGCACGTGATATCTGAGGATGCTGTGCGGTTCAAATATGAATCCAAGTTTGAATCCGATCATTCTATATGAATGGATAGGAGTCGACACAGCTCGAACTATTAAACAAATATATGGTCGCGACATCAACCGAGATATTTATTTCATATGTTCATATTAGACCTTCAAGGTCTATAACAATGAAAATTCATTAATAAAGAAATCACAAACATGATCATCTACCGGAAAGTTGACTGAGTTGACAAGGTTTAACCAATAAATTAAAATTGCCCATAAAAGTTTCAATGATAGCCATACTGATAGAAAATTTCAATTAAAGGGCGCCTAAACAGTAAATGCTCCCAAATGTCCATAAAAATTTACAATCCCCAAAAATACCAAAATTTTAAATATTTAAAATTAAAATAAATCATCAAATGCTTAAAGAAAAATTCTCCCACCATTCGTAATAGTTTACCGGTTGGACAAGTTTGAAAATCAATTCAACTCATAAAGAGCGAATGTATGGTTAAGAATATCACTATGATTTATTCTCAATCAATCTCTTACTCGTAAAGACATGTCACATGTCTTCTAACCGGTGGTTTCGTCGTTAAATGACACTACATGTAAACAATTATGATCGGGACACTTTGAATCGGGTGGTTTTGTCGTCAAATGGTACCCCTAAGTTACGGTCATGGTTAGAGCCCCCATGTTTCCCAATGACTTTAAATCCTTTAGATATGAATAAATAAGATATAATCGATAGGGTACAAAACTCTCTGTTAGCTAAGGTGACTTCAGATTTGTCCCCTTTGACAAATATTCCCCAAAAGTCTACAAGGTACCATTGGACAAAAAACCCATGGCTGCCAAAAAGAACCCTTCTATCATTTTGGGTCGACTACCTCCTCTGACTGAGTAAACTAGAGACCATGATGATTCGGGACGACAGAACCATGGGATCTTGATCGGGTTTATCATCACTCCCCCACCATCTTCTTTAAGTACATTGTGGTAAAATTTCTATTTTTAAATGTTAAATTTTCAAATATCGAAACATGCTGCTACTATATGCTAGATACTACCTATCTATTCGATGCCATGCATTTATTTGGCAACTAGCCTTAATTGAAAGTTATCTCTTGCTATCGGTAGGTGTAATTAACTTATGCCTATAGGAAACCTAAACTCAAATCATAAGGTCCTCGTAAAATGAGGACAAAATCTCTGGGTAGTGTCTTATTTAAAACGCAATATGACTTTTGAAAAATTGCCTCAAAACTCACTCGTTAAAACTCTCCATGAAGACCGGAAAGAAAAGAAAGGATTTGTGGAGAGGTCGGGGTGCGAATTTTTGAAGCCCACAGGGATAAGGATAACTAGCTATTATGTCGATAACCTTTTGAAAGTGTGAGCCATTTTTAAATTTTGTATGTGCTTCTTATGCCTAAACATTCTATCTACATATTTAACTTTGAGTGGCCCCTATTTTGTGCTAAAATGAATTTAGTTAGTACTTTATTAGGGTTTCAAGTTTGGTCATGATTTTATTATTTATTATGTGTAGTGAGCAAACCCACTTTAACATGTCTTGTTTTATGTGTTTATTACTTGTAGCATGTACACTTTTGATTGAACAACATTGAAGTTGAACTTAGTCCCTGAAGTGCTAGCCTTGTTACCCTTTCATATAAAAGATGAGATAAGAAGTAGAAATATGACTTGTATGATAAAGAACATTATATGAACATGCATCTTCATGGGGGTTAGGATTCCAGGAATGGAACATGGTAGTTTTTACACTTCAAAATATGATATGGTAATTGAGGACTTCATAATATCATATTGAGCTTTGTGTGACATGTCGTTAGATGTAAAACTTCTTGAGGTCTTTATTTTTTTGTTTTAAAAGACATTATTTTATCATGATTTCATATTTTATTTGCTTAGTTATGTTCAAACTTCAAAGTGATTATCAATTTGTTTAAAGTCATTTATTGAGTTACAAGACTTAAAAAAATCTCACCCCTAAAGCTCAATATAATGTTTTTAAGAATTTTCTCAGATGTAAGGAACCATATTTAGGAAAGAGTGCTAAACTCAATTTTGATATACATCCACTTTATGGTGTTGTGATTTTTTGAAAGATCAATGTGTAATATACAAAATTACAAGAGACAAATATGTATCATTCATCTACTATAATATTTTGCTAGTGTTTAAAATAGATAGTGTGCTTTGTTGTTATTTTGAAATTTGAGGCATTCATATTTTCAAGGAATTTGAGGGTAATTGGTGTGTGGTACTATTGATCTTTCAACTTATGGGGTTGCTTTTATATAATCAATCATTTTAATATAATGCGAAAAAACTGTAGAATTCAAAATTTTCTTATTTTATCTAAATCAGACAAAAGTTTTAGGAAAAAAAGTATGCAAAGATTGAAAGACAAGAAAAATAACAATGCAAACTCTCAACAACAAAAACAACAACAACAACAAGCCTTTATCGTAGCATGTGGGTTGGGCAATGCAAACTCTCAATTTGTCAAAAAATCTCTAAGGTTGATAAAAGAAATGATATATTAGATAGTTTTTTTGTTGAAGCTTGAGAGCTCCATGAGGATACTAATGTATCCCACCATGCTATTGTCTTTAGGGCAAATAATTGAGGTTAACAAAAACTTCATCTGGTAAGAGAATCAACAACAACAACAACAACATCAAGCCTTTATCCCACTACGTGGGGTCGGCTATATGAATCCTTTTTCTCCATTGTGTCCTATTAAATCTGGTAAGAGAATCCACCATAAATAATATTTAGTAGGGCTTCTTTTATATTAAATTAGTTTATTTGAAGGAGGAGATATTGATGAGTCTTCTTTTGGATATATCCTAACAAAGGAAAAATTTAAAAATTTTCCTATTTTTTATGAAGGATGGAGTTTAAAACTCGGTAACTTGTTTTTTTTAGACTAAATCTTCAGAAATTGGAAATGGTATTCAATATATGGATGATTTACGATTTGATCCCTTTCTTATAATAAGAGAGTAGAAGCAATAGTAACAGAATGTCTTACTAAATTTTCAAAAATCTGTTGTGTAGAAAACTTATTTAATAGGTTATGAATAAAAGAAACATTATATCTAGTGAGTATAACCAATGAAGGCACCAAAAGATTTGAGATCTTTTGTTTGAGAACAATGAATTGCTTAAATAAGTCTATAGGCTCATTAGGATGGTCTCATTGATGAATAAATTTCTCTAAACTTTGTAGTTGAGATGATTAAGATGATGAAACTAAAATTTGATTTTGTAAGAATGACAAGTGCTTTGAATGAAGGCCAACCAAAGATATGTTGTCACTAGACTTAAAAGGGCCTTTTTCGATGCTTTGGGCAAACTAATTACAAAGGTGATGTAGAGGTTCTATCTCTCTAACATATCTTTTGATGGGTATGGATTATACATTGCCTTTAAAAATCAGGTAGGGAAGTGAAATCTCTAGCACTTGGGTTCTTCTTAAGGCTTGGTCTCAAGGATGTGAAAATTTTCTAGAGTTCAAATAAATCTATTGAGAACTCTTTGATGGAGTGATTTTGAGTTGGGTATGGATTAGGTTTTCTAACTTTAACGAGCTCTTGAGTATTTGAGCACAGCTTGATGTTTAGTCTAGAGGAGCTAAAATGGTATTGAAACTAACATGGAGGATTGTAAATTAAATTCCTTGCCACAAAATTGCGGTCTATTTATAGGAAGGAGCATTAAGTAGTTAAATTGCAAAAAATTATGTTATGGTAATGAAGCTTAATAATGAAGTTATTGGTGAAGGAATTTTCTTACTTGACAGACAATGGTTCCTGTAATTTGAATTTTCTGTTCGTGGTTTTTACTCCTTGGCCGGAGGTCCTGACATTGAAGATGGTGGAGGAGGGCCACCGTCCTTCTTTGACGGCGGCAAAGAAGTGTATTGCGAATGGAGGTACACTTAATCATGATCTGGAAGGAGTCAATAGATGAAATGTTGATTTAAAAATATTGAATTTGAATTATGCGTTCAAAACTACTGGAGGACCGTTGCTGATCAAAGATAACGTAGAGGATGTCCCAAAGAAGAAAGTGTATGTGGAAGGCAAGGGAAAAGGCATTGTTGGAGAGGTATGTTCGATAACGCCTCAGCTGTAAAAAAAAATCTTTGGATCGTGATATGGTTGATCTGTCGGCTTCGTCGTCTGGAATGAAATTATATGTTAACAGGTTTGGTAATTCAAATGCAATCTCAGGAGATGTCCTTGGGATAAATGCGAATTCCAACTCTCCTGTTAACACAAAATTTCATTCAGATGGATGCTCGGCTCAGAAGGATTCTGTTGTAGTGGAGAAGGTTAATGAGGATATGCTTGTTAAAGCTGTGAAGGAGGCAGATAACAATCCATGGTTTAAAAAGCCTTACATCCATTTGGATTTCAAAGAGGAGGATTTGGTTTTAACGGAGGATGGTAAAGCAGTTAAATTGAATGAGGATGTGGAGGTCATGAATTCCAGCAAACTGAAGAAATCCTTAGTGATTAAGGTGTTTGGGAAGGACATTCCATCACATATTGTAGCTTGGGAAGTTAGAAGACAATGGAAACAGGTTGGAAATTTCCATTTCACAACCCTTAGCAAAGGTTGGTTTTTATGTTCCTTTGATTCTATGGAAATGATGGAAGGTGTTTTGGCAGGAGGACCTTGGTTTGTCAATGGGCACATTGTGGGTATGGAGAAGTGGATGGTGGAGTTCTCTACCCTATCTTTGAAGGGTCTATCCTCTCCAATTTGGATTAGGATGCCTCATTTGCCCTTGCAATGTTGGGATGAGGTGAATGTGGCTAGAATAGCTGCAATGATTGGCAAACCTCTTATGATGGATGGGAACATGTTTCAGTGGGGGAAGAGGGAATTTGCAAGGGTTTGTGTAAGAGTAAAGCTTGATCAATCTCTTCCATTGGAAGTTTGGGTGGAAAGCATTTCTGGGAGGTTCTTTCAGAAAGTTGAGTATGAGAAGATATCCACTTTTTGTTTTGATTGTGGATTAATTGGCCATGAGAAATCTGATTGCAAGCTTAGGAAATCTGATGCTGTGGATCGGACTGCTGCTGAAGTGCTTTCTAAACATGATAAGGAGGTGGATAAGACGCAAGAAATGGTTAACGACTCTACCTATGGACCATGGATCATGGTTAATAGGAGGAGTAGTAGAAAGCCTGTCATGCTGAAGGATAAGATGAAGGGTACAAATAAACAGTGGATGAAAACTAAAGACATTCATGGTGAAAAAGCTGCAGTTAAAGGAGTTTTACAGGACGTGGGAGCAATTCTGGAAGTGGAGTCTAACGCTAAGGATAACATCCTGGAAGGAGAAATTTGTGAAGAACTGGAATTTCTTGCTCAAAAAGTTCAATTAGATTCTCTGGAGGATGCTGCTGTGAAGAGTCCAGTCAAAACAGAGAGTGCAGCTTTAAAGGTTGGTATGTAGTCTTCTATTATTAAATCCTTCAGCCCAGTTCTTATGAACAAGTTTGAATTGCTGAATAAGGAGGAGATGGTAGGGGAGGGAGTTGATTTGATTAACTCCTCGGTAGCTGCTGGTAGCAAAAGTAATGAAATGAAGAATGGTGGTGGGGAAGATTCTGTTAATAACATAGAAAAAAAAAATCTGTGATGTGAAGGTGAGTGGTATGGAGAAAGAAAGAGAAATTGGCTCCAATGGGGAAATGATCAAATGCAAGATTGCTAAGGAGCTTAGGGCCTTAGGGCCTATTAAAAATAAGCCACGTGGTAGAATTCTTGAAGGAGTTAACAAAAGAAGAGATGGCGGCTCTTCCCCCATGGTTCTTTAAATGAAATCTATTGCTTTTTGGAACTGTAGAGGGGCCAAGAAGAGAGAGGCTTCTCTCTATATGAAGGAGTTTATAAAAGATTTTAAAGTCTTTTTTGTAGGGTTGGTTTAGACGAAGATCAGTTCATTTGATAGAGTCTCTTTTGATAGATTGATGGGCCCTTTGTTGGATTTTTTCCTTCTTCCTTCAGAAGGACTTTCAGGTGGTATTATGATTATTTGGAGAGTGGATGTAGCATCATTTTCAGTTGTCAAGACATTAGATCAATGTGTAATTGGGGATCTTAATGTCTTTAATAAGGGAGTTTGGAGGATCACCACTATTTATGGTAGTAAGGAGACTCACAAGAGAAGGTTGCTTTGGGAGTGTGTCCAGGAGCATTCTCAAAGGGGTATCCCTTCTGTTATTGGTGGTGACTTCAACTGTATTTTGGCAAAGGAAGATAAGAAGGGAGGGAGAAAGTTTGTTTTCTCTCAAGGTCAAATGGAGATGTTAAAATTTATGAATGAGAATGACTTTCATGAAATTGGGTTTGTTGGGCCCAGATTTACTTGGTGCAATAACAAAGTTGGAGGTGGGAGGATCCTAGAAAGATTGGATAGATGTATCATCAATTCTTTGGCCATTAACAAAATTCAAATTGCTGTTGTTAGACACCTTGCAAGAGTGGCTTCAGATCATAGTCCTATTGTATTGAAGTTATATGATTCGGTCTCAATTGCTAGAAGGTGTTTAAAGTTTGAAGATGCTTGGTTATCTTTCAAGACTTCGGCTCACATTATTTCTAATGTATGGAAGAAAAACTTCTTGGGGGATTATATGGAATCCTTAATAAGAAGTGCAAAAGAAGCTTGAAGGACTTGTTCTTTTAGAGTAAGTTCAAGTTGAAAGAATTCTCTAAAGTAAAAGATAGATTGAAGGCTGAAATTTCTCAGATTCAAGAGGAAGAAGCTAGTGAAGGTTGGCTGGATGATGAAAAACTTTGGTTGCTTAGGAGTAAAATCAAAGAGCTGAATGTTATCCTCAATTGTTTGAATACTTGGTGGAGGCAAAGAGCAAAAGTAAAGTGGATTGAAGATGGTGATTCCAATACTAAGTTTTTTCATACCTTTGCCAATGCAAGAAGAAATGGCAACTGGATTTCTCAGGTCAAGAATGCAGACGGTATTTTAATTGATGAACCAAAGGAGGTTGAAGAGGTGTTCTTTAATTTCTTCCAGAATAAGTGGAAGAGTAGGGAATGTTGTTTGGAAGAGTGGCCTAAACCGTGGCAGGTTTTAGGTACTGATGATATATTTCGGTTAGACAAGGAGCTTTCTGTACTTGAGATAGAGGAGATTGTTATGAAGTTGGGCAACAATAAACCTCCTGGTTGTGATGGGATTACCTACTCCTTCAAAGCTTATTGGCGAATCATTGGTGAGGATGTCATTAGAGCAATTAAACTTTTCTTTTCTGCAGGTAAATTGTGCAAGGATTGGAAAGACACAATGATTGCTTTGATTCCCAAATCTTCAAACCCGGTTTCTCCTGCAACTTTTCGTCCAATCAGTTTGTGTAATTCTATATACAAAATTGTAGCTAAAATTTTGTTGAATAGAATGGTGGAAATCATTCTAAAAATTATATCTGAAGAGTAGGTGGCTTTTGTGAAGGGAAGGTCAATTTCAGATCACATTCTTTTGGCTAAAGAGGTGTTTCACAAGTTAAGGCATTCTAAGGCAAGCAATGGGTTCTTAGCCATTAAAGTCAACATGGAACAGACATATGATAGTATGAGTTGGGTAACTCTTCAGAAAATGATGATAGACTTGGGATTTCCTTTCAAGTTTGTCAATTTGGTGATGGAATGCATTCAGATCCTAGATTTTTCATTATGATTAATGGATCTAACTCCAATTGGATTGAAGGGAGAAGTGGATTCAGGCAAGGGTGTCCACTATCTCCATTCCTTTTTATTTTGTGCTCACAACTTCTATCCAATTGTTTTTTTGATAAAGGTTCCGATGTGGGTATGAAGATCTCTTCTAAATCCCAAAGAATTTCTCATCTCCTTTTTGCAGATGATATTTTGCTTTTTGTTGAAGCCAAGATGAAAAGTGTTAGAAAGGTTAAAGATATTGTTGAAAAGTACTGCTCTTGGACCGATCAGAGAATGAATCTTCAGAAATCATCCTTGTTGTGCGGCAAATCTGTTTTAAGGAGGAGTAAATTGTTTTCTAAACTTCTAGGAGTCAAATTGGTGACTGAATTTGACTACTTGGGAATCAAGATGGCGTTGAGGAGATTAAAGTATTCAGACTTCCAATCATTACTGAATAAATCTATTAAGAAGCTTAATGCTTGGGGTAATAGATATATCTCTATAGCGGGTAGACAGTTTTGGTAAAAACTTTTACCTCTCTTCCCGTTTTTCTTATGTCATATTCTCTTGTTCCTTTGAGAATTTTGAAAGACTTTGAGAAATTGTGTAGAGACTTCATTTGGAATAGAAGTGATGGAAGCCATGGGATTCATTATGTAGCTTGGGAGTCCATTTGTAAACCAAAATAGATTGGTGGTTGGGGACTGAATTCAGCAATTGCTAGAAGAGATGCTTTGACGGCAAAGTTTGCTTGGAGGCTTATTGATAATCCGAATACTTTGATGACCAGAAATTTGCTAAGCAAGTTTGGAGATAATTGGTGGGATAATGTGAACTATAGAAGTAATTCTTCTTCTTCTTGGAAGATTATTTCTAGTGGATGGAAAGCTTTTAGAAATTTTGTTAGATGGAAGCTGGGGGATGGATCCAAGATCAATGTGTTAGAGGATACTTGGATTTTGGATTTGAGTTTAAACAAATGGCCTACGTTTGTTGGGTTATTGGATGATGATAATACAACCCTTGACTACTTCATTCATAATGGTAGTTGGGACTTTGATAAATTGAGCTTGTACTTTGGTGGAGATTTGTTGAAGATGATTTGCAATATTCAGATAGCCCAAAATTCTCAAACTGATAGTATGGAGCTGAAGCTTCAGTTGACAGGGAAATCCATTGCAGCTTTACTAGTGGAGGATGGCTTCAAAGGCTTACAGAAAGATGTTCTAGCTTCTTGGTTATACAAAGTGAAACTAAATGCTCGGGTGGAATTCTTCATTTGGAGACTTCACAGAGATGCTATTCCAACTGAACTTTTTTTATTCAGAAGGAGATAATCGGATTCTAGCCTGTGTCCATGGAGCTGTGGTGAAATTGAAGACGTGAACCATGTTTCTACCAGTTGTTCTAAGCCACTGAAGGTAATTGAAGTTCTAAGGAGTTGGGGATTCCAGATTCCGATTTTTAGGAATTGGGAAGATTGCTTGCTTTGTCTTATGAGATTAAAGAATTCAAATATGATGTTAGTTAGGATCTATCTTACGCTGCTTTGGTTTGTTTGGAATAATAGAAACAAGGTTAAGCATGGCAAATCTGGAGACAGTAACATCATGATCGCTTCTTAAACTCTTGGTTTTCTTGGCTCTGCTAAACAAAGTTTTCCACTTTCGGATCACTAGGTTGCAGACAAATGGCAACCTCCTCCACCCGAGTGGCTTAAAACAAACTTTGATGCTTCTTTAAAAGGTAATTATATAGCAGACATTGGTGGTATTGTGAGAGATTGTAAAGGAAGATTTATCTTAGCTTTTGGTAAAGGAAAAGTACATTGGGAGATTGCTCAACTTGAGCTCTTGGCTTTCTCGGCTCTCAAAGAAGTCTTGCACGGTAGGCTTCTTGATGTCAAAGGCATTATTGTGGAAGGTGATAACAAGAATGTTATCATTTTTCTTCATAAACTGTATAGCTAACCGAAGAAGAAGGATTGGAGCTTGGAAGAAGAAGATTTATCTTTCCTTGGTGAGTTCAATAATGTTTTCTTTCATTGGGTTAATCATAAATGTAATAAGTTAGCTGATTATTGTGCTAACTTAGCTTGTTCTTATGATTTTTTTTAGGACTTTTTTTGTGAGAGCAATCTTCCGTCTTCTTTTATTAATTTAGTAAAAGAAGAATGTGATAGTTTAGATTTCTCACATTAGTTTGTATCTTGGCTTATTTTCTTTAATGCAGCCTTGCATCTTTAAAAAAAAAAAAGACAGAATGGTTCTCAGGAAGGATAATCATCTAGTTGGAAAAGTCTTTTAAGGGGTAACGGAGTTTTGAGCTATATTACATTTAAGTGTAGAGAAGTTTATTGGTGTTGTGGTTGTTATCCTCATAATGGACCATTGGATTTTTTTAGGAATTAGTTTGTAAGTCAGGATGATTGGTTTGTGGTGAGAATAGGTTAGTATGTGTGGATTGAACTGCATTTCAACTCTTAGGCTATTTTGATATGCTAGTGCCAAGCCAATGAGAAGTTTGAACTAGCAAGTAGGCTATTAGGGACGCTAAATTGGACACCTTTAACATGTTATGGAGGTGCTAGCAAATTCTATAAGCTAAAGCTTCTTGACAGTATCATATTTTATTGTTCCTTGTCACTTGTTTGATTAATATTGCCTCACTTATTCCATATCCTTTAAGTTAGAGTCATAGGTAGGCTTTATTATTTTTTGTTAGTGAAATGCCATCCCCAATAGCCTATAGTAGTATACCAGAGTGTTGTATCGATCTTGATGACTCTTTCATGTTGAAAAATTTTAATGTTATGGGTGTTCAGATAATAAGATTGGGTCATACATGGAATTGGTTTGTGTCGGGATAACTAGTTTAAGTTGAATATAAACCATGGTGTAGGGATTTACTTTTTAAATAGGCCTTAGTATGCTAGTCCTCACCTTTATGAATAATAATAATAGCTGACTTGTAGAGTACTTGTGTTACAGAGTTTAAAGGAAGTTCCAACTTGTTGCTGCCATGCTATTACTTCCACTAGTTGGAGTTTGAGAGCCACTTGTGTTCTACCGTCACTCTTAGATACTCTTAGACACGTGTACATATGAATTCTCTTTTGGAGTCTTCTACAATGCATAAATATGGTGACTCATTATTGAACACTTTTTTTCTTTTAATTGTTAGCCAAGATGTAAAACCTCCAAAATCCATGATATTACGGACATGAATGGCGTGCCATTTAAAAAAAAAAAAAATCAACCAGTCATTAGTTTCACACAAAAGGGCATCTAAATATAGTTTGGTTGGAATTTTATGTTGCCTTGAAAGAATAGTTTGAATTGTTACAACCTACTGATATGATACTAATATATTTTATATTGTGGTCTACATGTGGGATATGCCCATCTAATGAGGATGAAGCTTCATTTCAAACCATTTTGTTTGGTTTGTCGCAGTTTAGGTACTAGGTGAAGAATAAAAAAAAGGAGTATAGCCTAATTGTCGAGGGTGGCTTTGGAGCCAGGGTTAATTTGTCTCCAGTGTAATTCGGAGGCTATTGCCTATTGGTTTGATTCATAGAAATAATTTCGATCTAATGCAAGCTACATAAATTAAGCATTCTCCAGACACTACATGGATGAGAAGTCGCATGCATTATGGACAATTTTTTTAGTTTTAATATGATTGTGTAACATTTGCTCAGTGATAATTATTGTTGAGATGATTCAAGGGAAAAAGAAAAATAAGAGGCACAATGTTGTAAATACGTGACACCTATCCATATGATTAGTTAAGGGAATGGAAGAAAGTACTTAGTTCAAATTGTATTCTGTTAGGCCTGACCCTCTTGGGCCGATTGAATCGGTCCCTAGTGGACCGGTTTTCACATACAGCAGGCGGCCCAAGGGGCTGAGCATAACCAGGGAAGAGAGAAAGGGGGCAGGCTGCCACCATGGGCCCACATGCTAATTAAACTTGCTTTGGAGGGAAATTTTTGAATTAAGGGGCTGTTTAGGGAACTTGTAATTGTCCTTTGTCTTTAATTAGTTCTTTTGGGAGGGTTAGGATTTTCATGTGGAATTTGAATTTGAAATTTGAGATCACTTGTGTGCTTGGGCTCTAGTCTCTCGGCTAGAGATTTGGAGAGTGGTTTCTTCCTCTCGAATTAAAGAAACTTGTATCTTTTGCTGTTTTTCTGCATCTATTAGTGGAATATTGCATTGTTCTCTCAGATTTTCATATTTTCTCAAGGTTGCTGCTATCAAGTTGCAGTTTTTTTTTTCTTCGAAAATAGTAGTTTTTTCTGCTTTGGGTACGTGTTTTCTATCATATTGGTATCAGAGCTCGTCGATCCAAGGGTTATCAATGGCTGGAAGGAAGGTTTTGAGGAGAATACCTCTAATTTTCAGAAGCAGTTTGCATCCATTCATGAAAAGATGGATAGAAGGTTCGTCGCCTTGGAAGACATGATGAAGAAGATGCTTGAAGACAATCAAATTTCGATGACATTAGAAGCAAAGGAGACCATCGATGACCATGGGAGAGGAGGAAATTTAAACCCGTTTAGGGGGAGGGAAAATTTGGAAGTGGAGATTCTTGAAGGAGATGACGGAATGCCTCCTCTAGAATCATTTTCTAGGGGGGAGATGAGTATGAGCTACGAAAGGAGGGGTGCTCATTTTCTGGGGAGAAGGGATGATTTCTACTGTCGGGGTGCTAATTTTGAAAGAAGAAGAGGGAATGTGATGAAGGGTTTGGGTATGATCGCGAGAGGGAAGATCGTGACAACTGAGGAACACCTCCTCTTCGGTGAATGGGAGGTTATGGAGGATTCAAGAGAAACGGGGGTGACCCGAAGGTGAGAAAGCTGAAGATGCCCTTCTTTGAGGGCGAGGACAGCCATGGCTGGATCTACAAAGTGGAGCATTACTTTACTGTCAACGGGTTGATAGAAGAAGAGAAACTGACGGTGGCAAGACTGTGTTTGGAAGGAAAGGCACTGTCATGGTTCTAATGGTGAGACATGAGGAAACTTATTCGAAGATGGAGGGAGTTCAAAGATTGTTTACTAGAACGTTTCCATACCAGTAATAAAGGAGATTTTTATGAGCAATTATTTGCCCTGACACAGGTGGAGACCGTGACAGGTTCGAGTATCTGGCCAGCAGACTAGACCGACTCTCAGAGACAGTGCTAGAGGGAATCATTTTGAAAGGGCTTAAACTAGAAATTCGGGCAGCAATTAGGGTGATGAGGCCACGAGATTTGGGAGAGGCTATGGAGCTAGCACAGTTGGTGGAGAACCAGAAGCATCTGGAGAGGGGGCCTAAGTGGAGCAACTTGTGGGGATCATTCAGGATGATCACCACCTTTTTAGCTTCAAATGGACCTGCACCAGAGAGTCTGAAGGAAGTTCCCAAGGAAAAAGCTGGAGGAGGGGGTAATAGGGGAAATTTCAAAAGGTTCACTGAGAAGGAGATACAATAGAAGAGATCAAAATGGTTGTGTTTTAGATGTGATGAGAAATATAAGTTGGGGTATAGGTGTAAGGACCGAACTCTTCAGTTTCTCATCGTGTGTGATGACGAGGAAACTAAAGAGGGAGGTGAGAGTGGGTTAGAGGTGGTGGAAGATGAGAAATTGCACCTGGATGTGGCAGAAGTCTCCCTAAAATCTGTGGTGGGATTCAACCCAAATCACACCATGGAAGTGAAGGGAAAGACAGCTGATAGAGAAGTGGTGGTGCTGATAGAAACCCACAATTTTATCTCCACTCAGATTGTTGATTTGCTATGGGTGAAATTAGTGGATTCAGGCGGCTATGGTGTGATAATGGGCACTGGAAAGGCGGAGATGGGTAGAGGAGTTTTTAGGGGAGTAGTGTTGACCATTCAGGGGATATAGGTGAGGGAAGATTTTCTTCCCTTTGAGTTGAGAAGCATTGATGTCATTATGGGGATGAAGTGATTATAGACCTTGGGGGAGACCAAGATAAATTGAGTAATATTGAGGATGAAATTGGTGGTTGGGGGGAAGAGAATGGTGATTTAGGGTGATGCAGGGCTATTTAAGACATGAGTATCTCTCAAGTCTTTGATCAGAACCCTAGAGGAGGTGGGAGGAGGATATTTGGTGGAGTTGCATCGCTTGGAGGGGGTCAGACTGGAAGAGGAGGGCAACATTCCCTCTTCAATACAACCACTCATCAAGCATTTTTGTGAGTTTTTCCAGCCTCCCCAGGGCCTAACTCGTAAGAGGGAGCTGAATCATACCATTACCTTGAAGGATGGGGTGTCGCCAATAAGTGTCCATCCATACCGCTATCCTCAGATTCAGAAGGATAAGATTGAGAAGTTGATCCATGAGATGCTAGAAGCTGGGATATTCAGGCCAAGTGTGAGTCTCTTCTCTAGTCCAATCCTACTAGTCAATAAGAAGGATAGATAGGAGCTGGAGAATTTTTTTGGACTACAAAGCCTTGATCAGGGGGATAGTGCCAGATAACCTCCCAATTCTTGTGATTGATGAGCTCTTGGATGAATTGTTTGAGGCCATGGTGTTTTCCAAGCTAGATTTGAAATCAGGGTACCATCAAATCAGAATGAGGGAGACAGACATTCTATAGACAACTTTTAGATCACATGAGGGGCATTATGAGTTTTTGGTAATGCCATTTGGGCTTACTAATGCCCCAGCTACTTTTTAGTCTTTGATGAACATGGTGTTTAGGCAGTACCTCAGGAAGTTTGTTCTGGTATTTTTTGATGACATACTAGTGTAGAAGTGTAGAACAAAACTGAGAAGGAGCATTTGTAGCCCCAGTACTCCCAGTCTTTGGTTTTGGGAGTCCTACAGGAGGATCAGCTGAAGGACCTCCTAAAGTAGTGCAACTTCGCCTAGGCTAGTGTGAAGTATTGGGGACATGTAGTGTTCCAGGAGGGAGTGGCGACCGACCAGTCAAAAATTAAGGCAGTGCATAAATGACCTATGCCTAAGAACATAAGGGAGTTGAGGGGTTTCCTAGGACTGACTGGTTACTATAGGAGATTTGTGAGGGCGTACAAAACCATAGCTTGGCCCTTGACCGAGCAACTGAAGAAGGATAATTTCTTATGGGGAGAGAGCAACTCAGGCTTTTGAGAGATTGAAGAAAGCCATGACGACAGTTCCAGTTTTAGGTCTTCCGAATTTTAGCCAGATTTTTATAGTGGAGACTGATGCGTCAGGATATAGGTATGGGGCAGTGCTTATGTAGAATCATAGGCCTATAATATACTTTAGTCAAGTGTTGTCAACCAGGGCTAGAATGAAGTCGGTGTATGAGAGAGAGTTGATGGCTATTGTTTTGACTATTCAAAAGTGGCGCCCTTACCTATTGGGTAGCTTTTCATTGTCCGGACGGATCAAAGTAGCTTGAAGTACCTATTGGAGCAAAGGATGGTGACTGAGGAGCATCAGAGGTGGTTGTCCAAACTACTATGCTATGATTTTGAGATCCAATACTAATGGGGACATCGACAAGAGGTTTCGACGCGTTTTATCGGAGGCGACACAGGAGATCGATGGCCATGATGGAGAGTCTTTACTTCTGATGCATTTTATGTATTAATCATTTATTTCAGTTTTCTGTTTTTGCCCTTATGTGTAGTTGGTCGCTATTGTAGCCCAAGGGGCATTCTATTCTTTTGCTTTATTTATCATTTTGAGGCCTATATATATGGCCATCTTCTTATGTATTGGATGTTGAAAATTGAGAAAAATTTCAACTTTGGTTTTGGATTTCTTTGTCAGTTCTAGGATTCTCTTTGTGAGTTCTCGAGTGAGGAGTAGCCTAGTAGAGGCTAAAAGCAATACCCAATAGCCCCTTGGTGGAGCTCTTGGTTTTCTATCTAATTTCTTCTTCTTTCCTCTCCCCTTAGCTGCCGAGTCTTCCCCCACCACCCCACCACTTGGCCGGCCAACCACCCGACCGCTTCCCCTTGCTGTTAACCCCTAGATTCCATCCAACTCCACCACAACCCAAGCCTAATTCACCCGTCGGCAAAGCCCCTCCCTTCCCCTTTGACCGCCGGCCACCTCCTCATGCAACAAACCATTATGAGATTTTCAAACATCATAATGACTCCTTAATTTTGGTACTAGCATTAAGGGAGAAATTAGTGAATTTTGAAATTCAAATTTCAGAATTCAAAACTTTCCTTAATTGTAAGATCCCAATAAGGAAACTTTCTCAATTTGAATTCGTTTGAAATTTTAATTTTGGTGGAGTCATTATTTTCCCGCCTTGTTGGCATATCTTGTATGGAAAGAGCCTGAATTCCCCCAATCCCTCTTCCCTCTCTCTCCATGCCGCCGGCCATGCATGGATTCCCCCCCCATTAAGTCTCCAATCAATGCATTAATTACAAATTAATTTGAAATCAAATTTCAAATTAGTTTTCCCCCCAAATCCCCTCAAATCCTGAAATTAATTTTAGGTTTTGGAATAAACTCTCCTCCCTCTCTCTCCTATACCGCCGGCCCATGTTTGGCTCCTCCCAAGTAATTCCCAATCAATGCCTTGATTATGACTAATTTTAAACCAACATTTCAATTTAGTTTCCCACCCAAACTTCCCAAAATCTAAACTTAATTTCAGATTTCTTCTTCACCCAACCTTCACAAACCCTAACCTCATTTCAACCCACATAACTCCTCCCTAGCCGACCCCTCTCTTGGCTCCTCCCCCTTTGAACCCGGCACCTATCATACCATTGGAAGACAAGGGAAGAAGACAACTCCTACTCCTCTCAACGATGGTGCATGGTCGATCCTGAAATCGATCACAGCTTCGTCTTTGATGACCAAGGAGGAACGGATCTCCTTGGTTCACCCTTCTTTGATGTGAATTTAGACTTCGACGAGACTGTCGACGGATATATCAACCGCATCTTCTTCACGCTCGCGCCCTCTGTTGAAGAACACATTCCCGCCGAATCGTGGATACTCGCTGGACAATCCACCCTCCCTCCACCGCCGACGACCTTTTTCTTGGATCAAGACCATTGGTATTGTGACCTTCCTAGTGGCATCGTTGGGTGTGCTGAAGACCTTCCTTTGCTAAGCCGTACTTTGAGTGTGAGTGAGAATGGTAACTCATGGTGAACTCTCTAAACATTAAGCTTGGGATTTTATTACGGCGTATTTGTTTTTACTGTGATAATTTCAAGGTTATCTTAACTTGTCCTAAACTTCTAATCTTGTAACGGATTACTACAATAAAATTAACGATTGAAAGTTCTTTAATCTCATCTTACTAAACATTACTCTTAAGTTGCAAGCACCATAATCCTTTTAATATTTTCGTGCAAATTCTTGTTGGTTTAACATCAAATACGGGTCTGGTTTGAAAAATAAAGCGACAAATGCCTTATCCAGATGTGTTAGAGAACTTTAGGAGTTGGCTGTTTCAGTACCACTGATGGTAGATTGGGGGCCATCAAGGAAGAAAGTATGCAAAATGAGGAGTTGAGGAAGATTAGGGAGGATTTGAGGAAAGGTGATAGTAGCCATCCTGAGTATCTCTTGAGGGGGAGAGGCTGTTCTACGACAGTATAGATGGAGGTCATTTCGGGGTACAAAAGACCTATAGAAGGCTGACACCTAAGCTTTATTGGAAGGGGATGTATGAAGATGTTGAGGAGATGATGGCGAAGTGTGAAGTGTGCCAGAGAAACAAATATATGACAATGACTCTAGGAAGACTACTACAACCCTTGATACTTTCAAATAAGGTATGGGAGGAAGTGTCCATGGATTTCATAGACGGCCTACCGCAATCATAAGGGTTCACAATCATCATGATGGTGGTTGACAGACTGAGCAAGTATGCATATTTTATCCTCTTATGACATTTATACACCACAGTGTCAGTGGCGACAACATTCATTAGGGAGGTGGTTAGGTTGCACAGAGTTTCAGAGTCGATTGTGTCTTATTGGGACAAGGTGTTTCTCAGCCAATTTTGGAGGGAGCTGTTCAAGTTGCAGGACACTGTTCTCAAGAGAAGCATTGCTTACCATCCACAGACAGACATGCAAACCGAGGTGACAAAACAAAGTTTGGAGACTTATTTGAGGTGCTTTGCTTCTGAAACACCACGAATGTGGGTAAAATGGTTGGCATGGGTAGAGTATTGGTACAATACTTCATACTATACTTCCTCTCAGATGACTCCTTTTAAAATGCTGTATTGAAGAGACCCCCACACTCAGTGCATTTTGGGAAAGGAAGCATGCCAATTTCTTCAGTAGAGCAATACTTAGAAAAAATGGACAAGATGTTGGAAGAGTTGAAGAAACATCTGTTGAGGGCACAATAAATCATGAAGAAGCAGACAAATACATGTATGACAAAAATATAATATGAAGTGTGGGGAGAAAGTGTTCCTAAAACTGCGGCCTCACAGGCAGAGGTCAGTTGCCCACAGACGAGAAATTGGCCCCGATGTACTTTGGCCCTTATGAGATTGTGGACAAAATTAGAGCAGTGGTATATCGTCTGAAGTTACTCTATCCGCCACCATAGACCCAATCTTCCATGTGTCACAATTGAGAAGAGCTCTAGGGGAGTAGTCAGTCAGCATGGAGTTGCTAGCTACACTTACAGAGGAGTTATAAGTGATACTAGAACCACTGGAGCTACGAGGTGTTAGATCAATTAGAAAGGGAAACCAAGAAGTTCTTATTAGGCGTAGGGGCCTACCCGATTTTGATGCTACTTGGAAGCCCTATGAGAGGGTAAAAGTTCAGTTCCCTTCATTTCAGAGGACAAGGTGAGTCTTTGAGAGGGGGGTAATGTTAGGACGGCCCCTCCTAGGCTGGTTGAATCAGTCCCTAGTGGATCGGTTTTCACATATAGCAGACGGAATCCTGCATTGTTCTCTCATATTTTCGTAGTTTTCTCAAGGTTGCTGCTATCAAGTTGTTGTTTTTCTTCCAAAAACAGTAGTTCTTCTGCTTTTGGGTACATGTTTTCTATCATATTCTTTCAAGCCTTCCATTCTCCAATGATGCTGATTTTTTTACTGTATTTCTCTTTGCTCTTATTGTCTTGGTCATTAGCCTAGATATTTTTTAAATAGATAGTCGTCAACCTTTCATTCATGAAATACAGCATATGACATAAAAAACTAAACAAGATATTGGAAATCCGTCCCATTTGCTTTTTTCCCAAGTATTTTTAGTCTACTTAATGAATTCTCATACTCTATTCATACATTTTGAATTCACATTATATGCTTTATGCTATTGATCTGTTCTTCTATGGTTTTAAAAGTTTATCTTCATGTTTTTGCGTGAATTTGTTCTTTGCTCATAACCCTGAGTTATGAGCAAAATTTATTAAAAATATGATAGTTGCTTTACAGGATGCAGTCGACATGAATATAGTCAACTGCGATGACAAACTAAAGAGAATATTGCTTGGAAAGGATCAGATTAAACTTGCTGAACTTCCAACGCTTATCAAACTACATTTCCCCAAACAGCCAAAATGATTGTTAAGTCCCAACTTCCAAGTTTTGACGAGGGAGTACTTTGGTGAACTTTCTGTCTTATTTTAACATTCCACCTGTTTTGAAGAAATATCATGCAATGAATTGCCATATATATGTCATCGAGGAGACAACATATTTTTGGATTGATTTTCATAGTGATAATGATCCTTGAATGAATGGTTGAATTATCTTTATTAAAAGTTGTTTGATATGTATCACATTATATAATAAAATCCTTATTAATTTTTTGTTTATATTGTCTTTACTATTTTAGTTTCTATGGAAAAGAAAGTACGTAACTTATGAAGATTCCTACTTGTTGGGAACGTGACATGTTCTAAAATTTGTTTGGTGGAAATTGGATGAGTTATACTTGGGATAACAAAAGATCTTATCCTACATGAAAGTATAGTTTTTTTTTTTTCTTCGGCGGAAATCCACCAGAAAAAAATGTCATAAATATTATTTTCCGATGAATTTTCAATAGAAACTAAACCGCCGGTAAAAGGCACATAGGAAATACTTTCTAGGTTAAATATTTTCGTTGGAAATAATTTCATGCGGATTTCCAATGAATTATCCGAAGTAAAGGAAATACGTCACAATGATTTACCATAACCTTTTTTGGCAAATTTTTTCGTTTGAAATTGCAACGAATTCCTTCCACTAGAACACCCGACGTTTCTTTGACAAAAAAATTCGCTAGAATTTATGGCAATTAATCGGTGGAAATATAGACGTTGGAAATTTCGGCATTATATTCTTATGGTGAAACGCCTAAATTTTTTATGCTAATTTTGTCGAAAGAATTTCCGGGTAGCTATTTTCATCGTAAATAGTTTCTTGGTGTAAATTTCGTTGGAAATCCACCAAAAACCTGCTTGTATATGAAAAAAATAAAGATAACATTCCTTTCAACGTTTCCTATTCGTACATCTAAACAATGCATCACTAAACATTGCATAACAATAAATTTACTTAATAAGCACTGAACACTAATGAGTTACTTAAACAACACCACTAACTTTGCATTAATGAGAACTCAAATAAAACTACTCACATTTTTCAATCAAAGGATTTGAATTATTAAAAACAAAATTTTTTCTTAAAAACTTCACTTATCAACAAAAAAGAAAAAAAAAACTATCAATCTCCTTGCACTCAGTCTCCTGAGGCTTTTGCTGGCGGTGTTGTTCCATGTCTGTTCCTAACTGAACTTGCAGCTGAGCTTGTTGCGATTGTATATTTGCTTGAATTTGTTGCATCATTTACTTCTTAGGCCAACAACCCTTTTAGTGATTAATTGTTCAATCTCGCTGCCTCTAAATGATGCTGAATTGGATGTCTGAGCCTCATATGCCTAAGTTTGTGAGCCTAATTCATACACTCTCCTATGATGCATCCCTCCAACAGCCTGGGACCACAAATTATACTTTGAAGAGGCTATCTCATATGAGAAGTAAAGCTCATTGACGCGTACAATTGTTGAAGCCTCAGAATGATGGGTAAGTAAAAAAGAATGGCTGAATTGAACTTTTTCATTTTCATTGTTTCCCAAATTTTGGTTTGAATTGTGGTGCGTTGCAATGATGACATGCAGTTTCTGTGAAGTCATCTGTATGATATAACATACAACCACTAGTACAACTATTATTTTTTTAAGAAATCAAGCCCAATTTTGATACTAATTTTTTCGTCTTATATAAAGTTGCTGAAATTATATTGTCCGTTGAGTAGCAGTTCGACAAATTCATTGAAACAATAATGAGGAATGTTATATTCTATCTTGATAACAGGGAGACAACTCAAAATAAGTGCTGAAATCATCTCAAATTGATTGTTGAGCTGCATGCAATAAGTCATAGAAATTTTGTGCATCAATATTTGATAGCTAATTTGTATGTTATCTAAATAACAAGTCAGTTGCATCGAATACTATCTCTTCATACGTCACATTATTTTCTTCATCAACTATTTTGTAACATGGTAAAGGACCACATTGAGAGATGTAGCTCATGGCCTTCATGTGAGTCCAGAATCAATAACTAAGTTGAAAATCTTTAGGGTATAAATCAAGCCTATCCTCAGCTGGTGTACAATGTGCTTGGTTTTTAAGCTTTGAGTAAGGGCATCTAAACTATTCATCTCATAAAAATGAAGGCAATTGACATGCCACATGAATTTAATATTTGATTCTATTGATGAATTCATTTGTCAGGCCTTTTCGTCCAGGTTATAGTCTACTATACATCTATTACCTTGAGTTCAAATGTCCATATATGCGCTCACGTGATAAATTTAGTCAAAGTTTAAAATTACTAACTTAGCTACATTTAGTCATTATACTAACACAATTTTTTAACTCACACAATATTTTTTTCTTAGTCTAAACATGAATATATAATTTTTATTCCTAAAGCTACATGCAAACTTCCTACACTAAATATAATAATAACAATAATGTCAAATTTTTTTACAATAAATATAAAAAATGAATGTATAAAATTGTAAATAAATATACAAATTTCTTATAAAAAAATTATAAATCAAACGTAAAACAAGGCATGAGTTGCTTCATCCAAGGGTGACGTTATATGAAAAACTATATGTAATATCTGGCATATAATAACAATATGATTTTATATTTAAATTTAAAAATTCATCACCTTGCACTTAAAGCAGATGGTGGGGGGAGTGATGATAGAACAGATCAAAATCCTATGGTTATGTCATCCTGGGTCAATATAGTTTCTAGTTTATTTAGTTAGAGGAGGTAGTCAACTCAACCTGACCGAAGGATCCTTATTGGCAGCCATGAGTTGCTTCATCCAAGGGTGCTTTGTAGACCTGGGGTGAATATTTGTTTAAGGGGACAAGTTTGAATCCACCTTAGTTAATAGAGGCCTTTGTGTCCTATCGATCATATCCTATATTGACTTATTACTCAATTATTTGAAGCCGTTGGAAAACATATGAGCTCTAACCATGATCGTAATATAATGATGCCATTTGGTGGCAAAACCACCCGATCAGAGGGTCTTGGTCATAACCATTTACCTGTGGTGTCATTTAGCGGAGAAACCATCAATGTGGTGTTATTTGGCAGCGAAGTCATCTGTTAGAGGGTACGTGTCACATCCTTACTGGAAAGAGACAAATTGAGATTAAATCCTTATGATATTCTCGACTAGACATTTATTTTTTATGAGCTAAAGAGATTTTCAAATTGTCCACATAAGCAAACTAGTGTGTAGGATGAATGAGTATTTATGCTTTTAAGTGTTTTGATGATTTATTTCAAATTTAAATATTGACATCATTGAGTGTATTTTATGGTAATTTTGGAGGCATTTTTAAATGTTTGGGGTCTCCTACGGTTGAGATTTTTTGTCAACTTCATCAGGATTTTTTTATGGGCAATTTTTTTTGTTGATTGATCCTTTTCAACTCTATCTACTTGCCGGCATAGGATCAGGTTCGAATCTAAATTTATTTCTTAACCCGCATAGCATCCTTAGGCATCACGTGTTTACCTACAATACGCTTTCCAGGGCCCATGCAGGTATATGCTATTACATGTATTTTGCATTATGCATTTGTATAATTATCATCCATATGTAGTGGATGTATGCGACACATCTTCACGTATCATGTATATTGGCCTATGTATTTTGCATTTTGCATTTTCACAATATATAATTGCAATGTGTAGTATTTTTTTTATATGTAGATGGAATATTATATGATATTACTTGAATGAAACCCTTTGGATCTTGCAGATGCATGCAGGAGGTCATTTTAAATTGTAATTGCAATGTCGAATGACATACTTGAATGAAACCCTTTGCATTATGCAAATGCATGCATATTATGAAATACATATCAATATGTATTTTAATACATGAGAGGGGATATTTTTACATTTTTAGATGTAGCTAGCTATACATTTGGTTATTGGTGATAAGTGCGCAAGATTTGTCTTTGGTCTTGTTAACGCCTTATGTCCGCTTGTATAAAGTTGCGGATCTGGTGGCGTGGCATTGCACTAGGTCTTAATGCATCTTCTGTAAGCTATTATTTTCTTCAATGCTCAGTCTGCAGAGTATTCTTCCACCATCAAATACATTGTACAATACATCTGAGATCTCCCACTAATGGCTGTAATTTTCATCATAGATGCTTTGTTGTAGTTTGCAGGTGCATTTTTATACAACATTTCCAGATTATTAGCAACAGTTGCATTAAGGCATAATATATGATGAGAAACAATTCCTGCCTTAAGAATTAATGCCTCAGCAATCTCAAGCTTCTCTTGTAATACTATTCTCATCCTTAGGGAGATTAGATTCACAAATTATCCAATACTTAGATTGAATGAGAACATCCAAATTGCATGAGGTTATTTTATGATAGATAAGGTATCATGATTTGATCAGACCAAAGACTCGGCTGGGACACTATTATTGAGATAGTAGCAAGTTGTTACTTAGCTTTACATGTTTGACATTCTTGCAACTTATATATTTTTGATGATTCTAAATATTATTATTTTTTATTAGTATTTTCTCCTAACATATTTTGGAAGAATTATTTTTGCTCTTGTGTATACTAACATTTCAGGGAAATCATACTCCAGATTGTTGAAGACTTCAAATCAAATTCAATTTAGAGTTATTGTATTTTGAAGTATGTATTTTTTATTTTATTGAGTATGAGAGAGTGTGATTATAATTGAGTAACTGAGCACACACACATCGAGGAGGGTTCTAAATTAGTTTTTTTTGAACTGATCGTATAGTACGAATTGAATTCGTATGGGACGATCTTGTCAGTTATATTCCCCAACGAGCAATGGAGCGAATGAAAAAATGTCAAAAAATTTTCTAAGTATAGATCGTACGAATGATATTTTTTGTTCATACCGATACGATCTCCTATGGAGTGTGCACGAATAAAGATTGTATGAATAATATTTTTCGTTCGTACCTATACGATCTCCTCTAGAGGGTGCACTAATGAAGATCGTATGGATAATATTTTTCATTCGTATCGGGATGATCTCCTCTGGAGTGTGTGCGAATGAAGATCATACGGATGATATTTTTCATTCGTACCGGTACGATCTCCTATAAAGTGTGCATGAATGATATTTTTTGTTCGTACTGGGACGATCTCCTCTGGAGTGATTTCATTTATTTCATCCTGCTGGTTCGTACATATGCATTTGACATTTCTTCTGTTTGTATGGGACGAATATAGTTCGTCCAGATGATGATCGGGTATGAATGCATTTCATACCAATGCACAAAGGGTTCGTATGCAACAGTTTTTAAACTATTCATACATATGAAATATGAGCATACGGGACGATCGTGGATGCTCAAACTTGAAAAATTCAATTTTTCTGGATGATTTTTTGTGTCTTTTCTATAAAAGGTCCACTTAAAACTGACATTTAATCTTTTTATCATTTGGTCTTCGTGATTGGTAAAGAGTGATTGAAGGAGAGAGTATGAGAGAGTGTTTGAAGGAGATTTCTTCCCATTGGAGCGTGAAGGGTTCACATGGTTACTCAAGGGTAAGTATCTCTGTTTGTAGTTTATGTTTTCTTCACTTTTTCTCTTATCCTTCTAGATTGCTCGAGTGAAGATCTTTCAAGAAGATTCGGTTCTCTGCCGACACTTGGATAGTGTGAACAACCGAAGGTTCTTTGCCTACACTTGGAGAGTGTGAACAGCGGATGTTTCTCTACCTACATTTGGAGAGTGTAAAAGGAAGAAGGTTCTCTGCCTACGCTTGGAGGGTGTAAAAGGACGAAAGTTCTCTACCTACACTTGGAGAGTATAAAAGGATGAAGGTTCTCTGCCTATACTTGGAGGGTGTAAAATGACGAAGGTTCTCTTCTTACACTTGGAGAGTGTGAATAGCGGGAGGTTTTGTGAAACCCTTGAAAAAAAAAAATTTGTGATGTTTTTCGTTTGTACGAACCTGGTTAGTACGGGACAAACCGTTAGTACGAACTGAAGAAATTGTGAAGATATCTGTATGGTTCATCTGTACGAACCTGGATGGGTCGGTACGAATCGAGACAGAGAGTTTCGTCCAGGGATGAAAATTTGGAATTTAATTTTCGTCTGGACGATTTGATCCAGAGAAGATCGTCCCGGGACGATCGAGACATTGTCCGGGACGAACCTACTTGATAAATATCCGAATAAGGTCATTTTTGAACAGAGAGAAAGCCTAGGAGAGAGAAAACCGAAGGAAAAGAGGAAAAAGTGGATTTTTGAGTGCTCCGGTCCATTTTCAACCATCGCCATAGTTAAAGAAGTTGACCGACTCGAGGTAAGGCACATTGCTCCTTTCTCAATTTTCAGAAATGAGATTTTGACGCATTTTCTGTTCCGAATTTTGTTTCCGTTAGCGAATTTCTGGTATTATTTTCTTCTGACAAAGGTTTTACCGCGTAACTTTTGGTATTTTTCTGAGATGATAATTGTGCACGTTTTGAGTATTTTCTGGAAGATTTTTACCGGATATTTTGGATTCTGCAGTGTTTTAATTGAACTGCAAATTATCAGAATCTTGAAAAATGTTTTATCAGTACAATAAAAGTCTTATAATGTTGCTGTGGATGTTATGTGGTAATTTGGTAAATTTTTTAATCTGTGAATTTTGTGTAAATTTCGTATACTGCCGTTATGCCACTGGTTTTTCGTACGAATTCTTCTTTTGTCATGAATTGTACATTGAATGAATTGATTAATTATTTGCTATCATAAGGGAGTTATAAGGGGCCAGAATCCTATGTGATTCCGTTGTCTGGGTCCGGGAAGGGAGACATAAGGGGAAGTTCTGAAATCTGAAATTCTGTATATCTGTTCTGTTCTGGTGTTATAAGCACAAAAGGGAGTTATAAGGAGAAGTTCTGGTGCTATAAGCACAAAAGGGAGCTATAAGGGGAAGTTCTGGTGCTATAAGCACAAAAGGGAGCCATAAGGGGAAGAGGGGAAGTTCTGACATCTGGAAGGAAGTTCTGTTCTGAAATTATCTATTATGTAAAACTGTAATGTGATTTATTTCTATACGATTCTGATTTATTCCGTACGATCCTATCTGATCTGTGATTTGAAGCTTTGTGATCTCTGTTCTGAACTCGGATTTTGATATGACTCTAGTTTTCTGTATCCGATGTATGATTTCTGATTGATCTGTTATTTGTTCTGTCTGTTATACGATTTTGTACGTTTGTTCGAATTCTATACGGATACTTTTCTGATACGTTTTCTGATGTGAGTTTCTGATTATTTTGATTGCTGAGTGATGTCTTGTTGAGCTGTTAGCTCATCCTTATTTTTTGTGTGGTTTTCAGGTTCTGGAAAAGGGAAAGAGGTCTTGGATTAGCAGTTCATAGTCTGATCTGAGATTAGATATTTTGTACTTTTGATTTTTGTACAGTCATGGCTTATCTATTCTGTTCTGTTCTTTTTATCTGTAAGCCATGTACTGTATCTGTATATGATTGTTTTGACGAAAGAAAAGATAGAAGAATTACTCTGCATTTGAATGTTTATAGTAGCTATGTGTTTTTCTGTCTATTTAATATTTAGAAGAAAGTTCTTAAGCAAATTCCAAAGACAGATCCTGGATTTTCAAAAGTTCCGTCGCGACCCGATGCGAGCGGGATTCATCCCGGTCAGGTTGGGTCGTGACAAGCTTTAGTGGTATCAGAGTAATGGTTTTGAAATTTGGATTGTAAGACAGAGCTGTAGGAAGTGATCTGTGAGTCTGTCTGGGGTAGTCCTGATTTGTCTGGATTTTTATTGTGTTGCTTTTGTGCCTAGTTTTCTGTGTGCATATGGATCTGCCAGACCCAGATATGACAGATGGGTAGAGTGCTAGTCAGGTAGCTCTAGTGGGCAGTACTATCCTAGTGGTTGGTTCTGATACACTTTCGCAGTTTGCTACATTGGTTGCTCAGATGATGAGCGAGACTCAGAGTTAAGCCTCTACTGTTCGTTCTGAGGATATAGATTGACATCTACAAATGTTTCTGAGATTGAAACCTCTGAGGTTTGAGAGCACTGTTGAGCCCAGAGCAGTTGAAGAATGGTTGAGGAGGTTTGAGAAGACTTTCGATGGTATGCAGTGTCTGCCGGACAGGAAGGTACCGTTGGCAGTTTTTTTGTTGGATGGGGAAGCAGAGCGCTGGTGGATAGGCCAGCAGAAGGAGAAATTCCAAGGAAAGCTAAACTCTCTGATTTCTTGGGAAGAGTTTTCTGAGGTATTCCGATCGTGGTTTGTACCTCCTTCTGCAAGACAGCAGATACATGAGACTTTTCTGAGACTTGTTCAAGGGAGCAGGACTGTGATGCAGTATGAGACAGAGTTTACTGCTTTAGCCAGATATGCTCCGCAGTTGGTGAGTACTTCTGCTGAGAAGTGCTACAGATTTCTGAGGGGACTACGAGATAGTCTAAGGTAGCCTCTGGTACCGTTCCATATTTCTGATTTCTCTGAGCTTGTGGAGAGAGCTTGTCTGATAGAGAATGATTTGATGGCTACTCAGTAGCGGTGGACTGCGAGTAGGAAGAGGTTCGGGGGTGATGCTTCCAGTAGTGGTTCCTCTGGCAAGAGAAGATTTGTTTCTGGAGACTCTAGAAGGAGTGGACAGTCGGGATCCACTACAATTTCTGGTAGTGGAAGTACGACCAGTTCTGGATTAGTCAGTGGGGCACCTGTGTGCCAAAGTTGTGGACGACGACATTTTGGCCAGTGCTACAGGATGACTAGTCAGTGCTTCAGATGTGGTCAGCCAGGACATCGGATTGCAGAGTGTCCATAGGCTGGGTTTGATAGACGATCTGAGTTTCGATCTGACAGTAGACCTGTTGGTTCAGCAGGACGACCGAGGACTGTTCCTCCACGCACTGTGACTGAAGGATCCACTGGTAGAGGTGGTGGGTCGAGTTCTGTGGCACGGAGACCACCTACTGTTAGTCAGAGGGAGTCTAGTGGTTCAGTAGCTCCAGCTCTAGTTCAGCCTCGTGTGTACAATTTGAGTCAGCAGGAGGCTCGAGATGCTCCGGGTGTGGTGACAGGTACAATTTATATTTCTGATCATCCCTGTCGTATTTTGTTTGATTCTGGAGCGAGTCATTCCTTTATTTCCGAGCGTTGCTTCGACGTTTTGCATTTGGATTCTGTGACTTTACCGGTTTCGCTTTCCGTTATTTTGCCGGCTGGGAATAATTTGATTGCTCGGAAGTTTTGTGTTTGTGAGATTGATATTTCTGGTAAGAAGTGGAAGTCAAGTTTGATTCTGTTGCATATCTCTTCTTATGATGTTATTTTGGGTATGGATTGGTTGAGTCTGTATGAGGCTCAGATTGACTGTTTGAAGAAGCAAGTGAGCTTGCTTATGGATGGTGAGAGATGTGTATTCCAAGGATTACGAGGTGTTCTATCATGTCTGCTTTCTGTGTTGGAAGTTAGAAGAATGTGGAAGAAGGGTTGCCCGGTATTTTTGGCTTCTGTACGAGATATGAACATAGATGTGGGTTGTCTTTTTGATATTCCGGTTGTACGGGAGTTTTCTAATGTATTTCTTGAGGAGTTGGTTGGTTTACCTCCGGATCGAGATGTTGAGTTCTCTATTGATGTTTTTCCGGGTACAACTCTGGTATCTAAAGCTCCGTACAGGATGGCACCGAAAGAACTTTCTGAGTTGAAAGTTCAGCTCCAAGAATGGGTGGATAGAGGATTTATTCGTCCTAGTGTTTCTCCTTGGGGAGCACCTATACTGTTTGTGAAGAAGAAGGACAGAATACTCCGTATGTGTGTTTATTACAGAGATTTGAATAAGGTCACGATCAAGAACAAGTATCCATTACCACGGATTGATGACTTGTTTGATCAACTTTCTAGTTCTTTTATGTTTTCAAAGATTGATTTGAGATCTGGATACTATCAGGTGAAGGTGAAGGAAGCTGATGTGTTAAAGACAGCTTTCAGTACTCGGTACAGACACTACGAGTTTTTGGTTATGCCTTTTAGGGTAACCAACGCACCAGCTATTTTCATGGATCTAATGAACAGAGTGTTCAAGGAGTATCTTGATCAGTTTGTGATCGTCTTCATAGACGATATTCTGATGTATTCTACTTCCGAGAAAGATCATGCTAGATACTTGAGCATTGTGTTGGAGACTTTGAGGCAACATCAGCTATATGCTAAGCTCTCCAAGTGCGAATTCTGACTGAAGAGCATTTCTTTTCTGGGGCATGTGGTGAGCGGAGAAGGTATTTCTATTGATCCCAGAAGATTCAAGCTGTTGCTGATTGGCCAAGGCCTACTACGGTATTCGAGGTACGTAGTTTCTTAGGCATGGCTGGATATTATAGGAAATTTGTGAAGGAATTTTCTCAGATTTCTACGCCTCTGACGAGACTGACTCAGAAGTCAGCAGCTTTTGTTTGGACACCAAAATGTGAAGCCAATTTTTAGAAGTTGAAGGATTGTTTGACATCTGCTCCTGTGTTAGCACTTCCGTCAGGTACGGAAGGATTTCAGGTGTTCAGTGATGCTTCACTGAAAGGGTTGGGCTGTGTTCTGATGCAGCATGATCGGATAATAGCTTATGCTTCTCAGCAGTTGAAACCACATAAAAAGAATTACCTGACGCATGATTTAGAATTGGCTGCAGTTATTTTTGCTTTGAAGATATGGCGTCACTATTTGTATGGCGTCAGATGTGAGATCTTTATGGATCATAAGAGCTTGAAGTACATATTCACTCAGAAGGATCTGAATTTGAGGCAAAGAAGATGGCTTGAGTTGATCAAGGACTACGACCTGACGATTCAGTAACAGCCTGGCAAGGCTAATGTGGTAGCAGACGCTCTGAGCAGAAAGTCTTCTGGATTATCAGGTATTCAACTCACTTCTGATGAGTATCTGATATGAGATATGAAAAGATTACAGTTGGAGGTGATTTCCTCTACTGGTGCGGATTCTGTTGTTTTGACTCAGATGAACATTCAGTCTTCTCTGGAAGAAAGGATTCAGGAAGCTCAGAAGTCAGATTCTGATTACTTGAGGTTGATTGCTCAGATTGAATCTGGTAAGAAACCTGAACTACGAATTTCTGATTATGGTATTATCTTTTGCAAGAATAGACTGTGGATTCCTGTGTTTGGAGATTTGAGGAAAGAGATTCTGTATGAATCTCACCATTCAGGCTATACGATACATCTGGGAAGTGGTAAGATGTACGGAGATATAAAGAGTTTGTTCTGGTGGCCTGGAATGAAAAAAGGATGTAGCAGATTTTGTTGCGAAATGCGAAGCCTGTCAGTTAGTGAAGGCAGAGTATCAACGACCAGGAGGTCTTTTACAGTCGTTGCCTATCCCTGAGTGGAAGTGGGAGGAGGTAACGATGGATTTTGCTATGGGTTTCCCTCGATCAAGACAAGGGCATGATGCCATCTAGGTGATTGTAGATCGCTTGACAAAGTCTGCACACTTTCTTCTGATCAGGCAGACGGATCCGGTGGAAAAGTTGGCACAGGTATATGTGAAGAAAATTATTAGATTACATGGTGTGCCTAAAGTGATTGTATCTGATCGAGATGGACGGTTTACTTCCAGACTTTGGAAGGGTATTCAGCAAGGATTGAGTACGAAGTTACATTTAAGTACGGCTTTTTATCCGCAGACTGACGGACAGTTTGAGCGAACTATTCAAGTGCTGGAAGATCTTCTGAGGCTTTATGTATTGGATTTTGGAGGAAATTGGGAAGATCATATCCCTTTGATCGAATTTGCTTATAAGAACAGTTTTCAGTCCAGTATTGGTATGGCACCTTACGAAGCTTTGTATGGCCAGAAGTGTAGAACTCCTTTGACTCTGACAGAGGTGGGTGATAGACAGGAAATGGGTGCAACATTTGTGGATGAAACTGTTAAGAAGATCAATCTGATTAAAGAAAGATTGAAAGCTGCACAAGACAGGCAACATAAGTATTACAATCAGAAGCACAGATTTGTGGAATTTCAGGTTGGTGACTTTGTGTATGTCAAAGTCAGTCTGATGAAAGGTGTGAGCAGATTTGGAAGGGTGAGCAAGCTAAGTCCAAGGTATGTTGGACCTTTTTAAATCCTTGAAAGGATTGGTAAATCTGCTTATAGATTGTTGTTATCTGATCAGATGTCTGATGTGCATAATATTTTTCACGTATCTTCTTTGAGAAAATGGATTGCTGACTCTGAAAAGAAACTTTCTACTGATGATGTCGAGATTCAAGAGAATCTGCAGTACTAAGAAGAATCGGAAAAGATTTTAGCCTCGGATGTGCGAAAACTGAGAAGTAAACAGATTCCTATGATTAAAGTTCAGTGGAAGCATAGAATAGTAAGGGAAGCTACTTGGGAAAAGGAATTGGACATGAGACTATTGTACCCGAATCTGTTTTGATTCAGTTTTGTTTTAGAAATTTCGAGGACGACATTTTTTTAAGGAGGGTAGATTGTGAAACCCTTGAAAAAAAAATTTGTGATGTTTTTCGTCTGTACGAACCTGGTTAGTACGGGACAAACTGTTAGTACGGGACGAACTGTCAGTACGAACTGAAAAAATTGTGAAGATATCTGTATGGTTCGTCTGTACGAACCTGGATGGGTCGGTACGAACCGAGACAGAGAGTTTCATCCAGGGACGAAAATTTGGAATTTAATTTTCGTCTGGACGATTTGATCCAGAGAAGATCGTCCCGGGACGATCGGGACATCGTCCGGGACGAACCTGCTTGATAAATATCCGAATAAGGTCATTTTTGAAGAGAGAGAAAGACCAGGAGAGAGAAAACCAAAGAAAAAGAGGAAAAAGTGGATTTTTGAGCGACTCCGGTCAGTTTTCGTCCTTTGTCGTAGTTAAAGAAGTTGACCGACTCGAGGTAAGGCACATTTCGCCTTTCTCAATTTTCAGAAATGAGATTTTTGACGCGTTTTCTGTTCCGAATTTTGTTTTCGTTAGCGAATTTCTGGTATTATTTTCTTCTGAAAAATGTTTTACCGCGTAACTTTTGGTATGTTTCTGAGATGATAATTGTGCACATTTTGAGTATTTTCTGGAAGATTTTTACTAGATATTTTAGATTCTGCGATGTTTTAATTGAACTGCAAATTATCAGGATATTGAAAAATGTTTTGTCAGTATAATGAAAGTCTTACAATGTTGTTGTGGATGTTCTGTAGTAATTTGGTAAATTTTTGAATCTGTGAATTTTGTGTAAATTCCGTATACTGCCTTTATGCCGCTAGTTTTTCGTACAAATTCTGCTTTTGTCCTGAATTGTACATTGAATGAATTGATTAATTGTATGCTATCAGAAGGGAGTTATAAGGGGCCAGAATCCTATGTGATTCCGTTGTCTGGGTCCGGGAAGGGAGACATAAGGGGAAGTTCTGAAATATGAAATTCTATATATCTGTTCTATTCTGGTGCTATAAGCACAAAAGGGAGCTATAAGGGAAAGTTCTGGTGCTATAAGCACAAAAGGGAGCTATAAGGGAAAGTTCTGGTGCTATAAGCACAAAAGGGAGCCATAAGGGGAAGAGGGGAAGTTCTGACATCTGGAAGGAAGTTCTGTTCTGAAATTATCTGTTCTGTAAAGCTATAATGTGATTTTTTTCTATACGATTCTGATTTATTCCGTACGATCCTATCTGATCTGTGATTTGAAGCTTTGTGATCTCTGTTATGAACTCAGATTTTAATATGACTCCAGTTTTCTATATCCGATGTATGATTTTTGATTGATATGTTATTTGTTCTATCTATTATACGATTTTGTACGATTGTTCGAATTCTGTACGGATACTTTTCTGATACGTTTTCTGATGTGAGTTTCTGATTATTTTGATTGGTGAGTGATGTCTTGCTGTTAGCTCATCCTTATTTTTTGCGTGGTTTTCAGGTTCTAGGAAAGGGAAAGAGGTCTTAGATTAGCAGTTCAGAGTCTGATCTGAGATTAGGTATTTTGTACTTTTGATTTTTGTACGGTCATGACTTATCTGTTCTGTTCTGTTCTTTCTATCTGTAAGCCATATATTGTATCTGTATATGATTATTTTGATGAAAGAAAAGATAGATGAATTACTCTGCATTTGGATGTTTATAGTAGCTCTGTGTTTTTCTGTCTATTTAATATTTGGAAGAAAGTTCTGAAGCAAATTCCAAAGCCAGATCCTGGATTTTCAAAAGTTCCGTCGTGACCTGATGCGAGCAGGATTCATCCCGGTCAGGTTGGGTTGTGATAGGTTCTTTGCCTATACTTGGAGAGTGTGAACAGTGTGAGGTTCTCTGCCTACACTTGGATAGGTGTAAAAGGACGAAGGTTCTCTGCCTACACTTGGAGAGTGTGAATAGCGGGAGCTTCTCTGCCTACACTTGGAGAGTGTGAACAGCGAGAGGTTCTCTTCCTACACTTGGAGGGTGTAAAAGGACGATGGTTCTCTTCTGCATTGGGGTTTGGTGGAAGAGAGTTTTGTAAAGGCTTCTCTGCCTTGCTGTGAGGGTAAAAGGAGAGTCACTTTGGTATAGTGCAATACTTAAAGTGGGAGACTTCAAGGGGTGGATGTAGGTCGTGTTTGACCGAACCACTATAAACTCTTGTGTCTTTTTATTTTTGCTACCTTTTTATTTACTGCAAGTTTTATTTGTGGTTGAAAATTTTATTTTGAAAAACTTAAAATTAACTTGCTACAAATCATTAAATCGGTTCCAAACTTTTTAATCCAAGAAAGGGTTTAGGCTTTTAAATTACCAATTCACATCCCTCTTAGTTAGCCATGGGATATTAGTTTAGGTCTAACAACTTATTCAAGAGTCAACAAGATTTAATAAGTGGTATCAGAGCTTTGTTTCAAAATCATAAGTTTAAACTACTTTTTGATTAACGAACATGGCTACTTTTGGAAACCGAAATGTACGTGAAGGGTATTCGATCACTAGACCTCCTTTATTTGACAATATTCCTTTTGATTTTTGGAAAACATGCATGTCTATATTTTTACAGTCACTTGATTATCGCATGTGGAACTTAGTACAGGAAGGGTATACAAAATTAACTAGACTAGTTGATGGCGTCAGAGTAGAAACACCTTTTGTAGATTGGACTATATAAGAACATGACTTAGCATAACTTAATGCTAAATATTTAAATAGTTTCTTTTGTGTACTTAAGTCAGAGGATTACATGATTGTTTCCACTTGCAAGAGTGGAAAGGACATATGGGATAGACTCTGTATAACTTATGAAGGGACTAATGAAGTTAAGCAGTCTAGATTAAACATCTTGTTACATGACTATGAATTATTTCACATGAAATCAAAAGAATCTATTTCTGACATGTACATAAAATTCACTCAGATAGTTACTTCTTTGCATGCACTAAGTAGAGAATTAACAAATGCTAAAATGGTTAATAAGATTCTCCGTTGTTTGATTACTACTTATGATGCAAAATAACTATTATAGTAGAGTCTAAAGACTTAAATATTTACTCTATTAACAATCTTCTAGGATCACTAATTGCTTACAAGGAGTGAGTCAAAGAAATATTGATGTAAGAGAACCACGAAGGGAGAAGAACATAGCATTGAAAGTGGAGGAGTCGGAGAGTGATCTATCACAACCTAAGGATGAAGATGATATCGCTTTGATGACTAGAAAGTTTAGAAGCTTTCTGAAGATGAAGCAAAAGAGACGCCAATAATAAAACTAAGGTAAGTTCAATAGGAATGTCAAGGTTTCTAATGATGTTTGCTACGAGTGCAGGAAACCTGGACACATTAAGTCAGAAGGCCCAAAACTTAAAGCCACTCTTGGCAAGGAGAAGATAGAGGAGAAACCAAATGTGAAGAAGGGCAAGAAGAAATTTTAAAGAGTTTTTTTGGTGGACTCAGCTTCAAACTCATCAGAAACTGAAAAGGAAGAGGAAGTCACCAACTTGTGCTTGATGGCCAAAAATCTTGATCAGTCAGATCAAGAAGAGGTATGTGACTTAACCTATGCTGAACTTTTAGAAGTTTCTAAAAGAATACATGATGCATATAGGAAGTTGAAGAAAATGCATGTTAGTCTTAACTTGGAATTTCAAGAACTTCATAGAGAGCATGAAATTCTTAGGAAAGATTATGCATTAGTTGATAGCAATCACATGAGCTTACTTGATGAGTTTGATGATTTGAATAAGAAAAAATGTGAATTTAAAATCATCCTATGTAGAATTGGGAAAAGAATTTAAAAATTTTATGGATGAATCAGATAGTGAAAAATATTGTTTGAATTATAGTAAGAAAATTCTAGAAGATATAAACACATTTTTAAAATTGAAAGTATAAGCTCTCAAGAAAAATAGGATACCCCCAAGATTTGAAGATTTTAATAATCATATTTTGTATCCAAAATTTATATAATCCAGGAATAGACAGATAGTTATAAAAGATTGAGAAATCAATTTCCTATAATCAAATGTTTTAGTTGTAGCATGATTGGACATATCTCACACACTTGTACTTTAGATAAAAAAACTCATTTAGTGTGGAGACCTAAGATGCATAAACCTAGACATATCCTATATGTATCTGTTTTAAAATTGCCAAAAGGTGAACCCAAACTTATTTGGGTTCACAGGTCTAGCATTTGATGATTTTGCAGGATCGCTCTCACACAAAGCCTCGTGAGAGCATATGGTACCTGTACAGCGGTTGCTCATAGCATATGACTAAAGATACTGCACAATTCAGATCGCTGGAAGTCAAAAATGGAGGTAGGGTTACACTTGGAGATAACACCACAAAGAAGGTGGTGGGATTAGGTATGATAGAAAATTTGAAAAACTTTTTTATTGAGAATGTGTTACTAGTTGAAGGCTTAAATCATAATCTTTTGAGTATTAGTCAACTATGTGATAAAGGATATTGTATTAAGTTTTTTATTACTAGCTGCATATTAAGCCTGAATGGTAATGATGTTTTGCATGGTATACGGGTAAATAATGTTTATATAGTAGATTTGAATTGTATCAAAATTCATACTGCTTTTTATTTAAAAACTATTTTTGATGAGTCATGGCTATGATATAGGAGGCTTTGTCATTCTAGCATGAAAAACCTTAAGAGGATCACCCAAAATAACTTAGTGAGAGGTATACAAAAACTAGACTTTACTAAGGATCACATTTATGATGCATGTCAATTAGGAAAATAGGTGAAGTCCTCTTTTTAGTCCAATAAGGATCTTAGAACTAGTAAACCATTGGAGATTTTGCATATGAATCTTTTTGGACCAGTTGGAACTATAAGTCTAGGAGGGAAGGTATACAGATTTGTGATTGTGGATGATTTTTCTATATTCACATGGGTTAAATTCTTATATCATAAGAGTGAATCATTTGAGAATTTTATAGATTTTTTGACTTGGATTCAGAGGAAACTAGGACGTGAAATTATAACAATTCAAAGTGATCATGGTGGAGAATTTGAAAATGAAAAATTTGAGAATTTGGGTAAGGAAAAAGGGGTTGATCATAATTTTTATGTACCTAGAATCCCTCAGCATATTAGGTTAGTCGAAAGGAAGAAAAAAACATTGATTGAAGCAGCTTGAGCCATATTGACAGAATATTCACTTCCTAAATATTTTTGGGCTGAAGTAATTAACACAACATGTTATGTTCTAAATAGAGTGAACATTAGATTGAACTTGAATAAAACACCCTATAAGTTACTTAAGGGGAGAACACCTAATTTTTCACATTTATATATTTTTGGATGTAAGGTATTCATACATAACAATGAAAAATCTGTCATAAAAAAATTTGATCCAAAATCAGATGAAGGAATTTTTTTAGGATACTCTAGTGTTGGAAAATCTTATAGAGTATTCAATAAAAAAACTTTGATAATTGAGGAGACCACACATGCTATTTTTGATGAATATGGTATTTTGGATGAGCCGAATGTTGAAGAGGCAGAGATAGAAATAAACTTCCAAAAGATTAAAAAAGTTAATTTGGAGGAAAATTTAGAGATATAAAATCCTTTGCTTAGAGAATTGAGATTTTCTAAAAACCACCCTAAGGAATTGATTTTAGGTGAACCTAGTGAGGGTGTTAGGACTAGGCGTGGACTGAGCAAAAACGTTAATCATTATTCCTTTATTTCAATAATAGAATCCACAAAAATAAATCAAGCACTTTTGGATGAATTTTGGATTTTGACAATGCAAGAAGAATCTGTAAGAAATGAAGTTTGGGAATTAACTGTAAGGCCAAAAGATCAAAGTGTAGTTGGAACCAAGTGGGTATTTAAGAACAAAATGAACATCTCAGGAGTTGTTGTTAGAAATAAGGCTAGATTGGTTGCTAAGAGTTATAATCAAATTAAAGGCATTGATTTTGAGGAGACTTTTGCCCCTGTAGCGAGATTTGAAGCAATTAGGATTTTGTTAGCCTTTGCATTTTAGAGGATTTAAGTTATATCAAATGGATGTTAAAAGTGCCTTTTTAAATGGGGTAATTCAAGAGGACGTTTATGTTGAACAACTTTTAGGGTTTGAAAATTCAAAATACCCAAATCATATTTTTAAATTAAAAAAAGCATTGTATTGAAATAGGCACCTAAGGCTTGGTATGAGAGATTGAGCACTTTCCTACTTGAGAGATCTTTTGAAAAAGAAAGTGTAGACATGACCTTTGTTTAAGGAAATTAGAAGATGACATACTCATTGTACAAATTTATGTTGATGATATCATCTTTGGATCTATTGATAAAAATCTTTGTGTTAAATTTTCTAAAATAATGAGTAGTGAATTTGAGATGAGCCTAATGGGAGATTTGAGTTACTTTCTAGGCTTTAGCATTAATCAAATTGAGGAAGGAACATTTTTTAATCAGTCGAAGTATGTTAAGGACATCCTCAAAAAGTATGAAATGGATAATACTAAACCTGTTAGTATATCTATGAGTTCCTCAGTTCAGTTGGATAAGGATCCAAAGGAAAAATCTGTTGATAAAAAGAAATTTAAAGGAATTATTGGATCTTTGCTTTACTTGACTGCTAGCAGACCCGATATTATGTTCAGTGTTTGTTTGTGTGCTAGATTTCAATCAGATCCAAAAGAATCACATTTAACAGCAGTGAAAAGGATTTTAAGATATCTCCTAGGAACTCATAACTTAGAGATTTGGTATCCTAAGTTAAGCTCTTCATTTGAAATAATTGGATATTCAGATTCAGACTTTGTAGGTTGTAAGATTGATAAAAAAAGTACATCTGGAACATGTCAATTCATGGGAAATTTGCTAGTCTCTTGGTCCAGTAGAATACAAATTTCGTAGCCCTATCTACTACTGAAGCTGAATACATTACCTTAGGAAGTTGTGTGGCACAAGTTCTTTGATTGAAACAACAGCTAATTGACTTAGGATTTATTATATGCATTATTCTAATTTACTGTGATAACACTAGTGCCATTTGCATTTCAAAGAATCTTATTCAATATTTAAGAATTAAACATATTAACATAAAGCACATTTCATAAGGGATCATATATCTAAAGGTGAAATTGAACTTAATCATGTTTCAATGGAAAATCAACTTGTAGACATTTTTACAAAACTACTAGCCTTTGCTACTTTTAGTACATTAAGAACAAGGCTTGGTGTGATTGATCTGAATGCTTAAATAAAAATTCTGCAACCTTGATATGTGTTTTTATGAGTGTTTTACTATTTTTTGGATTTTATGTGCTTATTTATGTTTGTTTCTGTGTTTTGTGTGCTCTTGAAATGTTTTTTCACATCAGATTTCATGTTTTGGATTGATCATGCAAATTTTCTAGTGTTCTATTCATACTGTACGAATTAAATTCGTACTGGACGAATTCTGTAGTGTAATGGGCTGGGTAAGAGGTCAATTTAACTTGGTCAACACGAATATAGCTATGACGAATAGCTATTTTAATCTATTTAACCAGCCACCTCCTCTAGATTCAGGGCCCCTCAGAATGATTGATGTGCTTCTTCTGTGTTTTTTCTTTGCCAGTTCTGAAGAAGTGATGTGATGATGTTTCAAGTGTTTGTGACTGTTAGTTTTTATTTTTATGTTTAATGAATCTTGGATATTGATATCAATTATGCTCCAATGTATTATCATTTACCTTGATATCAATAAAAACTTTCTTGTCTTATTTTAGTTATTTTTGATCTCTTTCAAAAATATTTGTTAGCCTATATGATTATCTTTACATAATTGATATAACAAGTGGTATAATTTTAAAAGCAATACAAAATTTAAATTCATTAGAAAAATCTAATTTTTAAAAAGATTTAAGTTGGCTTACAACTCGATCAAGTTAAGGCTATCAATCTCATGTTTCCTTTTAGACTAACATAATTTTAATATTATTATTATAATTTTGATATTTTATTATTTTTTATTTCTCTTTTTAATATAAGTATCTTTGTACTTAGAGAAATTTGAGCTTTTAGATTATCAATTTTAGAAAGATCAATTAAAAACTTGAGAAATATACAAATGTATAAAAATCAAAAGAATGCGCAATAGTTTGCAAATTAAAAAAGAGGAACAAAATTAGCCCAATATAAAAAGATGCGCAATGGTGCCACAAGTATATGATCTTTTCTCTATATTTTAATCTTCAATTTCAAATACATGTTATGTTCAATTTTATTTTATATTGAAATTTGAAGTACATAAAATTTTCTTTCATCTACTTTGCAATAATTTTTCTTACCTGATCGTCTATACTGATTCATGACCTTGATATATTTTTTTCTTGTCTATGTTATATCTAAACTTAATTTATATGAATCATTCTTTTTCTCTAATGAAATTTATCTTGTTATTGCAAATATAACTCAATCTTTTTTAGGATTAATTCGAGTGGCATTTCACCCCTAACCACAACTCATCCGCTGATTCTTCAACATCAGTCGGTTCGGACCTCCACTTAGTTTCACCCAAGCTTCATCCTGGTCATGGATAGATCACCCAGGTTCGGGTCCATAAGCAGTGACAATCGCCCTATGAAGACTCGCTTTCGCTACGGCTACGGTGGATTCCCTTAACCAAGCCACTGCCTATGAGTCGCCAAAGGCTTCTCATATGACTTCTTACATTTATGTAGTTCGTTTCTTTCTCTCCTTTTTCTGTTGTCAAAAAGTGGGTGAAATATTATTTGAATATTTTGAATGTTTTGTTTGAGTCTTTTGAATGTTTCGATATTTTGTTATGTTTTAGGGTAGTTTTTATCATTTTAGTATAGTTTTTGTGTAAAAAACTTAAAAAATTATTTTTTTTTTTGTCCATAATAAATACCCCTTATATTCACATGATTATTCATTCACGGGGAGTTTAAGAGAAATTTGGATTTTTTAATTTTACTCAAACAATAATTATGTTTTCATCATAAAAAAGGGAGAGATTGTTGAGATAGTAGTTGTTGAGTCTAGTGAATAGGTTGTTAGACCTAAGTTAATGTCCCAAGGCTACCAAGAGGGGGGTGAATTGGTATTTTAAAAATTTAAACCCTCTTTGAAAATGTGTTGAACCGAAATGAAATTTTTTATTAAGTTTTTATAGAAAACGTTTTTCAACCACAGAGTTTTTAAACAAAAGAAAAATGCAGAAAATAAAAAGCAGTAAAGTAAATGACACAAGATTTATTGTGGTTCGATCTAAACCAGACCTACATCCACTCCCCAGAGGCACCCTCTGAGTATTGCACTAATACCAATAGTGACTCTCCTTTTGCACCCACAGCAAGGCGGAGAAGCCTTTACAAACACTCTTTTCACCACTACCCGGTGCGGCAGAGAACCGTCATCCTTTTACACAATCCGCAGTGTTGGCAGAGAACCTTCCATCCTTTCACACTCTCCTAGTGTGGGCAGAGAACCCTCCGTCTGTTCACACTCTCCAAGTGTAGGCAGCGAACCCTTCGGCTGTTCACACTCTCCAAGTGTAGGCAGCGAACCCTTCGGCTGTTCACACTCTGCAAGTGTAGGCAGCGAACCCTTCGGCTGTTCACACTCTCCAAGTGTCGGCAGCGAACCGGATCTCCTTGACAAATCTTCTCACAAGAAATCTAGAAGGAAGAAAGAAAAGAGTGAAGTAATCTAAATTCACAAGTAGAGATTCTTATTTTTAAACACCAAGTGAAGTCTTCACACTCCAGTGATAGGAATCCTCCTTTGAATGCTCTCTCACACTCTCTCCTTGACTTTTCTCTCAATAGGCACGAAGATCAAATAGCAAAGGGGGGCAGTCTAATTTGGACTATATATACAAAAGACAAGAAAAACCGCCCAAAAACTGCAAGTTTTCAATTCTGTACGCAATGGATCGTCCCGTACGATCGTGGATCGTCCTGGACGATATTACTTAAAAGCCTTGAAACGAACCTGTTTGTATATGTGTACGAAATGTTTTCGTACAAGCTGATCGTCCAGTACGAACCAAGTTCGTCCGGTACGAACGGTTATTATAAGGTCGGTTCCAAAAACTGCAGAAAAACCGTCCTAAGTCGGTTGTATCTTCTGGACGAAATTTTGTTCATCCGGACGAAAATCTTACAGAGACCAAATTATCATGGCAGAGAACCTTCCATCCTTTCTCACTCTCCTAGTGTGGACAGAGAACCCTCCGTTTGTTCACACTCTCCAAGTGTAGGCAGCGAACCTGTTCACACTCTTCAAGTGTAGGCAGCGAACCCTTCGGCTGTTCACACTCTCCAAGTGTAGGCAGCGAACCCTTCGGCTCTTCACACTCTCCAAGTGTAGGCAGCGAACCCTTCAACTGTTCACACTCTCCAAGTGTAGACAGCGAACCCTTCGGCTGTTCACACTCTCTAAGTGTCGGCAACGAACTGGATCTCCTTGACAGATCTTCTCACAAGAAATCTAGAAGGAAGAAAGAAAAGAGTGAAGTAATCCAAATTCATAAGTAGAGATTCTTACCTTTAAACACCAAGTGAAGTCTTCACACTCCAGTGGTAGGAATCCTCCTTTGAATGCTCTCTCACACTCTCTTCTTGACTTTTCTCTCAATAGGCACGAAGATCAAATGGCAAAAAGATTGGGTGGCAGTCTAATTTGGACTATATATACAAAAGACAAGAAAAATCGCCCAAAAACTGCAAGTTTTCAATTCTGTATGCAGTGGATCGTCCCGTACGATCGTGGATCGTCCTGGACGATATTAATTAAAAGCCTTGAAACGAACCTGTTTGTATATGTACGAAATGTTTTCGTACAAGCTGATCGTCCCGTACGAACGGTTATTACAAGGTCGGTTCCAAAAACTGCAGAAAAATTGTCATAAGTCGGTTGTATCGTTTGGACAAAATTTTGTTCATCCGGACGAAAATCTTACAGAGACCAAATCGTCATGAACGATATTTAATTTCGTCTGGACGAAATTCTTACAGAGAGCAAATTGTCCTGTACGATAATTTATTTTCGTCTGGACGAAAATCTTACAGAGAGCAAGTCGTCATGGACGATATTTAATTTCGTCTAGACAAAATTCTTACAGAGAGCAAATCGTCCTGTACGATAATTTATTTTTGTCTGGATGAAAATCTTACAGAGAGCAAGTCTTCATGGACGATATTTAATTTCGTCTGGACGAAAATCTTACAGAGAGCAAATTATCCCGGACAATTTTTAATTTCGTCCCGGACGAATAGGACTTAGAAATTTTTTCTGGCCAGTTCCTATTCGTTCCATGTGATCTTAATAGGAGATAACTGTCTGATCGTCCCGTACGAACTGATATCGTCCCGTACGATCAGTATAAATTTTATATGATCTCCTTATGTGTGTGTGTATGTTTTTATTCACTCAATTACAATCACTCCCTCTCAAATAAAATGATAATTTTAAGCTTCAAAAACTAAATGTATTTCTTGCTGAGTTTGATTTGAAGACTTCGTGTTTGAGAGTTTGTTTCACCTGAAATGTTAGTACACACAAAAGCAAATACAAATGTTCTAAAATTGTTAGGAGATAACTACACATTTGAACAATAATATTTGGAATCATCAAAACTATACAAGTTGCAAAAATGTAAAACATGCAAATAACAACTATCTTAACAATCTCCCCCTTTTTGATGATGGCAAAATAATTATTATTTATATGATTTCAATTAAAAAAAAAATCTCCTAAACTCCCCCTGAAATGATGAATACATGAAAATAAGGAGACATTTTGAACTAAAGAACACAATTTTTGTTTTTCAAAAATTTTTTTAACAAAAATTAAAAAATACTACCAAGACAATACTAATAACATAAGCCAAATGATATAAAATCAAAATACAAATATACAAACACAATAATTTTTTCCCCTTTTTGACAACAACAAAAAGTGAAGAAGAAATAGACAAGAAATTTATGTAATTATATGAAATTCATTTAAAAATTTAATCTAAAGAGTGATTGACAAAAGGTATGTAATCTAAAACTAATAACATTAGGTAAATCATAAAAATTCATAGAATTTAAGAAGTGATATAACATTGTAAGTAAGAAGAATTTATCAAAGACATGATTCAATTTAGACATTTGAGATAAAGAAAATCATTACAAGAGAGATGAATAAAAATTATATATTTCAAAGTTCAATAGAAATATAAATGAACATAAGATCAATTTGAATTAAAAAATTGAAACAATCTGGAAAGAAAAGAATTACCACATGTGGCGCTTTACGCATCTTTTTCAAGTTTTTGGCACATTTTTGTGCATCATTTTACATTGGGCTTATTTTGTGTCTTTTTTTTTTTTACATTTGCGAACCTTTATGCATTCTTTTTGATTTTTGTACTTTTTGTATAATTTTCAAGAGTAATTGATACCAATTCTTTCCAAGATTAATAATCTAAAATTTCAAATTTTTCTAAGTGCATAAATATTACTTGAATAAATAAATAAAAATAAGAAAACATCTAAATTGTAATAATAATATTAAATTTAATGTAGTCTAAATGAATAGACATGAAATTAAAAATTCTAATTATAACAAGTTATAAACAAATTTTAAATTTAGAAAGACTAGATTTTCTTATAAAATTAATCTCAAATTACAATCTAATTTAAGCACAATTAAGATTAAAAAGACTAATGAAAATCATAAAAAACTAAATACATTTCAAAAACAATTCAAATCTAAAGTAAACACACAAATATTGATATTAATAAAAAGATTACAACATCAATTCATAATATCAATATTAAAATAAAAGAAAAAAATACACTGAATTTTTAAGCAAACACAACTAAAGCAAACACTAATACAAGAAACATCTAAAAAATCAAAACCTAAATTTCTACTTTTCTGGAGGAGGAGGAGGAACACCATCAAATAAGTTAAAGTAGGAAGTCATCAACATAACATTGGTATTAATTTCATGAACTTCATTTTTTATATTACCAATGTCCTGTTGCTGCTGCTGAAGTTGAGCATCAATTTGATCAAATCGTTGATCAAAATGAGTTTCAAGTCTATCAAATTTCTCAATCAAATTCTGATAATTTGATTGAGGTGCAGATGTTTGCTCTCCTTCTTCTTCTTCAGAAGCACTGGCATGTGCTTTCTCTTTTTGCTCCTTGAAGATCGCTCTAAAAGAAGCATCATTGTAGTAGATCGGTTCTTCATACTCTTCATCAGGATGCACTAGATTGTATTTCTTTTCCAAAATAAATGTAACTAAGTGACCTAATAAAATATTTCTTTTTCTTTCTGATCAGCATGCCCAATTTCGGAAAGCTCATAAAGATGGTTTAAGATAAGTTGGGCTTCATCAATAGGACTTTTATTCATAATCAAAAATGTCACAACAGAAAGGAGTGGAGTAATATTGATTATATCACCAGCTTTTGGAATAATAGAAGATCTAAGAATGTGCTGGATGATTCGAGCATTTTTGGTCATTTCAGAAACTCTAGCAATATGATAATATAGGCTATTTCCTCTAATCACCCTATTGATTTCAAACCAATTGAAGGTGTTATCGTTCATAAGGGTGTGGGCTCTTAAACCTTCAGTTCTTAAGTTGACAAAAGCACCTAAGTCATGCTTTGTGATTTCAACCTTTTGTTTAAAAATAAAAGAACTGACAGAGGAGTGGTTGGAGTTGAAACTCATATTTGCTAGGAAGTAAAGGAAGGTTTGTTTGTTGTAGAGGTGGATAAGAGTTAAGATAAATTCAAACTGAGTGGAAGCGAAAAGATGCATAACCTTGAAGTTTATCTCACTCTGGATCAGAATGCGAGATGGAGTGACTTTTGCAGAGGCAAATCGAGGAAAGGATTCCTCATTTGCTTTTGAAAGAAAGTTCTCAGAAGAATTCCTATGGGTTTCTTTGCTAAAACCTTTTGTCGCTTGCTAGAGGAGGCCATTGTTGATCTAGAAATTGAAAGGGATTGAAAGAGATGTTTGGAAATGTGATTGTTGAGTTAGAAAACCATCTCATTTAAAGAAAACGATACGTTCGTCCTAGACGAAAATTATCATTCATCTGGATGAAAAAGTTTCATACATACGATCAAATTCGTCCAAAATGTAACAGCTTTTCGTAATCAACACAACTTACGATACGTCCTTCGTACAGACTTTTTGACTTGACCGATCATACAGACGATTAATTTTCGTACAGACGATCAAAAGTTAATTCGTTTTAATGGCAGTTGAAAACCGTCCCCCGCTATGAATCGATGTCTGTTCGTCTGGACAAACCAAAGGTTCGTACGGACGAAGTTATAATTAAAACTTCCTTATCCATTCAACTGCTGCATTTAATCGTCCCGACGTTTGAAAAAAAAATTTCGTCCTGGACGATCATGTAGATTGTACAAACAAACTACATTAAAAACTGCTCTCAAGACGTTTCAAATCACGCAAACTGAATTTTACACACATCGTCCCATACGAAAAATTTTCTTCCCGGACGATTACCACAAATTTTTGGATTTTGAATTTTTATCAAAGAAAATCAAACTAAACACACAAATCACAATAGACAATGTCAAATTCACACTCTAAAATAAAATCACTCAAAACAAACAAAAATCACAAAAATAAAATCATAGAAACATAAACTACGAAAACAGAAATATCAATGTTGCAAAAATATTTTTATTTAAGCATTCAAATCAATTACACCAAACCTTGTTCTTAATGTACTGAAGGTATCAAAGGCTAAAGGTTTTGTAAAAATATCTGCAAGTTGATTTTCAGTTGAAACATGAGTAAGTTCAATTTCTCCCTTGAATACATGATCCCTTATGAAATGATGCCTTATGTCAATGTGTTTGGTTCTATAATGTTGAATAGGATTTTTGGAAATGCAAATAGCACTAGTATTATCACAATAAATTGGAATAGTGCCTATAGTTAATGCTAAATCAATCAACTGTTGTTTTAACCAAAGTACTTGTGCCACACAACTTCCTAATGCAATGTATTCTGCTTTTGTAGTAGATAGGGCCACTGAATTTTATTTCCTACTAGACCATGAAACTAATGAATTTTTAATGAATTGGCATGTTCCAGAAGTACTTTTTTTATCCACTCTACATCCTGCAAAGTCAGAATCTGAATAACCAATAATTTCAAATGAAGAGCTAAACTTAGGATACCAAATTCCTAAGTTCTGAGTTCCTAGAAAATATCTTAATATCTTTTTCACTGCTGTCAAATGTGATTCTTTTGGATCTGATTGAAATCTAGCAGATAAGCAAATACTGAACATAATATCTGGTCGGCTAGCAGTCAAGTAAAGTAAAGATCCAATAATCCCTCTAAATTTCTTTTGATTAACAGATTTTTCCTTAATGTCCTTATCCAACTGAACTGAGGAACTCATTGGTGTACTAATAGGTTTAGCATTGTCCATTTCATATTTTTTGAGGATGTCCTTTACATATTTAGTTTGACTAAGAAATGTACCTTCCTCAAATTGCTTAATTCTAAAGCCTAGAAAGTAATTTAAATCTCCTATTAGACTCATTTCAAATTCACTACTAATTGTTTTAGAAAAATCATCACAAAAATTTTTATTTGAAGATCAAAAAATGATATCATCCACATAAATTTGAACAATGAGTATATCCTTTCCAAATTTCTTTAAAAAGAGAGTTGTATCCACACTTCCTTTTTCAAAAGATCTTTCAAGTAGGAAGGTCTTTAACCTCTCATACCAAGCCCTGGGTGCCTGTTTTAATCCATATAATATCTTTTTTAACTTGAAAATATGATTAGGATATTTAGAATTTTCAAAAACTGGAGGTTATTCTACAAAAATATCTTCTTCAATTACCCCATTTAAAAATGCACTTTTGACATCCATTTGAAATAATTTAAAACCTTTAAAACAGGCAAAGGCAAGTAAAACCCTAATTGCTTCAAGTCTAGCTACAGGGGCAAAAGTCTCCTCAAAATCAATTCCTTCAATTTGATTATACCCCTTAGCAACTAATCTAGCCTTATTTCTAATGACTACTCCTGAGTCATTCATTTTATTTTTGAACACCCACTTGGTTCCAACAACACTTTGATCTTTTGGCCTTGAAGTTAATTCCCAAACTTCATTTCTTACAAATTGATTCAACTCTTCTTGCATGGCCAATATCCAAAATTCATCAGAATGTGCTTGATCAATATTAGTGGGTTCAATAGTTGAAATAAAGGCTGAATGATTGACTTCCTTGTTTAATCCACGCCTAGTTCTAACACCCTCACTAGGTTCACCTATAATCAATTCCCTTGGGTGGTTTTTAGAAAATCTCAAATCTCTAGGCAAAGGGTTTTCTGTTTCCAAATTCTCTTCCACATTTTCTTCCAAATTTATTTTGTCAATCTTTTGGGAGTTTTCCTCAATCTCATCTTCAACAACATTTGGCTCTTCAAAATTTCCAGATTCATCAAATACAATATGTGTGGTTTCTTCAATGACCAAAGTTCTTTTGTTGAATACCCTATAAGATTTTCCAACACTTGAATATCCAACAAAAATTCCTTCATCTGATTTTGGATCAAATTTTCCTAAGGCAGATTTTCCATTATTATGAATGAACACCTTGCAACAAAAAACATGCAAATGAGACAAATTAGGTGTTCTACCTTTTAGCAATTCATAGGGTGTTTTATTTAAGTTCGATCTCATATTCACCCTATTTAGAACATAACATGCAGTGCTAACCGCCTCAGCCCAAAAATATCTAGAAAGTGAGTATTCTGCCAACATTGCTCGGGCGGCTTCTATTAATGTTCTGTTTTTCCTTTCGACTACTCCATTTTGTTGAGGGGTTCTAGGTGCAGAAAATTGTGATCAATCCCTTTTTCTTTACAAAAATTTTTAAATCTTTCATTTTCAAATTCTCCTCTATGATCACTTTGTATAGTAATTATTTCACACCCTAATTTTCTTTAAATCCAAGTCGAAAAATTTCTAAATTCCTCAAACAATTCATTCTTATGAAAAAGAAATCTAACCCAAGTGAATCTTAAGAAATCATCCACTATAACAAATCCGTATACCTTCCCTCCTAGACTTATAGTTCCTACTGGTCCAAAAAGATCCATGTGAAGAATTTCCAATGGTTTACTAGTCCTAAGATCCTTATTGGACTTAAAAGATGACTTCACTTGTTTTCCTAATTGACATGAATCACAAAGGTGGTCCTTAGTAAAGTCTAGTTTTGGTATACCTCTCACTAAGTTCTTTTAGATAATTCTCCTAAGGTTTTTCATACTAGAATGACAAAGTCTCCTATGCCAAAGCCATGATTCATCAGAAACAGTTTTCAAACAAAAAGCAGTAGGAGATTGAATACAATTTAAATCTAGCATGTAAACATTGTTTACCCTTTTTCTATTTAAAACTTCTTTCCCATTTAGGCTAAATATGCAGCTAGTAGGTAAAATTTTTACACTATAGCCCTTATCACATAGTTGACTTATACTTAACAAATTATGTTTTAAGCCTTCAACCAATAACACATTGTATATGAAAAAGTTTTTCAAATTTCCAATCATACCTGATCCAACCACTTTCTTTGTGGTATTATCTCCAAGTGTAACCTTGCCTCCACTCCTGGCTTCCAGCGCTATGAATTGAGCAGTATCTCCAGTCATATGCTTTTAACATCCGCAATCCAGGTACCATATGCTCCCACGAGGTCTTGTGTGAGAGCAACCCTCTTCTTGATCTGATTGATCAACATTATCTGCCATCAAGCAAAGGTTGGTGACTTCTTCTTCTTTTTCAGTCTCAGATGAGTCTGAAGCTGAGTCCGCCCAAAAAGCTCTTTGAAACTTCTTCTTGCCCTTCTTTACAATTGGTTTCTCCTCTACCTTCTCCTTGCTAGGAGTGGCTTTGAGTTTTGGGAAATCAGTCTTGATATGACCTGGTTTCCTGCATTCATAACAAATCACTTCATTAGAAACCTTGCCATTTCTGTTAAACTTACCTCTATTCCATTGCTGGCATCTCTTCTACTTCCTCTTTAAAAAGCCTCTGAATTGTCTAGTCATTAATGCAATATCATCTTCATCCTCAGGTTGTGAGTGTTCACTCTCTGACTCTTCCACTTTTAGTGCAATATTCTTCTCCTTTTATGGTTCACCTGCATCAATCTTTCTTTGACTTACTCCTTGCTCATAAGTAATGAGTGAACCAAGAAGATTGTCAATAGAGTACATGTTTAGATCTTTAGACTCTGTAATTGCAGTTATTTTAGCATCGTAAGCAGTAGGTAAACAACGAAGAATCTTATTAACCATTTCAGCATTAGTTAATTCCCTACCAAGTGTATGTAAAGAAGTGACAATTTGTGTGAATCTTGTGTACATGTTAGAAATAGATTCATTAGGTTTCATCCGAAACAACTCATAGTCATTTAACAAGATATTGAGTCTTGATTGCTTAACCTCATTAGTCCCTTCATAAGTTATACAAAGTCTATCTCATATGTCCTTTCCACTTTTGCAAGTGGAAACCCGCATGTAGTCTTTAGATTTTAAAGCACAAAAGAAGCTATTTAGACATTTGGCATATAGTTGAGCTAAGTCACATTCTTCTATAGTCCACTCTGCAAAAGGTGTTTCTACTCTAACTTCATTAACTAATCTAGTTGGCTTTGTATAACTTTCCTGGACTAGGATCCACATTCGATAATCAAGTGACTGTAAGAAAATAGACATGCGTGTTTTCCAAAAATCAAAAGGTATATTGTCAAACAGTAGAGGTTTAGTAATAGAGTAACCCTCAGGTGTATTTCGGTTTCTGAAAGTAGCCATCTGCGTTAATCAAAAAGTAGTTTAAACTTATGATTTTGAAACAAAGCTCTGATACCACTTGTTGAGTATAGTGAATAGGTTGTTAGACCTAAGTTAATGTCCCAAGGCTACCAAGAGGGGGGTGAATTGGTATTTTAAAAATTTAAACCCTCTTTGAAAATGTGTTGAACCGAAATGAAAATTTTTATTAAGTTTTTATAGAAAACATTTTTCAACCACAGAGTTTTTAAACAAAATAAATGCGGAAAATAAAAAGCAGTAAAGTAAATGACATAAGATTTATAGTGGTTCGGTCTAAACCAGACCTACATCCACTTCCCAGAGGCACCCTCTGAGTATTGCACTAATACCAATAGTGACTCTCCATTTGCACCCACAGCAAGGCGAAGAAGCCTTTACAAACACTCTTTTCACCACTACCCAGTGCGGCAGAGAACCGTCGTCCTTTTACACAATCCCCAGTGTTGGCAGAGAACCTTCCGTCCTTTCTCACTCTCCTAGTGTGGGCAGAGAACCCTCCGTCTGTTCACACTCTCCAAGTGTAGGCAGCGCACCCTTCGGCTGTTCACACTCTCTAAGTGTAGGCAGCAAACCCTTCGGCTGTTCACACTCTCCAAGTGTAGGCAGCGAACCCTTCAACTGTTCACACTCTCCAAGTGTAGGCAGCGAACCCTTCGGCTGTTCACACTCTCTAAGTGTCGGCAGCGAACCGGATCTCCTTGACAGATTTTCTCACAAGAAATATAGAAGGAAGAAAGAAAAGAGTGAAGTAATCCAAATTCATAAGTAGAGATTCTTACCTTTAAACACCAAGTGAAGTCTTCACACTACAGTGGTAGGAATCCTCCTTTGAATGCTCTCTCACACTCTCTCCTTGACTTTTCTCTCAATAGGCACGAAGATCAAATGGCAAAAAGATTGGGTGGCAGTCTAATTTGGACTATATATACAAAAGACAAGAAAAATCGCCCAAAAACTGCAAGTTTTCAATTCTGTATGTAGTGGATCGTCCCGTACGATCGTGGATCGTCCTGGACGATATTACTTAAAAGACTTGAAACGAACCTGTTTTTATATATGTACGAAATGTTTTCGTACAAGCTGATCGTCCCGTACGAACCAAGTTCGTCCGGTACGAACGGTTATTACAAGGTCGGTTCCAAAAACTGCAGAAAAACCGTCCTAAGTCGGTTGTATCGTTTGGACGAAATTTTGTTCGTCCGGACGAAAATCTTACAGAGACCAAATCGTCATGGACGATATTTATTTTCGTCTAGACGAAATTCTTACAGAGAGCAAATTGTCCTGTACGATAATTTATTTTCATCTGGACGAAAATCTTACAGAGAGCAAGTCGTCATGGACGATATTTAATTTCGTCTGGACGAAAATCTTACAGGGAGCAAATCGTCCTGTACGATAATTTATTTTTGTCTGGATGAAAATCTTATAGAGAGCAAGTCTTCATGGACGATATTTAATTTCGTCTGGACGAAAATCTTATAGAGAGCAAATCATCCCGGACGATTTTTAATTTCGTCCCGGACGAATAGGACTTAGAAAATTTTTCTAGCCAGTTCCTATTCGTTCCATGTAATCTTAATAGGAGATAACTGTCTGATCGTCCCGTACGAACTGATATCGTCCCGTACGATCAATATAAATTTTATTTGATCTCCTTATGTGTGTGTGTGTATGTTTTTATTCACTCAATTACAATCACTCCCTCTCAAATAAAATGATAATTTTAAGCTTAAAAAACTAAAGGTATTTCTTGCTGAGTTTGATTTGAAGACTTCGTGTTTGAGAGTTTGTTTCACCTGAAATGTTAGTACACACAAAAGCAAATATAAATCTTCTAAAATTGTTAGGAGATCACTACACATTTGAACAATAATATTTGGAATCATCAAAACTATACAAGTTGCAAAAATGTAAAACATGCAAATAGCAACTATCTTAACAGTAGTAAGTTGCTATTTAGCATTGCATGTTTAACATTCTTGCAACTTATATATTTTTGATGATTCCAAATATTATTATTTTTTATTAGTATTTTCTCCTAACACATTTTAGAATAATTATTTTTGCTCTTTTGTGTACTAACATTTCAGGGAAATCATACTCCAGATAGTTGAAGACTTCAAATCAAATTCAGTTTAGAGTTATCGTATTTTGAAGTCTGTATTTTTTATTTTATTGAGTCTGAGAGAGTATAATTATAATTGAGTAATTGAGCACACACACACACAGGGGGAGAGTTCTAGATTCATTTTTTTTGAACTGATCATACAATACAAATTGAATTCATACGGGACGATCTTGTAAGTTATATTCCCCAACGAGCAATGGAGCGAATGAAAAAAATGTTTCTGAGTATAGATCGTACGGATGATATTTTTTGTTTGTACCGGTACGATCTCCTTTGGAGTGTACGCGAATGAAGATCGTACGGACGATATTTTTCATTCATACGAATATGATCTCCTCTGGAGGGTGCACTAATGAAGATCGTACGGACGATATTTTTCATTCATATCTGGAAAATCTCCTCTGGAGTGTGCACGAATGAAGATCGTACAGACAATATTTTTTGTTCGTACCGGTACAATCTCCTTTGGAGTGTGCACGAACGAAGTTCGTATGGACGATATTTTTTTTTTGTACCGGGACTATTTCCTCTAGAGTGCTTTCATTCATTTTGTCCTGCTGGTTCGTACATACGCATTTTGACATTTCTTTTGTTCGTATGGGATGAGCATAGTTCGTTTAGACGATGATCGGGTACAAATGCATTTCATGCCAATGCATAAATGGTTTGTATGCAACAGTTTTTGAACTGTTAGTACGTACGAAATACGATTGTACGAGATGATCGTGGATGCTCAAACTTGAAAATTTTAGTTTTTCTCGATGATTTTTTATGTCTTTTCTATAAAAGGTCCAATTAAAACTGACCTTTAATCTTTTTGTCATTAGGTCTTCGTGATTGGTAAAGAGTGATTTAAGGAGAGAGTGTGAGAGAGTATTTGAAGGAGATTACTTCCCATTAGAGCGTGAAGGGTTCACAAGGTTACTCAAGGGAAAGTATCTCTGTTTATAATTTGTGTTTTCTTCACTCTTTCTCTTGTCCTTCTAGATTGCTTGAGTGAATATCTTTCAAGAAGATTCGGCTCTCTACCGACACTTAGATAGTGTGAACAGTCAAAAGTTCTCTACCTACACTTGGAGAGTGTGAACAGCGGAAGGTTATCTGCCTATACTTGAAGAGTGTAAAAGGACGAAGGTTCTTTGCCTACACTTGGAGGGTGTAAAAGGATAAAGGTTCTATGCCTACACTTGAAGAGTATAAAAGGATGAAGGTTCTCTGCCTATACTTGGAAGGTGTAAAAAGACGAAGATTCTCTGCCTACACTTAAAGAGTGTGAACAGCGGGAGGTTCTTTGCCTTCACTTGGAGAGTGTTAACAGTGGGAGATTCTCTGTCTACACTTGGAGGGTGTAAAAGAGCGAAGGTTCTCTGCCTACACTTGGAGAGTGTGAACAGCGGGAGGTTCTCTTCCTACACTTGGAGAGTGTGAACAGCGGGAGGTTCTCTTCCTACACTTGTAGGGTGTAAAAGGAAGATGGTTCTCTATCGCACCGGGATTTGGTGTAAGAGAGTTTTGTAAAATCTTCTCCGTCTTGCTGTTGGGGCAAAAGGAGAGTCACTTTGGTATAGTGTAATACCTGAAGTGGGAGACTTTAGGGAGTGGATGCAGGTCGTGTTTGACCGAACCACTATAAACTCTTGTGTCTTTTTATTTCCGCTGCCTTTTTATTTACTGCAAGTTTTAACTTTTTTTGTGGTTGAAAATTTTATTTTGAAAAACTTAAAATTAACTTGCTATAAATCATTTAATCGGTTTCAAACTTTTTAATCCAAGAAAGGGTTCAAGTTTTTAAATTATTAATTCACCTCCCTCTTGGTTAGCCTTCGGACATTAGTTTAGGTCTAACAACCTTTTCAAGAATCAACGAGATTCAACAACTATTAGATTTATTTGTCTTCAATTTGTCACATAATGCAAGCTTCATTCAACACTACTTGTAGTCCGACACTAGGTATTCAAGAGCTATTGGTCATTGCATATAGATGAAATACCTTTAGCACGTATCTTTCAAAATTGCTTGTAGGAAAGTTATAGTGCTACTTGCCAGTCACTCACTAATTTTTGTAGACAAGCTATTATGCATTATAAGCTTTATTGAATTTGTTCACCATTAGCAGGCATTCATGAATTGTCAGCTTAGCTCGTAGGCTAACTATTTTGTGCATTGCAGGTCTTCTGCGATCACTTGTAGCAAGCTATAGGAAATGCAGGTCTTCTAGTGTTATCTGTAAATGTAACTTCCATACTTGCTACCAGTTCAGACACTTCATCGTTGTGATGCTACTTTAACATGTGGGCGAGCTATTGTGTGCACGATGAATCTCCTACAGTGGCTTAGAGGCACTTGTATTTGTTGTGTATTGACTCCGTTTGCATATAGGGGACCAACACATTTGTAAATAGGTTTTGTACGTTCATTTGTATATTGACGTGGGTTACCAGTTGACCAACATTCATCATCGGTTGTTCCCTGTATGTTGACTGGTGATTTATTGCATTTGCTTACATATCTTTCGGTGTTCATGGGAACTACCGCATGTATTTGCAAGATAATTATCATCGATTTTAAAGAGATTGTTATATTTATTACATGTCAACCTCCTTTTCTTGCAGGGGATCTACCATACTTTCAGCACATCTATCATGACTGCTGGTAGGTGTCATGTAGGGAGTATGATCATCTATACATGTTAGTTGGCAAGTTGTTGGTGGTAAGCAGGTTATCTTCACTATAACCTTCACTTCTTCATCTGCAGTCATGTTGCATTGTTGACCCCTATACATCAAACCATACGTAAAAGGGTCAAAACCAACGAATGAAGCAACGCACACATCGACGTGAAGGGCCAAATGACATCTAATTTTCAAATGGATTGCGCCTTTGCAATCAAGACGTAGAGCTCGCCTAATAGGAGGCCCTCACAGCCAAATTGGATGAAATTGGTCCAAAGAGATGGCTGACATCCAAAATTGTTGCGTGATGTCACCCAAATGATGTCCGATCATGAAATGAATATCATCATTGCATCTGAAAAATCATCAACACCCAAGAATTCTATCATCTTGTTCAATTAAGGTCATCTGAGGTGACAATACGAATCCTGAGGTGACAACGCGCAAATTGAGAAACTTGACACACGACATCACCGAAAAGATGTCCAATCGCAAAATGGATTCCTCCATTGCGTTAAAAATGTCATCAATACCCAAAAGTGATAGTCAATTTGATAAATTAAAGTTGTGCGAGGAGATCGAAGTGAATCTCCAGATCAACATGAATCTCGAGGCAATGCATGCAAATCAAGGAAATTAATGTGTAACATTGCCCAAACAATGTTCGATCGAAAAATGAACTTCATCATTACATCCAGAACATCCTCAAGATTCAAAATTTACTGTGAATTTATCCAATTAAAATTGCGCGGCAAAATCGGCATGCATTCTGTGATAAAATGTGTGATTTTTAAGAAAACACGTGAATCGAGATTTTTTTTTGGAAATCGTTGCTTTGTCGTCATTTTAAATTAATAAGAATTTTAATAATAATATATTATTTACAATATTGATGTTAATTTAACAAAAAAAATAAAGAAGTCAAACGAGAAATCAAATCAGAAATTAATGCATGACGTCGGAGATGAGCCGTTATTTGTATTAACTTCAGGATAGTTTTATTCCAGTTTGTAGTTGTATAGCTACTTAGGATTACTTCTTATTTATGTTTGGTGTAGCCTATCATATTGCTATTATTGTCTATAAATATGTAGACATTCATTGTATTAGGGAGATTAATAAAACTAGAGTTTCTCTCTTTTGAGAATTTTCTGTATCCTAAGATTGTTCTTAGGTGGTGATTCTTGCTCCAAGAAGGAGTTCTTGGTGTGGTGTCCGGCGACTGTCACAGGATCGTCGACGTGGATTCGTCGAGCCCCCTCCGGTCCGGTGTCAATGCAAGTTAATGTTACCTAGTATCAATCGAGCTTATCATAAAAAATCCCGTGAATGTAGGGCTTAATCGCCTAAATCACTACTGTTTGCTCGCGTTAAAATAAGAAATCCACTTCTCTGTCTTTATTTTCATGATAAAACACTCCAAAACTTCATCCCATTCACATTGTTGTTCGACTCTTACACTCAACACCATCCTGCCGCAGCCCCCTCTACACTTCGGTCAGCTTTCTTCTAACCAATCGAGCTCATGTCCAACCCTAAATTCTATTGACACCACAAGCTCTCTGTCTGATCTTCACCACCCGATCCCACCACAGAATCCCATACAGGATCCTTATACTTTAACACTTCATGTTCACCTTCAGATCAAACCCTACAGCCTTGCACCGTGCCTGACTTCCTATAGCCGCAACTCCTCAGTCAAAATCCTATCTGAATAGTTATGCCTAGCCTTCCAACCTACCCATCTTCCAACCTACCCATCCACCTGGACCTTTTCTTAAACTCCCGATACATTTAATCTAGGCGCTCCTTGGGTCGCCAACCTCATTCACACAAGCTAAAGACCGGCTGTTCACTTACGATCTACATTGATCGTGAGCCGTCTACACCTTACTCGCCTGATCCACCTGCCTAATCCGTGAGATCCTTCAATCCTTGCAGATCACCAACCCTCTCAGCTCGGCCCATGGGGCTCGCAGCAAGCTACACCTCGCTCTTCCGACTCCTACCTCCGATCCGGCTCCATAACAAGACCCACCCTCAAATCTACAACACCCGTCAGCCACACCTCAGCTGAAGTTCAAGCGACCATGCTTTGCTCAGCTCCTCCAATCAATATAAATAACAGCTGATCTCTTTAGTTTTTTTTTAAACAACCTCTCTATCCGACCCTACCACCTCCTTGTACGAGCTCCTCCATGTGAAACTTATTATCACCTAGTTTCAAGCAACAACAACTATCTCTAAGAAAATTCAGGCTTGCAATAGTTCCTCTCGGCCCACTCGTAACTCACTTGTTAGTTAATACATAAAGAAGAAAAAAGAAAAGAGTAAAAAGAAGAAGAAATAAAAAAAATGATGGATGAAAGAATGAGAAAATAAAAAAGAAGGGGCTTTATGCAATTTATTCATTTTTGTAATCATCCTTGTCACATCACATAGGTACAATCCCTCAACTCGAGACCTCCAAAGTACTATTTTAGGCGTTCGCGGCGCGTTCGCGGGCGAGTCTCATGCACACTTTTCTTAGTACGATGGGGCAAAATTTAAGTTTCCATATGCGCCTCAGTGCCAACGGGGAAATAACTATGTGTCTTCAAATAGGTACCCTCAAAGATCCATGCACACTTTTCTTGGCATGGCAGATTGAAGATTACGACCGCAGTGCCATCTGACACTGACCGTGTATGTATTTCTTGACGTAGCGGGCGGGCTAAGACTCATATAGTTTCCCCTAAATAGGGGATACGCCGAGATGTTGTCGAAATTTAGAATGAAACGCTCAAGATTTGACAAATTACAATAGACCACATGTGAACAAAACTTTAACAATTAACAAGAATTTGCAAACTTGAACTGAATAAAATAATAAGAGGACTTGGTCAAAGAACACAAAGGACTTGTACTTGAATCACATGACGATGATATGAATTTGAACTTGAGCAATTTCAACAAGATATTGAACTTTGAATTGTTAAATACTTAATTAAATATAAAAATGCAAATGCTAATTAACAATTTGAATCGCTCAAATGAATGTCAACAATCAAACAAAAGAACTCATAGTAAACAAACCCTCAATGCACACAGAAATAACCAACATGCATGAGGAGATGAACAATAAATGTTGCGATGTCCTTGCAATCAATGATAATTCACCGGCAAATGAATACAACAGATCCTGATGAACAACGACAGTCTACATGCGACAAGTTTGATAGCTTCTTTGCACAAACACAACATGTTATGTATGAAGAAAGGAAATAAACTTGTAACACATTCAAATCATGATGAACAACAATGAATAGGATAAGTTGTGAATGTGACGACCTCTCTCTTGTCAATATCAGCTTGCAAGTGAACCCATCAAATAATTGCAAGTGAGAAGTGACAACACATGGTGAATACAATGGACTCCTACAATAACTTCTTTGAGCTTTTATAGAAAGGAAATGAAAAAACCCTAAATTCATACCACATATTTAGTGTTCGATCTTTGTTTCCTTTCATCTCCTTAATATTATAACATAAGAATAACAACATTTAAATGAAGAAAGACTACATTTGGACTTACAAGATGAAAAAAGTATGAACATTAATTTTTTATTCATTTGAAGCGGTTAAACAATTGAGGGATCATTTCAGGTCGAAGAGAGACTTTGCTTGGAAGACAAGCAATGGAGCAATGGCGAATACAAAAAAATGTTTTGAGTATTTGTCTCGTTTAAATATTTGTAGGGCTTGCTTATATATGGGTGTTAAAAATTGACAAGACACCAAAATCCAATCCAAAATTTTCGGGTTAGGCTCAACTTGTTTATCAAACAGGTTCGGTTCGAGATTTTTCATATATGGAGAGAGAGAGAGAGAGAGAGAGAGAGAGAGAGAGAGAGAGAGAGAGAGAGAGAGAGAGAGAGAGAGAGAGAGAGAACTATACTATTGGAACATAAAATCACTTATTATTATGCATCTTTTCATTCATCATAATTTTAAATGGCTAAGATTCCATGTAGCCCCTCTTATGAAAATAATATGTGCTAAATCATTCAACTAAAATAAATATGTAGGCCAAAGTCAATCAGGTTGCCAATTTAAGCATGAATCAGCTGGCTCAAATAGACTAAGGCTTCATTTGTGATAATTTTCTTATTATTTTTTAAAGCAGTTTTTTATATAAAATTTTCTATTTCAAAAAAATTTTACTCAAAAAAACTATTTTAAAAAAAGTAATAAGAAAACTATCCCAAATAAAATCTAACTTTATAAATAATGAAAATGGTTGATCAGATATGTGCTAAACTTATGTTATAATTTGTACATGAAACAAAACTTTATTCTAAAATTTTAACCTAATATTATTACACAAACGAAAATAATGGTTGCAATCCTTTCTCTCTACTAGCCTTTCGTTAAGATTTGTGCTGCATCTCACAACTTGTATAGTTGATCATAAAAGTAGCAAGAGACTTAACAACAACAACATTAAGCCTTTATCCCATTATGCGGAGTCGGTTGCATGAATACATTTTCTCCATTGTGTCCGATTAAGAGTCAAATTCTTATTTAGATCTAATAAACAAAGGTCATTTCTAATATTTTTAGCAAAGTTTTTTTAGTTATACCTCTACCTTTCTTAACATATGTTAAATCTAATAAATTTACTCTTCTAACTGGGTCATTGAAAGGTCAACTTTTTATGTGATCAAACTATCTAAGACGACTCTCTCTAATCTTATCTACCACTGGAGCTACTCCAACCTTTCATGTTTATGCTAATTTTGTATTCTGTCTCTAAGAGTAAACTCACTCATCTACCTGAGCATCCCCATCCCAGCAACACTTAACTTAATATTATGCCTCTCTTTTAATGGACAACATTCTGCGCCATAAAACATTGCAGGTCTAATTACCACCATCTTATATAATTTTCCCTTAAGTTTGAGCGGTACTTTTCTATCACAAAACAAGCCTGATGCATTCATCCACTTCAACCATACAACTTGAATTCTACTAATAATTTCCCAATCTATTTCACCATCACTATGAACAATAGGCCCAAGATATCACTACTAGAAAATCATATATTACCCATGAAATTTTCAACGAAAAATTGTTCAATTTCCAGAGGATTTGAAAGTTTTCTTGTGGATTTTTGGCTAAATTTTTTTCATTGATAAAATGAGTGTTGGTAAAATTTTCCAGTGTAAAAAAGGCGTAGGTAAAAATTCCCGGTGGAATTTTACGACAGTAAAATTTCCTCTTAAATTCTAAAAAATACTAAAAAACCGAGCTCGCAGAAGCTACCATTCCACTGCCCGCGGAAACCTGCCTGCTCGCTGCATGCAAAAGCTTGCCCGCCAGTTCGACGACCCGTATGCTGCCCGCGGAAGCCTGCATGCACACTTGTCCATGCTTTCCGATGCCCGTGGGATTCAATCTCAAGACCGGCAGGTTTATCAAGTATTCAACCAATTTGTCGCAGAGTAAAATATTTTACAGAGCTTAGTCTTATATATTTAAATAATATATTATGAAATTTAAAATTTAAAATAAATAAAAATAAAATATATAAATTAATAAATAATTAAAATAACTTCTTAAATAAATAATTAATTAAAATAGGTAATTAATTAAAATAAGTTATTAAATTAATTAATAATTAATTATTAATTTAACAAATTATTTTTATTTATTTAAAAATACATTAAGATAAAATAATATAGTTAATAATTAATTAAAAATTAAAATAAGTTATTAAATTAACAATTAATCCAATTAAGTTATTAATTTAAAAAATAATTAAAATTAATTATTAAATTAATAATTAATTAAAATAAAGTATAAAAATATTACTTAATTAAATTATATATATATATATATATATATATATATTAGAAATTATTAAATCCGTCGAAAATTCCACCAAAAAATACATCAAAAAATCCACCGGAATTACATCGAAAAATATGCTTAAAAATTTGTCAGAAATATTTCACCACGATCCAACGAAAATGTTGCCGGTTATAATCGATTTTTTATAGTGTATCTAAAATTTGTATTCTTACTATTGACTTGATCGCTCAAAGTCAGAAACCACCCCTAGATCTTTTACTACTAAAATTAAATTAAATGTATTCACTTTTATATCTACTCAAATGATAACCTTTAGACTCTAAGGTTGACCTCCATAATTCAAATTTACGTTCAACTCCCTCTTTAGTCTTACCAACAAGAAGAATATCGTTAGCAAAAAGCATACACTAGAGAACATCCTCTTGCAATTCTCTAGTAAGAACATCCATGACTAAAGAATAGAGATATGGGCTTAAGGCTGATCCTTAATGTAATCCAACTGAAACTGGAAAATACTTGGTCAAAGCACCTTGTGCTTGAACACAAGTAATAGCTCCATCATGCATATCCGTAATGACTTGAATATAAGCATTATTAATCCCTTTCTTTTTTAAAACTCTCCATATCAATTCTCTTGGAACTTTATCACATGCTTTCTCTAAATCATGAAATATCATATGAAGATCTTCCTTTTTCTCTATATACTTCTCCATCAAATCTCTCAATAAATATATGATTTCCATAGTAGACCTACTTGACATGAATCCAAATTGATTTTGAGAAACATTAGTATCATGTAATAACCTATGCTCAATAATTCTCTCCCATAGTTTTAAAGTATGACACATCAACTTAATTCCTTTATAATTTGCACAATCTTATGCATTACCTTTATTTTTAAAGATAAGAATCAACACACTTATTCTCCACACATCTGACATCTTTTTAGTCTTCAAAATAATATTAAAAAGTTTAGTAAGCAAAAAAATTCCTTCATTTCCTAACTGTTTCCGCACCTCTATTGGAATATCATTAAGTACAACAATTTTCTCAAACTTAATTTTCTTTAAAGCCTCTTTAACTTCAGCTTTAATAATACGCCTATAAAAAATAAAAATTTCTATTTTCATTTAGAGTGTTAAGGTCACTAAAGTCAATCATATTTTTTACATTCTTCCTTGAAAAGCTTAGCAAAATATATCGTCCACCTTTGTCGAAAATATCCACTTCTAAAAAAAAACTTTTTCATCTTCTTTCTTAATGCATTTCACTTGAACTAAATCCTTACTAGACCTAGCTTTTTGTTTGGCTAGCTTATACATATATTTATAGCTGTATTTAGTATCTAATTTATTATGTAAATCATTAAAAGCTAAAGTCTTTGAATCACCATACATTCTTAGACTCCTTACAAGCAATTATCTTTCTCAATTTTCATAATACATCTAAATCAATTTTTATAACAGAGCATAAAACTTAAAAAAAAAAAAAGATAATATATTAGAACCACAAAAAAGTTTATTTGGAACAACTATAGTTTTGTTTAAAAGTGATCGTAAAATTATTATAGTAAAAATAATTTTTTTGAAAATTATTATAACAGAAATTTTTTAGTATAGAAAATTTTTTAAAGCAGTATAAAGAATAATAGGTAAATAAAATTATGATGATGATGTGAAAAGCAATGCAACAAGAAAGTCATCGCAAACATACTTTAAATTTTTGTCTTAATTGGGAGATTTCAAAATCTAAAAAGCTTTCATGACTTAATAATTTGAGGAGGAATTTGTTTCTCCAAAATTATAAAGTTAAATGAAATGTTTAGCAATTTAGCATCAATCAATTTCAAAAAATAATCTCAAAATTATTAATTTGTTTTTATATGGATATAATATATAAAAACAATTAAGTTTTATATTATATTAATCTCAATATAAATTTAAAAGGGATTACATATCTATCACCTAACTATTTATTTTAATTTTTAAATAAAGTGTAATTTAAAATTCTGTATATAAATTCCTCTAATTTTAATAATTTGAAAATCATTCTCATAAAAAAATTTATTAATTTTTCCTAGAAAGGGGAACCTGAATGCTGAGTGCTGGCAACGGCATTCCCTGTGAGCAGCAACAAAGTATTCTAAGGAAAACAAAGTAGCTCTTTTTTGAACTACCTCCTCACGAGACATCCTTGAAGCCCTTTAAATTTCATCCCTCTCTAGGTTCCCTTCTCTCTCTCTCTTCCCCATTAAAGAATCAAGCAAGTGCTCAGAGCTCTCTCTCTCTCTCTCTAACCTTTTCTCTAATTAGTCTATCATCCCTTTTTTAATGAACGGATAAAATCTTCATTCACTCTTCCTTCTTCCATCATGAAGGAGGAGTACTTCTCACCACTAAAATTTTCTCTGAATCCAACAAATCTCCGTCTTCTTCTCCTTTCATCCTGAACAACTATTTCCTCAATCTTCCAACTTCCTCTTATGTATTCAAATCTTGAAACCCTCATACTCTGTATTCTACTTCTTTGGGTAGAAGTCATGTTGACTGATGATTCTGCTACAATTTGTAACTCTTCGAGAAGAATTCAACTGGAAGTCTTCACCTGCCTTAGCCTTGCCTTCTCCTTCAGCTAGTCCTATATACCTTCCCAACTCCATGACAAAAATGAGTTCTTGCTTGGGGGCTTTATGGCTGGGAAAAAAAGGCAAGGCTGGCGGCAGTATAACATTGCCGCCACCGCTCGATCCTGTTTCACTTCCCTCGTCTTCTTCTCCTTCATCTTCTACATTTCCAAAGCCGAGATCTCCTGCTTTAGAAATGGAGATAATGGAGAGGAAGAGGTGGGATAGTTTGGAGTCATGGTCGATGCTACTGGATGCAGGGAATGCCGAGAGCTCAGAAGCAAATGATGGGGGAGAGCGAGAGGAATGGATGGCAGATCTTTCTCAACTTTTTATAGGGAACAAGTTTGCTTCTGGCTCACATAGTAGGATTTATAGAGGAATTTATAAGCAGAGGGCAGTGGCTGTGAAGATGGTGAAGATTCTTGATCAGGATGCGGATAAACGGGAGAGTCTGGAGAAGCAGTTCAAGTCTGAGGTTTCTTTCCTTTCTCGCCTATATCATCCCAATATAGTGCAGGTATGTTAGCTTAAGCTTTCTTTTTGGAAATAAATTAAATGATTTTGTGTTTTTGTGCTTTTGATGAGTCAATGTGATTTCTAGGATTCAGCTTATTCGTAAGTTGTGGCACCTAATTTTTACTCGATGAATATTTAGTTGCGGGTCTTATGTAGTGGTGCCGGTTATTTTATTAAGAGAGTTTTGTGAATTTTCTTATATTTTGAAGCTGATCTAATTTTTTTCCTTATAAATTGCAATTGGGGAGGGTTCTCTTATGCTTGTATAAGAGGAATTAGAACTATAATTTTTTACAATTAAATCCCAATGAATCTACAACAATGATAATATGATGTAATCATCAATTGGATGTATCAGTATAAAACTCTTATGTATTTTTGTGTTGATATTCTTTTTTTTCTCTTGAAATTTGAATTAGGTTTCGCCAAATCCCAAAGCTCTTGAAATTGAACTTATAATTCAAAATAGTGAGTGAGTTTTAGCACTTGATAGATTTTGCACCAAACTTTGCCTAATGATTTATTCTTTGCCATTTCAGTGTATCATTGCTATGTTAAGCTTAACCTTGCATATTCAAATTTCAGATAGGCTTATTGAGTACTTCATCTTTGTAAAACCAAATGGACTCAGGAATAAGAAATTGAATGTGAAAAAGCAGTGCCATGCATTTAATATATCCACTTAGTTTGGGATTTGTTGTTGCTAAGTGTAATTAAGCTATTATTGAACCAAGGAAAATCTACAATGAGAGATGGAGCCTTGATTGAAGTTCTTGTAGTTCATTTTCAAACAAATTTTCATTAACAATTAATGTCGTTCAATCTATGTGAATGGGATCTAATTGACCTAGACAAAACAGGGTGATATTTAAAGCTGCAATAAAGATACCAAGTTCTATCACAAAAATTATTCTGATTTATCATAGATGACAAATTTGTCATTTGCCAATCAGGATTGTCATTGATGTTAATATAGTGAGGTCTAATTTCAGATATCTTAATCACTTTTGATTTGCGTGCAAAATATATAAAGACACAAAATTTGTACATTAAAAAACTTAAAAAAGATGAAAAGTCAGGGGATGTAGAAAAATAAATCATCCTCAATATGGTTAGTATTGCCTACACAAGATGGTTCTAGATGTAAAAAGAGGCGGTTGCAGTGCAAGTCTCTAGGAGATGCTTATATTGGAAGACTTTCGAGAGGTCTTTATTGTGACGACAATGCAACTCAAGTCGTCACAATGATAGTCTTGTGATGTAAGTGTTGGTATATAATTAATGGAAAAACTTGGATCGAATTAACTATAGGTATTTGCACTCATGAGAAATTAGATCCCCAAAATCAAAATAAAACCTACTTGATATCATGCAATGGGTGGGAGAAATATCTAATTCTAGATACACATATTTTTATCTTTCGAGTTAGTAGTGAGAATCATTCTCTACTTTTCAAGTAGTATGGCCAGCTCTCTTTTGTATGCTCCAAAGCCAAATATATGGGCGACTCAATCCATCTTTCATTGATTTTTATGTTGGAAGAGAATGTCTATGACAATTTCTATCCTCAGGATGGTGTGATCCATCATATTTTTCCTTCCTCATCACATAAGGCATGGTAGCTTTCTAAAAGGAGATCACGGGTCAGAGATAGATTCACCGTTGTTGTTTGAGGTGGGTGAGTTGAGTCTTTGGGGGCAACAAATTCATCTTGACGAACCATGGACTAGTGTTTTTGCATCATACTCTCTCATTTTTTTGTATAAATTAAGCACCACTTAAGTACTCCTAAGTCACTTTGAAAGTCATGCATTGTAAAATCTTGTACTTGATTAAATAGAGTTTCCTAATATCCCAACAAGCATAATATATGGATCATCTGTTAGACATCAACATATTCTATTTAATTCTAAAATTGTACAGTCAAACTATTAAGCATGTGTTACAAACATGACAGATCAACCGACTTCCATGAAAGCCTACCAACTATGAAGATGAACTCTAAGACAACCAACATTGACAACATGATGTTTGAATGATTGGGTTACAAATATGTCACGAGCACTAGTTTATTTTTATTCTATTTTAACTTGAGGAAGACCGGTTCTATTTATTCTATTTTTAGTTTGTTCTACGTAGACCAGGTCTATCTTGTAAACTTTGCCTACTCAAGTAATAGAAATAGTCTCCTATTGTAATAAAATGTTATGTAATGAATAATTTCTCTTCTCATCTTAATTTTTTCTATTTTGGAGTCTACACCTACTCTAAAGGTACCCTTCCTTCTTGGATGCTAAAAGGGATTAAGCTATTCTTTTGCTTACTATCTTCGGGATATACAAAAAAAATATGCTGTTCTGAAAAAAAGTTTATGAAGCTTTCTTCTTTATCATTTGATTGAGTGCTTGCATGCCTCAGTTTTTATAAATTATGTACAAACCAAATGCTTCCATTTATTTTGATTTACCATAAAAATTTGCTGTAAAACATACTTATTTCCAGAATTACAAAAAATATAATACCACATTGTCTTAATCATTGAATATCTGCTGGTTCCATTTTTCAGTTCATTGCAGCGTCTAGGAAGCCTCCAATGTACTGCATCATTACAGAATATATGTCTCAAGGTACTCTAAGAATGTATCTTCACAAGAAAGAACCATACTCTCTATCAACTGAAACTATTTTGAGGTTAGCCCTTGACATTTCTCGTGGAATGGAATACCTTCATTCACAAGGTGTGATCCATAGGGACTTAAAGTCTCATAATTTGCTACTTAATGATGAAATGAGGGTCAAAGTCGCAGACTTTGGTACTTCTTGCCTTGAAACTCAGCTGAGAGATTCCAAAGGTAATATGGGAACTTACCGTTGGATGGCACCGGAGATGATCAAGGAGAAGCCCTATACTAGAAAGGTTGATGTTTATAGTTTTGGAATGGTGTTGTGGGAGCTTACAACAGCTCTTGTTCCATTCCAAGGGATGACTCCAGTGCAAGTTGCTTATGCTGCTTCTGAGAAGGTAATTTGCGATTTATTTCTTCAATTTGTTTATTTATTACTTGAATTTAGTATATAAAAAAGTTAGCTTGATTCAAATACTATAAAAAGAACACTCCAAATATCTTTTGCATTATTAAGCTCAAACTATATAGCCAAGCTTATTGAGTTCAATTAAGCACTATTTATTAAATATTTGTCCACACAGCTAAGCTTATTGAGCTAGTGCTATTAGGCCTTATGCCTCTACAGAATGCAAGCAACATAAATGCTTTTAACCACCTTTATTTTATTTTATTTGTTTCTCATTACACAAATTTGTGCATTATATAATAAAGTGTGTGAAGTTGAATTTTAGTTTAATATTATTTTTCAGTTGGAAGTCGAAATTATGCTATTCTTTTGCTTACCTTACTTCACTCGGCCCTTTTTATATAAGTTTTGAGATTTAAATTTTGATTCCTCATACTCTCTTCTTCCTCTCCCTTTTACAAAAAATTTCTAATCCGCATTACATTTACCATTTTATCTTTATAATTAACAACTTATATAAAAGAAGTCAACATTTTGTCACTTCCTGCCTTAAGAGATGTTCTTATTGGGGCCTTAAATAATGTTTTTCACCTCTACAACATTTAAATCCCCCATATCTTTTCCAGCCTAATGTAAACATAACCATTTTTTCGTTTCGCTTATTGTTTGCAGTAACAGTAATCTAAATATTTACAGTATCAATTTATTCCAAAATAATAATTTAATCTATTAAATCAATAACTTAATATTTGTGATGCTGATAGAACTAAAAAAATATATATTTATATTTTTCTTTTCAGAATCTGAGACCTCCATTATCAACCTCATGCTCTCCTGTTCTCAACAATCTGATTAAGAATTGTTGGTCAGCAAATCCAGCTAAGAGACCAGATTTCAGTTATATTGTTTCAGTTTTGGAGAAGTATGATACATGTCTTAAAGAAGGGCTTCCTATGTTGGTGAATCAAGAACTCAATATCAGGAATTCTCTCTTAGGACTAATTAAAGGCTTCAAGAGATGCATTCCAGCAAGTCCCTCAGTACCTGTTCTTGCTTAATGGAAAATTTACCTGATATTATTGTTTATATATTTATATTATTTCATCACTTTATCTGTGAAAAGATCTTGAGATTTTCAAGTAATGATATTCTTAATAAAGAATCATTGTGAATGAATTGTTGCTGATAGTTGAATGCATTTATGAAACCGATTGTATAGTTGAGAAGAACAAGTATGCAGAATATTTATTTTAGGAATAAAGATGTATGAATTCAATATATTTGACTGGTTGTTTTCTTTGCAAATTAATTTTAGCAACAAGTTTACCTCCATTAAAATATTAAAAGTAAATAAAAAAGTAGTTTTATATAAGAGTAAGACCACATTAAGGACCCGCAAAAAAAAAATAAAAAATAAAAATCTTAAAAACAAAATCCAGTTAAGAAATAACATTACAGCCTCAAGAATAATGGAACTCCCAACTCAATCTAGCAATATCTGGAATTTAACCTTTTGATCTCTTCAGTTGAAAAAAGCAATGTTAAGCATAAATGATGGGTGGCAAAAATTTATATTAAAATATGTTTAAAATTCAGTAACTATACTTTCTTTAAGATTAGTGATATAAATAAAGAGCTTGTGTTGCACTAATCTCAAAGCAAATAAATGAGTTTCAAAACAATAATCATACAACTTATTGTGGGCTCCGAATGAATATTCACACTCCATCCTCCCTTGCATTCGGGGGAGTTTTAACGGATTAGGTTTCGAGGTAAATTTTATGAAGGCAGATTGGGTTTGTAGATAAGCACTACCTAGAGATTTCATCCTCATTTTGTGAGGACTTTATGATCTGAGTTCTGGTTTCCTATAGGTGCAAACCCTTATAGTTAATTACCCCTCCCGATAACAAGAGAGAAATTTTGATTAAGATAAGTTATCAAATAGGTACGTGGTATCAAACATATAGTAGCAACATGGATTTGGGTGATTGGAAGTTTGATATTTAAAATTTAAAATTTAGCCATCTCGCACTTAAAGTGAATGGTGGGGGAAGTGATGATGAGCCCGATCAAGATCCCATGGTCCTTTCATCCCAGGCCATTGTGGTCCATGATCTACCTAGTCAGAGGAGGTAGGCGACCCAACCTAAAAGAAGGATCCTTGTCAGCCGCCATGGATTGCTACGTCCAAGGGTACCTTGTAGACATGGGGTGAATATTTGTCAAAGAGGATAAATTTGAATCCACCCTAGCTAATAGAGGGCTTTATGCCTTATTGATTCATATCTCAAGAATTTAGTACCATTGTGGAGCATACGGGCTCTATCCATGACCGTAATTTAGTGGTATAATTTTGAAGCAAACCACCCAGTTTAGAGGGCCCTAGTCATAAATGTTTAATTGCAGTGCCATTTGGTGGCATAATCACTGATTAGATGACACGTGTCATGTCTTGTTGTTAAGAGACTACTTGAGAATGAATCCTAGTAATATTCTTAACTAGACATAGCTCTTTGTTAGCTGAAGTGTATTTTCAAATTTGTTTGCCTCAGCAAACTGTTGTGAAAGGTGGATGTGTTTTGCTTTAAGTTTTTGATGTTTATTTCAATTTTAAATATTTACATTTTGGTATTTTTTGAATTTCGGGCATTTAGGTGGTTATTTAAGTGTTTGTAAACATGTCCGTTGAGATCTATGTTCAACATAGCCATCATCGGGGTATATGTGCAATATTTATTTCATTAATTGGACTTTGTCGACTCTGTCAACTTGGTGACAGAGGATAGGGTTCGAGTCAACTGTATGTTCTTGCTAGTAATTTTCATTATTTATAGACCTTGTAGGCTTAACATGAACTATAAAATGAATATTCAGGCCGACACCGTGACCATATATTCATTTGATAGTTTAAGCTATGTCAACTCCTATCTATCCACATAGAAGGATTGAGCTCAAACTTGAGTTCATTTATTGACCTGTGCAGCATCACGAGATGACACGTGTGTAAATAAAATACGTTCATCGGGACCATGAGGGTATTTTGGAAGGCATATAAAATATTTGGAGTTCACCCCTCCAATTCAGATTTGCATCCAATACAACCATCATTGGGGTATTTAAGGGCAATTTTTATTTATGGATTGAATCTTGTCAAATTGTTGACAGAAGATTGTATTTGTCATGGGCTTTGTTCCCTTATTAGTGAATTTTTTTTTGTAGGCCTTGAAGACCTAACATGAATGTATAAAATAAAAATCTCAGCCGTTGCCATGACCGTATATTTATTTAATAGTTTGAGCCGTGTTGACTCATGTTTACTCGCATAGAAGGATTAAGCTCAAACTCAAAGTTATCATTTGACCCGCACAAAATAGTCAGATATCACGTGTGTACCCATAATTGTTGAAACTCGTTCACTATGAATTAGGTTGTTAAGCCTAAGTTTATGTCCCACGGCTAACCAAGAGGGAGGTGAATTGGTATTTTAAAATTTTTTCCCTCTTTTGAGTATTTTAAACCGAAATTAAACTTTAATGAATTTTGTAGAAATAGTTTTTCAACAACAATTTTAAAACAGTAAATCACAAAAATAAAAACAAAGTAGCAGAAAAATAATGACACTAGATTTATAGTGGTTCGATCAAAACCAGACCTACATCGACTCCCCAGAGGCACCCTCCGAGTATTGCACTAATACCACTAGTGACTCTCCTTTTGCACCCACAGCAAGGCGAAGAAGCCTTTACAAAACTCTTTTCACCACTACACGGTGCGGTAGAGAACAGTCGTCCTTTTAAACTATCCCCAATGCTGGCAGAGAACCGTCATCCTTTTACACTATCCCCAGTACTGGCAGAGAACCGTCTGTCCTTTCACACTCCTCTGATGTCGGCAGAGAACTATTCGTCCTTTCACACTCTCCTAGTGTGGGCAGAGAACCCTTCATCCTTTCACACTCTCCTAGTGTGGGTAGAGAACCCTTCGTCCTTTCACACTCTCCTAGTGTGGGCAGAGAACCCGCGGCTGTTCACACTCTCAAGTGTCGGCAGAGAACCGGATCTCCTTGATAGATCTTCTCACAAGAATTCTAGAAGGAAGAAAGAAAAGAGTGAAGTAATCCAAAATCATAAGTAGAGAATCTTACCTTTAAAAACAAAGTGAAGCCTTCACGTTCCAGTAGTAAGAATTCTCCTTTGAATGCTCTCTCATACTCTATCTTTGACTCTTCTTTCAATAGGCACGAAGATCAACGAGCAAAAAGATTTGGTGGTAGTCAAAATTGGACTATATATAGAAGAGATAAGAAAAATCGTCCAAAAATTGCAAATTTTCAAGTCAACACGAAATGGATCATCCCGTACAATCGTGGATCGTCCTGGACAATTTTACTTAAAGTGTCAGAAACTGTGACATCCCAGGCATCCATAGTGAAAGGATTCGTCGACAGTCTTGATCAACCTCACTTCCTGCTCCCTTGCTCTGACCTGAAATTGTTAACCACATATAATGAGCTTCAAAAAGCCCAGTAGGTCAGCAAAGCCTACAACTGAAATCAAAGCATGGTACTGAAATTATATGCATGTCAATCAGTCAATCTATAACAATTACTTGCACATGATCATTGAATCTATGCATATACGAAAATTAGTACAGATACAGAAATCAATGCATAAACAATAGAATAAAAATCAACAGTGATAGAATCAACGAACAGTAGAAAATCCCATAAAGCTCAATAAACCAGTACGTGAGTCAAATCTCTACAGTAGTCGTCTTATCTATAACATCAGCCAAAGCAATGTAGTAGAATTGTATCAAAACATACACTTGCAGATCTAGTTATTCAATATCACTTGCTCAATAAATCATATGCAATCCAGTAATCTATATCACATATATAATGTCAGTACAGTGAATCAGTAGTAGCAGCGTATGTAGCAATATCAGTAACAATACTGTGACGACATGAACGATTATGCGATAATAGTGAAATCGTGTAGTAACAGTAAATCCGTACAGTAACGATAAATTCGCAGTAAATAAGTCCGTACTAGTAAATCCATCAAATCAAATATGATTAACATCACTTAATCAAATCAGTATAATTAATCAGATCAATAAAGAAATCACTTCCGGTCAATAATATCAAATGATATGAAATCACATAAAACGATCAATTCAATACATCGTAAGAATAGTTGAATCAAATCAATAAATCAATAATAATAATTAAAATCAATCAATACAATAAAATCATATTATATATCACGTGTTCGGTGTATCACATGTATCACATGTACCGGTCAGTATTCGATGTATCACGTTCTATAAGATCGATACAATGAATCAGTAGTATCGGTATCGGTAGTATCAATGAATCGATGCAATATCAATATCCATATCGGCATCTGTATTCCGTGACATGTATAATATGAAATGTCAATGAAATCGTGCAATGATAGGAAACTTATAAATCCGTACAGAATTCAGATAATCACAGAAATCTTATATAATTAAATGAAATACGATATTCAGATACTTGATTAGAATCAAACAGTTGATACAGAAGAACTAAATTTATTTCGAATAGCAGAATATTCAAGTCAGATTTCACAGAACCAACAAAATCGTACAGAACAAACAGAATCATACAGAACAAATGGAATCGTATAGAAAAAAAATCAAATCATAAAAGCACATTTCACATAACAGATATCAAATTCCCGGACCCTGACAGAATCTCAACGGATTCTGGCCCCTTATGCCTCCCTTCCCTGACACTGACAGAATCTCAATGAATTCTGGCCCCTTATGTCTCCCTTTGTGCTTAAAGTACCAGAACAGAACAGATATACAAAATTTTTAGAACAGAGCTTGTTTCCAGATTTCCCGGACCCAAAAAACAAAATCACAAAAGATTCCGGCCCCTTATAACTCCCTTCCCTGACACTGATAGAATCTCAACGGATTCTGGCCCCTTATGCCTCCCTTTGTGTTTAAAGCACCATAGCAGAACATATTTACAGAATTTTCAGAGCAGAACTTGTTTTCAGATTTCCCGGACCCAGTCAACGAAATCACAAAGGATTTCGGCCCCTTATATCTCCCTTTGCGCTTAAAGCACCAGAACAAAATAAATATACAGAATTTTTAGAACATAACTTATTTTTAGATTTCTCGGACCCAGACAACGGAATCACAAAGGATTCCGGCCCCTTATAACTCCTTTCTGATATCACAACACATCAAAACATTCAAATCAGAAAAATTGAATAGTTCAGAAAATTTGTCAGTGGCATAACGACAGTATACGGAATTTCCACAAAATTCACAAATTTAAAATTTTACCAAATTATTACAGATAGTATAAAACATCATTGTAAGACTTTCATTATATTGAAGCAACATTTTTTGACATCCAGATAATTCGTAATTCGATTAAAACACCGCATAATTCAAAATACCCGATAAAAATCTTCTAGAAATTACTCAAATAGTGCAAAAACATCATCTCAGAAACATACCAAAATTTACGTGGTAAAAGTTTCGTCAATACAAAGATATGCACGTTTTTCGGTAAAAGAAACACAAAAATGAGCAGAAAAATACCAAAACTCAAAATCTTCGAAATCAGAAATAGGATTCGGATTCCTTACTATGAGATGAACAATTCTTTCAACAGCGGCGTCGGACGAAAATTGCATCGCGGCCTCCAAAACCAAGCTTCTTCTTCCTCTTTCCTTCTCTTTCTCTCTCCTGCCTTTTTCTCTCTCTTCAAAATATCTCAAAATATCTCAAATCCTCAATTTATCAAACAGGATCATCCAGGACGATGCCCAATCGTCCCAGGATGAACTCCTCTGGAAACGGATCATACAGATGAAAATTAATTTCAATTTATTTCGTCCCTAGACGAAACTCTCGGGTTCAGTTCATCCCGATGCACCCAGGTTCGTCTAGACAAACCTACATTTTTACTCAGTTCATCCAGACTAACCATACAGATTTTCACAATTTTCTTCAGTTTGTCCCATACTAAGGCCAGTTCGTCCGGACTAACAGCACTCACAAAAATGAACTTTTGAGGGGTTTTACAATCTACCCACCTTAAGAAAAATATCGTCCTCGACATTTCCCTTACGGGCTCAACCAAAATTGATACAAAACAAATCCATCCAATCAAAACTCAAATCAAATCGAATCAAAATCAAAACTCGTCGGAAATCATACGGTCTTACAGTTCATTCAATCACATGTCATTCACTATGTAAATGATGCACTTAAAACTATCCATTCTATCAAACTATCAATCAAATCCTTTCACTACACTTGCTCTGATACCAATTGTGACATCCCAGGCATCCATAGTGAAAGGATTCATTGACAGTCTTGATCAACCTCACTTCCTGCTCCCATGCTTTGACCTAAAATTGTTAACCACATATAATGAGCTTCAAAAAGTCCAGCAGGTCACCAAAGCCTACAACTGAAATCAAAGCACGGTACTGAAATTATATGCATGTTAATCAGTCAATCTATAACAATTACTTACACATGATCATTGAATCTATACATATACAAAAATCAGTACATATACAAAAATTGATGCATAAACAATAGAATCCAAATAAATAGTGATAGAATCAGTGAACAGTAGAAAATCCCATAAAGCTCAAAAATCAGTACGTGAGTCAAATCTCTACAATAGTCGTCTTATCTATAACATCAGTCAAAGCAATGTAGTAGAATTGTATCAAAACATACACTTGCATATCCAGTTTTTCAATATCACTTGCTCAATAAATCATATGCAATCTAGTAATCTATATCACGTATATAATGTCAGTATAGTGAATCAGAAGTAGCAGCGTATTTATTAATATCAGTAACAATACTGTGATGACATGAACGATTATGCTATAATAGTGAAATCATGTAGTAACAGTAAATCCGTACAGTAACGATAAATCTGCAGTAAATAAGTTCGTACTAGTAAATCTGTCAAATCAAATACATTTAACATCACTCAATCATATCAATAGAATTAATCAGATCAATAAAGAAATCACTTCCGGTCAATAATATCAAACGGTATGAAATCACATAAAAAGATCAATTCAATACATCGTAAGAACAGTTGAATCAAATCAATAAATCAATAATAACAATTAAAATCAATCAATATAGTAAAATCATATTCTATATCATGTGTTCGGTGTATCACATGTATCACATGTATCTGTCAGTATTCGGTGTATCACGTGCTATAAGATCGGTACAATGAATCAGTAGTATCGGTATCGGTAGTATCAATGAATCGATGCAATATCAATTTCCATATCGGTATCTGTATTCAGTGACATGTATAGTATGAAATATCAATGAAATTGTGTAATGACAGGAAACTCATAAATTCGTATAGAATTCAGATAATCACAGAAATCATATATAATCAAATGAAATATGATATTCAGATACTTGATTAGAATCAAATAGCTGATACAGAAGAACTGAATTTATTTCGAATATCAGAATATTTAAGTCAGATTTCGCAGAACCAATGAAATTGTACAGAACAAACAGAATCATACAGAACAAACGGAATTGTACAGAACAAAATTCAACTCATAAAAGCACATTTCACATAACAAATATCAAATTCCCGGACCCTGACAGAATCTCAATGGATTCTGGCCCCTTATGCCTCCCTTCCCTGACACTAATAAAATCTCAACGGATTCTGGCCCCTTATGTCTCCCTTTGTGCTTAAAGCACCAGAACAGATATACAAAATTTTTAGAACAGAGCTTATTTTCAAATTTCCCGGACCCAGACAACGGAATCACAAAGGATTCCGGCCCCTTATAACTCCCTTCCCTGACATTGATAGAATCTCAATAGATTCTGGCCCCTTATGTCTCCCTTTGTATTTAAAGCACCAGAGCAGAACAGATATATAGAATTTTCAGAATAGAACTTGTTTTCAAATTTCTCGGACCCAGACAACGGAATCACAAAGGATTTTGGCCCCTTATATCTCCCTTTGTGCTTAAAGCACTTAAACGAAATAGATATACAAAATTTTCAGAACAGAACTTGTTTTAGATTTTTCGGACCCAGACAACGGAATCACAAAGGATTCCGGCCCCTTATATCTCCCTTATGATATCACAACACATCAAAATATTCAAATCAGAAAAATCGAATACTTCGAAAATTCGTCAGCGGCATAACGACAGTATATGGAATTTCCACAAAATTCACAAATTTGAATTTTACTAAATTATCACAGATAGTATAAAACATCATTGTAAGACTTTCATTATACTAAAGCAACATTTTTTAACATCCAGATAATTCTTAATTTGATTAAAACACCGTAGAATTCAAAATACCTGGTAAAAATCTTCTAGAAAATACTCAAATCGTGCAAAAACATCATCTTAGAAACATACCAAAAGTTACGCGGTAAAAGTTTCGTCAATACAAAGATATGCATGTTTTTTGGTAATGGAAACACAAAACTGAGCAGAAAAATACCAAAACTCGAAATCTTTGAAATCAAAAATAGGATTCGGATTCCTTACTGTGAGACAAACAATTCTTTCAACAGCGGCGTCGGACAAAAATTGCACCATGGCCTCCCAAACTAAGCTTCTTCTTTCTCTTTCCTTCTCTTTCTCTCTCCTATCTTTTTCTCTCTCTTCAAAATATCTCAAAATATCTCAAATCCTCAATTTATCAAGCAGGATCGTCCAGGACGATGCCCAGATCGTCCTAGGACGAACTCCTCTGGACACGGATCGTACAGACAAAAATTTATTCCAATTTATTTCGTACCTAGACGAAACTCTCGGGTTCAGTTCATCCTGACGGTTCGTCCTGATGCACCCAGGTTCGTCCAGAAGAACCTGCATTTTTACTCAGTTCGTCCAGACAGTTCGTCCGTACTAACCATACAGATTTTCACAATTTTCTTCAGTTCGTCCCGTACTAAGGCCAGTTCGTCCGGACTACCAACACTCACAAAAATGAACTTTTGAGGGGTTTTACAATCTACCCACCTTAAGAAAAATGTCGTCCTCGACATTTCCCTTAAGGGCTCAACCAAAATCGATACAAAACAAATCTGTCCAATCAAAACTCAAATCAAATCGAATCAAAATAAAAACTCGTCGTAAATCACACGATATTACAGTTCATTCAATCACATGTCATTCACAATGTTAATGATGCACTTAAAACTATCCATTCTATCAAACTATCAATCAAATCCTTTCACTACTCTTGCTCTGATACCAATTGTGACATACCAGGCATCCATAGTGAAAGGATTCATTGACAGTCTTGATCAACCTCACTTCCTGCTCCCTTGCTCTGACCTAAAATTGTTAACCACATATAATGAGCTTCAAAAAGCCCAACAGGTCAATAAAGCCTACAACTGAAATCAAAGCACGGTACTGAAATTATATGCATGTCAATCAGTCAATCTATAACAGTTACTTGCACATGATCATTGAATCTATGCATATACGAAAATCAGTACAAATACAGAAATTGATGCATAAACAATAGAATCTAAATCAATAGTGATAGAATCAGTGAACAGAAAAAAATCCCATAAAGCTCAAAAAACCAGTACGTGAGTCAAATCTCTACAATAGTCGTCTTATCTATAACATCATTCAAAGCAATGTAGTAGAATTGTATCAAAACATGCACTTGTAGATCTAGTTATTCAATATCACTTGCTCAATAAATTATATGCAATCCAGTAATCTATATCACGTATATAATGTCAGTACAGTGAATCAGTAGTAGCAGCGTATGTATTAATAACAGTAACAATACTGTGACGACATGAACGATTATGCTATAATAGTGAAATCGTGTAGTAAAAGTAAATCCGTACAGTAACGATAAATCCGCAGTAAATAAGTTTGTACTAGTAAATCTGTCAAATCAAATATGTTTAACATCACTCAATCATATCAATACAAATTAATCAGATCAATAAAGAAATCACTTCCGGTCAATAATATCAAACGGTATGAAATCACATAAAATGATCAATTCAATACATCGTAAGAACAGTTGAATCCAATCAATAAATCAATAATAACAATTAAAATCAATCAATACAGTAAAATCATATTCTATATCACGTGTTCGGTGCATCACATGTATCACATGTATCGGTCAGTATTCGGTGTATCACGTGCTATAAGATTGGTACAATGAATCAGTAGTATCGGTATCGGTAGTATCAATGAATCGATGCAATATCAATATCCATATCGGTATCTGTATTCAGTGACATGTACAATATGAAATATTAATGAAATCGTGTAATGACAGGAAACTCATAAATCCGTATAGAATTTAGATAATCATAGAAATCGTATATAATCAAATGAAATAAGATATTCAAATACTTGATTAGAATCAAATAGCTGATACAGAAGAACTGAATTTATTTCGAATAGCAGAATATTCAAGTCAGATTTCGCAAAACCAACGAAATATTACAGAACAAACAGAGTCATACAGAACAAACAGAATCGTACAGAAAAAAAATTCAAATAATAAAAGCACATTTCACATAACAAATATCAAATTCCCGAGCCCTAACAGAATCTCAATAGATTCTGGCCCCTTATGCCTCCCTTTCTCTGAAACTAACACAATCTCAATGGATTCTGACCCCTTATGTCTCCCTTTGTGCTTAAAGCACCAGAACAGAATAAATATACATAATTTTTAGAACAGAGCTTATTTTCAGATTTCTCGGACCCGGAAAATGGAATGACAAAGGATTCCGGCCCCTTATAACTCCCTTCCCTGACACTGACAGAATCTCAACGGATTCTGGCCCCTTATGTCTCCCTTTGTGTTTAAAGCACCAGAACAAAACAAATATACAAAATTTTTAAAACAGAACTTGTTTTCAAATTTCTCGGACCCAGACAATGGAATCACAAAGGATTCCGACCCCTTATATCTCCCTTTGTGCTTAAAGCACTAGAACAAAATAGATATACAAAATTTTCAGAACAGAACTTGTTTTTAGATTTTCTAGACCTAGACAACGGAATCACAAAGGATTCCGACCCCTTATAACTCCCTTCTGATATCACAACACATCAAAATATTCAAATCAGAAAAATTGAATACTATAGAAAATTCGTCAGGGGCATAACGGTAGTATACAGAATTTCCACAAAATTCACAAATTCAGAATTTTACCAAATTATCACAGATAGTTTAAAACATCATTGTAAGACTTTCATTATACTGAAGCAACATTTTTCAACATACAGATAATTTGTAATTCGATTAAAACACCGCAGAATTCAAAATACATGGTAAAAATCTTTCAGAAAATATTCAAATCGTGCAAAAACATCATCTCAGAAACATACCAAAAGTTACGCGGTAAAAGTTCTGTCAATACAAAGATATGCATATTTTTCGATGACGGACACAAAACTGAGCAGAAAAATACCAAAACTAGAAATCTTCAAAATCAAAAATATGATTTGGATTCCTTACTGTGAGACAAACGATTCTTTCAACAGCGGCGTCGGACAAAAATCGCACCGCGGCCTCCAAAACCAAGCTTCTTCTTTCTCTTTCCTTCTCTTTCTCTCTCCTACCTTTTTTCTCTCTTCAAAATATCTGAAAATATCTCAAATCCTCAATTTATCAAGCAGGATCGTCCAGGACGATGCCCAGATCGTCCCGGGCGAACTCCTTTGGACACGGATCGTACAGTCGAAAATTAATTCCAATTTATTTCGTCCATAGACGAAACTCTCGGGTTCAGTTCGTCCCGACGGTTTGTCCCAATGCACCCAGGTTCGTCCAGACGAACCTGCATTTTTTCTCAGTTCGTCCGTACTAACCATACAGATTTTCACAATTTTCTTCAGTTCGTCCCGAACTAAGGCTAGTTCGTCCGGACTAACAGACTCACAAAAATGAACTTTTGAGGGGTTTTACAGAAATGATCCTAATGAATATTAGTACGAACTATGTTCGTACACGATCATCATCCCTTACGAACTAGGTTCGTCCAGACGAATAGTTATTTCATAGGTCGGTTCCCAAATAACTACAGGATGTAACCAACTTTCTTAAGTCGGTTTCCATCGTCCTGGGTCGAACAGGAATTCGTCTGGATGAAATTTTTACAGAGAGTAACTCGTCCAGGCATGATTATAAATGTCATATGGATGAAAATTTAACAGAGCACAACTTGTCCAGGGACGATCATAATTTTGTCTGGGCGAAAATTTTACAGAGCCTAGCTCGTCCTGGCACGATTATAATTTCGTCTGGACAAAAATTTTACAGAGCCTAGCTCATCCTGGGACGAAAATAATTTCATCTGGACAATCAGGACTTAGAAATTTTTTTCCCAAAAACTGTTCGTTCCATTACTCTTACACGGAGATAACTGACCAGATCGTCCCGTAAGATCAGTACAAAATTTTTAAGATCTCCTCAAGCGTGTGTGTGTTTAGTCACTCAATTACAATCACTCCCTCTCAAACTTAATTCATACACAAATTATAAGCTTCAAAATACAAGATATCTCATGCTGAATTTGATTTGAAGTCTTCAGTAGTTTGGAGTTCAATTTTCTTGAAATGTTAGTACACACAAGAGTAAAAACAAATCTTTCAAAAAATGTTAGAAGATAACTACACATAAAACAATAATATTTGGAATCATCAAAACTATACAAGTTGCAAGAATGTAAAACATGCAAATAGCAACTCTCTTAACAATAATATGCTCATTGGGGTCCATGCGGGTGTATGATTACACATGCATTTTTCTATGTTTATGTGTATATATATTTTAGTGCATGTGTGGGGGGATTTATCATCCATAAACAAATTAATGCATTGATCCATTTATTGATGTGGATGATCGAATAAGATGCATTCATCACTAACTTCCTTATGCACTTCGAACAATGAGCTATTGCAATTGTTTACAAACCTTTTGGTCATGCCTTCCACCATCATCTACAAGCAAATTGCACTGAATGCAAATCCTTCAATGTCATCTGTAGATAGACTGTAGTATACGTGATGGGTCATATGCCATTATTTGCAAACGTTGTAATAACTCATTTGTCACTTCCAACAAGCATGTTGTTGTATATTATGAGATTTATTAGATTAGTTTGTGGTAGATGCCTAAGAATCACTAGCCATCCTACGCTGATGAATAATTTTTAGTGCGGCATTTCTCAATACTATTTGTAAATACTAGCATTTACTGCAACACCTTCTACATTTGCTTGAAGATAGCGCATTGTGTGCATGATAAGTCTTCTATGTTAGCTCGTAGGCGCTTGTGTTCGTTATATAGTGGTTGCTTTCTCTTGTAAAGAATTTACTACCTTTCTCCTGATATTGAGTTGCCGTTAATTATACAAATATCCTGGCATTCACTGCATTTTGCTTTGTATGTCATTGGTAAGTTAATGTGGGCTATCAGATAAGCTGCATTCAATACTAATTTCCTTACGTGGATGGACTGGCAAGTTGCCACATTCACTTGCATATCTTTTAGTGTTTGTTGGGGGACTATTGCTTGTATATGCGAGGCAGCTATCACTTAAATGCTGCTTGTAGTAGGCATATTACTTTCCTCGCAACTACCCTTTATGTTGATTGGCAAGTTGTTACATTCGTCATCAGTTTTCTTATAAACGTCATTTAGAAAATTGCTCCATTAACTTGCATATATTTCTATGTGCTTGTTACCATTTTGATGTTGACTACGGGGATGTCCTAATGTTCTTGCTACAACAGCTTGCAAATGTTCATCATGAATCTTTTAGTATTGCAAGTATTTGTGTTCATTGCAATTCTCTTGATGTCGCTTGTGAATTGACATCTAGTTTTGTTATTGGTAGCAAATTTGTGATTCACATTTCTATGCTTATAAGGGATCTATTACACTTGCGGCATATCTATGATTGTTGCTTGTCATGTACCCACAAGTTGCATGCATTACAAGTTTACTGTATTTGATTATAGATAGTGTGTCATGCTTAACACAATTTCCTCAAATGTGTTTGTAGATAGCATGTTGTATGCATAACGAGTTTCCTACAATAACTCGTAGGCATTTGCACTTGATGTAGTCACTTTGCATTTTGCTTATGGACAACGCATGGGATGTATGACGAGTCTTCTACAACAGCTCGTGGGATCTTGCATTTGTCGTCAATCTCTCCATACATGTTGACTGTGAGGGCATCTTTGCAATCATTGTATGCCACTCATAATGACTTTTAGGAAATTAATGCATTTCTTAACATTGAATTTCTATTGACTGTAGGAGTATCCTTTCAGTCATTGCATGCTGCATTGAGTGTATTGACAATAAATTTCATTGTTTGCAATGACTTTGTTATTTGCAGGTAAACTGATATATTCATTTGTGTCATTTTTGACTATCAGTCAAGTTGTATTCACCTTCTACCTCTGGATACACTTTGACTGACAAGTTGCTATGTTTGTCGCACATCAATACTCCAATTTTTGTAAGAGGTTGATACATTTGCTCGCATCTGCTACTGGTTGTTTGTTGAGTTATATTCACCACTAATTTATCCTTGAACGTTGGCTGGCGAGTTGCTCCATTCATAGTGTATATGTCGTCATCATTCACAAATAGATCACGGCATCATTAGCAAGTTACATTATATACATTTGTTTGAGGTATTGTCATTTGCAGGCATATTACTATGCATGTTTGCAATCAGGCAACATTAATCATATGCAAACTATCATAGTTCGTAGGTGCTGATGTCTAGCTTTATTCTTTCATATCTATTGACAAATGATGCACCATATGTGCATCTATGTTCATGGGGGTCTATAATGTTTGCAACATATCTATTATTGCTGATTACATACAGAATGCATCAGTCATCATTATTTGTAGGTGTTGCACTGCATTTATTGTAAGCCTTCTCATTTTTGTTATATTCATTGTGTATCAACTATTGTCACTTACGGGCAAACTAATATGATAACTTGTGAATTGATGTTGATTGCTAATGAATTATGTTCATTGCACTCCTTTCATTAGTGTTTTCAAGGAGCCTTTCACATTCATCTCATGTCAATCATCATTGCTTGCAAGTTAATATTGATTGTAGGCGAATTTTGTTCATCATAGTATCTTCTAGTATTAATTGTGAGTGATACTATTATGTGTGCTCCCAATCTTATATTGTCGCTAACAAGTACTTGCATTCATTATAATTTGTTGCCTTGGACTATAGATGATGCATTGCATGCATCATATACACGTCGACTCATCATATTCATTATATATTGACCATTTTTTCTTGAGGCAATTATTGTATTTTTTTGCCACTGAATTGCTGTAGATTGTTGGGATATCCCAACATTTGTTGCATAAGTGATATGAGTGTCATTTCTTCTCATTTAGGAGTTGATTTGATTGAATGTTCAAGTCATTTTAACATCATAATATGTCATTTATGTGCACTGAGAGCTTTTCCATCACGAGTCTTCTGTTTGCTTGCATTCTATTCATTTGAATGCATTTAAATGATCAAAATGGCTATTTAGTGTTTGTATTTTTAGTATGGTTATGCATTTAATGTTTTAATGCCAGTTTTCTATGTCTTATTGTACAAGTCCCCTGTATTTTGTTCAAGTTCAGGTCCTTGGTCACTGAAATTTTTGGCACCCTCCCGACGTCTACCCCATTTAGGGAAAAACCCAAGAGACATAGCCTTCCCCTCTACGTAACGTGAGCACTTTAGGTAGGTGTCAGATGACACTGCGACCACAATTCTTTAATCCTCACTATGCTATGTGAGCACATAAGGGTCTTCGGGGTACTTATTTGAAGACACACAATTTTCTTTCCCCTACTACTCTACTTGAGAGCTTAAGGGTACTTAATTTCATCCTCGTCACATTATGTGAACGCTTCGAGGCCTACGCATATCGTTGTAAGCATCACACCGATTTCCCTTCTCACAATGCTAGAGAAAAACATGTATGAGCAATTTTTTAGCTTGCCATAAACGTCGAGAGCGGGGTTTTTCTTTTGAAGTTTAGTACTTTTATACCTGCGCGATGAGATGTTGATAATGACGGTGGCATTGATTTGCCAAAAATACATAAATCTACACATTTTTTTTATTTTTATTTTCCCTTTATATATAATATTAATAATAAATATACTCATAATTCTAACTATTAGTATAATTATAATTATAATTATGATTATAATAGCCATTACAATCATAATTATAATCATAATTAAAGTTACAACTATAATTATAATAATGGCCATACATAATCATAGTAACTCCTAATTAACGAACTAAATATAAATGGGAATACTTAGAGAACCTAAGTAAGGTTTTACCTATATGCTCACTGGTATGATTAGGGGTGTCAATATTTGACACGACCCGAAAACCCGACCCAAAAATTTTGGGTTAGGGTCAACACGAACCCAAAACGGGTCGGGTTCGGGTTCAACATTTCGACCCGTTTCAAAAATCGGGTCGGGTTTGGGTTAACCCTTTGACCCGAAATTGACCCGAAAGTGCCCGAATTTGACCCGAAAACCCGATTTTGACCCGGCAACCCGAGATTGACTCGATTTTAACCCGTTTTTGACCCGAAAAGAGGAGTTTGACCCGTTTTGACCCGAAAATTAGCCATTTTCTTATTGGAAACGGGTCATTCGGGTCAGGTCGGGTTGACCCGGACCCGAAGCGGGTCGGGTTCGGGTCAAGAAAACTGACCCATTTTAAAAAATGGGTCGAGTTCAGGTTGACCCGAATAGTGCCGGGTCAGTTTCGGGTTCGACCCGAACCCGACCCGTGACCCGAAATTGACACCCCTAGGTATGATGGGTTGGAACACTTGGGTTTGGTTGGGTAGATGATAATAGGGATTGTGAGATTGGTTTGAAAGAGGGTTAGGGAAGGGATGTTGGAGTTTGGTCTATTAATGTGAGTTGGAAGCCTTGCATGAAAGAGAGAGGGAGGTAGAGGGGAGATCTGCTTGCTGTGAAGCTCGATTGAGGAGGATGTTAGAGGGAATGAGAAATAAGACCAGGCTTCGGGATGCTTGCGGCTTCTACAAGGAAGAGAGGGAGGTTGGGGTTGAGTTAATTCTATAGAGGCGCTGATGGAGATCGAAAGGAGGTAGAAGGTCTGCAATTATGTGAGGTATTCAGTTGAGGTGGAGTTGGATTAGGTCTACACAATGGAACATGAAGGCAGGGAGTTTAGTTTAGGACTTACGGAGTTCGAACGTTTGAAGTGGAGGCTTGTAGCTTTGGTGAGATCTGCTAGGAACGAACGACTTTGGTATGGGTTGAGTGAGGTTTCAGAGCGAGGTCGATCCAACAAGGTAGGGGCTTCAAAAGTTTTGTGTGAAAGTGGGAAGAAGAAGACAAAGAAGGGTCAGTTGAAGTTCATGAGCGAGAGTTGAGTGGGGAAGAAGGTGATGGGATTTGTAGTGGTAGACGGGCTTTAGCTCTCGTGTGTGGGAAAACGAACTGGAAGAAGTCATGATTCCCTCTCATTTTAATGACACTGAAGAGCGGGATTGTTGACCTATATTTCATTGCTAAAAGAAAAAAAAGATTAAATAATATCTGATCAAATATTTTAGACAACTAAATATGTGCTCAAATCTTGCTAAAATCCTCTAAGCTTCGGGTTAAAAATTTATGTCGTATTCATAATATTTCTGTGCTTGTCTTGCTTGAACCTCTCATTTCTATGGATAAACTTTTGAATACCGCTAAAGTTTTGGGTTTTAAGCATGCTTTTGCTAATGTTGCTAACAAAATTTGGGTTTTTTGGAAAGATTTTGTTAGGATTGATGTTATTGGGGATTTTCCTCAAGTGCTTCATTGTAATATTAAATCTTCCAATTTTCAATGTGTTGCTTCTTTTGTTTATGCTGCTTCTTCTCGTTTTTCAAGGAGAATCTTGTGGGAGCAAATTTATAATTTTCATAGTATTTGCACTTTGCCTTGGTTGGTTGGTGGCAACTTTAATACCATTACTAATCCTTCTGAGCGTGTTAGGGGCTCTCATCCTATTTACCATTCTATGGAGGACTTTAATGATTTGATTATGAATTATAATCTTATTGACATTGGCTTTTCTGGTAACAAATATACTTGGAATCAGGGTCATCTTTGGCAACGGTTAGATAGAGTCCATTTTAATAATGCTTGGATTAATGTTTTAAATTCTACTAAGGTGGTGCATTTGAGTCGTATGCTTTCTAATCATTCCCCTCTGCTTATTAATGTCAAGTTTAATATGGTGGGTTTGAATTCTCGTTTTAGATTCCAGAATATTTGGTTAACTCATGATTCATTTATTAATGTAGTTCAAACTAATTGGTCTGCTCCTATTTTCCCTGATAACTCTATTACTGACATGCTTAGGCTTTGGGCTAAGCTTAAAAGGTTAAAGATGGTTCTGAATTGGTGGAATCGGAATGTTTTCAAAAATATTTTTTCTAATATTAAGGAGGTGGAAGAGAAGATTAATGCTCTTGAGGACTGTTGCCAAAATGATCCCATGGTTGCTAATTTTGCTGTCCTTAATGAGGCCAAAATGGTCCTCAGTAAACTTCAATGTCAGGAAGAGATTTATTGGAAATAAAAGGCTGCTATTAAACACTTGGTGGAAGGGGATAATAATACTAGTTATTTTCATGCTTTGGTTAATAAAAAGCGTGCTATTAATGGTATTCACAAAATTTCTCGTGTGGATGGTTACTTTACTGAGAATGGTGACGAGATTGCTAATCTTGCTATTAATTTTTTTCAAAATCATCTTAATAAAGTTTTTTGTCCTATTCCCATTGATGATCATTCTTTTATTCCTAATATTGTGAATCAAGAGGAGAATAGGAGTCTTTCTTTGTGCCCTCTTTTGGATGAGGTTAAGAGTACTTTATTTGATATGAATGCTGATTCTGTGGCGGGCCCTGATGGCTATACTGTTAAATTTTTTCAACACTCGTGGCAGTTTATTTCTGAGGATGTTCATGCTGCTGTTGTGGATTTTTTTAATGGGTCTCCTATTCCTAAGTTCTTCACTTCTACCTCTATTGCTTTGATTCCTAAGAGTAATGAGGCCAATTCTTGGAATGATTTTAGGCCCACTAGTTTATGCACTATTTTTTTATAAATTAATTTCTAAAATTTTGGTTAACCATCTTTCTGTTCTTCTTCCTAATCTTATTTCCCCTAATCAAATGGGGTTTGTTAAAGGTCGTGTGATTGTGGATAACATCTTGCTTGCTCAAGAATTCTGTCATGACTTGGATATAAAGACTAGAGGGTGGAACATGATTTTGAAACTTGATATTGCTAAGGCGTATGATAATATTAACTGGAGCTTTATTTATAACATGTCGAGATTTTTTGGTTTTGATGAGAAGTTCATTTCTCTTATTAGCTTGTGCATTAAAAGTCCTTTCTTTTCAATAATCCTTAATGGCAAGTGTCACGGTTTTTTTTAAATCTTCTCATGGGTTGCGACAAGGGGATCCTATCCCTCCGGCTATCTTTATTCTTGCTGTGGATTACTTGTCTAGGGGGATTTCTGATTTGTTATGTAAATTTCCTAGTCTATATTTTAGAAACTTTGGGTGGCATCAACATTTCTCATTTATGATTTGCTGATGATTTCATTATTTTCATGAATGCTTCGAAGAATAGGGTTTCTAAAGTTTTGAGTTTTTTTGATCACTTTGAAGCTGTGAGTGGCCTTGTTTTTAACAAAGCCAAAAGTGGTTTTGTGATTTCTAAGCATGTTCCTCAGAATAGAATTATGGATATCAAGAACCTTACGGGCTACTCTCAAGCTATTTTGTCATTAAAGTATTTAGGCATTCCTTTGTTTAAAGGTAGAAAGAAGACTTTTCTTTTTGATGATTTAATTTCCAAGGTGCATAATTGTTTGACTACTTGGGATTCCAAGTTTTTGAGTTATGGTGGTAGACTTGTTCTTATCAAAAGTGTCCTTGCCTCGATTCCTGTATATTCTTTTCAAGTTCTTTTTCCCTCTAAGACGGTGTGTTTGAGGATTGATAGAATTCTCAACAAATTTTTTGGGAGGGGTTCTTCTATCAATCCTAAAATACATTGGTCGTCGTGGGATAAGTGTTTTGGGACTAAACCGGAAGGTGATCTTGGTTGCAAGTCCATGACTGATATGGCTTCTATTTTTTCTTTTAAATTGTGGTATAATTTCAGGGCTAATGTTACTTTGTGGGCTAATTTTATGAGGACTAAATATTATGGGGTCCATCACCCTTCTAATTGTTTTTACTCTAAAGGGCATTCTAAAGTTTGGCAGCGTATGGTTCAGATTAAGTGGAAAGTTGAGCCATGTTTAGCTTGGGGTCTTGGGGAGGGGAATGTTTACTTCTGGCAGGATCGTTGGATTAATGGTTTCTCCCTTGATGCTCTCCTTAACACCAATTCTACGACTTCGGTTAAGGTCAACTTCTTTTTTTCTGATAATGGTTGGGATGTGGATAAACTCTCTTCTGTTATCCCTCTTTCTATTATTAATTTTATTTCTAAAATTTCTCTTAATCATTTAGCTAAAGATGTTTTACTTTGTACTTTTACTAAAGATGGTCTTTTCAGAACTAAAGATGCTTGGCATATGTTTAGAAATAAAAAGGATCCTGTCAAGCCTTTTAAAATGATGTGGCACAAGAGCATTCCTACCACGATTTCTATCTTTAATTGGAGAATTCTGAAGAAGTTTATTCCTACGGATGAGCTTCTTTGAAATAAAGGTCTGTTTCTTACTTCTAAATGTTAATGTTGTTCTAATGTTGAAAGCTTACATCATGTTTTCGTTTCTTCTCCTATTGCTGTTAAGGTGTGGAATTACTTTGAGGACCTTTTTCGTTTTAATTTTTGGGGTTCAGAACTTGTTTGAGGTCTGGATGGTTGGTGTTAAGGGTCATATTAGGAATGTTATCCCTCTTCTAATTATTTGGATTATTTGGTTGGCTAGAAATGACTCTCGGTTTAATGGTAATTTGATGGATCATCATAGCATTATTTTTAGAATTAAGGAGAAGGTTAAATCTCTTTTTACTGCTCATCTTATTTCTTAAAAGCTTTGATAAGGTTTTGTTTACGTTGGAGGCTTTTGGGATTAAATTTGATTGTTCTCAGGTCAATCCGGTGAACAGGATTTTATTTTGGCTTAGACCTCATGTCAACTGTTTTAAACTAAATTTATATATTGTTTTGGATGGGAATAGTTGGTGCATTGGTGGCTTAATTAGGAATTTCAATGGGGTTTATGTTTTGGGGTTTGCTGGTAGAACTGTTGAAACTGATATGCTTTGTGGTATCCTTTTGGCTGTTTTCCATGGGCTCTATCTTTGTACTGGTTTGGATATTAAGAGTATTGTTTTGGAATGTAATTTTAATGAGGACCTTAAAGCTTTGCTTGAGGTGGACGGCTGCAACTGTGGGTACTCTTTCTACTATACCCGCAGAAACATTAAGTTTTTTCTGGACTCTATGAACTTCTCTTATAATGTTGTTTCTCCTATGGTTAATTCTGCTGCCCGGGCGATGGCTCTACTTGGTAGTAAGTTTAATGGTATTACTGATTTATCTTTCAAGAATCTTACTGTGCAGATTCAAGGCTTGATTAATTTGGATAAGAATAGTGTGCCTTATGTTAATGGTTGTTAATTTTCTGGTTGGAGGTTTTCTCCAGTGTTCTGTTTGCTATTTTCGGTTGGCTCTGGTGGTGTTTGGGGTCAGTTGGGGTTTGCAGGTTGGTTGACCTAGTTTGCTGGGCCATTTGGTGTGGGTGGTGTTTTCTGGTTGGAGGTTTCTTCCAGTGTTTCTTTGTGTTCTGATTTTCTATGGGGCTTGTTGTATTGGCTGGAAGTTGTTCTGGGTGGTGGGGTTTTGTGGTTATCGCCTTCGGTTTCTCTCTTATGTGTTATCTTGCTTTTGGGACTATGGTATTCCAGAGAGTATTTACTATTTTTTGGCCTTTAGTTTGCATTATATTTTTGGCTGCTTGTTTATTTTTTCTTCTAGTATCCTTGCAGGCTTGTTTTGCAGGTTTTTGGAGCTCCGCGCTCGTTTTGTGCAGGGTATGTGTGATGTTCGTAGGGATTTGCTGATAGTGCTTATTTTTCTTTTCCTTTGTTTTTTTGCTTCTTAGAATGTTACTAGATTTTTGTGTAATTTTGCTTAGTAGGGAACTCTTGCTCTTAGATTTCTTTTTGATTTTCTCTATAGCTCATTTGATCAGTAGTGAGCTTGAGATCCCTTTAAGGACTGTGTAATATTTTCCTATATTAATGCGTAGGCCCGTAGGTGGGTTTTAACCAAAAAAAAAAAATCTTGCTAAAATCCAATATTATTAGCTACCCCATCTTCTTAGCCAGTCCTTGCCGCACATTTCTCTGCCCAAGGCCTGCAAAATGGCTGACCATACCCAAAATCTATTGCCCCAGCCGTCCAAGTTGTGTCAGCCATTAGAAAAAAAATAAAAAAAAATGGGGGCTGAGTAACCTATTATGTACCAAACCCCCTCATGCACTTTAACCTCCCATCCTCTTTCATTGCATGGCTTTTTTCCTCCCGATGGCGGCTATCCTTCTCCCTACAGCCCACAACCTCCAAGTGACCCCAACAGCTGCTCCTTACAGTTGATATCCTCCATGCCTCCACTTCGACAGACCGAGCTACCCACATTCCCCTAAAGTCGCTAATTTGCACATACCAAGGGTTGTCTAGCTTGCGTGGACCTTGTCTCAGTCCAGACAAAGTTCAACTTCCAATTTTCAAGCTTGTTCTCTAAGTGAAAAGAAGCTCTTGTTGAAGGGTCCAAGGTCATGTGCATGAAGCTCCCATACTTCAGCTTGTCGTAGCTTCCAACTGGCCGAGGCTACTTGCTAACCTTCTTCCCCTCCTCCCTATTCCCAACATATCTCCAGCCCATATGTCTTGCTGAATCGAACATACCCCACTGTCCTTCACGTGAAAGCAAATGGTTGGATGGACTTCTTCTATTTCCTATTGATGTCCATCTCTTAAAAGGCGTATTTCCTTGCTATGATCTCCTCACAGTAAGCCAAAGTCTTTGTTCGGTCAAGGCATCACTGGGAAGCTTTCAAGGTTGATAAACATAATCACTTGGAAGAATATTTCTCCAGAAATGAAATTGTGGGGTATAATTACTGAAGTGAATTTGAAAGATCTCGTAATCGGTTTACTAGTTGGGCTAAGAGGTTTGGTTCATGCTGAAGATGCTTTTGATGTACTTGGCGAAAATGGGGATTAGGTGTCATTTTTACTCCCTAAAACATTGCATGTAGGGAAACTCATTTCCTGCGTGGTTATACAAGTTAATAATAACAAAAAAAGAAAAAAGAAAAAAACAAAGAGAAAGGGGAGGAGGATTTTTACAAAAAAAAAATGACGATAGAAAAAAAAGAAAGATACAAAAAAGAGGGGATTTTCTTCATGTAAATTTTGCAATCATCGCCATCACCCCTAAGCAAAGGTATAATTTTCTAACTAAAATGTCTTGCACTCAATGCTTGCGACAAGCTAGCAAACTCCCTACGTGCTCACGTAGTGTAGTGGGGAGGGAAACCGGTGCGACGCTTGTGATGAGGCAGGTAATCCCCGGAGTTCTCATGTAGCACGAGGGGTATGAAAAATAAGTACATCCAAATGCTCATATAGTGCAGAGGGGGTAAAGAAAACTAAGATCATGAACTCAAAAACCTTTAAATACCCATGTAGCGGGCGGGGATTTAAAAAAAATGCAACCACGACGTCATTTGACACCTATCTGAAGCGCTCATGTAGTGAGAAGGCGAAGGTTGGCTCTTGGTTTTTCCCCTAAACAGGGGTGACATTGGTAGGCTACCAAAATTTCATCTGAAGCGCATAAGGACTTGAACAAAAATGGGGCTTGGAATTGAGCTTAAAGTTGAGCATAACTCAAAAAACAAATGGCTTGAACTTGCAAAATGAAAAAGAACATGATCTTAGATTGAACTCAAGCAAATACTTGAGTTGGATTACGTGGGACTATGATTGAACCTGGATTCGAATTGAATAAGGATGCAAATCTGATTTGAACTTGAACTACAGTGAACTTGGCCTTGAACTTGATTGAGCTGGAACTTATAATTGGACTTGAGATCGAATCAAAATAACTTGAGTTTGAATTAAGATGACAATAAATTGAAATTGCAAATTGAAGCATGAGTAAACTATCATAACAATTAAAATGAAATCATGATTTGTAAAACAACAACATCCACATGATTAAGCAAAGAAACATATATGAAATTTGTGATGAATGAGAGACATGTAAATACTACTTATTTGGAAGTAGTGATAAATTGTAGATAATATAATCAAATTCCATGTCATGATATGTTGCTCTAAAAAGAAAATACCTGATTTGCTTGTAAGAAATAATCAATAAAGAGAGATTGAGTGTGAAATCTAGCTCATATGAGGGTAACAAATGGAAAATCTATCTCGTGGGGATATGAAAAGGAAACCTTTTTGTGGAAAAGACTCAATCTTCAATCTCTTTGATGACTGGATCCTTAAAATATCCACAAACTCTTGAGAGAACTTATATTTCAGTAGAAGGGCAACTAGCAAGGGCTATGGTATGGGCTTGTGTTGGCTTGAATATTGTCGACATTGGCAGTTCATCCACAAAGTGTCTTGGAGTTCCATAAAAAGGACCCGCATGGGCCCGACAAGTGTGTTATTGGTACAAATATAACGTCTAGGGATGCTGCACGGGTTATTAAATTTTAACTCGATCCTCCTAAGTGTTGGTGGAATTTTGAAAACATGTTTCGAAAAGATTAGTTTTCTTTGGGAGCTTTAAAATTGAGATTTAATTCTAATTCTAAAATCGAATCATCCCGTTAGAAAAATTATATCACCCCGAAGGACGAACATAAAATCTCATAACGGCGTTCAGATTTAGAATTATGAAATTCATCTTGAATATCATGACCGGATACTAAAGAGAACTTCATATGGCCCCGAAGGGTCAAAATGAGGTTCAACTGAATATCCAGCTACAACATTCAAGAAGTATGATCGTCGCATTCACATCCAAAGCCTTATCGAAGAAGGATGTATCTCCCCAAAGGGAAATGACACCATTCCACGATAATTCTTCTAATGCAATGACGACGATCATTCTTTAACTTTTCCCAAAGAAATCTAGTGAAGTTTTAAAATCAATTTTAAAATCAGGTGTGTGGGGTTCCAAATCTCCTACGAGCGCAAGCCCTCGTAGTTAATTACATCGTAGGGAGACAAAGTCCCCTACGAAAACTCTCGATTAAAATAATGGCAAAATTTTGTTAGAATTTCTAGGAGTGATATCAAAGTGTGAATAGAATTATTGGAAAATCAAAAGGGAATGGATCAAGATTGAGCAGTTATTAACGGAGTCAAAGGATGAGAAGTAGGGGACACTTTGAGATTCCAGAACCATCCGGAAGTGTCCCAACTTAATCTAAGTGTTGGGCTTTATGTTTTGGATTGAAATGATATTTAATTCGAGTTGAGCATTTTATTAGAAATTTGGGACTATATTCCCGAAATTTGGGGTCTTATAATCAAAGATTTGCCCCGGATCCTAAATCTATTTTGGACACTGGACCACAGTCATCCGATCCTAACTAATGCAGTGCAATGCCTGGACTTACCCCGGCCTGGATTAGGGAGCCAGCTAACCACCTAGTCGATTTAAAATACATGAATCCGGTCTTTTTATGAAAGAATGGTAGGGACGTTGTAATTAAAGTTTTGGAGAGTTGGGGCCGACATCTAGAGATTTTCCTAATTGGCCCCTTTGACATATGATGGGTGCAAAAATGCTAAACTGATGCAATTAAATTTTTGACTCTTTTAGTTTGTATCTAATGCAATGCATGCTAGTTAACAACTTCCAATCAAGTATGCTTGAAATTTTAAAAACAGGCTTATAAAATAGTTTTTTAGAAGACTGGACTTCCCCAGGTCCGGCACCTCGTCCTCATAGGTCAGACTATCCGGACTCTACCCGCAGGCGGGGAAGGGTCTAAAGCAAGGAAAGAAGAATGCAAAAATATGCATGCGACCCCGGGGTCGATCCCCGGCTAATTCCCTAGATTCGTTATCTTTCTATGTTGTTTAGACTCACTAAAATTTTAGACTTTTAAAATTATGAGTAGAAAAGTTTCACACCCTCACGAGCCTCACGTATCCAGGCGAAAACAAAGAGCGGCATGCAATCGCCAAAAAACTAGTAAAAACAAGTAATCCTAGAGGCAATCAAATCATCACATCAAATATAAATTAATTAATAAATGTCCATAGGCAGAATTGCCTTGCTTATTACAAACCAGAATATTGCAGAAAGTAAAGTGGCCGGGCACCACTGACAACAACCCGGATTCTAAACCTAGTAACGACGCAAGTTATTTTGAGTGGGATACTCTCAATCTTCAAATCTTCAAATCTTCAATTTCACTCTTCTTTGGACTCCTTTTCTTCAATCTTCTTGGAATCTTCGTAGTGGATTACCCAAATGGACAAGAGGGCACTTCCCTTAAGGGGAAGGCCACTCTTTCCTCTTTGGGTAAGGAAGAGGTATGATCCAAATTTGGATTTCCAAATGGAAAAGGAGTGTTCCCCAAAGGGGTATCCTTTCCTCTTTGGAATCCAAGCTTTGGATCTATGTATCCCAAACTCAAACTTAACTTTCACAACACTTAACAATTATACAAATTACATTGATATCAAAATAAAAATCTAGACTCACCTGCAAGGTTATCCTAAGCAATTAATATAAATAAAGCAGTTATTCCCAAGCAGTTATATATGAGCAGAAAAGAAAGTAAACACACTGGCCACGCTCTTTTTATGATTTGGGGGCTTTAGCAGCTGAAGCACCTGTGCAAAGAGTTTATAATATTTATGCATTTTTTTTTTATGATTTGCCCCCTTTTTATATTGCCCTGCATGAACGTGGCCACCTGCAGAAAACTGTGTCAACATCCAGATCGTACCTAACCTAAGGGTAATCTAGTCGCCAAACACATCAATCCATCCACAGAGTACAGAAAAAGTAAGCAGACATAGCAAAGCAATTTCATCCACAACATGCAGTGAAAACTACAAAAAATCCGGCACACAGCAGTAAAGTAAACACCGGCCTAACCTAGATCTAGAGTTGGTTGTCCTAGCACATCATCTAAAGTGTGTGAGAAAGGTCGTGTGGCTGGGGTAGATCCTAAAGTGGGTTCTTAATTGAAGTTGTCTAAAGGTCTGGATTTGTTAAGACTTAAAAGGGAATTTGAATTAAAATTTAAGTATTAGTGAATTAAGAATTTTAATTAAACATGTTTTAAAAGTTAATTGATTACTACCTTTGTTTCACACCGAGGCCGTGAAGTTTATTTCACCTTCCTTGGGGCTAAGCTAATAGCCTCGTAGGCCTGGGTTACCCAGTAGCAATCGGGTTTGATTAAGTTATTTAAATTGGTTGGAATTAAAAGAGTGGATTAATATTAAAATGAGTGAGTTACTGATTTTAAAAGCTTGATTAATTTAAGTTTGTCATTAATTGATTCGTGGCGTTGTGCCACCAGGCTCGAGGAACCAGCCTCCTTAGGACACTTAGCCCCGCAGCCCGGAGTAGTCCAGCCGATAAACCAAATTAATGTAATTGAATTAGAGACTTTTAAAATGTTAAATAATTAAGAAAAATTAATCCATTTTAAGGTTTGACACCCTTTAGAATTCATTCGTGGCGTTGTGCCACCAGGCTCGAGGAACCAGCCTCCTTAGGACACTTAGCCCCGCAGCCCGGAGTAGTCCAGCCAATAAACTTCAACTTTAGGGTGGTTGTTGTATTTTAAAGGATTTGTTAAATGTTTTGGACATTAAACCAATATTTTCTGAGTTTTAGAAAGATTTGAGCCTTATGAATTTTTAGAATATTTTAATAATTTAATTAAAGGGGTCAAAAGTTGAATTCTTTTATTAAGCTCAAATTCTAGAAAGTTTGTATTTTATCAAAATACTAGGCTTAATTATGAGTTGTTAGACATGTAGCACACTCAATTTGGAGTTTTCTATCAAAAGTTATGATTTTTTAGAAGTTTGGATATTTATGAAAATTTTCAATTATTCCAATTAAAGACTATTCTAGTGATTTGGGCCTAAATGGATCTCAAACTCCTTGAAATCTCTCCCAAAGATCAGAGGTGATCCAAGGGGAGATTATCAAGCATTAAATTAATTCTTGGGATTTTTAATGATTATTAATTAATTAATATTAATTAAACATTGAATTTTACTTAAAATTAAATTAAGACTTAATTTGATGCCCAATCAAGGGGCTTTTAATTCTCATGGGTTAAGGGTTCAACACTGATTAATATGAAGTATTAAACTTAAATTTTGGGTTTAAAAGGGATTTATTAGAATTTAATTAAGGCTAGGGGGCAATTCTAGCAAGGGCAAGCTATGGCTCCTAATTGGTGAACCAAGTGGACTCCAAATCTGATGAAATTTGGACCATGGGGTCACATGATCCCAAGGCCTAAACACACCAAATTTGGGCTCAATTGGGATACTCTAAGGTGGCTAACTAAGCCACCTAAGGTGAGCTCTAAGTCACCTTCAAAAAATCCTAGGGAGCTATCCTAAGGTTGGATTGGGGCAAAGTCAGTGGCCCTAAACTCCATATCCTAAGCATAATCAACACACAAAAAACCAGATCCTAATTCTCATTGGATAGGCTTAAATCCCAATTTGAATTTAAGGGTCAACCCATGACCCTTAAACTCAAAATTGGGGGAAAGTGCCCTTAGACCTTTAAAACAGGGGAGACAAAATTTGGACATGTCAAAGACATGCCCAAATTCAATCTCCCAAAGTTCCATGCCCTGGAGACTTAACTACAAACAATAATTGCATAAATTGAAATAATACCATTAATGAAATTAAACTTAACACGCATGCAATTAGGGCCTGGAACCATAGGGCTTTTGAAGATCTCCCTGAGACCTTTCCAATGAGCCTAAGAACACCTAATTTGGTCAAGTGTGCAGGGAGATATGGATTTTTGAAGTTCCCTTGATTTTCTGGAATTATTAATCCAGCCATTATACAGTCAGCCGCGCTTTACACGCGGCGCGTCCCGATTGGCTGGGCAATCATTGGCGCTGACTGGGTAACGGTCGGATTAATCGTAGCCGTCGGATGGCGGATCGAACGGCTGGGATTAAACGCGCTCCGGGATCGCGGGATCTAATCCGAGCCGTTGATCGAAATCAACGGCTGGGATTTCGTCTTCAACCTCCGCCTTTGCCCGAAGCCGTGAACATTCTCCGGCGTGATCCGAGCAATCGCACCGGCGAACTTCGACGAAATTTCACAGGAAGGATCAGGGGGGTGGAAACCTTCAATCCAACGGTGGAAATCCGTTGGGGTGAAGGTTTCCTTCACACTTGACCGGACTACCTAGCTAGGGAGCTCGGGATGAAGGAATTACCACAGAGAAAGTCTCAACGAATGAGCTTCTCTATCTGGGAGCTTCAGGAGACGAAGGCGAGCAGGTTTCCTTCAGAGGCCGCGACTGGAGAACGGCTGGAGGTATGACTTCGAGCGGGACGCCGAAGCCTTTCGCCGGAGTTCGCTCGAAGCGATGGAAGGGACGGTCTGGGAGCTCGAAGGCAGGTGCTGGGAGATCGAGGAAGCTCTGGGGAACCGTTCGAAAACTCTGGAATCGTCTGGCGAGCCTTGGGGAGCACCACCCTATTCAGCCTCCTCCCGCGAGCTCGGACGGCCAGGATTGAAGTGGAGGAGGTCGCGGATTGATGCCAAGTGGAAAGGGGCACCATTCCAGAGAGCTCGTGAGCCTCAAGCCGGCGAGCCACAGCCTTTGGAAGGCTTTCGGTCTGGGGGGACCACCGGAGCTTGCTCTCCATTGGCTCCGACCGCCGCCGGCCATGGTCTGGGTCGGATTGACCAGGGAAGGCCGATGGGGACATGCTGGAGCCAATTGTGGAGTCAAATTGGCCTGGGGAAGCTGGGATCGATCTGGTGGCTCGGTTGGGCTCGGACCTGCTTGGTTTGAGTCGAATTGAGCCCGATTCAGGTCAGACCAGACCCTGGGTTTGGTATGGGAGGCAGGTCTGGGTCTGGTGCACCCAATGCACGTGGCAATTGGGTCCAATTTGATCTGTGTCAAAGGTTGGCTCGGGTTGATCCAAATCTGCTCGGTTCGGGTCGATTTGGGCTCAACCCAGGTCAGGCCAGACCCTGGGCTTGAAGTGGGAAGTGGGTCTGGGTCTGGTGCACCCAATGCAAGTGGCAATTGGGTCCAATTTGATCTGTGTCAAAGGTTGGCTCGGGTCCAAGTGTTTTTGGCTACTTTGGGTTAGCCTAACTATTGACCCAAGCTAGCCCAAGGCATGGGCTGGCTGGAGGAGGTGTATTGGACCTAGGGCCACCTATGGGAGGTGTTGGCCAGGTTCAATTGGATTTAGGTTGAGAGTTGGCCCAATCCCAAGTGCTATTAGGCACTTTGGGCTAGCCTAACTCTTGACCTAAATGAGCCCAAGGATTGGGCTGGTCAAGGAAGGTGTATTGGGTCAATGGGAACCCAATGGCACCTTGATTTGGATTCAATTTGATTAAGATCAAAGGATGGCTCAAGAGAGGTCTCTCTTGGGTCACTTGGGTCAAGCCATAAGGCTAACCCAAGTAAGCCCAAGGCTTGGGTGACCAAGAGGGGTCTCTTGGGTACCCAAGGGTTCATCCCATACATTCAAAGGACTTGGAATGGAGTAGATTCAAAATTTTGAAAGGGGAGGGGTGTATGAGTCCATGGGTCAAACTTGGTTGACTTGGTCAACCAGGTTGACCCAAGGTCTGGATTTGAGTTCAACAAGTTGAGTTTGATATTTGAAATTCATTGGAAATGGTTTCAAAGAGTTTGGAATTGATTTGAATTGAAATAGCCATTTGAAATCTCATAAGGGTATTTTAATCAATTTTGGCCCATTGGTCAACTAGAGCCAAAAATGATTCTAAAAGATGCAATTTACTGCTCAATGGGTTAAAATCAAGAGTCTGGAAGTGATTGGAAGCTTGGATAAGGGTTCCAAGGTCAAGATCTCAAAGGGGTTAGGTTCAATGGCATAGGCTGTAAATATTTGAAGGTTTTACAGCCTTTGGATTTTAATTCAGATTCTGGAGTTAGAGACCTCAAAATGAGCTAAAAGTTGGAGAGTAACCTCTAGAGACATGTCTTATCACTTTACAAGTGATAGACCTTGAATCAGAGACCATTTGAGTGGGTTTTGAAATGTTTGAAAAATCTCTAAAAAGGGTCTTTAGGACAAGGCTTTGAGACTTAGGATTTGAGTCTGGATTTTTGGATTTGGAATGGATTTCAAGTTTGAATGATTAATATTGAAGTATCCAAATCATTTACAATCATGTGGTGGTTGTTAATGAATGGATAGGGTCAAAGCTAGATCAAAGGTAAGATCAAAGTCTAGATTGAAGTTTGGATTCTCAAGTTGATTGGGCCAAAGTTTGGATGTGTTTGAAGCTTGAATTAATTTGGATTTGAATTGAATGAAGTTTGAGATTTGAATTGATTAAGGGTAGGGATTAATTTGAAGTTGGAGTTGATCAAAGGTATGGATTGATTTGAGGTTGAGGTCGATCAAGGATGTGGATTGATTTGAAGTTGGAGTGATCCTAGGATCTAGAGGAGTTCTAAGATCTAGGATTTAAGGGAATCCTAGGCTCTAGAGTAGGCCCTAAGGTCTGGCTCTAGGAAAGGATCTTAAGGTCTAGAGTGGATCCTAGGATCTAGAATTAATTTGGAGTTTGGAAGGGCCTTAGTGACCTCATACCAAAAATGAGGTCAACAAATGGACCCCCAATGTGTGTAGTAGAAGGAACTTCTGCTGCACACATTGGCGTTGACCGAATGGAAAATTTAAAAGGAATCTCAAGAATGTAAGGGTGGGCATTACCCAACCTCACGGCCCATAGGATGCTGATAGAAGTCTTACACCTACTAGACAGGAGAACTGGAGAAACCAAGGTAGGGAATACCTAGCCTTGGGTCTAAGGAAGGGCATCACCCAACCTTAGGCCTATAGGATGCTGATAGAAGACTTACTCCAAATAGGCAAAATTAACTGGCAAACTAGGATGGTGCCACGAAGGGCGTACTCCACCACTAGCGAATGGTCATGTGGGGAGGAAACTTGCTCCACACAGAGGACCGAAACTGGCAAACTAGGGTGGTGCCACGAAGGGCGTACTCCACCACTAGCGAATGGTCATGTGGGGAGGAAACTTGCTCCACACAGAGGACCGAAACTGGCAAACTAGGGTGGTGCCACGAAGGGCGTACTCCACCACTAGCGAATGGTCATGTGGGGAGGAAACTTGCTCCACACAGAGGACCGAAACTGGCAAACTAGGGTGGTGCCACGAAGGGCGTACTCCACCACTAGCGAATGGTCATGTGGGGAGGAAACTTGCTCCACACAGAGGACCGAAACTGGAAAACTAGGGTGGTGCCACGAAGGGCGTACTCCACCACTAGCGAATGGTCATGTGGGGAGGAAACTTGCTCCACACAGAGGACCGAAACTGGCAAACTAGGGTGGTGCCACGAAGGGCGTACTCCACCACTAGCGAATGGTCATGTGGGGAGGAAACTTGCTCCACACAGAGGACCGAAACTGGCAAACTAGGGTGGTGCCACGAAGGGCGTACTCCACCACTAGCGAATGGTCATGTGGGGAGGAAACTTGCTCCACACAGAGGACCGAAACTGGCAAACTAGGGTGGTGCCACGAAGGGCGTACTCCACCACTACCGAATGGTCATGTGGGGAGGAAACTTGCTCCACACAGAGGACCGAAACTGGCAAACTAGGGTGGTGCCACGAAGGGCGTACTCCACCACTAGCGAATGGTCATGTGGGGAGGAAACTTGCTCCACACAGAGGACCGAAACTGGCAAACTAGGGTGGTGCCACGAAGGGCGTACTCCACCACTAGCGAATGGTCATGTGGGGAGGAAACTTGCTCCACACAGAGGACCGAAACTGGCAAACTAGGGTGGTGCCACGAAGGGCGTACTCCACCACTAGCGAATGGTCATGTGGGGAGGAAACTTGCTCCACACAGAGGACCGAAACTGGCAAACTAGGGTGGTGCCACGAAGGGCGTACTCCACCACTAGCGAATGGTCATGTGGGGAGGAAACTTGCTCCACACAGAGGACCGAAGCTGGCAAACTAGGATGGTGCCATAAAGGGCGTACTCCACCACTAGCGAGTATGAATTAGGATGGTGCCACGAAGGGCGTACTCCACCACTAATCCCCAAGTCAAATGCCAGGGTGGTGCCACGGAGGGCGTACTCCACCACTAGCAGGTGAGAATCAGGATGGTGCCACGAAGGGCGTACTCCACCACTGATCCACAGGTAAAAGCCAGGATGGTGCCATAGAGGGCGTACTCCACCACTAGCGGGTCTAATCCTAAGGAAATGAGAGACCTATCCTTAAGGAAAAGAGAATTGGAAATAATGATTGATGATTTTGAATTTGATTTGATTTCTTTGAATTTGAAGGGGTGAATTTGATATTTAATTTGATTCTCATTAGTCATGACACTTCTTAAAGAACCGCCCAAATGAAAGGAAACATCTGGTGGTATCTTCAAAATTAATCGATTGCCATGAACCTCCCTTATAGATTATCTCTAAGGTGGTCGATCCAGTCAACATTGATTCAAAGCTTACATTAATCTTATGGTGGACTAAAAGTGGTCTCCAAAGGACTATAGCCAAGTCTCCTACTAGGAAAGTCCTAAGGTAACACAATTTATCACAAGCTTAAATCATACATGACTTATGTCATTTCAAATTTTTATTGAGTTCAAAATGACTTTCTTCAAGGCCTTCAAGATCCTCCAATTGGAGTCAGGCACTCTACTTAGTTGTGACTCAATTTTGAAAATCAATTTTGAGCGATGTAAAACACACCTCTATTTGAGAACAACCTTAGACCCAGCATAGAGTGTTATTTCACATAGTGGATCTTAAAAGAAATGATGCATATATTTAAGGACTCACATATATCTCTCAAGAATGAGATTTAAATTTTTATCCAGAATAGAAGATTCATTCTTTCTATTGAAAATTTCCTCTTAATCATTTGGACCCTGTCAGAACGACAAGTGGGAACAAATTCAAAAGTATAGTGAGAAGTAGAGTGACCCCAATCGACCCGAAAAGAGCCAATTGGATTTGAATTTTGTTGACTCGGATCAAGTTTCATAGAAACTGAACTAGGTTCTCCCTTATAGAAATTTTGAATTAAAATTAATTTCAAAAGGATTTAAATTGGATCGAGAAATTAAATCTTTTCAATTCTCTTGCAAAGAATTTTCTATCTAATAAACTGTCCATGCATGACAATAAATCTAGATTCAAGATTTTTCAAAGTCAAGCTATTAAGGGTGATCGGGACCTTTGAGATTTAAGGATTTAAAAAAGAAGGAAGCCTCTTTCACTTTTTTTTGTGACGTGCTTTGCACATCTTTTTATTTCTTTGGCGCACTTTGCGCCTTTCTTCTTTTTTGAATTTTTTTTTAATGCACTTTGTGCATCCTTCGAATTTTTAACAAGAGGCTTCACTTTCTTTAAAACCTTAACATGATTGCTCTTTTATTTTAATCCAGGATTATATCGCAAGTATAAGAGAAGGAAATTCATTCTCTTATCCAAGGAAAAATAATCCCCAAATTGGACCCAATTCTTTTGATAAGAAAATATCAGCTTAACTTAGAAAATCGTTGAATAGATTTAGAACATGCAAGAGAAGCCTATAAGATAGAAAACCGCGAGAAGACTGAGAAGATTTTCATTTCAAAAAACAACTTAAGTTTGATACAAATTTCAATTCAAAAATCAAATTAACCCGCAGAAGCGGTGGGAGGGAGGGGCCTCTTAAGGATCTAGTGGGGTCAACTATAACTCTCTCATATTTTTGACTTAAAATAGAGGTCAATTTTCATTAAAAAGATGGATCAACTATCCTAAAAATTCTGATCCAGTACACTTGAGAAATAATAAGATTTCCTTCAAAGTAGCAAGTCCAGGTGGGAAGACCCAATCAAAGTAAATTATATTTCCACAATCTCTTAAGAGAAAGAGATTGTTATGGGGTCTGCCCTACCCATAACTAGTGCTGCATTATTTCAATCTAAGAATCTATCATAATAGGACCCCTTTTAGAAGTTAAATTCAAATGGTGTCACTATCTGACAAGATCTGAGATCTATCATTATTCCCCTCCCTAATTACTAGTGATCTAGCAATTATGAGAGTGGCACCCCGAGCGGTTTCTGCACCTCCTCCTCTATAGATGATATAGTAGGGCACATATAGTAACGTGACCTAACATCATCCAGTATAGTGGATGGGTCATAACCCTCAATTGGGGGCCTATAGTCTATTATTGTTGATTGCTCAATTTAGATTTGGTAGATCTTTTATGTGCAATAGTCAAAAGAGCAAAGTGGATATCACGCTATCATTCTCACAACCTCCCTTCCTTGAGTATGAGGAAGAGGGTGGGAGTGGCTTCCACCAAAGAGGGGGGTATGTGAGAGGAGCAATGAACCCTCCATTAGCCTCAAATTTGACTTACTCTTAAGGCTTCTGATTCAGTAATCTTTTTAGCCTTTTGAGTACATTCGATTTTCTTGAATTAAGGAAAGGTGATTTAAATCAATTGATTTTGAAATGGAATTGGAATCTTGAAATCAATTGATTTTCTTCAAATTTTGGAACTCAAAATATTGAGTTTTCACTCAACATGAAGGTTCACAAAATTGACAAGAGAATCTCAAGGGTTGGGCTTGACTCTCTCATTCCACCAACTAATTAGGGATGAAATGTCAAAGCTTAGATTTGGTTGAGAAAATTTGAATTTAATGTTGAAATTAAATGGATCTTCTTTAAATTTTGAAGCTCAACATGTTAATTTTTTTTTTGAACATGCAGGTCTGCGAAATTGATATGAAGAATCCCTAGGAATAGGCTTGACTCTTTCATTCCACTAATCGACTTGGGGTGAAATGTCAAAGCCTACATTTGATTGAGAAGATTTGAATTTTAGGATTGAAATTAACAGATCTTCTTCAAATTATGAAACTCAACATATTGAATTTCATTCAAATATGCAGGTTTACAAAATTGACATGAAGACCTTAAGGTATGGCTTGACCCTTTCGCTCCACCAATTAACTTAGGGGCAAAAATGTCAAAGCCTGGAGTTGTTAGAGGGAGAGTTGAATTTTGATTTGGAAACTGAAGGGTCTTCCGTAGAATGTGAAACTTAGCATACTCGAGATTTAATCGAATATGCAAGCTTGCAACATTTATGAAGATCTTAAAGAATTTGACTTGACCATTTTGCTCTACCAATTAACTTGGAGGCAAAATGTCAAAGTCCGACTTGGATAAAAGTTTCCTCGCTAACCTCTCTATTTGATAGGTCTTTTCTTTTAGATGTTGGCCACACTCACCCAAGAAAGAAATGGGTAGAGGGACCAACGGAAGAAAGGTAGTTAAGACTACCGATGAGACAAAATTTTGCCAATATTAAAGATGGAGAGAGAGATTTAGTCCCACCGGGCGTGCCATTTTTTGTTGGTGGAATTTTGAAAACATGTTTCGAAAAGATTAGTTTTCTTTGGGAGCTTTAAAATTGAGATTTAATTCTAATTCTAAAATCGAATCATCCCGTTAGAAAAATTATATCACCCCGAAGGACAAACATAAAATCTCATAACGGCGTTCAGATTTAGAATTATGAAATTCATCTTGAATATCATAACCGGATACTAAAGAGAACTTCATATGGCCCCGAAGGGTCAAAATGAGGTTCAACTGAATATCCAGCTACAACATTCAAGAAGTATGATCGTCGCATTCACATCCAAAGCCTTATCAAAGAAGGATGTATCTCCCCAAAGGGAAATGACACCATTCCACGATAATTCTTCTAATGCAATGACGACGATCATTCTTTAACTTTTCCCAAAGAAATCTAGTGAAGTTTTAAAATCAATTTTAAAATCAGGTGTGTGGGGTTCCAAATCTCCTACGAGCGCAAGCCCTCGTAGTTAATTACATCGTAGGGAGACAAAGTCCCCTACGAAAACTCTCGATTAAAATAATGGCAAAATTTTGTTAGAATTTCTAGGAGTGATATCAAAGTGTGAATAGAATTATTGGAAAATCAAAAGGGAATGGATCAAGATTGAGCAGTTATTAACGGAGTCAAAGGATGAGAAGTAGGGGACACTTTGAGATTCCAGAACCATCCGGAAGTGTCCCAACTTAATCTAAGTGTTGGGCTTTATGTTTTGGATTGAAATGATATTTAATTCGAGTTGAGCATTTTATTAGAAATTTGGGACTATATTCCCGAAATTTGGGGTCTTATAATCAAAGATTTGCCCCGGATCCTAAATCTATTTTGGACACTGGACCACAGTCATCCGATCCTAACTAATGCAGTGCAATGCCTGGACTTACCCCGGCCTGGATTAGGGAGCCAGCTAACCACCTAGTCGATTTAAAATACATGAATCCGGTCTTTTTATGAAAGAATGGTAGGGACGTTGTAATTAAAGTTTTGGAGAGTTGGGGCCGACATCTAGAGATTTTCCTAATTGGCCCCTTTGACATATGTTGGGTGCAAAAATGCTAAACTGATGCAATTAAATTTTTGACTCTTTTAGTTTGTATCTAATGCAATGCATGCTAGTTAACAACTTCCAATCAAGTATGCTTGAAATTTTAAAAACAGGCTTATAAAATAGTTTTTTAGAAGACTGGACTTCCCCAGGTCCGGCACCTCGTCCTCATAGGTCAGACTATCCGGACTCTACCCGCAGGCGGGGAAGGGTCTAAAGCAAGGAAAGAAGAATGCAAAAATATGCATGCGACCCCGGGGTCGATCCCCGGCTAATTCCCTAGATTCGTTATCTTTCTATGTTGTTTAGACTCACTAAAATTTTAGACTTTTAAAATTATGAGTAGAAAAGTTTCACACCCTCACGAGCCTCACGTATCCAGGCGAAAACAAAGAGCGGCATGCAATCGCCAAAAAACTAGTAAAAACAAGTAATCCTAGAGGCAATCAAATCATCACATCAAATATAAATTAATTAATAAATGTCCATAGGCAGAATTGCCTTGCTTATTACAAACCAGAATATTGCAGAAAGTAAAGTGGCCGGGCACCACTGACAACAACCCGGATTCTAAACCTAGTAACGACGCAAGTTATTTTGAGTGGGATACTCTCAATCTTCAAATCTTCAAATCTTCAATTTCACTCTTCTTTGGACTCCTTTTCTTCAATCTTCTTGGAATCTTCGTAGTGGATTACCCAAATGGACAAGAGGGCACTTCCCTTAAGGGGAAGGCCACTCTTTCCTCTTTGGGTAAGGAAGAGGTATGATCCAAATTTGGATTTCCAAATGGAAAAGGAGTGTTCCCCAAAGGGGTATCCTTTCCTCTTTGGAATCCAAGCTTTGGATCTATGTATCCCAAACTCAAACTTAACTTTCACAACACTTAACAATTATACAAATTACATTGATATCAAAATAAAAATCTAGACTCACCTGCAAGGTTATCCTAAGCAATTAATATAAATAAAGCAGTTATTCCCAAGCAGTTATATATGAGCAGAAAAGAAAGTAAACACACTGGCCACGCTCTTTTTATGATTTGGGGGCTTTAGCAGCTGAAGCACCTGTGCAAAGAGTTTATAATATTTATGCATTTTTTTTTATGATTTGCCCCCTTTTTATATTGCCCTGCATGAACGTGGCCACCTGCAGAAAACTGTGTCAACATCCAGATCGTAACTAACCTAAGGGTAATCTAGTCGCCAAACACATCAATCCATCCACAGAGTACAGAAAAAGTAAGCAGACATAGCAAAGCAATTTCATCCACAACATGCAGTGAAAACTACAAAAAATCCGGCACACAGCAGTAAAGTAAACACCGGCCTAACCTAGATCTAGAGTTGGTTGTCCTAGCACATCATCTAAAGTGTGTGAGAAAGGTCGTGTGGCTGGGGTAGATCCTAAAGTGGATTCTTAATTGAAGTTGTCTAAAGGTCTGGATTTGTTAAGACTTAAAAGGGAATTTGAATTAAAATTTAAGTATTAGTGAATTAAGAATTTTAATTAAACATGTTTTAAAAGTTAATTGATTACTACCTTTGTTTCACACCGAGGCCGTGAAGTTTATTTCACCTTCCTTGGGGCTAAGCTAATAGCCTCGTAGGCCTGGGTTACCCAGTAGCAATCGGGTTTGATTAAGTTATTTAAATTGGTTGGAATTAAAAGAGTGGATTAATATTAAAATGAGTGAGTTACTGATTTTAAAAGCTTGATTAATTTAAGTTTGTCATTAATTGATTCGTGGCATTGTGCCACCAGGCTCGAGGAACCAGCCTCCTTAGGACACTTAGCCCCGCAGCCCGGAGTAGTCCAGCCGATAAACCAAATTAATGTAATTGAATTAGAGACTTTTAAAATGTTAAATAATTAAGAAAAATTAATCCATTTTAAGGTTTGACACCCTTTAGAATTCATTCGTGGCGTTGTGCCACCAGGCTCGAGGAACCAGCCTCCTTAGGACACTTAGCCCCGCAGCCCGGAGTAGTCCAGCCAATAAACTTCAACTTTAGGGTGGTTGTTGTATTTTAAAGGATTTGTTAAATGTTTTGGACATTAAACCAATATTTTCTGAGTTTTAGAAAGATTTGAGCCTTATGAATTTTTAGAATATTTTAATAATTTAATTAAAGGGGTCAAAAGTTGAATTCTTTTATTAAGCTCAAATTCTAGAAAGTTTGTATTTTATTAAAATACTAGGCTTAATTATGAGTTGTTAGACATGTAGCACACTCAATTTGGAGTTTTCTATCAAAAGTTATGATTTTTTAGAAGTTTGGATATTTATGAAAATTTTCAATTATTCCAATTAAAGACTATTCTAGTGATTTGGGCCTAAATGGATCTCAAACTCCTTGAAATCTCTCCCAAAGATCAGAGGTGATCCAAGGGGAGATTATCAAGCATTAAATTAATTCTTGGGATTTTTAATGATTATTAATTAATTAATATTAATTAAACATTGAATTTTACTTAAAATTAAATTAAGACTTAATTTGATGCCCAATCAAGGGGCTTTTAATTCTCATGGGTTAAGGGTTCAACACTGATTAATATGAAGTATTAAACTTAAATTTTGGGTTTAAAAGGGATTTATTAGAATTTAATTAAGGCTAGGGGGCAATTCTAGCAAGGGCAAGCTATGGCTCCTAATTGGTGAACCAAGTGGACTCCAAATCTGATGAAATTTGGACCATGGGGTCACATGATCCCAAGGCCTGAACACACCAAATTTGGGCTCAATTGGGATACTCTAAGGTGGCTAACTAAGCCACCTAAGGTGAGCTCTAAGTCACCTTCAAAAAATCCTAGGGAGCTATCCTAAGGTTGGATTGGGGCAAAGTCAGTGGCCCTAAACTCCATATCCTAAGCATAATCAACACACAAAAAACCAGATCCTAATTCTCATTGGATAGGCTTAAATCCCAATTTGAATTTAAGGGTCAACCCATGACCCTTAAACTCAAAATTGGGGGAAAGTGCCCTTAGACCTTTAAAACAGGGGAGACAAAATTTGGACATGTCAAAGACATGCCCAAATTCAATCTCTTAAAGTTCCATGCCCTGGAGACTTAACTACAAACAATAATTGCATAAATTGAAATAATACCATTAATGAAATTAAACTTAACACGCATGCAATTAGGGCCTGGAACCATAGGGCTTTTGAAGATCTCCCTGAGACCTTTCCAATGAGCCTAAGAACACCTAATTTGGTCAAGTGTGCAGGGAGATATGGATTTTTGAAGTTCCCTTGATTTTCTGGAATTATTAATCCAGCCATTATACAGTCAGCCGCGCTTTACACGCGGCGCGTCCCGATTGGCTGGGCAATCATTGGCGCTGACTGGGTAACGGTCGGATTAATCGTAGCCGTCGGATGGCGGATCGAACGGCTGGGATTAAACGCGCTCCGGGATCGCGGGATCTAATCCGAGCCGTTGATCGAAATCAACGGCTGGGATTTCGTCTTCAACCTCCGCCTTTGCCCGAAGCCGTGAACATTCTCCGGCGTGATCCGAGCAATCGCACCGGCGAACTTCGACGAAATTTCACAGGAAGGATCAGGGGGGTGGAAACCTTCAATCCAACGGTGGAAATCCGTTGGGGTGAAGGTTTCCTTCACACTTGACCGGACTACCTAGCTAGGGAGCTCGGGATGAAGGAATTACCACAGAGAAAGTCTCAACGAATGAGCTTCTCTATCTGGGAGCTTCAGGAGACGAAGGCGAGCAGGTTTCCTTCAGAGGCCGCGACTGGAGAACGGCTGGAGGTATGACTTCGAGCGGGACGCCGAAGCCTTTCGCCGGAGTTCGCTCGAAGCGATGGAAGGGACGGTCTGGGAGCTCGAAGGCAGGTGCTGGGAGATCGAGGAAGCTCTGGGGAACCGTTCGAAAACTCTGGGATCGTCTGGCGAGCCTTGGGGAGCACCACCCTATTCAGCCTCCTCCCGCGAGCTCGGACGGCCAGGATTGAAGTGGAGGAGGTCGCGGATTGATGCCAAGTGGAAAGGGGCACCATTCCAGAGAGCTCGTGAGCCTCAAGCCGGCGAGCCACAGCCTTTGGAAGGCTTTCGGTCTGGGGGGACCACCGGAGCTTGCTCTCCATTGGCTCCGACCGCCGCCGGCCATGGTCTGGGTCGGATTGACCAGGGAAGGCCGATGGGGACATGCTGGAGCCAATTGTGGAGTCAAATTGGCCTGGGGAAGCTGGGATCGATCTGGTGGCTCGGTTGGGCTCGGACCTGCTTGGTTTGAGTCGAATTGAGCCCGATTCAGGTCAGACCAGACCCTGGGTTTGGTATGGGAGGCAGGTCTGGGTCTGGTGCACCCAATGCACGTGGCAATTGGGTCCAATTTGATCTGTGTCAAAGGTTGGCTCGGGTTGATCCAAATCTGCTCGGTTCGGGTCGATTTGGGCTCAACCCAGGTCAGGCCAGACCCTGGGCTTGAAGTGGGAAGTGGGTCTGGGTCTGGTGCACCCAATGCAAGTGGCAATTGGGTCCAATTTGATCTGTGTCAAAGGTTGGCTCGGGTCCAAGTGTTTTTGGCTACTTTGGGTTAGCCTAACTATTGACCCAAGCTAGCCCAAGGCATGGGCTGGCTGGAGGAGGTGTATTGGACCTAGGGCCACCTATGGGAGGTGTTGGCCAGGTTCAATTGGATTTAGGTTGAGAGTTGGCCCAATCCCAAGTGCTATTAGGCACTTTGGGCTAGCCTAACTCTTGACCTAAATGAGCCCAAGGATTGGGCTGGTCAAGGAAGGTGTATTGGGTCAATGGGAACCCAATGGCACCTTGATTTGGATTCAATTTGATTAAGATCAAAGGATGGCTCAAGAGAGGTCTCTCTTGGGTCACTTGGGTCAAGCCATAAGGCTAACCCAAGTAAGCCCAAGGCTTGGGTGACCAAGAGGGGTCTCTTGGGTACCCAAGGGTTCATCCCATACATTCAAAGGACTTGGAATGGAGTAGATTCAAAATTTTGAAAGGGGAGGGGTGTATGAGTCCATGGGTCAAACTTGGTTGACTTGGTCAACCAGGTTGACCCAAGGTCTGGATTTGAGTTCAACAAGTTGAGTTTGATATTTGAAATTCATTGGAAATGGTTTCAAAGAGTTTGGAATTGATTTGAATTGAAATAGCCATTTGAAATCTCATAAGGGTATTTTAATCAATTTTGGCCCATTGGTCAACTAGAGCCAAAAATGATTCTGAAAGATGCAGTTTACTGCTCAATGGGTTAAAATCAAGAGTCTGGAAGTGATTGGAAGCTTGGATAAGGGTTCCAAGGTCAAGATCTCAAAGGGGTTAGGTTCAATGGCATAGGCTGTAAATATTTGAAGGTTTTACAGCCTTTGGATTTTAATTCAGATTCTGGAGTTAGAGACCTCAAAATGAGCTAAAAGTTGGAGAGTAACCTCTAGAGACATGTCTTATCACTTTACAAGTGATAGACCTTGAATCAGAGACCATTTGAGTGGGTTTTGAAATGTTTGAAAAATCTCTAAAAAGGGTCTTTAGGACAAGGCTTTGAGACTTAGGATTTGAGTCTGGATTTTTGGATTTGGAATGGATTTCAAGTTTGAATGATTAATATTGAAGTATCCAAATCATTTACAATCATGTGGTGGTTGTTAATGAATGGATAGGGTCAAAGCTAGATCAAAGGTAAGATCAAAGTCTAGATTGAAGTTTGGATTCTCAAGTTGATTGGGCCAAAGTTTGGATGTGTTTGAAGCTTGAATTAATTTGGATTTGAATTGAATGAAGTTTGAGATTTGAATTGATTAAGGGTAGGGATTAATTTGAAGTTGGAGTTGATCAAAGGTATGGATTGATTTGAGGTTGAGGTCGATCAAGGATGTGGATTGATTTGAAGTTGGAGTGATCCTAGGATCTAGAGGAGTTCTAAGATCTAGGATTTAAGGGAATCCTAGGCTCTAGAGTAGGCCCTAAGGTCTGGCTCTAGGAAAGGATCTTAAGGTCTAGAGTGGATCCTAGGATCTAGAATTAATTTGGAGTTTGGAAGGGCCTTAGTGACCTCATACCAAAAATGAGGTCAACACTAAGTAGGTAAAAAGGAGTCGACATGGTTTAATTATAATATGCCTCCAAACACCTGCATGGGCCTCGACATGCATGTTATTTGTATACACGTGATGTCTAGGGATGCTGCACGGGTCAATAAGTGAATTCAAGTTCAAACTTGACCCTTCTATGCGAATCAATAGGAGTCGACAGGGTTTAAACCATCAAACAAATATATGATTGCAACAACCGATATATTTTCTTTAATACATTCATTTTAGGCTTTCAAGGCCTATAATAGTGAGAATTCACTAATAAAGACATAAAACCTATGAAACCTGATCCTCTGTCAATAGCTCGATAGAGTTGATAAGGTTCATCCATAAAATATAAATATTTTCAAATGAAAATGACCCCTTACACCCCGATGATGGTCGTGTTAAATAAAACATTCAATCGTAGGGGTTCACAAATAATATCAAATGCTATATCAAATTCCCAAAAAATTCAAATTTCTAAAAAAATCCAAAATCTCAAACTCTAAGATGTTCAAAACTGAAATTCAACCATCCAACCGCTTAAAGAAAACATCAATCCACCCTCCATAACCATTTGACGGGGTAGACAAATTAAAAATAATCTCAGCTCGCATAGAGCTAATGCCTAGTCAAAAATATTACTAGGATCCATTCTCAAATAATTTCTTGCCAGTAAGGATTTGGTACATGTCCTCGAACCAACGATTTTGCAGCTAAATGACTTTGTAGGATAAATGGTTATGACCTGGGGTTCTCTGAACCGAGTGTTTTTGCCGCCAAATGGCACTATGAAATATCGGTTATGGCCAAATTCAATATGTTTCCTAGTGGCATCAAATCCTTGAGATATGAATCAATAGGATATAATTGATAGGACACAAAGCCCTTTGTTAACTAAGGCGGATTCAAATTTATCCCCTTGGGCAAACATAAACCCCAGGTCTACAAGGTTCTCTTAAATGATGCAACCCATGACTGCCGACAAGGATCCTTCATTCAGGTTTGGTTGACTACCTTCTCTGACTAAGTAGACCAGGGACCACGATGGTCTGGGATGATGAAACCATGAGATCTTGATCATGTCTATCATCAATTCCCGCACCATCCGCTTTTAGTGCAAGATGGTGAAAATTTCTATTTTAAATATAAAACCTTCAAATTTCCAAATATCAAACTTTCCAAATACCCAAATCCAAGCCCATGCTGCTACTATATGCTAGATAACACGTATCTGATCAAATACTAGCCTTAATCAAAAGTTTTATCTTTTGAACGGGAGGGGTAATTAACTATAGGGGCTTATACCTATAGGAAACCAGAACTCAGATCATATAGTCCTCACAAATTGAGGGTGAAATATTTGGGTAATCTCTTATCTACAAACCCATCTGCCTTCCCAAAATTTACCTCATAATTTAATTTCATTAAAACTCCCCTGAAAAAAAAAATAAAGTGGGCGGAGGCCGGGGCCAAATTTTTGGAGCCCATAGATTTTTGGTGACTCCACTATGGATTGGTTTCTCTTTCCATCTTTGGCTAGTCATCTAAATGCTATATTAGCAATAATAATAAAAGTGATAATACTTAGCTTTATACAGTGAACATCAGGATATGATACTTGGTCGTTATGTCTAAAAACTGATTATGGACCTTCGAAAGGACACCGCTGGCTGTAGAGTCACTACAGGAAAATCACCTATTTCCGGCAGCTTTTTCCGGTGGAATTTTGAGCATTTTTCGGTGGTTTTCTAATTTAGCGGTGGTTTTCTGACGAAATTTTTGCCGCCGGTAAAAATGGCGTAGGAAAATAATTTTCGGCCACTTTTTTCGGTGGCAAATAATGCCGGCGGCTTGCCGGTGGACATAAACCACTGGTTAAATTTTAAAAAAATTCTCACGCGTGCCACCCCCTTCAGCCGCTCCCGCCACCCTGCGCAACCCGCATCCCGCATCTCGGCAGTAGCCCAAAAACTCGCTAGCAGCGGCATGCCAGCGCCCGCTCCGGCCGTCAGCCCGTGTGCGCGGCTCGCGCTAGATAGCGCGTGCCTCCGCTCGCAGCGCCAGACCGAGGTCGCGCCGGACCGAGCCAACGTGATCCAGCCCAAGCCCGTGTGCCCCAACTCGCCCGCTCCCGTACTTGTCTTCCCTAAGAATCGAACCTCAGACCTCTTCAACCACAGCCCACCACCCGCGCACAAGTATGACCAATGCGCCGATCCTTTAAAATGAACAAACTCAAGTATTTTTTTATTTATATTAAAACATGTTGAATATTATAATTAAAACTTGTTTATTTATGATTTTTATTTTAATTGATAATTAAAATAAACTAGTTAAGTAATAATTAATTAAAATATGTTATTAAATTAATAAAAAAATTATTAAATAAATAATTAATTAAAATATACTATAAAATTATTAATGAGTTAAATGTGTTATTAGTGTCAAATTTTTTTATTTAAACTATCTTTTAAGTGAAAATAAAATTATCAAAATAAAATTAAATAAACCAACTAAATTAATTAAAAAATTTAAAAAATAAATAATAATTTTTAATTTAAATCCTTATACTTAAATCAAGGAAAAAATAAATATTATTTTTAGTCATTTTTTAAAAATCATTTAAATAGTTATAATTTTAATCAATTTAATAAAAAATTTTAAAGTTTCGCCAGAAAACTTGAAAAGCCGCCGGAAAATTTTGTGGGAAACAAGCTGTTAGAAAGTGACCGGAAAGCCGCAGAAAAACTGACCACCGGAAAGCCGCCAGAAAATTCTGCCTGTAATGGGTGATTTTCCTGTATTGAGTGTAGATGGTATATGATCGCACCACCCTGAGGGATAGAGACAATCACTGGCCTCCTCATTCCTTTTAAATGGGCCAATGGAAGGGCAGATTATATCGCACATACGGCTAACCATTGAAGATAGCGGCTCTCACCAGTGCACCCCGATGGGTAGTAATATATATGACCTTTTTAGTGTCACGGGTTTCCCCCATCCGATACATCAGTTCGAAGTAAGGTTTATTTGATGGTGGAATTCAGATTCCCATGGGTAAGCCCCCGTAGTTAATTATATTTCAGGCCAGATCCTAAGAAGACTCTCGATTAAGGATCCTATTTTATCCCTTCGAATGGGATTATCATAAGGGTGGAGACTAGAAAGTTCCTAATTAAGGGGATGAAAGGTCCAATTGGCTTAGTCAACATATGCGGTTCATACCAGCATTCGGAGGGACTAAGGCACTAAGTAGAAACTGGAGAAAAGAAAGTCAAGCACTCGACACAAACATAAGAGAAAGATAAAAGTGACATCATCCATGTGATGTGGATATATAGGATTTATAGTCCCTAAAAAATAAGAAACTTACCCACCGATGAGGTGTACTACGAGACCGAATGTAGTAGTCCCTAATTTATGCACAACACTAACACCCATGTCCTAACTAATGCAGTGCAAAACCTGGACTTACCTCGGCCTGGATTGGGGAGCCACCTAATCACCTAATCGATTTTAAACCATGCTATCCAATCATTTATGAAAGATAGATGGGTGATTTAGTTTTTTTGAAAATTAAGGCTGACATTTAGAGAGCTGCTAAGTGTCCTTATACTTATATAGGGCGAATGCTCTTAGAGCTAATGCAATTAAATTTTAATTTAATGAGTTTTTAATGCAATGCATGCTGGTTGAAAAGTTTAAATCAAATATGCTTGAGATTTTAAAAATAAGCTTATAGAAATTTTTTTTTAGAAAAGACTAGGCCTTCCCAGGTCCGGTACTTCATCTTCATAGGCCAGATTATCCAGACTCTACCCGTAGGTAGGGAGGTGTCTCATTAGAAGGAGAGAGAAGAATACATTTAATATGCATGTGACCCAGAACGGTTTTGGCTATTCCCTAGGTTGTTAAGTTTATAAATTATTTAATTCTTAAAATTTTAAATATTAATTATGAGTAAAAAAGATTTTTAATCTTTAGAGAGCCTAACAGAATCCAAGCTAAAATAAAAGCAGCATGCAAATCACCAATAAACTAAGAAAAATAAGCAACCATAGAGTTAATCATTTATAAATAAAACATATCAAAATAATTAAACAAATTAATAAATATCTATTGGCCAACTTTCCTTAATTACAAACTAGGGTTTACAAAAATAAAGTGGCCGGGCACCACTGCCAACAACCTGAATTTATAAACCTAGGAATGACGCAAATGACTTTGAGTGGGATATTGGGTCTTCAGCTCTTCATCCTTCTTGAACTTCTTCTTCTTGAACTCCTTGTATCTCTCTTCCTTAGTCTCATTGGATTCATCGTGGCTTAAATATCCAAATGAAGAGATAATTCCCCCCTTTAGGGGGTATTGTCTTTTCTCTTTGGATATCTTAAAGCCATCCTAACTTGATCTTCTAAATTGAAGAAGATTCTCTCTCTTGAGGATACCTTCTTCTTTTAGAATTCGATTTGGATAAGGATATCCCAACTCAAAGACACTTTCATAACTCAAACCAATATTACAAATGATTACAGTAATAAAAAGTAGTAAATTCTAGACTCTCATGCAAGATTATCCTAATAAAAATTCCCAAGCAGTTAATATATCATCCCAAATAATTTATATGAAAATAAAAGCACTCATGCAAGCCACACTTGGCCATGCTCTTAACTATTTTGAGGGCTAAGCAGTTTCTAGAGCACCTGTAGTAGTTATTATTTATGATTTTTATTTAACCCTCATTTATTTAGGGGGGCTGAGCAATTTCTAAAGTGCTTGTATAAAACATCGTTAGTATTTAAATCTTGACTATTGCCCCCCTTTTTATTTAGCGCTGCATGAGCATGGACACCTGCAGAAAACTTTGTTAGTATCATAATATCGATCCTAACCTATGGGTAAATCAATACACAATCAAATCAATGCCCAGAGTACAGTAAAAGTAAGGAAGCACAACATCAATTTCACTCACAACATACAGTAAAATCTCAGAAATCAAGGCACACAATAGAAAAATAAATATCGGCCTAGCCTAGTTCTAGAAGTGGTGTTCTAGCAAATAATTCTACTTGTGTGTAAAGGCTTGTGTGGCTAGGATAGATCCTAAGCTGGATAATTAATTAAAGTTGCATAAAGTTCAGGTTTGTTGAAGGTTTGAAAAGGAAATATTATTTAATGTTTAAATATTAGTGAATTAGAATCCATTTTATTTAATTTAGTTTGTTGATTCATTTTAATGCTTAGGGTAGGAATAATTGAAGTTTAAATTACATTAGTGAATTTTAGGAGGTTCGGGGTCCACCTATACACTAAGCTAAGGGATTCCAAAGGTCACTATTAGAATTAGGCTAGGTGTGTGGTTCCTAACATTTTAATTAAATATTAGAACGTAAGATGAGTAATTAGTATTTAAGTTTGCTGGATTTGGAGTTTCTTATGCGAAGTTATGAATTTTCAAAGTTTTGGAAAATTAATGAATTATTAAAATTGCTTATTTAAGGGTGATTTTAAGATTTTGATCCAAATTAGCTCCAAACAGATTGGAATCATCCCTAAAGGTCAGAAAAAGCCTAAGAAGATGTTCCCAAGTATTTGGGGAAAATTTAGAATTTTAATAATTTTTAATTATTTAATAGGGGCTAAAAGGTAATTTTTTATTAAAGTTAAATTAAGGGTCAGATTGAAGTCCAACTAGTGGGACCTAATTAGCTAAGATTAGGGACTTTATTTTGGAGAGTTTGAACTATTATATGAAAATTTTTGATTTAAAATGTATTTATTACAATTTTTAGATGTTATCGGGGTCTAATTGCCAAGTTAATTAGGGTTTGTTAATTAGAGGGTCTAAAGGGTTCTAAAAATTTCTAGAAAATTCTGAGAGGTTTAGGATGTCACTAAGTTTAAATATTGAAGTTTTTATATAAATCAGGGATCTATCCTAGCTCCTATAATTTTTCTAAGTTCATTAGACGGATCCTTAATTATTGTCCTTAGGGTGTCACTATGTTATATGGGTTTAAATCAAGTGTTTAAGACCAACCCTTAGGGAAACAAGCAAGGAGTACATAAAAAAAAAAGTAAACATGCCATGTCCTTAGATCTAGGAGGGTCTAGACTAAGTGCTTGTGCGTCTTACACATGTAAAAGATGGTAAAAGAAAAGGAAGCGCGCTTAACGAAGTGATTATTGAATGATTAAGGCTCAACCATCAACTAATTAACCTCCCCCATGAATTCCATTTATTAGTAGAATCTATGTTTAAAATTTCATAACAAGATCTGTCTAAGTTAAGGCATTTAATTATATGTATAATTTTAAAATAATTTAAAATACACTTATATTAAAAACATAAATTTAAAAAATAAGGTAATTCAAAATATTTCAAATTAAATATATACATAAATATAAGAGAGATCTACTGGTTACCCAAACGAGGCTTCAAAAAGTTTTGAAAATAGTTTTCTATTTCAAAAAAATTAATATAATAATTAAAATAATAGTTATGAAATTACTAGATGGACAAGAGGGTGGTGAATTGTGAAAGATTTATAGCAATAAATAAAACCTAAATAGGAGTTATAATATTTTTGATATTTTTAAGGTTTTAACATGAAAATAAAGTGTAATAAAGGAATCCTATTCAATCACAATATTTCACCAAGCAAATTTACTGAAAATAAAAAATGCACGTAAGAATAAAAACGATAAAGAAAAAATACACTGAATTTTTATAGTGGTTCGGTCAAACCATGACCTACGTCCACTCCTCGGAGTCCTCCGCTCAGGGAATTTCACTACAAGCAATAGCTCTCCTTTTGCCCCCCTTGGCAAGGCAGAGAAGCCCTTACAATACTCCCTTTCACCAACCCGATGTGGCGGAGTGCCAAACTCTATTTTCACCCTCATGGCGACGGCAGAGAACCTTCTCATTTTTCTCCCTCCTGGAGAAGGAAGAGTACCTCGAGGTCACGAATGTAGAAGAGCCTTCCCCTTGGAGATCCTCTCACAAATTCTTCTAGGGCCACAGGAGGAGCAAGATGCAGCAAGTTCGGAGCAACCGTGTGATCTCCCTCACACCTCTTCTCCCTCACAACGCTCACCTTCTCCTTCCTCTTTCAAACCCTAAAGAACTTCTCAAGAGATCTCTCCCTTGGAATCCCTCTCTAACCACGTTCTCCTCTCTGATTCACGCTTTGAAAAACATAACTATTTTGACACCTAAAAATGGGCTCCAAAATCCCTAAAATTTCAAAGTAGACGTTACTATTGTATAGTACGAATTCTAATCGTACAGTATAATATGTATACCAAGCGTCGTCCTGGTACGAAGATGTACAAACAGTTCAAAATAAATTGTATAGTACGATAATGAATCGTACGATACGATTCTCAACATCACTGATCGTACAGGACGATAGCCGGGATGATCAAATGTCATCTCTGTTCATCGTAACAGTACGATATATATCGTACAGTACGAATGGTCAAAATTCAAGGCATCTTCCAGGATGAATTCCGAGACGATCAAGAGTCGTGTATGTTCATCGTAAAGTATGATCTACATCGTATTGTATGATGAGGCAAAACTAATGGATCGTCCAGGACTATCTTCGAGACGATCAGAATTCGTGTTTGTTCATCGTATTGTACGAACTGGTTTGTATAGTACGATATTCAATTTTAAATTGAGCCTTGAATTATTCCACTAATCACGGGTTAATTTAAGTAAGTATTTAAAATAAATCGTACCGTACGAAATACTTCGTACAGTATGAACGGCGGAGAAAAAACTTAAGTTAATTTGATGGCTAGGGTTTTAGATTTGAATATATCGAATAGTACAATATTTATACGGTACGATCTATTCACAGAATCGTCCTACAAGCTCAGATCGTACGGTACGAAATAAATTCGTACAGTACGATCTACAGAGAAAGAAAATCTCCAACAAAATTTTCTTTTAAAAAACCCTCTCCCCCTGTGTGTGTGCATGATTGCTCAGACTTTTATGCATTTTGTGGCCAGACTCAAAAAAATAAAAATAAATAACAAAATACATTGTTAGACTCATACTCCTAATTTACCCATTCTTGAGTCTTTCTGTCGTCCTGAGTAGCTTGTGATCTTCCTGAAATGTTAGTACTCACGGACAATAGCAAACAAAATAATATTCAATGAACAGATAATTCAGACGACATTATTTGTCATCATCAAAATCTCAAACTCGGGGCCATGGGTTGCAACAATATCTCCCTTTTTGATGATGTCAAATAATATTTATTGTAGGCAAGTTTGAAGAACTTTTTTTTATATTATTATTATTATTTTTTAAACAGAAATGCAATAAAAAGAAAAATGCAGTACGAGATAGAAAGAAATGCATTTAACAATAGAACAAACTACAACAACCTTCTCCCGCTTTTGACAGCACCAAAAAGAGGAGCAAACACTAAGAAAGAGAAAAAAAAAAGAGGAAAAACTACAATACAAAGATAATTTGAAGCGGAGGATCCTGATCAGTTGGTGGTGGAGGTGGGTGTGGTTGGAAATACTGAAGGAGAGCTTCAAATCGGTGATCAATAGCGGTGAAGCGTTCCACAAACCATTGCATGTCAGTCTCGTGTTACTGATGTTGCTCTTGATAGTGAGTATCGAGATGAGTCTGAAGTTGGTCGAAGAGTTCGACCAAATCTTCGTGAGGGTGTGCTGGTGCAGGTGCTCAGGTTGGTGCATGTCGGCGTTGACGTGCTTGAGCTGTGGCCGGGGCATCTTCTCCTTCTTCTTCGTCGAAGATAGGTTCTTCAGGCTCGTGTCCTCGATAGAAAGAATACAGAAAGAGGCATCCGTATAAAAGATAGGAACATTATCTGGTTCACCAGGATAGGTCAATTGATATTTATTTTGGAGGATATATCCTATAAGGAGACCAAGAGCTAGATTTTGTTTTCGTCGAGTAGTAGGGAGACGAATGAAGGTCATATTATGAATGTAGTCAACAATTAAATCGACCTCATCGAATTTGGTGTTGGACATGATGAGATAGGTAACGACAGATAAAACCGGGGTCATATTGATCTGTTCACTAGCTTTGGGTATTATAGAGGTTCTAAGGACATGCTGAATAATTCTGGCTTTCCAATTTAGTGATTGGACGAGAGGCTGGTGTTGATAAAATGCGGCGTTCCTAAGGACTCGATTAACATTGCTCCAATCAAATTCTTTTGTGAGGAAGGAATGAACCCTAGGACCTTCAGTGGATAGCCCAATATAGTGGGCGAAGTTGACTATGGTGATCTCTATGTTTTGACAACAAATAAAGGAGTGGAAAGTTGTGTTGTCGACAGTGTAGGTGAGATTTACTAAAAATTCTAATAAAAGTTTTGAGTTGTAGGAAAAGGCCAGGGTTAGGAGGAACTGAAAGGTGGTGGAAGCAAAGAGGTTCAGTACCTCGAAATTCAGGGCAGCCTGATTGAGTATTTTGGAAGGTGTAATTTTGCAGGCTTTATACTTATTGTAAGCTTCCTCATTTTCAGCACTCAGGAACCGAGTGCTGTGACGGCTAGAAGAAGATAAACTTCCAGCTGCCAGACGACCTCTCTTGCTAGAACTAGACATTGTGTAGAGGCTGAGTGAAATGTGGAAGTACCAAGTGTGAGTAAAGTGAGTTGCAAGTGAGGAGATCTGCCTAGCCGGACAATTTATAGAGTTTTCCCAACATCGTACAGTACTATCGTGTTTTGTACAGTACGATATGGTATTAATTATTCTAACGGATAGTTTCAGAAAAAGGTGGTCAAAGCATACAATACGATAGATATCGTACGGTACGACCAGAAGAATATCGATCGTCCTAAGGATCGTCAGTACGACTTTTGACCAAAAGATTCGTACTGTACGAACAGGTGTATCATACAGTACGAATGACATTTATATCGTACCAGACTCCTTTATGTCGTTCTTATCCATTTGCTGAGGTGGATCGTATAGTACGAAGTGTAGGTATAGTACAGTACGAACACTAATAATGTCGTACCAAACTGAGTTATGTGGTCCCAATCCGTTCGCTGACATGTCTCGTACAGTACAAAGTGGAGGTATCGTACCGTATGATGCTCAATAATATCATACCAGATGGACTTGAATGACTGCCAGCTGTATCGTATAGTACGATATAGATCGTATAATACGATCAACAGAGGTGAAATTTGCTTATGGTTATTTTCTGTGCAGAATTAGATGTATCGTACAGTACGATAGTGGATCGTACAGTACGATGTTTCAATGTCAAATTTGATTGTTTTGTGTGGTGAGTGAGTGTGTGATGATCAGGAGCAACCCTTTTTTTTATTTTTTTGTTATTTTTTTTGTTTTATACATTAATGTCAATGACACCTAGTCTAGTTCTCAAGGTGCTGAAGGTGTCAAATGCTAGTGGTTTTGTGAATATGTCAGCCAATTGATCCTCTATAACGATGTGATGTAATTCTATATCTCCCTTACCAACGTGATCTCTTATAAAATGGTGTCTAATATCAATGTGTTTCATTCGAGAGTGCTGAATTGGGTTCTTAGAGATGCAAATTGCCCTTGTATTGTCACACATGATTGAAATGGTTCCTACAGGTAGGCCAAGATCAATAATTTATTATTTTAACCATATTACCTGTGCAACGTAACTTCCTACTGCAATATATTCTGCCTCGGCTGTGGAAAGGGCTACTGAGTTTTGCTTCTTACTGGACAAAGACACTAATGATTATCCTATGAATTGGCAGGTACCAAAGGTGCTTTTTCTATCTATCATACATCCTGTAAAATCAAAATCCGAGTACCCTAAGATTTTAAAGGAAGTGCTATGCCTAGGATACCAAATTCCTAATTTCGGGGTACCTAGTAGATATCTAAGAATTCTCTTGACAGCAGTTAAGTGAGACTCTTTAGGATCGACTTGAAAATGGGCATAGAGGCACACACTAAATATTATGTCCGGTTTACTGGCAGTTAGGTAAAGAAGGGATCCAATCATTCCTCTATACTTTTTCTGATCTACTGGTTTTCCACTAGGATCTTTGTCTATTTGAATTGTTGAGCTCATTGAAATGTTCATGGGTTTTGCATTCTCCATTTTGTATTTTTTCAAAATGTCTTTAATGTATTTTATTTGGCTAAGAGATGTTCCGTTATCCATTTGTTTTACACTAAAGCCAAGAAAGTAATTTAGTTCTCCCATCATGCTCATTTCAAATTAATTACTCATTATTTTTGAAAATTCATCAAATAAGTTTTTATCCGAAGATCCAAACAAGATGTCGTCCACGTAAATTTGAATAATGAGAATTTTTTCATTAATTTTTTGTAGAAAGAGTGTAGTGTCTACACTACCTTTTACAAATCCTCTATATAGTAAAAATGAGCTAAGTCTCTCATACCAGGCTTTAGGTGCTTGATTTAATCCATAAAGTGCCTTTTTTAATTTGAATACATGATTTGGAAATTGTGAACTTTCAAATCCGGGGGTTGCTCAACATAGATATCTTCCTTAATTACCCCATTCAGAAATGCACTCTTTACATCCATTTGATATAATTTAAAGTTCTTGAAGCAAGCAAAAGCTAAGAGCACTCTTATGGCTTCTAGTCTAGCAATAGGGGCAAAGGTTTCTTCAAAGTCTATTCTCTCAATTTGGTTGTACCCCTTAGCTACTAATCTAGCTTTATTCCTTATTATTGTTCATGAATCATTCACCTTATTCTTGAAGAACCATTTTGTTCCAACAACACTTTGTTCTTTAGGTCTCTTGACTAACTCCCAAACATCATTCCTGGTGAATTGGTTCAGCTCTTCTTGAATTGCTAGAATCTAGAATTCATCTCCTAAGGCTTGATCTATACTTGTAGGTTCCATCATAGAGATGAATGCTGAATGATTAACCTCCTTCTTAAGTCCATGCCTAGTCCTTACACCTTCTGACGGGTCTTCTAAAATTAGCTCTTTAGGATGACTAGAAGAATATCTCCATTCTCTAGGCAAATCTTCCTGAGGTTCTACCCTTTCTCCTAAGGTCATAGTCTCTTCTCCTTGAATTGCCTCTATTTCATCATCTTCAAATCTATATTTAGAGGGCTGATCTGATTCATTAAATATTACATGGGTGGACTCTTTTACTACTAGGGTTCTCTTATTAAATATTCTATAGGCCTTACCTACAGATAAATAATCTAAGAAGACACCCTCATCAGACTTGGGATTGAATTTTCCTAAGGGATGTTTTCCATTATTCAAGATGAAGCACTTGCACCCAAAGACATGTAAGTGTAAAAGGTTTAGTGTCCTACCCTTAAGGAGTTCATAAGGAGTTTTGTTCAGTTTAGATCTAATGTTCACCCTATTTAACAAATAACATGCTGTGTTGACTACTTTTGCCCAAAAGTATCTAGGAAGGGTGTACTTCGCTAATATTGCCCTAGTGGCTTCTACCAAAGTTTTGTTCTTCCTTTCTGCTATACCATTTTGTTGAGGTGTTCTAGGGGTTGAGAAATTGTGTTCTAATCCTATCTCTTGACATAATGATTCAAATCTATCATTTTGAAACTCTCCACCATGATCACTATGGATTATTGAGATCTCACAACCTAATTTTCGTTGAATCCATGTGGAGAATACCTTAAATTTCTCAAAAGCCTCATTCTTATGTACTAGGAATCTTACTCAAGTGAATCTAGTGAAGTCATATACAATCACAATTCCATAATTTTTCCCACCTAGATTGGCTGTACTAACAGGTCCAAATAGGTCCATGTGTAGGATTTTTAATGGCCTAGCGATGATCACATCTCTAATTGAATGAAAGGATGATTTGACTTGTTTTCTTAGTTGGCAAGTATCACATAAATGGTCCTTTGTGAAATCTAACTTAGGTACGCCTCTAACTAGGTTTTTCTGAGTGATGTTTCTAAGAGTTTTCATACTTGCATGGCATAGTCTCCTATGCCATAGCCACGAGTCATCAACTATTATTTTCAAACAAAATGAACTTGAACTATCAATGCAATCAAGGTCTAACATGTAAACATTGTTCATTCGTTTTCCTTCTAAAATTAGTTTATCATTTAAACTAATCAAGCATTTATCAGATAGAAATTTAATATCAAAACCTTTGTCACACAGTTGACTAATGCTAAGTAAGTTATGCTTCAAACCATCAACTAAAAAAATATTTTCAATTAAAAAATTTTTAGCATTACCAACAATACCTGAGCCTATCACCTTCCTGGTAGTGTTGTCTCCTAATGTTACTTTTCCTCCAGTTCTGGTCTCCAGTAGAATGAACTTCTTCATATCTCTAGTCATGTGTCGTGAGCAGCCACTATCCAGGTACCACATGCTCTCACTAGGTCTTTTGTGAGAGCATCCCTATAATTTCATTCAAAGATTAGATTTGGGAACCCAAGTGAGTTTGGGTTCCTTCTTATGCTTGCATGAATGAGATGTATGCATGTTATGCTGTGATGGATGCAGTTTAGGTCTCCATACTAAGTGTGTCCTATGATGAATTATGCATGTGCGGGCTATATGACCTAGTATGCCATAAGAGAAGCACCTAACACCAGAAAATGGGTTTATTAACCTATGTGGGTGGTGGCGCCTCTTCCTAAAGTTATGTGATGCATGCTGTGTTGGGGGTTGACTAGGTTGGGCTGATGTGAGTGATGCAATTTCTTTTTTTAATTCTTTGATTCTTTCTTGAAAAGTGTTGTTTTGATATGTCAATTCATGAACTTCTATTTTTAACAAATGCTCATTGTGATATACTTCTAACGCAAGTTTGTCTAATCTATGAAAAGCTTCTTTTAGTTCAACATGAGTGGTTTTCAAGGTTTCATGCATTTCAGTTAGTTCAATATGCTTCTTATTTAATGCATCATGCTCATCAAGAAGTAGCATATGATCTCGATCTAAATAATAATTTTCCTTAAACAACTTAGCATGCACAGTTTGTAAAGAACTAACAATATTAAGCTTGACATACATCTTTTTCATCTTCCTATACGAGTCATGGATATTCTCAGAAATAAGCAACAATTCTTCATATGAAAGTTGACATACCTCATCTTGATCTAGTTGATCAAGGTTATCATTAGCCATAAGACACAAATTTGTTACCTCCTCCTCTGCTTCTTCTTTTGAGGATTCTGAGGCAGAGTCGGTCCAAAAAGCTTTTTGTGTCTTCATCTTTCCTTTCTTGTACTTGGCTTTTTCCTCGCCTTTATCCTTAGTTGGTTGGCTCTTCAAGTTGGGGCAGTCAGTTCGAATGTGACCTGGCTTCCTGCACTCAAAACATATTGTATCATATGAAACTTTATTAGACTTTGAGCTTTTACCTTTATTCCAGCTGTTCTGATGATGCTTCTATTTTCTCTTCAGGAAGTTCTTGAACTGTCGGGTCATCAATGCTATCTCATCCTCTTCCTCCCCTATAGAGCTTTCACTTTCTGAGTTGTTTGCTTTTAACGCTACCGTTCGCTCCTTTTTCTTTTCACCTGCATCACTTTATCTCTGACTCACTCCTTGCTCGTATGCAATGAGTGACCCAAGGAGATTATCAATAGAATAAATATTAAGGTCTTTAGATTCAGTGATAGCAGTTATCTTTGCATCATAGGAACTAGGTAAGCATCTAACAATTTTATTAACTTTCTCAGAATTTGAAATCTCTCTACCTAATGCATGCAAGGATTTCACGATTTGGGTGAACCTACTGTACATGTCAGATATTATTTCGCTAGGTTTCATACAGAAGAGTTCATAATCATGTAATAAAATATTAAGCCTAGATTGTTTTACTTCACTTGTTCTTTCGTATGTAATACAAAGTCTATCCCAAATCTCCTTACTAGTGGCACAGATAGAAAGTCTCATATTATCCTCAGACTTTAATGCATAGAAAAAGCAATTTAAACACTTAGCATTCAGTTGAGCTAAATCACTATCCTCATTACTCCATTCATTAAAAGGTACATGAGTTTTCAATCCATTGACAGTTTTAAAAGGTGCATCATATCCATCATTCACTAACATCCATATGCGGTAATCAATAGACTGTAAAAAAGTAGACATTCTAATTTTTCAGAAATCAAATGGAATGTTATCAAAAAGTGGTGGACGGTTATGATTACCAAAATGTTGAAACTTGATTTCTATGAATTAGGTTGTTAGACCTAAGCTTATGTCCCACGACTAACTAAGAGGGGGTGAATTGGTAATTAAAAAAAAATCCATCTTTTTAAATTTTAAACAAAAAAATAAACTTTAATGAGTTTTATAGAAAATGTTTTTCAACCACAGTTTTAAAATTAAAAAACACAAAAATAAAAGGCAGCAAAAAAATAAAGACATGAGGTTTATAGGGGTTCGGTCAAAACCAGACCTACATCCACTCCCGGAGTCACCCTCCGAGTATTGCACTAATACCAATAGTGACTCTTCTTTTGCACCCACAGCAAGGCGGAGAAGCATTTACAAACACTCTTTCCACCATTACCCGGTGCGACAGAGAACCGTCGTCCTTTTACACTATCCCTAGTGCTGGCAGAGAACCCTCATCCTTTCACACTCTCCTAGTATGGGTAGAGAACCCTTCATCCTTTCACACTCTCCTAGTGTGGGCAGAGAACCCTTCGTCCTTTCACACTCTCCAAGTGTGGGCAGAGAACCCTTCAGCTGTTCACACACTCCAAGTGTGGGCTGAAAACCCTTTGGCTATTCACTCTCTAAGTGTCGGCAAAGAATCGGATCTCCTTGACAGATATTCTCACAAGAAATCTAGAAGAAAGAGAGAAAAGAGTGAAGTAATCACAAACCAAGAGTAAAGACTCTTACCTTTGAGTACCAAGTGAACCCTTCACGCTCCAATGGCAAGAAATTTACTTCAAACACTCTCTCACACTCTCTCCTTGACTCTTCTTTCAATAGGCACGAAGATCAGTAGGCAAAAAGATTATGTGGTAGTTTAGTTTGGACTATTTATAGGAAAGACACAAAAAACAGTCCAAAAACTGCAAATTTTCCTGTCAATACGTATTGGATCGTCTCGTACGATCGTGGATCATCCTGGACAATTTTACTTAAGTGCGCTGGAAACGAGCCTAATGTATATGGGTACGAAATGACTTTGTACACACACATCATCTCGTACGAACTAGGTTTATCCGGTACGAATGGTTATTCCATAGGTCGATTCCCAAAAACTTCAGAACTACACTTAATTTTCAGAGTCGGTTCACTTCGTCCTGGTACGAAGTTAAGGTTCATCCAGACGAAAGTTTTATAGAGAGCAAATCATCCCGGGATGAATACACTTCGTTCTAAACGATAGCAATCCAGGGAGCAACTCATCCTGGAACGAATACACTCCATTTTTGAACAAAAATTTTCTAAAAAACATTTCGTCCTGGGACGAATACACTTTGTCCTGGACGATCAGGACTTAGAAAAATTTCCTTCATCTCCTGCTCGTTCCATTGCTCTTATGAGGAGAATACTGACTTGATCATCCCGTACGATCAATACAAATTTCTCAAGATCTCCTTAAGTGTGTGTGTATTCACTCAACTACAATCACTCCCTTTTAAAACTTAATTCAAAGAAAAAAATACAAGTTTTAAATATACAAAGTATCTCATGCTGAATTTGATTTGAAGTTTTTGTAGTATGGAGTTTGATTTTCCTGAAATGTTAATACACATAAGAGCAAAAATAACTCTTCCAAAAAGTGTTAGGAGATAACTATACATAAAACAATAATATTTGAAATCATTAAAACTATAAAAGTTGCAAAAATGTAAAACATGCAAATAGCAACTCTCTTAACAATCTCCCCCTCTTTGATGATGGCAAAATAATTATCGTTTGTATAATTTTCAAATTTTAAAAAAATCTTCTAAACTCCCCATGAATTGATGAACATGTGTAAATAAGGAGGCATTTTTAGAAAATATAACAAACAAAAATACAACATACACAAAACCCTAAACAAAATAAAAAACAGACACACACACATATAATATGAATCAACAAAAACAAAAACTACGATACAAATAATTTCTCCCTCTTTTTGACAACAGCAAAAAGTAAAGAAGAAAAAGAATTGAAATGCAAGCAGACATATGAAAATCATTTGATAATTCAATCTTGAAATTTGATTGAAATAAGTTATGCAATTAAAATTAAAACATTAGACAAATAATATTAATTCATAGAATTTAAGAAGAGATATAACATTGATAATAGAAAGAATATATCAAAAGCATTAGTTAATTTAGGCACTAAGATAAAGAAAATCATTGCAAATAAGATGAATAAAAAATTTGTATATTTTAAATGTCAATACAAAATATAAATGTACAATAGTTAATTTGAATTAAGAGATTAAAAGATAATGGAAAGAAATAATTACCACATGTGGCGCTTTGCGCATCTTTTTCAAATTATTGGCACATTTTTGTGCATCTTTTTTATTTTTAGGCTTATTTTGTGCCTCTTTTTCTACTTGCGAACCATTGCGTATTTCTTTTGATTTTTATTCATTTGTATATTTTTTCAAGAGTAATTTTGATCTTTCCAAAATCAATAATAAAAAATTTTATATTTTTATAAGTGCTTAAATATTTATTGATAAGTGAAATATAAAATAAGAAAACATCATAGTTGCAATAATAATATTAGAATTAATGTAGTCTAAATAAGAAATATGAAATTGAGAATTCTAATTATATCAAGTTATAAGCTGAACTTAAATTTAAAAAAAATTAGATTTTTTAATGAATTTAATTTAGACTTGCACTTTAAAGTATAGCACTATTAAAACCCAAAAATCTAATGTTTGTCATAAAGGCTAACACACATTTCAATACAATTAAATCCAAAATACGCGAACATAAATTGATATCACTATAAAGATATTACAATTTAAAGTCAGGATATCAATACAGAAATAAAACATCTAAATAAAAGAAAATACAACAAACTTACTGAAAACACATCTAAAATAAAAACTATAGAAAATATATAAAACTAAGTGCTACAATCCCTGAGAAGGACCCTGATCTGGTGGAGGAGGAGGAGGTGCAGCACCAAAGATGTTAAAGTACTCATCATAAGCACATTGATACTTATATCATTCATTTGATCCCTCCTAAAATTCATGTCATGCTGATACTGTGCGGCTTGCTGCTGAAGATGAGTCTCAATTTGATCAAAGCATTGATCAAAATGAGTCTCTAAGTGATCAAATCTTTGAACCAAATCCTGATAATTTGGTTCATTTTGTAGATGCAGGTGCAGCTTCTGGTTCTTCCTCTATATCATTAATGACATGAGTTTTATTTGGTTATTATGTGAAGATTTCTCTAAATGATCCGTCATTGTAGTAGAGCGGTTCTATAAACTCTTGATCAGGATGAACCAAATTGTATTTTTTCTCCAGAATGTAGGCAACAAGATGTCCTAAGGCGATGTTCTTCTTTCTCTTATGCTCTACATGTCCAATTTTAGATAGCCCATAAAGATAGTCAAGAATAAGTTGGGCTTCATCTATAGGTTCTTTAGTCGTGATCAAGAAAGTCACCATTGTAAGAAGAGGGGTAATGTTGATCCTATCACTAGCTTTAGGAATTATGGAAGTTTTAAGGACATGCTAGATGATTCGTGCATTACGAATTAGACCGGATACTCTAGCCACATGTTCGTTCACATTGATCCTTCTCATCAGATTATTAATTTCAGACCATGAATAATCATAAGTGTTGTTCAAGTGATGGGCTATGGCTCCCTCCGGCCTGGGATTGGATCCCGGGACTGCGGCAATGATTGTCAGGCGGCGGCTAACGCGGGTTGCACGGCAAAGTGGGATTGGTCCCGCCATCCTTGGGCAATGATTGCGTAGGAATTGAAGGGTCCAAGGTCACGTGCATGAAGCTCCCGTCCTTCAGCTTGTCGTAGCTTCCAACTGGCCAAGGCTGCTTGCTGACCTTCTTCCCCTCCTCCCTATTCCCAATAGATCTCCAGCCCATATGTCTTGCTAAATCAATGGTTGGATGGACTTCTTCTATTTATCGTTGATGTCCATCTCTTAAAAGGTGTATTTCCTTGCTCTAATCTCCTCACAGCAAGCCAAAGTCTTTGTTCGGTCAAGGCATCACTGGGAAGCTTCCAAGGTTGATAAACATAATCACTTGGAAGAATATTTCTCCAGGAATGAAATTGTGAGGTATAATTACTGAAGTGAATTTAAAAGATCTCGTAATCAGTTTCTAGGTGGGGTACGAGGTTTGGTTCATGCTGAAGATGCTTTTGATGTATTTGGTGAAAATGGGGATTAGATGTCATTTTTACTCCCTAAAACATTACATGTAGGGCAACTCATTTCCTGTGTGGTTATGCAAGTTGTTGATGATAAAAAAAGAAAAAGAAAACAAAGAAAAAGGGAGGAGGATTTTTACAAAAGAAATGATGATAAAAAAAAAGAAAGATACAAAAAGAGGGGATTTTCTTCATGTAAATTTTGCAATCGCCCTCATTTCCCCTGAGCAAAGGTATAATTTTCTAACTAAAAAATCCTACACTCGATTCTTGTGACGAGCTGGCAAACCCCCTACGAGCTCATGTAGTGGAGTGGGGAGGTAAATCGGTGCGACGCTTGCGATGACGTGAGTAATCCCCGGAGTGGTCATGTAGCACGAGGGGTACGAAAAATAAGTATTTCCAAATGCTTATGTAGTGCAAAGGGGGAAAGAAAACTGTGTTTTTGTAATCACAAACTCAAAAACCCTTAAGCGCTCATGTAGCGGGCGGGGATTCAAAAAAATGCAATTACGGTGTCATTTGACACCTTTCTGAAATGGTCATGTAGTGACAAGGGGAAGGTTGCCTCTTGGTTTTTCCTCTAAAGGGGGGAGACGTCAGTAGGTTGCCAAAATTTCATCTGATGTGCACAAGGAATTGAACAAAAATGGGGCTTGGACATGAGCTTAAAGTTGAGCATAACTCAAATAACAAATGGCTTGAACTTGCAAAATGAAAAAGAACTTGATCTTGGACATTGGATTTTCTTGTAACCAGTTTACTTGGAATAGGGGGCATTTATGACAAAGATTGGAGCACATTTTATTTAATGATAACTGAATTAATTCCTTTAGTTCCATTTCTTTTTTTTTTTTTTGAGAAAATGCATATAGCAAATTTTATTAAAGCAACTATGTACCAATATATTCCTTCTTCAAAGCATTGATAAATGAAGGAGGAATATCACTATTATTCAGATCTTTCCAAAAGAAATCTGAAGTAATAGCAAGGTTAGCACACTCATCGGCTAACTTATTACATTCTCTACTAATAAAAGAAAAAACTACTTGTTTAAAGTCTTTAAGAAAATCTAAATCCTTTGGGTTTAGAAATTCTTCAGAAATAGACTTATTGTTGAGAGCCCTTTGAAATAATAAGATAACATTATGATTATCACCTTCAATCATAATACCTTTAGCATCGAGCATCCAATCTTGGACATATCTTCTAAAAGATAGAATAGAAAGAATTTCCACTTGAGCTATGTCCCAGTGATTGATATTGAAACCAAAAGCTCCATAAAATCTTCCATATTCATCCATGAATACACCACCAATACCAGCAGCATAATTACTAGGTAAAGCAGCATCCACATTGCATTTGATCCAGCCGGGAGGTGGAGGGAGCCAAGCATTCAGTTCCAGCACCGATAGGTGCTGTTTAGCTCCCCAGTTATCCCAAACTGGATTGTGACGGAATGAGCCAAATGCATAATCCAAAGCATTAGCAGCTAAGAATGAGACGGTATCTTCATTGCCACCATGAGAAATTTTATTTATGTTTTTCCAACCAAAATAGATCATCGAACAATACAGATTACGCATCAGAGGATTCTTCTCCGAATATTTCCTTAAAGTTTTAAGACAGTCATCTAAAGAATTAAAAGCAGGCGGATGAAAATTCCAGTTATTCAACTTCTTACAAATTTCTTTGATTATTTTGCATTTAACTGCAATATGTTCCATGTCTTCTATAGCTTGATAATGTCTTGGGCAATCTTTATCAACAATTATACCTCTATTATGAAGAAGACTATTAGAAGGTAGAGTATTGTTACAAATTCTCCACCAAAATAAATCAACCTGTGGTCTGAGTTTCAGTTTCTTAGTCCATTTCCAGTCCATCATATCCAATTCATGTTCTACCGATTTTTCATAAGCAAGAGCAGCAATAGTTTTACCTGAGCATTTAGAAATCAGCTCCAAGCTATCACCAGCATAATTATAATGGATCGGAACTTGTTTGATTAAATCAATAAGCTGTAAACCAAAGTGCTTCTTTAGTTCATCAACATTCCATGCACTGTTCATGATAAAATTTGATAGATTACAACATTCATGATCCATGTTAGTTGTAAAGGTAGGCCATCTATTTAGGCTTTTATCAAAAAGCCAAATATCATTCATAGTATTCACCTTTAATCCATTGCAAACCTTCCATCTTAAAAGAGGGTAAAGATATTTAGCTCCCATTAAAATAATTCTCCAAGAAGAAGAGGAATAACCAATTCTATAATTCCAAATATCGTTACCATATTTAGCCGAAAGAGATTTATTCAAAAGAGAAGAAGGATTAGAAATAAAGTTAAGAGCCAATTTGGCTCTTAATGGTCCAATATTGTCTAGAAGTGAATGCACACCTCTACCTCCTTTGTTTCTTGGCTTACACAAAACGTTCCAAGCCACATAATGAATACCAAATCTCCCATCTCTTTTGTTCCATAGAAAATTTCTGCACATCTTCTCTATCTCTTTCAAAACACTTAAAGGAACTAGAGATATTGTAGAAACAAAAACTGGTAACGAAAGGAAAGAAGCATTAAGCAAAACAATCTTTCCTGCAAGAGAAATGAATTTGTTTCCCCACATATTCAACTTGAAAGCCGCATGGTCAATCATATAATTGAAATCTGATTTTTTTAACCTCCTTAAGGCAATTTTAGTACCAAGAAAATCTAGCTCTTTCTTAACTTTAAAGTTCATCATTTTAGAGAGTTTTCTGATCGAACTTCTAGAAATGGATTTACTAAAGAGCATGGATGACTTGCCTGTGTTAATGACTTGTCCAGTCCACTTGCAATAATTCTTCAATATAGTAGAGATAGTCTTCAAACATAACTTACTTGCATCTGAAAAGATGATTATGTCATCTGCATACATGAGATGAGAGATCAAAGGAGCATTTGGAGTAATTCTCATTCCAATATCTTTCCCATTTCTAAAGAATTCTTCAGATGAAAGTTGGGAGCACATGATAAAGAGATATGGTGAAAGAGGACATCCTTGTCTAAAACCACATTTAGACTCAATCCAATTAGAATACTTCCCATTGATCAAGATAGAGAATTTCGGATTCATGATGCATTCCAAAATAAGATCTGATAATTTTTTTGGAAAGCCGAACCATTGAAGCACTTGTTTGAGAGTTGGCCAACACATTCTATCATAGGCCTGTTCCATGTCGACTTTAATAGATATAAATCCCTTTTTAGATTTGGAGAATCTAAATTTATGAAAAAGTTCTTGAGCAAGAAGGATTTGTTCCGACATAAGTCTACCTTTGACAAAAGCATATTGGACTTCTGAAATTATCTTGGGAAATAGATGACTCATTCTATTTAGTAATAAAATGGCCACAATTTTGTAAATAGAATTACATAGACTAATGGGTCTGAAATTGGTAGGTAAAATAGGATTTTTTACCTTAGGAATAAGAACCACATTAGCATTTTTCCAATCCATATTCATAAATCCTGTCTTGAAGAATTGATTGACAACATTCCACATATCATTGTGGATAATATGCCAATATGCTTTGATGAATGAGTAAGAAATACCATCTCTACCCGGAGCTTTGTTAGAACCAAGATTTTTAATCACAAATTCCAATTCTTCTTTTGTAAAATCTTGGTCCAGCCACATAGAATCAGCATCGTCAATGGCATTAGAACACAGAGGCCAATTGTCCATAGAGCATGGTCTGTTACGCCATTTGTTTTTGAAAAAATTTAAAAATGCTTCAGTGATCTCCTCCTGATTATAGATTATAGAACCATCATTATTCTTCAACTGATTGATCCAATTAAAATTTCTTCTAGCTGAAGCTGAAGCATGGAAGTATTTCGAATTGCTATCTCCTTCTTTAATCCACCTTGATTTAGATCTCTGTTTCCACCATGTACACAGTCGACCAAGGGTTACATTCAATTCTTGGACCTTTGTTCTCAGCAAATCAGTGTTCTGAACAGAAAAGACACTAGACTTTGATTCTTCATCTTGAAGCTCTAAAATTTCTTTTTTCAAATTATTCTTCACATCTGATAAGTTTTTGTGCTTAGCCTTACTCCAGAAAAATAGAGCTTTTAAGGATCTTCTGAATTTAAGATTCAAAATCGAATTTGCATTGCCTCCAGCCGGTTTGTTCCAAGCAAACCAAACTACCGAATGAGAAGCTGGGTAGGAAAGCCAAGTATCTTCAAATCTCAGATTATAGTTATGATAAACAGATGGAGAAGAAATCCTCAACATAATGGGATAGTGATCAGAAGCAATACAAGCAAGATGATTAACAACAGCAACTTTCAGGTGATTTAATGCTATGCAATTAAGTAAGCATCGATCCAATCTTTCTAAAATACATGCTTTCCCTGTTTTATTATTACACCAAGTGTAGTTGGGACCAATGAATTTTGTATCATGAAAATCACACTCTCTCATAAATGTTAGCATATCATGCACTCCTTGAGACAAAGAGAACTTTTTCCCACCTTTTTTATCATCTTGGGATAATATGCAATTGAAATCACCTCCCATAACCATTGGAAGTTTTGAGGATTTAAACATTTCCAATTTGTTCCAAAGGGACCTTCTTTCACACCAATCCGTACAACCATAAATAGTAGCTATTATCCAAAAAATTTTGTTTGTAATGATAAGCTTCCCCAACACAAGCTGATTAGAGTCTTCTATGACAGTAAATTGAGCCAAGTCCGATCTCCAACATATTATAATTCCACCAGATAAGCCCCTTGCCAGGCTTAAATGATAATCCCAATTATCACCTATAACTCTTTTAAACTCAAAAGAATCTATAGAAGAAACTTTGGTCTCAATGAGAGCAACAAAGATATCATCATTATCCTTAATCAATTCTTTCAAATATCTGGAGGCTTCAACCTTTCTTGCCCCCCTACAATTCCAAAAAATAAAAGAACTCATTTAGGATTAGGAGTGGGAAAAGACCCACCACTTTTCCTTTTGATTTTTTCATTTTTCCTAAGCTTTGACTGTATACTGACGTTACCCAACGATTTTAACTCCTTTTGTAGTTTGAATTTGATATTAGCTTGGGATTTAACAGCATTAGTTGAGCTAATACCTTGAATGGCCTCTTCAGTAACTATAGGAGGATTGGAATTGTCCTGTAATGAAGCAGAGTCAAGAATACCTGTTTCTTCTGAGAAATCAGAACTGGACATTAGTGTCTTCCGTTCTTCATCACAAACAGTCAAGGTGTTATCTATAAAAGATGACATCTTTTCCTCTTCATAAGCTTTATGAGGTAAATCTATGATTATATCATATTTATTTATCAAATCATCTATCGTTTGTAGTTCATCAGGAACTCTGTCAGGCGATAAATCCTTCTCCATTATATTGATATTGATAACACCTTGAACTATAACAGTAGAATTATGATAGGGAATACCTGAGTTCGCAAGTAATCCTTTAGGATATACTTGAGTTCGCAAGCAACCCTCCCCTTCTGAAATGTCTGGCATAGAACTAGATTTATTAAGCTCCAAATCTTCCAGTTGAGAATCCAGAATTTTGGATTTGATTATAACATCAATAGCAGACTTCTGAATTTCAATTGTTGTGAGTTTCAACAATTTCACCTTCTTCCATTATTGTATGTTCCAAAGTCGGATCAATATTAGGTGAGGAATTAATCTGTTTAGGAACAAATTTCCTAAAAGCTTTATTTTTCTTGAACTTCACCTGAATCCAAGGACCTAATTCATCCTTGTCTTTGGAACATGCTTCATCTTGATTTGGAATTATTCTAACATCAGTAACAGTTTGTTCGGAAGAGGTTAATGAAGGACATTTGTTCTTCAAATGACCAATCTTGCCACAGTGAAAACAAATTGAAGAAATCTTCTCATATTCAACTCTTTGGAATGATCTACCATGCTTTCCTTCAATCCAAATACCTTTTTGTAAATTTTTATCAAGTTCTAAGTGAACACAAACACGAGCATACTCCCTCTTAGTCCATTTAAAAGAATTGCCATCTAAATATAGGGGTTCTCCTATCATAGATGCAATTCTACAGATGTTCTGATCATCCCAACAATGAAAAGGTAAGCAAGGTAAGCGAATCCAAATAGGTGCTGTAAGACCCTTAAGGGATTCTGGGGAAAAATTGGGGGACCATTTATCCAAACCAATTATGTTACCTCCAATAAACCAGGGGCCTCCTTCTAGTACTTCATCCATAGCATCAGGATTGAAAAAGGAACACAGTATCCAATCAAGGCCCAAGGTTGTTAAATGAAATTTTCCAAATTTGGACCATTGATTGCGGAGCTCCCTACTGCAGATTGGAAAAGGAATATTGCTACCAAGAACTTTGATAACCAGAGAATTTCTTAACACATAAGAATTAGCATCTTCAATGTGAGAGTTCATAATAATAGCAACTCCATCGTCAGTAATGGGTGTAGATTTCGGATCATAGTTAATTTTAATGTGTTGAGTCTTTCTAAAAGAATTAGGAATCTTCTCTTTATCACCCGGAATTGAATTTGATAAATCTTCAACAGTAATCTTCTTACCAAGGACTGCTTGCACAAAACTCATTTTCGGAAGCTCAGAGGAACAATCATGAGGAAGCTTATCAGATGATATGGAAGGGTTGTTAATAAGATTTTGATTATTCGCATTTATCTCTGGCATAAGGTCAGAGATTGCATTTGAACAACTAAATTTATTAACAAAGATCTTCACATTAGAAGAAGAAGCTTCCCCGTCGTTTTTACTACGAATAACAGCAGCGGAATGCTTCTTAGGAGTATTATCAACGGGATGATGAATGCAACTTTTTCCTTTTCCAAATACAACTTCAGATGTCTTCTTCAGTGGAGAATTACTATCCTCTCTAATAATTAATGGTCCCACAGAAGATCTAGCGCGAACCTTATCATCACCAGAACGAAGCTTCGAATCATCTGCGACCTTGATGGATCCTTCGGAATGATCAGTAAAGGTAGACGCGCCAATCGAAGATCGGCGGCCGTCTTCCGTCATCGTCACCGGCCGGTGACGATGAAAGCTAAAAAATCGCGAATTGAAAATTCAAAAAACTTATGGCTGTTTCTCTCTCTACGGCTGTTTCTCTCTCTTCCTTTTAGTTCCATTTCTATTGAGCATCTTAGTCGTACTCTTTCTGATCATTCTCCTTCATTCCTTACGCTTAATTTTAGATGTGAATTCTTTTCCTCAATTTCATTTTCAAAATATGTGGCTTCAACATTATTCTTTTATGAGTTTTGTTTAGGATAATTGGAATGCGTAGTTGCATCCTAATAACTCTATTATTGATATGAATAGGCTCTGGTTTATGTTGAAAAAACTTAAACAAGTTTTAAATTGATGGAACCATAATGTTTCTAAAAATATTTTTACTAATTTTTTAATTGTTGAAGAGTGTCAATATTGTTTGAGCTTAACTGTCAAAGTTTTCCTTCTGATGCTAATTTTCCCTTACATGGAGAGGCTAAGGCTAATCTCTTTAAACTCCATGCCCAAGTGGAAACCTTTTGGAAACAAAAAGCTGCTGCTAAGCATTTGCTGGATGGTGATAATAATAAGAAGTATTTTCATGCTTTGGTCAAATGGAAACGTGTTTCGAACTCTATTAATAAAATCACTCGTGATGATGGTTCTATTACTGAGGATGCTGAGGAGATTGCCATGTTGGCTGTTCAACACTTTCAGGCTAGGCTCAACAAGATTTTTGTCCCTAGTAATATTACTAACCCTGATATTATCCCTCATCTCATCTCGTTGGAGGATAATAATTTTCTTTCTAGAATTCCCTCTTTAGATGAAGTTAAAGATATTGTTTTTGATATGAATGCTAACTCTGTGGCTGGTCCGGATGGGTTTACTAAATTTTTTCAAAAAACTTGGGGTATTATTAATGAGGATCTTTATGCTGCGGTTCTGTATTTTTTTGCTGGTCATACTATGCCTAAATTTTTTTCCTCTACTTCTTTTTTTTCTTATCCCTAAGAATAATAATGCTAATAATTGGAATGATTTCAGACCTATTAGTCTTTGCATTTTTTTTAGTAAACTGCTTTCTAAAAGTTTTATAACCTGTCTTACTTCTGTTCTTCCTAAGCTTATTTCTCCTTTCCAAATGGGATTCGTTAAAGGTCGCACTATTTCTGGCAATATTTTGCTGGCCCAGAAATTCTAATATGATTTGGAGGTTAAGGTGAGGGGTGGTCATTCTATCCTCAAGCTTGATATCTCCAAAACTTAGGATAATATTAGTCGGCAATTCATCTATAATATCTTGCATTTGTTTAGTTTTAACTCTACTTTAATTAACATGATTAGAAACTACATTGAAGGTTCCTTCTTCTCCATGATTATCAAAGGCAAGAGCTTTGATTTTTTTAAACCTCTCATGGTTTAAGGCAAGGTGATCCTATGTCTCCTACTCTTTTTATTATTATCGTGGATTATCTTTCTAGAAGCATTGCTAACTTGTTTGAAAATCACCCCAACTTTTATTTTAGAACTAGGGGGGATTTCCTATATCTCATCTTTATTTTGTCGATGATTTTATCATTTTTATGAATGCTTCCCGCAATAAAATTAATAAGCTTATGGATTTCTTTTATTATTTTTAAATTGTTAGTGGCCTGTCTTTGAACAATCAGAAATGTTGTTTCCTTGTTTCTAATAATATGCATCTTGATCGTATCTCGGCTATTAAAGACCTTACTGGGTTTGTGCATGGTCAGTTACCTATCAAGTATCTTGGTATTCCTCTATTTAGAGGTAGAAAGAAATTCTTTCTGTTTGATGATTTAATTACCTATGTTTAGAATAAACTGTAATCTTGGGATTCTAATTTCCTGAGTTTTGGGGATAGGCTTACTCATTAGAAGTGTTCTTTGCTCTCTCCATGTCTATTCTTTTCAAACTTTACGTTCTACTAAAATGGTGTGTAATAGAATTGATAAAATCATTAACAAGTTATTTTGAAAAGGTGCTAGTAGTAACTCTAAATATGATTGGGCTTCCAGGGATAAGTGTTGTGGGGTTTTAAAAGAGGGCGGCCTTTGTTGCAAAAGCATGGTTGACCTGGCCCATGCTTTCTCCTACAAGTTATGGTTTAATTTTCGTGCCAAGTTATCTCTATAAGCTAAATTTATGTTTGTTAAATATTGCGTGGGGAAGCATCCTTCTGAAAGTTCGTTCGGGATGTTAATCCCTATGAACTTAGTCCCAAGCTAACCAAGAGGAGGGGGGGGGGGGGGGTGAATTGGTATTTAAAAAAACTTTTAAGACAAAGAAATAAAAACATAAACCAAATCACACCACAAGAAATTAATGCGGAATAAAAAGTGCAGAAGCAAAAATAAGAACACAAGATTTATAGTGGTTTGGTCGACTCGACCTACGTCCACTCCTTGGAGGCACCCTCCAAGTATTGCACTACAAAACGTGACTCTCCTTTAGCCCCCACGGCTAGGCAGAGAAGCCCTTACAAGAACCTCCTTTTTGCCACCCCGGCAAGGCAGAGAACCTACCTCCTTTTGCTTCCTCCTGAAGCTGGCAGAGAACCACAACCAAAAGCAAACTCCTTACCTCTACCGACCCTTCCACGGATGAGAAACTCCAGACAAAAGACAAGTAGAGCGATCCTTGAAGCAACCCTTGTGAATCGCCCTCACAAGCTCCCCCTCACAAGATCCTCTCTCTCTCCCTCTCTCTCTTTCTCTCCTCAAGGTCTTCTCAGGTCAAGGCAGCAGCCAAAAGTCTTTTAAAATGTTTGAACAAGAGCTCTTAAATAGAAGAGCTCTCAAGGAGCTCATTAATTGCAAGTAGCTGACTTTATCGTCCCGGCCGATCTGGACATCGGCCTGGCCGATCAGTACAAATCAAAGAAGATCGGCCAGAGCATCGCCCTGGGAATAGTCCTGGACGATTGAAATTTGGCTTGATCGTCCAGGCCGATCATACAATCATCCTGGACGATTAGTTCAAATCAGACGCAAATCGTCCTGAGCATCGCCCTGTTTATGACCTGGCCAATATTTATCGTCCTGAAGCAACTCAAGGATTTTGAATGTATTGTCCTGGTCGATCCTGCGATCGTCCAGGACGATTTGATCGTATCAATCATCCTTAATTACTCCCTTGATTTCCTGATCAATTAAGGCATAATTTGGTCATTTCGTCCAGGCCGATACGGGGATCGTCCTGGCTGATAATTTAAAAATACAGTATACCTTAACTATCTAAGGCGGCTACTTCTTTCTGTTTTGAGCTTATCGTCCTGGCCGATACACGTATCGTCCAGGCCGATATGTTAATGTCGACTGCCTTAATTAGGAATCATTAATTAAACTTTCTGTTTTTATGCTGATCGTCCCGAACGATATAAATATCGGCCGGGCCGATGTGGGAAAAAACAGAAAATCTAAGTCTCTCAAGTGTGTGTGTGTAGGGTTACTTAGCATCAGTCTCTTTGACCATTACAAGTAGACTCAAAAAGAGAAAAACAAAAGTACAGACTGACTCAACCCTAAACCTACGCAATTCTGAACTTGGCTTCTTCATGATCGTCCGGTCTTCGATTCCTGAAAAGTTAGAAGCAACAAGTAGTCCAAGAGAAGTAGTGTTTGTCAATCATCAAAACATAAGCCATGAAAAAATAGATTTGCAACAATCTCCCCCTTTTTGATGATGGCAAACACAAGTAGGAAAATTTTCATTAAAACATCAAGGTTACAAACCCAAACCCTACTCCCCCTTTTGTCATCACAAAAAGAGGGTTCAGAAACAAAAGAAAAACATCACAAAAGACCAAGAAGCAAACTACAAAAAGAAAAGAAACAAAATATCACAAAGTACAGACTAAAACAATGAGGGATCCAGATCATCAGATGGAGGTGGCGGAGGTGGCTGCTGAAAGTAGGTGGCAAGTGTGGTGAACTGAGTATTGAACCAGGTGATGTCCTGGTCATGCTGCTGCTGTTGCTGAGTAACGAAACTGTCAAATCGGGCTAAATCCTCAGCGCGGTGCTGCTCGTAGCGGGTAATATCCTCAAAGTGTTGCTGCTCCTGTGCAGCCACGTAGGCGTCAAATCGAGCCTCCCAACGATCAAACCTCTCAATCAACTGATCAAACGGTGAGTGCTGGTGGAGAGGGACAGGATCAAGAATGGGAGCGGGAGCGGGAGCCTCCTCCTCTCTAGCCCCCCGACCTTCCCCATCTCCTGGGTGGAGACGAGTACTATGAAGGGAAGTGAAGGAATTGTTTGAGTAGAAGGGAGTTGGGAGGTTTGGTGGAATAGGATACTGAAGTTGGTATTTGGTTTCAAGGACATAAGTTATGAAAAAATAGATTTGCAACACCTTCTACTTGTGCTTTTAATATTGGTAATTCTAAAGTATTAGTTAGTGCACTACGATCCACCTACAGAAAGAAAATAGTGTACGACAATCTACCTGTACAAGGCAACAAACAACTCAATCCAAAATCTGCTAAGCCATGCCACCGGATTCGCAACAATCATGCAAGCGGACAGAAGTTGTTTACAAATCTTTTAAAGTACCCCCATATGTGTATTGTAGTTTGTATACACATAGGTACACTAAAATGGATAAAAGAAATTATAAAACCCTCATGGGTCCCGACGAGCGTGTTATTGGTATACACGTGATGTCTAGGGATCCTGTGCGGGTTATTAAATTTGAACCCGATCCTTCTAAGTAGATTAAAGGAGTTGACAGGGTTCAATTATAAAATGCCCCTAAACACCCACATAGGCCCCGACGAGCATGTTATTGGTATACACGTGACGTCTATGAATGCTGCACGGGTTGACAAGTGAATTCAAGTTCGAACCCGATCCTTTTATGTGGATCAATAGGAGTTGACAGGGTTTGAACCTTTAAACAAATACACGGTTGTGATGACCGGTGTAATTATTTTAATACATTCATATTAGACCTTCAAGGCCTATAATCAGAAGAATCCACAAACAAGGGCATAAAGTCTATAAAACCCGATCCTCGGTCAATAGCTTGGTCGAGTTGACAAGGTTCAATCAACAAAGAGAAATGATCCTGGACACCACGATGATGGCTGTTTTGAATGAAAATCTCAACCAGAGGGGTCCATTCCAAATAATTCAAAATATTACCCACAAAAATCTGAGAAATCATCAAAATCCAAAAATATTTAAAATTGAAACAGATACATTAAAACTTAAAGCACAAAACCCGTCCATTCTACGCAACAGATTGTCGAGGTGGACAAATTCAAATATAACTTTTGCTCACTTAGAGCCAAATGCCTAGTTGAAAATATCAGTAGGATCCATTCTCAAAAAAACTCCTGACAGTAAGGACGTGGTACGTGTTCTCCGCCAAATGGAACCGCAGGATAAATGGTCACGACCCGGGGCCATCTGAACCGAGTGGTTTTGCCGACAAATGGCACCATGAAATATCGGTTATGGTCAGAGCCAATACGTTCCTTATTTGCACCAAATCCTTGAGATATGAATCAATAGGATATGATCGATAGGGCACAAAGCCCTCTATTAGCTAAGGTGGATTCAAATTTGTCCCCTTAGGCAAATACCCACCCCAAGTCCATAAGGTATCCTTGGACGAAGCAACCCATGGCTGCCGACAAGGATCCTTCTGTTAGGTTGGGTCGACTACCTCCTTTGACTAAGTAGACCAGGGACCACGATGGCAAGGGACGATGGAACCATGGGATCTTAATCGGGTCTATCATCCATTTCCCCACCATTCGGTCTAAGTGCTTGATGGTGAAATTTCATCTTTAAATTTCAGTTTCCCAAGTATTTCAACCCCAAATTCCCAAATATCAAATTTTCCAAATTTCTAAATCCAAATCCATGTTGCTACTATATACCAGATACCATGTATTTTCTACGTATCTGATTGACAACTAGCCTTAATCGAAAGTTCTCTCTTGTGATCAGGAGGGGTAATTAACTATAGGGGTTTGCGCCTATAGGAAACCAAAACTCAGATCATAAAGTCCTCAAAAATCGAGGGCAAAATCTATGGGTAGTGCCTTATCTACAAACCCATCTACCTTCTTAAATTTACCCCGGAACTTATTCCATTAAAACTCCCTCGCCGAAAGATAAAAGCAAAATGATGCGCGGTAGGGAGGCCGGGGTCAAATTTTTGGAGCCCACAGATTTCTAGCGACTCCGCTGGGGAATGATTTCCCTTTCCATCTTTGGCTAGTCATCTCAGTACTATAGTAGTATCCATATCGATTCGTACTTAAAATTTTAAGTATCCTAAAAATGATCGGTCAAAAAAATTTCATTGAGATAACTTATTTAGCAGTATTTTAGATTTATATTATTTGAATTGCTCGCTAATGTTATCTGCTTTTATTTTGTGTTATATGCAAGTCTCTGCATTTTGAAAGTGTAGGGTGATGTATCAGATTATGATTACTAGCTCTTACTTTTTATTTATGCTGATGGATCTATAGAATACCCCGATGACCGTCCAACTGGGACGAGGAGCCAGGATTCAGCTGGCGAATACTGTTATTGAAACTGGAAATACTGGAGCTACCATTGAGTTTAGTAGCATTGAATTTCCTGCTGTTGTTGCAAGAGCTACTAAAGCTCCTATCCGTCATGAACATCTGCTAGTGCCGAGACCTACTGCTGAAAATCCTCGTGGGAGGATTTCTGTGTTCGAGAGGTTATCACAGCCTTAAATCCCAGCCACCAAGAGAATTGTGGCTGATGGAAGAATCTCCGTGTTGAATACGAACACCACCACCCTACCTAGGGAGATTTCTACACCTGGTAGGAACAATGTTGAGACCTCATCTGGAGGAAGGTTTACAAGAAGACAAAGAAGAAAGATAAATGATGAACAATGACTTCAGCAGCAACTAGTGCCGGTCCACTCTTTAAACCTTCCTGACCAAGAGGTAGAATATACCACTCCGACCCTGAATGGGTTCACAAATCTAAAATGGGTCAAAATAAACAGCTATACTAGGGAGCTAAAGAAATCTTTTTGGGATCAACGACCTGAAGCTCCAATCCCTCCAAGGAAGAAAGAGCCTGAAACTCTGTCCGCTCGAGTATATAGAATCCTAAAGATTGTGAAAGAGAAAGGTTTGAAGAAGAAAAGTTACCAGTAGCCACTGGTGGTTGAGACTAGAAGAGCTCCGCCAAAAGAACACCTATCTATTGCGGTGGAAAGAAGAGAAAGAAAGTATATCCTGTGCGGTGAACATCGAGGCGTGACAACTAAACCATATGTTCAGGGATCCGCCACCAAAAGGTCCCGTTGGAAAGGAAAGAAAATCTAGAGGACAAGGCCTCGTAAAGAAGAAAGAAAAGAAAAAAGATCTGATCTTGGTGTGACATCAGGTATGGCTTCCTGAAGATCCGCTACCATCTACAAAGAATGTCAGAAATGGGTCCCAAAAAGGATCCACAATGACTCCCCTCCAGATGGTTGACACCTTAGAGAATCCTCCAGGGGATCTCATTGCCCTCCATCCCCTTCAAAGGAAGAGACTAACTTCGACCGCAGTCCACTGGTCGAAGAAATCCCTTTGCCTAACCAAGAGCCGAAAATCCAGTGGCGTCGCCGCTTGGAAATCCGAGTACTAGAAAAAGAAGGAAATATGGAAGGGGGAGATAACATCGAAGAAGATGAATATCTCGAAGGGGAAGAAAATATTGAGGAACATATGGAGGAAAACCTAGAAAAGAATTACAAGAAATAAATAACACCTTGGATATGAAAGTGGTCTATATGGTGACACATATAGACATTAACGAGGGTGCCGATTATGATGAAGATGAAGATGACAATCGTTGGCAACCTCCGCCTAGACAGGTATACCGGCGTCACTGTAGAGATGGGTCCGCCACTGGCAGAAGTGGCCCTTCCCAAGGAGAAGAAGAAGTTAAAGAAGTAGATAAAAATCCTTCTAACGCTGAAAATGTCACACTCGCTGAAATGCGGTGACAAATGAGGCAATAAATGAGGGCTAAAGATAGAGAAATCTCTCAGTTAAATGAGAAAATGACTAAGATGATGGCTTAGATGGGGGCAATGATGCAGATGATTTAGAGAATTGCTGCTATTGGCACTATGCCTAATCCTCCTATTAATCCTCCAAACTTTCAAATGCCTCAGGTCTCAGGAGTACGGGGCGCTCTTGAAGGCGGTAATGAAGTCAATAACATTACTCGCCAACCCACTCCACAGAATATTGCAAGTACTTCCGAACCAGTGACTGCTGCATAGTTGGAAGGGATCATCACAGAAAAGATCAAGTCTATTATAGCCGTTGATCAAGCAGAAAAGTTGGTGGGCAAGGGTCGTTCGCATCCTGCAGAATACGATCAAGTGCCATATCCGAAAGGATATTCGGTCCTAAAATTCAATACTTTTGATGGTAACAAAAATCCTCCGTAGCACCTAGAACAATTTAAAGCTACTTGTGGGAACACAGGAGGCAACGACGCCTTACTCTTACAACAATTCATTAATAGTTTGACAGCAATTGCTTTTGAATTGTATGTAGAGTTGCCAAATGATTATGTGAAGACTTTTGCAGAATTAGAAACTATGTTCGTGAAGAGATTCGCTAGTGCAACAGAGAAGATCACCATCACTGACCTTGCCTTGGAGAAGATAAAAAGGGAATAGTCAGTGACAAAATATTTCACTCACTAGCAAAATTTGAGCATAAAATGTGAGCAGCAGCTCGAAGAAGAACATGCCGTGCAGTTATTGATGGGAAATCTTGACGACAAAATGTAACCATTCTTATGCATGGCTACAATACCACATTTTAAGATTTGCTGGATAGAGTGGCTAAGTTTAAGAAACTGAACTTATCCAGATCAGAGAGCCACTTTGATAAGCCCAAGAAGGCTAAGGCCCTGGGTGCTAGAAGAGGTGAGGCTGACTCCACATTTTTCTCTAGAGTTGATGGGAGAAAATAGGTGGTTTATAATGTAGACAAAGGCAAGCAGCCGATACAATATCAAGAAAAGCCTAAGCAACTCTACAATCTTAATCCTCAATCAAAGTTCATAGTCAGGGGCAATGATAAGCCACGAACTTACCAGGTTGGTGGAGAATGCTCGAGACAGGCAATAGGAACTAGTGATAGAATGTTTCCATCCCTCAAGGAAAAGATGAACAAAGAATATTCATCTAAGAGGGAAAGTGTCGCAAAGTTATTTTGATAGTTGTTTAAAATGGGTCTAGAATTGCTTAAATGCAAGAGGCCCTAAGAGTCGAAGCACACTGGTGACCCAAATTATTGCCCATACCATCGGGTAGTTAGCCATCCTATTGAAGATTCTTATGTTTTAAAGGATTGGCTCGAAAGAAAATACTGAAAGGGAGAGATCACATTATTAGATAGTGTATTGACTAATCCCAGAAAAGAATTAATTCGAGTGGTTACATCCTCTTCCGTACCCCCGGTTGAAGAAAGAAGAAATAAAAAGAAGACAGCTCAAGAAGAGCAATGAGAGACTGCAATCTCCAAGAAAATAGTGAAAATGTTGAAGCAACCTGAAGGAGTTTCAGGGGTGAAGTGGAAATCTACTACGGAGCCAGTATTAAAATTGAAAGCTCTTCCTAGGCCACTAGCTTCTACTTCTAAACAATTCCCTAATCAAGTTGGTACTTCGAAGTTTGGAAAGATGAAGACCAAGCTAAAGAAGACCAAGGAGAAAATGACTGCAACCCAAAGGGTTATCGACAGTTTGGATGAGTACTATCAGACTGTGAGGTGATTTATTAAGCTTGCTAACTTTATGTCAGAGCTTAAAATAAATGAAATTGGAAAAGGTGATGAGGAATCCCTTCTTGTAAAAATATGTCGAGTTATCTCTGTGGCATAAAATATGTTAATAAAAGAAGAATGCATCGAAGAAATACCCTTTGAATCTTGTATGATGGTATTACCAATGGATTACAGTTCAAAGGAGGATTTGTATTTTCTAAAGACAGATGAGTCATACCCCGATTTAGCGTTACGGATGGGACACGTAAACCTGGGTGGTGACTCTGAATCGACAGATGAATCCCTAGACACAACAATGGCGGACTCTGAAGAAAATGTGTCATTAAATGAGTTTAATCTAGAAGAATAGCTCAATTACAACTAAGGAGTGGTAAGATATTGCCTCCTCCACCAAAGAAAGGGATCTCTAGTAAGGATAAGGGGAAAGTGATAGTCATCAATGATGATATCATCCTTGAAGATCCAATAAAAATGAATACTTCAGCCAAGGGGATAGATTACAATATTTTATCCCACTTAAGGAAGATCCCAGCACAACTCAGCATATACGATGCCCTCTTGATGTCTAAAGACCTTTGAGGGACTTTGATTCAGGCTCTCAAAGACCCCGTAAGGTACGAGGTATATTTTGCCGAGCGTAATATAACGGAGGTCTTGCAAGACCGCAATGAGCCGTTCATTACATTCTCTAAAGAAGACATGATGCTCGGAACGACGGATCATAATCTCCCTCTGTATGTTACTGCAGAAAGTGATGGGATGATGATTAGTCGAATCTTGATCGATCCAAGGGCATATATAAATCTAATGAGCTTGAAAGTAATAAGATCATTATTTCTTGATGTGGAGCATCTTGGGCCAGATAAGCTAATGGTACATTGATTTAATAAAAAAGGGCAAAAGACCCTGAGAACATTTACGCTCTCTCTCACATTTGGAGAATTTCATATAGATGCCAAATTTCATGTGATTGATGTAGATACTGCCTTTAAAGCACTCCTTGGCCGCCCCTGGTTGCATGAGTACAACATCGTCCCATCAACACTACATCAATGCATGAAGTACCTCAGGGATGGAGAAGAATTCAGAGTATCTGGTGACATTCAACCCTTTGCAGTTCATGAGGTGAAGATATATGAAGATGCAAAGTACTTCATTCCAAAGAAGCTGAAGCCATCGAGCTCTCTTGAGACACAAGCATCTGATCCAGAAGTTGCAAAACAACCTAGACAAGAAACCAAGAAGAAGCATGTGGGGAGAAAGAAGGCAACGCCGACTCTTCCCAAGGCATCAACCACCCCAAAAGAAAGAAGATACGTACCTCACCTAGGAAGTGACACGGATGGAGATGATGTCACACCTACAAAATCTCAGAGGATATGCCAATCAACAACCAAAAGGAATATGGAAGTTGAACACTCAAATGATGATTATGACTACGATTCTATCTATATGAACACAGTGCCGGATGTGTTCTCCAGAAGAATAGACAGTCTGTCAATCTCAGATAATGTACTCGTAGTCACACGCATTCCCCTGTAACACTTCAAAGAATTCACTCCGCGAGAAGTGCATTATGTTGAAGAGCTCGTGACATTCTATGTACCTACCCCAAAAGAAAAAGGTGGACCAGCGAGTTTATTATATTCGATCGAGAAACTCGAAGAGGAGATAAATCAAGATTAGTTTCGTACACTTGTTGTTTCCGGAGAATCAGTACCTACGAGGTTTCCCAGGAACAATACCAAAAATATTCAAAGAATATTGCGAAAGTGAGGTAAAACTCGTTCCTCCAAACAGCAAGTTCATTTCTGCTTGAGCCTCTGGTATCGAAGAAATTCCCACTCAATAAAGAAGAAGGATATTTTTATGAAAAAGGGTCTAGGATTTATTGTACGGAAGTACCCTAGAAATGAGATTTGCCGAGCAATCACATGCATGGAAATTGAATCTGAGGATGGCGGTGTTGAAGAGACATACGAAGCTGATGATTATGATGATCAACCATTAGAGGCTGGACCTACACCAGAAGAGCTTGAAGATGGTGGACATGCAGCCACTATGGATGAGCTAAAAGAAGTCAACTTGGGAATTGAGGAAGACCCTCGCCTAACTTTCATTAGTTCCCCTACCCGAAGAACAAATAGAAGAAATAAAAGAACTCTGTGAATTCAGGGACTACTTTGCCTGGACATATGCTGAGATGTATGGCTTATCCCCTGATGTAGCGGTTCACAGATTAACAATCAAACCGGATGTAGCACCTGTCAAGTAAGCTCCAAGAAGAATGAGATTGGAGATCGAAGAATAGGTGATTGCTCAAACAAAGAAGCTTATAGAGGCAGGCTTCATCTGAGAAGAAAAATATACCAATTGGATCTCAAATATCGTCCCAGTGAAGAAGAAAAATGGATAGATTCATGTTTGTATTGACGTCAAGGATCTCAATAAGGCGTGCCCAAAAGATGATTTTTCGCTCCATGTATCTAAATTATTAGTGGATAACACATCCAACTACGACATGTTCTCATTTATTGATGGATCGTCAGGATACAATCAAATCAAAATGGCACATGAAGATGAAAAGCATACATCATTCAGGACACCCATCGGCAATTTCTGCTACTCAGTCATGCCCTTTGGCCTGAAGAATACTGGTGCCACCTACCAACGGGTAATGACTCACATATTTGATGATTTGATGCATCAGAAGGTCGAGTGCTATGTAGATGACCTTGTTGTTAAAAGCTTTGGCCGGAAAGATCACTTAAAAGATCTCAGAATTATATTTGAAAGAATTAAAAAGTATGATCTAAAGATGAATCCCCTCAAATGTTTATTTGGGATCTCCTCTGGAAAATTCTTAGGGTATGTGGTTCATCATCGAGGAATAGAGATCGACCTTAACAAAATTAAGGAGATCACGGAGATGCCACCACCAAAGAACCTTCGACAGCTTCGCTCGCTGCAAGGGCAGCTGACTTTCATTCGAAGATTCATATCAAATCTATCTTGTAGGTGCCAGTCATTTTCAAAGTTAATGAAGAAAGATGTCCATTTCAAATGGGATGAAGAATGTCAGGAAGCATTTGACAGTATCAAGAAATACTTGCTAAATCCTCCCATTTTGGCAGCGCCAATTTTGGGAAAGCCTTTTATATTGTATACAGCAGCGCTAGAAGAGTCACTTGGAGCACTATTGGCCCAACATACTGAAGAAGGCAAAGAAAATGTGCTCTACTACATCAGTCGAAGGTTGATTGGAGCAAAAAGTCGTTATTCTCCTATTGAAAAGCATTGTTTGTCGCTGATTTTTGCAATTCATAAACTTCGCCACTATATGCTTTCTCACAAAATTACCTTGATATCAAAGATTATTCCGCTGAAGTTCTTGATGACAAGGCCAATGTTGACAGGTCGTTTAGCCAGGCGGGCAGTGTTATTACTACAGTTTGATATCACATACATGCCATAAAAGGCGATGAAAGGTCAAGCCTTAGTATATTTTCTTGCTGCATATCTGATCCCAGTAGACTCTCCACTCAATGACAATTTGCCCAATGAGCAGATTATGCAAGTAAAGGAAGAATAAATCATAATTCTGGGAGATGTACTTTGATGGGGCATCATCTATTAGACCTGCCCGACCTTCAAATATTGCAAGGGCCCGAGCCGGCATTGGTCTTATTTTCATAGCACCTGAGGGAGGCATAATGAGGTTCTTGTTTAGTTTGACTAAACCTCGTACCAACAATGAAGCTGAGTATGATGCTGTAATAGTAGTGCAGGAGATTGTGATTGATATCAAAATTCAACATCTCTAAATCTTTGGTGATTCTCAGCTAGTGATAAATTAGATCCTTGGTATTTACAAAGTTGGCAAAGTTGAATTTCCCCATTACCATTGGCGAGACCTCGAGCTTTTGAAACAAGTACCAAATATTGAAATAGCTCGAGTTCCTCGAGGACATAATGCTAAAGCAGATTGTCTGGCCAAATTAGCCAAAGAAATGATGAATATCAATGAGGAGATGCATTGGAGTTTACACTCAAAGGGTCTTGGAGCCCGCTCTGTTATAATTCCAAATGGCGGAGGGAATTTCAGATTCAAATAAGCAGGGTAAAACCCTAGTTGACCCTCAACGTCTCCATCAAATCATTATGGAAAATTATCCAGAAAAATATCATGTGGCCAAGAGACTTAAAGCTAGTGAAGCTTCAGAATTGTGGTGGCATTATTTAGATATTGAAGTCAAAAATGATTGGTGGCAACCATTCATTGACAACTTCAAAAAAAACAAACTCCCTACAGAAAAATTTATGGCCGCATAAATCCGGAAAAGGGCATTGCAATATACATTTGTCAATGACACATTATACAGATGAGCTTTTGATTAAATGTACCTAAGGTGCCTAGGGACCAAGGAAGCTGATAAAGTGGTGATAGAAGTCCACGAAGGGCCTTATAGAGCACATCAGTCAGGTCCTAAGATGGCTGTTAAAATAAAGAGAATGGATTAATATTAGTCGAAAATGGTCAAAGATTGTATTTACCACGCAAAGAGGTGTCACGAGTGTCAAATTCACGATGATATTATACATCAGCCTCCAAATCCGCTGCACCCGACAATAGCATCTTGGCCATTTGAATGTTGGGGCACTGACATAATTGGGCTGATAGATCCGCCATCTTCAGCGGGACATCACTTTATTCTGGCAGCAATAGACTACTTCTCCATTCAAAGAGGTCACATCGGAGCATGTGATCAAATTCTTTACCCACAATATCATCTACAGATTTGGTGTGCCACGCCGCATAATCTCAGACAACAGTACTGCATTTAAAGGTACAAAAATATATAAATTTGTTGATCGGCACAAAATTGATTGGTGGTCTTTTGACAGCTTGAAGCTTAAGGTTCAAATGGATGTGGCTACACACTCCTACAAAATTGAGCCAAAGAAGTTTGAAGTCTTTTGACAGCTTGAAGCTTAAGGTTTAAATGGATGTATAAGGTTGGATCCAATACAGCCAAATATGGCTGGATCGCTGGCAACTCCGTCTACTCAACAAACCATAAGAAAGGCTGTAGTAGTGGAACCCCCACTTCATCAACCTGTCAGTAGGGATTGTAGGAAACACGAAGGAAAATTTTACTCGAGACGTTCAAGTTATCATAGTCTACAAAATTCCCCTAAATGATTGGAGAATCAAAGTTCTGAGGGAAGGAGAAATATCAAGAAACTACCAAATGTTCGTAGGCTCCAAAGTCTTCAACCAACAAGGAGAACTCCAAATCTACCAACTTCAGTGAAATCAGCATTGGGAAGCGCATTTCACATAGCTCAAGTTTGAAGCATGAATGGGTGTAAAAGGTTGAATTTAACACGCCCAAATATGGATGGATCGCAGGCAGCTCCATCTACTCAACAAGCCATAAGAAAGGCCGTAGTAGAGGAACCCCCATCTCAGCAATCAGAGGACAAAGAGCTGTCAAATCCCAGCTCTTTCGATTTGATGAACTTAAGTGACTCAGATTAAAGTCTTCTCAAGTGGTTAAGGATCAAGATACTATATACGTTTGATACTATCAACTGAATCTAGAACCTGCAAATCTTTCAACAAATCCGCAAAGCATAAAGCGAGGATCGAAGGAACTTTTTTTTAACAAGTCCGCCAAAGCACAAAGTAGAGGACCGAAGAAAATTATCCCAAAGTTCGTGAAAAGCCCAAGGCTGAACTAAGTGGATTCCATCATCAATAAGTCCGTTATGCGTGAAGCTCTGGACCGATGACTTTTCGCCACTGACCTAATACAAACCTAAGGATTTAGGTCATCGACATCTACTCCTTCATTAATCCCGCCAAAGCAAAAAAGCATAGGGCCGAAGGTACAAAAAATCACCTGACAAGTAGATAAAGCCAAATCAGGAAATCCTCCATCAATGTCCAAAGAACAAAACACAGTGTAGAAGGAACCAAAATCTCAAGACTCAAGCCAAAGCCGTGGAAGAAGCATCCTGAATGACATCTATAAGTGTCCCTAGAGACTGGGCACATTTTAAATATTTTTTTGTATCGACATCGCGCAACATGCCGAGATCCCAAAAAAATATTTAAAATATCGTGAGCACAGGTCAGAGTACAACCACAAAAAAGTCAGGTACCGTAAAAAGAGAGCTCGTTAACAACTGAAATTATAAAATAACTTTATTTTATTAAGTTTAGAATTCATATACAAATTTGTGGACTAAATCTTTTTACAAGATTACATCAGCTAAAAGAAAAGGAAAAGTATTATGTCATTTACAGAGGACTAAAATCTATCTCCTAAATTATGCATGAAGAGGAAGTCCATAGCTTTATTCTACTCCTTCCAAAGACTATGTATTCTGCACTTTTGAGACATGCACAAAGAATTAGAAGTGTCAGTAAGGAAAATATTATACAGAGATATGCAAAACTATAAAAGAGAGATGTACCTGAAACAGAGCCTGAAGTGGCTCGTGAAAAAATATCCTTCTCTTCTTCAAGCCTGTATAGAGCAACAAAAAATATCAGTAAGCAGCTAAAGAGTGAAAAGGAACTATACAAACAAAGTAAAAATGTACCAAAACTGAAGCCTCCTATGACAGTAAATCGGCTGAAGCCTGGATCCTCTTCCTGTAGTAGCCTGCACAAAATACGAAGCATTATGAGTACAGGCGCAAAATAAAAAAACTAAGAAGAAGGGAAGAAAATGTACCTGAACCCAAAAGCAACTGTGGAGAGACTAGGGCAACAAAGTCCCACCAACTAATGAATCTACAAAGATCAGAAAAATTTCAAATGATACAAAAATGCTAGAAGCAAAAGTGACAGTGGTGCAAAAGCAGAGCAAGAAGTGATAATACTATCCACTAGCATCAATCTACAAAGTAATACCCTACAGATCTGAGTATGGGGTACTCTATCACTATCCCATGGATCTCTACTTGATCAAGAGAAAATATATCAAATATACTGAAGATTACATGTGTATCTAAAAGATCTACAAAGACACAAAGATGGACCTTTGGAGATCCATTTAAAGAAAACTAGTGTGACATCTAAGAAATTTTTTGGAGATCCACTAAATGAAAACCCTGTGTGACATCCAGGGCACATATCTGGAGATCCACAGGGTCAATTAGTATACAAAAAATGTGGTTCGCTCTGGACGCGTACCACATTTGTTGGGGGCATTTATTAACCTCTGTATAAACAACACAAGAGAAGAAGCCATGAATCCAGCGTACGTACCTAGCACCCATCAGATCTAAGAAATCCTCCGTATAACCTACCCGAAATCTCTCCGAATCACTGCGCATTGGCGCCGTTCGCGTCTCCTCTCTGCAATTTTTGCTCAAATCCTGCGGCAGTTCCTCAGTCGAACGTCCACATGTGTCGTTAAATACCGAAGCGAAGGAAGCCTTCAATCTTCTTCTCAACTCCACGCAAAACCTCTGCTCCGACCAAACTGAGCTTTTCCCGAGCTCTTCCCTCTCCAATTTCTTTCCACACACACGAACTTCCTCCCTCCCACAAGCTCCCACGTGAACGAAGCCTTCGCTGCTCCCACGATACCTAACCTCCACCTTCGGTCAGTCCACAGAACAGAGTGAGGGAGAGGGAGAAAGAAGAGCTACCCGACCTCTCTTCCCTCTATATTTCCTATACTGATCTCCACCCATAAACATCTCCAGTCCACGGTCAAACCAAAGCCCATCGCCAGAGCCTCCCTCCCCCGATTCCTCCGCAGTCAAACCGCATCCCACAAGAGCTACTTCAATCAAGAGCCTTGTCTGACCTCTCGATCTTCCTGATCTAGTGAGGTAGAGAACGACAGAGATAGAGAAAGAGAGGGATTTCCCTACCTTGTCGGACCAACTACCGGACCCGACCCCCGCTTTGCAAGCTCCCTTTTCTATCCTCCAACCCGCGACCTCAAGTCACTCTCTATTTAACAGGATTTATTAAACCTGTTTGAATTCTGCCCTAATCCTGCTCTAATCCTGTCCAAATCCCACTTTTTTAGTTAATTAAAATTAACTTTTTTTAAATTATATTTGAATATTATTAATAAATATTAAATTTAATTAATTAAAAAAATATTTATAATTAATTATTTTTAATTAAATTTAATTACTATTAATAATCATTAATTATATTAATTATATTTAATTATATTTAATTTTTAATTATTAGTAATAATCATTAATTATAATTAGTTAAAATTAATTGTAATTAATTTTTTTTAAATTATAGTTAATTATCATTAGCTATAATTAATTAAGATTAATTATTTTAATTATATTTAATTATTATTATTATTAATTGATTATAATTAATTAAATTACTTATAATTAATTATTTTAATTATATTTATTTATTATTAATAATATTTAATTATAATTAATTAAAATTAATTATAATTAACACAGAAAAAAATGCTTCTCTTCTCTCACCTTGATCATCGTCGTTACCAACCCCGCGAAGGTATTAACCTCCTAAACTTAGATTGTAGCCCTCGGAGTTAGCGGTAGAACGGAAAACCTCCCATATATGCCTTTATTACGCGTTGTGGGATGGGACCTCGGTGCGGCACATATGACGGGGCAAGTAATCACCTTAAACTCGAGTGCCCGTTTTCATTGTTTGTAGCGGACCAGAAAACCGCCTATATACGCCTTTATTGCACATGGTGGGATGGGACCTCGGTTCGACACCTACAATGAGACGGGCAATCACCTAAACCCTACTTCAATGTTTGTGGTGGACCGAAAAATCGTCTATACATGCCTTTATTGCTCGTGGTGGGATGAGACCCCGGTGCGGCACCTAAGGTGAGGCGGGGTCACTCATAAGTACCCCCGAGTGGGGGGAAAGCAAATTGTGTCTTTTAAATAGGTACCATCAAAGACCACATACACGTCTTTATTGTGCGTGGTGGGAAGAAAAATTATGGCCACGGTGTCCTTGTTCGAGGACACCTACCATATAACCCTTTATTGCGTGTGGTGCGAAGGCCCAGTTTTCTCGTAGTTTTCCCCTAAACAGGGGAGACATTGGGAGGCTGTCAAAATTTGGTTGAATACAAGGTTGTACCTGAGCTTGATTGAATAAAAATGGGACTTGTACTTGGACTCGTTTGAACTCAAAAGATATTAATAAAAGGCTTAATTCAAACTCAAATGAAATTTAAAAGAACAAGAACTTGGACTTGAACTCAAGCAAGAATTGAACAAAGACTCAATCTTGAACTTGTAAGAAGGACTCAAGGGACTTGAACAAGCTGCAAGGGACACAAACTTGATTCATATTAAATGACAATGGACTTTTGAATATTCAAATTAAAATGAACAAGGGCATGACTTGAACATTTGAAATATTTGACTCGGACCGTAGAAGACTTGTACTTGAACATGAACTGGATGCAAATTTGACTTTGAACTTAAGCTAAATTGAGAATTCAAATTGAATTCAAAATGAATTGATCTCAAATGCAAGGACCACATGGAGCTTGATGCAAGAGAGCTCGAACTCAATTTCATGGAATGAGACTTTAACTTAGTAAATACTCCATGTAAATGCTAAGTAAAGACCTAGATCTTTCCAATGAATATCAATGATCAAACAAAAGGCTTGCGGATTTCAACTTATCATGTTTATAATTGATGTAAGCTAATTTCAATAAGTGTAACCTCTTTCACATGTAGAGATTAAATGAAGAAATGCAGTGTATTTACTAGCAAGTGTAAAGAGAACAGTGGACTGTAGGTGGTCGTTATTTGCCTACAAACGAAGAGCATGTGTTCTCTGATGAACAAAGAGGATTCATGTATGGACAGGGAAGGCCGCTGCAAAGAACCTTGAACATCACTTACCCATAAGTCGTAGTATGAAATCCCTAATGAATGTTGCAATTCACCCATGACGATTATACCAATAAAAATGTTAATGACAAATGGAAATATGGATAATGTTATCACTCATGATATAAGCTGTCAAGCGATGTAACAAAGTGATTTGCTAGTTATTATGCATGATTAAAGTAGTATGATTGCAAGCAAAGAAAGGAATATGTAGAAGAAGCAGATTCTTTGTTATTAATACAGACTAATATGTAGATGAGCACACAACAATCTACTTTCAAATGAGAAGAATATATGTGCTACAAAACCCTTGATTTATCTATAACCAACATGAAATCTGTCATATTCATATCAATCGACCAATGATCTTGTATGCTGAAGATTAGAAGCCCCAATGAAGAAAACTATTAGTTGATACAACGATTGACATATAATAGATATAAGCACCCGTAGACTCTTGTAGCAAGGGTATTCTAGCATCCTCGTAACATCATGATTCAAATAAGTAAATTGATCCACAAGCAATCAAGAATAAAAGATCTGCAATACACATAAGTCCTCTTAGAATACAAATGTATGTACAACATCCACCCATGGGTAGATGCATAAAGACTATAGTAAATGAAGTATCTTGTAGTCAGTATAAGGATGAATACATCTACCTCCATCAGTAGTAGATGTGTTGTAAAGAACAAAATCACAGCAGAATGCATAAAGAATACAAGTTCCTACGAGCTTCTACAACACAAGGTAGGAGATTAGTTAGTGCACTACGATCCACCTACAGAAAGCAAATAGTGCACGACAATCTACTTGTACAAGGCAGCAAACAACTCAATCCAAAAGCTGCTATGCCATGCCACCGGATCTGCAACAATCATGCAAGCTGATAGAAGGCATTTACTTGTACCCCCACATGTGCACCATAGTTTGTATACACATAGGTACACTAAAAGGGGTAAAATAATTTATAAAACCCGTATGGGCCCCAGCAAGCGTGTTATTGGTACACACGTGACGTCTAGGGATCCTACACGGGTTATTAAATTTGAAACCGATCATTCTAAGTAGATGAAAGGAGTTGACAGGGTTCAATTATAAAATATCACCAAACACCCGCATGGGCCACGACGAGCATGTTATTGGTACACATGTGACGTCTAGGGATGCTGCGTGCATTGATAAGTGAATTCAAGTTCGAACTTGATCCTTCTTTGCAGGTTAATAGGAGTCAACAGGGTTCGAACCTTTAAACAAATACACGATTGTGGAGATTGGTGTAATTGTTTTAATATATTCATATTAAGTCTTCAAGGCCTATAATCAAAAGAATCCACAAACAAGGGCATAAAGTCTACTAAACCCGATCCTCAGTCAATAGCTTGGTTGAGTTGATAATGTTCAATGAACAATGAGAAATGATTTTGGACATCCCGATGATGGCCGTGTTGAATGAAAATCTCAACCAGAGGGGTCCATTCCAAATAATTCAAAATACTACCCACAAAAATCTAAAAAATCATCAAAATCCAAAAATATTTAAAATTAAAACATATCCATCAACACTTAAAGCACAAAACTCATCCACCCTCCACAACATTTTGTCGAGGTGGACAAATTCAAATATAACTTTAGCTCACTTAGAGTCAAATGCTTTGTCGAAAATATCGCTAAGATCCATTCTCAAACAATCGCCTTCCAGTAAGGATGTGGTACGTGTCCTCCACCAAATGGCACCGCAGGATAAACGGTTACAACCCAGGGCCCTCTGAACCGAGTGGTTTTGCCGCCAAATGGCACCATAAAATATCGGTTATGGCCAGAGCCAATACGTTCCTTATTGGCATCAAATCCTTGAGATATGAATCAATATGATATGATCGATAGGGCACAAAGCCCTCTGTTAGCTAAGGTGGATTTAAATTTGTCCCCTTAGGCAAATACCCACCCTAGGTCTATAAGGTACCCTTGGATGAAGCAACCCATGGCTGCCTACAAGGATCATTCTGTCGGGTTGGGTCCACTACCTCTGACTAAGTAGACAAGGGACCACGATGGTCGGGGATGACGGAACCATGGGATCTTGATCGGCTCTATCATCCATTTCCCCACCATCTTCTCTAAGTGCTAGATGGTGAAATTTCAACTTTAAATATCAGTTTCCTAAGTATTTTAACCCCAAATTCCAAAATATCAAAATTTCCAAAATTACAAATCCAAACCCATGCTGCTACTATATACCATATACCATGTATTCTCTACGTATCTGATTGACGACTAGCCTTAATTAAAAGTTCTCTCTCGTGATCGGGAGGGGTAATTAACTATAGGGCTTGCACCTATTGGAAACCAGAACTCATATCATAAAGTCCTCACAAAATGAGGGTGAAATCTCTGGGTAGTGTCTTATCTACAAACCCATCTACCTTCCAAAATTTAACCCGGAACTTATTCCGTTAAAACTCCCTCGCCGATAGATAAAAGAAAAACAATGCACTGCAGGGAGGCTGGGGCCGAATTTTTAGAGCCCACAATGGTTAGGTTCTTGCTCTATTGATTCCCTCATTAATTTCACTTCTACTGCTACTGTTAAGGTTAATTATTTCATTAATGATAACTGTTGAGATTATGATAAGCTTGCTAATGCTATTCTGGATTGTATCATTCAAAAATTCTCACTCTCCCTCTGAACTTGGAGTCTAATGATGTACTTTTATGTAATTTGGCTAGTGATGGCATATTTAGATTAAAAGATGCTTGGAACGATTTTAGAACTAAGAATGTTGTTACTTCCATTTTTTTGATGATTTGGCATAAAAGTATCCCGTCTACGGTTGCTACTTTCATTTGGAGAATTTTACATAAATTTATTCCTACGGATGACAACTTGATCAAAAGATGTTTTTTTCTTCCTTCTAAGTGTTAATGTTGTTTTCACTTTGAAAGTATGCATCATATTTTTGTTTCTGGATCTTTAGTCATTAAAACTTGGTGTTATTTTGATGATATCTTCAAATTAAATGTCTTTAATGTGAATATGTCTATTCATGCTCTTCTCAATGCTTGGTTTGTTAATTCTAAAGGTCATATTAGAAATGTTACCCCTTTCCTGATTTTATGGTTTCTTTGGTTCGAAATAAACAACTCTTTATTTAATGGCATTAAAATAGATTCTCAAAGGGTTATTAAGAATGTGAAAGATAAACTGCTTAATTTGGTTTATGTTAATTTGTTTTCTTTTAAAGGTTTAAAGAATTGTTATGATGTTATTTCTGAATTAGGGATCAGGATGGATGTTACTTTGTTACCTTCTTTCCCTCGCTCTATTTCTTGGGTTAAACCTGATGTAGGTTGCTTCAAGTTGAATGTTAGTATTGATAATGAGACTCCTATTATGGGGTGTGGTGGTATTATCAGAGATTTCCATGGTAATGTTGTTCTTAGCTTTGTGGGACCACTTTTTAGTGGTAAACCTCTTACTGCTCTTCTTACTTCTATTCTCTATGGTTTAAGATGTTGTATGTCCCTTGATATTGCTAGCATTATTATTGAGATTGAACCTTCTTTTAATATTCAATGCCTTTTTAATGAGGTGGATTCGATTTGTGAAGCTGAGGCCTTTTACATGGTTAGGGACATTAAGAATTTGATGGTTTTTATCTCTGTTGATACTTCTCATGTGTTTAAGGAAGGCAATGCTTGTGCTATTTGGTTGGCTCGGTTTGGTGCTGGGATTGATTGTTTCATGGACCTTGTGGAAGCCAATGCCCCTTCTCTTAAAGGCCTCTTAAGATTAGACAAAATTTCCTTTCCTTATGTTAGAAGTTAATTTTCTTCCCTTGGGTTTTTCCATTTTTTTTAGTTGGCCCAACTTTGCTGGTTGGTTTTGGTTTGAGGATATTCATCTGGGTATTTTTTCGGTTGGGTTCCATGGCCTTGTTTTCTCTGTGTTGGTGGCTTTATTATGGTTATGCTGTGATTTTTTTCAGGTTGAGCGATGATTGCAAGCTCCAATTGATGGGTTGCCTGCTTATTGCTCTCCTCCCTTGGGTTCTGGGTGGGCTGGCTTTTGTGGGCTACGGGAGTGTTGTCTTCTCGGCTTACTAGGGCTGGCCTATTTAGGGCTTTTTGGTTGGTTTGGTTTGGTTGGAGCATCATTGGGCTTTTGTCAGGATCACTGCTGGGTTCTTTCTGGTTGCCTTTTCTTCTCTGTTAAGCTTTCTGGGTGCTTTCAGATTTCTGGTTTGGGTTCCTAGGACTCTAGCTGGGTGGGGCCTTACTGTTTGTCCTTGGTTTGTTGTGCTTCCTAAGACAAGCCTGTTATGAGGAAGGTGGTGGTCTGGAATTTGCTTTGGTTTTACCTGGATTGCTTTGGGTGGGTGACTCTTTCGGTGGTGCCATTTGCTGTTACCTAGTGTGTTGGGGGGAGGCCTTTGGAGCGGCATCAGGTATTACCTTGTGATGTTTGCTAGTTTCATTCCTTCCTGAGCTCTTTCTACCCAATTAACTCTTACATTAACTATTTCTTTCTTATAGTGGAGAATGATTTTTGGATATGTCCATACCATGTTTCTTTGGTGTGTGATGGGTACTGTATTCAATTGTTGTGTTTTGTGGTGGTTTAGTTATGGTGCTTTGTGGCTTTTAGTTTGATTTTGTTGGAGCATTAGTGGGCTCTTTCTGGTTGGCTTGTTATTCTCTGTTGATTTTTCTGGGTGCTCTGGTTTCGACTCCAGGTTGTTGTGCTGGTTGGGGCTTTGTTGTTTTCCCTTGGCTGGTTGTGCTTCCTAGGGCATTCTTGTTGTGCGGACGGTGGCTGTTTGGTGTATGCTCGGGTCTTACCTGGATTGCTTTGGGGCTTTGTCCATTTGGTTGGTTTCTCCTGGTAATGACTACTGTGCTGGGTGGTACTACTTCCTGCTTTGGCCTGTGGGCTGGTTGGTGTAGCTTTAGGTCTTACCTTGTTTTGTTATTTTTCTAGTGTTATGGAGGACCAAGGTGTTATATCTCTGTGGGACTATGACTGAGTGTAACATTTTTCATTGGTGGCACTTTCTCTTCTTTTTCTGCTATTTGATTTTGTGCCTATCTTGGAGTGCTTTGCTCTCTTTTTAGCAGTATCCTTGTTGTGTAGGTCATTGTTCTACTAATTTATTTGGACAGGAAGCTCGCGATGAAGGTTTTTATTTGTTGCTTCCTCTCTTTTTTGGTGCTCCTTCTTATGCACCGTAGAATGTACCTATGTTATTTTGTACTTTTGTGTAGCAGGGATCTTGAGCTCACAGGATTTTTTTATTTTAGTTTTGGGCTCTTTTGAGCAGTAGAGAGCTCGAGGTCCCTTTATGGACCTTGTACTTTTCCCTTTATATAAACACGTTGGCCTCTCCGTGGGTTTCCCCTAAAAAAATAATAAAATAAAAATAATAATAATAAAAATTTATTCTTGTTGATAAGACTAGAGAGAGTTAACTGTAAATTATGGAGGTCAACTTTAGAGTGTAAAGGTTTTCATTTGAGTGGGTCTAAAATCGAATACATGGAGTATAATTTTAGTTGAATAGATCTAGTGGGTGATTTGTAATTTTGGGCAATCAAATTATTAATAAGAGTACACGCTTTAGATATCTTGGGTCTATTGTTTAAATTGATGATGAAATAGATCAGGATATTATTAATAAAATTCAAGTTGGATGGTTGAAGTGGATGAATGCTTCAAGCTTGTTGTGTGACAGAAAGTCCCTCTCAAACTTAAGGGAAAACTCTATAAGATAGTTGTGAGAACTTTAATGCTTTATGGTGCAGAATGTTGGCCATTAAAGGCGAATCATAATATTAAGTTAAGTATTGTAGATATGAGGATACTCAGGTGGATGAGTGACTTTACTATTAGAGATAGGATACTAATTGAGCATATACATTGAGGTTGGAGTTGCTCCAGTGGAAGATAAGATTAGAGAGAGTTGTCTTAGATGGTTTGATCACATAAAATGACGGTCTTTCGATGATTCGATTAGAAAAGTAGATGTATTAGATTTGACTTATGTTAAGAAAGGTAGAAGTATACCTAAAAAGACTTTGTTAGAAATTATTATAAATGATCTTTCTTTTTTAGATTTAAATGAGAATTTGACTCTTAATAAGACACAATGGAGAAAAAGGATTCATGTAGCCGACCCCACGTAGTGGGTAAAGGCTTGATGTTGTTGTTGTTGTTGTTAGTAAAAAGAAAGTTTAAGTTGGTATAGTAAAAGTCAATAAAAAGAATTTATAGTGAAATATTGAAAGAGATAAAGAGAGAGATAAATGAAAAATATATAAATAATGTTTAAAACAATCTCATCCTCATGGAGAGAGAGAGAGAGAGAGAGAGAGAGAGAGAGAGAGAGAGAGAGAGAGAGAGAGAGAGAGAGAGAGAGATTTTGGTGTCATTGGGTTCATCCTATCAAGACATTCAGTTTTATTATAAATTTTTTAAGATCTAATTTCAAATGGTCTCAAATTTAATATTGAAAGTTTTCAATTTAAATATGTTTCAAGATTCGTGTCTGATAAATGAGATTTTTTTGTCATGTATCAAATATTATAAAATTATCAACTGCCTCGCACTCTTCTCCTCGCCATTTTTTTTTGAAGAAATGCAAATTGCATTAAATAGAAGAAACAACTATTACAAACTAGAAAGCAAAAACAAGCCCTTTAAAACTATCATAATGGATATTTGATTCACTAAATTCTATTTTAAATCCATTGAGGTGATAGGGACACTAAATATTGAAACAACCTAAAAGGTTGGTTAGTATCCCAGAGTTCCCAAAAGTTAGAAAATGAAACCTAGTAAAAATCCCACATTTCATTACATAAGTTTAAAAAGGAAAAAAAAACCTACAAGAAATCCAAACAAACGACAAACTACTACAAGAAAAATAAAAAGAACAACTAAAACAACATCCAAAACATCAAAAGAACCGCCATTAACATCCTTTGAGATCAACGAGCTCCAATCAAGAGTAGAAACCGTTGAAACCTCAATGCAACCAACAACAACCACCATGGACGAATAAAACAAAGTTGATGGAGCAATATCACCGACTCCCACTTTAGGAGTCTAAGAATTGGGCTCTTCACAACCAAAGACATACGAACTGATAATCACCACCACATACCTCACTCTGGCAAGTAAAAAACCAGTAATGTTCGATTCCTTCAAGTCTTCAACAAATAAGGCTTGTTCTTCAAAGAACATCTCCATTCCCTTCAAGTTTTCAACCAACATGACATGAACTTCAAAGATCAAAGAAATAACATCCATTGATTTACTTGGGATATGATCCCATCTAAATCCATCACCAATACGTCCAACAAAAAACACCTTGGACGATCCAAACAAAGTCGACGAAGCAATAACATCGATTATAACATCAAGAGGCCAAACTATAACCTCAAAACTACTAAAACCAGACAAAAAGATAATCATCACCACACACACAATTGCTGCAATATCTCTGGCTTCACCAGACAAAGCCTTCCACATAACTGCATAACTAGTGGCAATAATACCAAATTATGCTCGAAACATAACTATTCCCTTAATAGTAAAATAGAGTTTGACTCTTCTGTCCACAACCGTAGGCAGCACATTGTCTCCAAGAATCTTAAAAAAACTTGAAATCGGTTCTTCAGAATAGAAAGAACCACCTCTACAATCCAAACCTCCATACACCAACAATCTCTTGAACAACAAGAGATTACACGCCAAGAACATTATCAAAACAAATTTGGAATCAAGAAAAGTAATAAACCAGAACAAATCCAGAATGAATTCTAACCAAGCAAAAAATTCATTCCAAGAATAACTGTAGCCTACGTCGAGCAAATGAATCTACTCCTCTAAAATCACCTTCGGACCAAAATCAATCAAGAACAACTCAGATCTAACACCATTTGAATCACATCAAGAACAAATTTTATCCAAACCAAGCCGGCAAAGAACCAACGTCAGGCAAGACTCCGCCAAAATAGACTTCAAATGAGTCGCGACACCAAAATCCTCTTCAGGCAAAAGTAAATCAGAAGAAAACTCAGAAGAAAATCCACACCAAGAGTAATCTTCAGCCCTACTGAGCCAACGAAGAACCTCTAACAACAAAATCTTCATCAAATTTAAATTGTGGTTAGTTGATCTTGAAAAATCGGATTTAGCCCAATGAAATCTTGACACAAAAGAAACTTCCAACAATGGAACTCTGTCAGCCACGACGGGCTGACAGAGCACCTCCGATCGCCAAAGAATCTCCAAAATCGCAATCTCCGATTCTCCGCTCTCAGATCTCTGATTCTCTGCTCTTAGATCGCTGCTTCTCTGCTTCTCCGCTTCTCCTCACCATTAAAATCCTAATAATGAATACTTTTGTTTAAAAAAAATAAGCGTAGAATTTTTTAAGAATCATAGTTAAATTTATTATATATAAAAAGGACCCTATCTTCCTCTTCTTTTTCACTAGCTGCATCCCCCTTCTTTCCCTTCCACATGCACACCTACTGGAACTTGCTCATCTCGGTCCCTTAAGCCCATCGTCTGCCTATTGTGCTTCTTCTTATTTCTCTTTCTTGCTCTTGTTGTCGTGTCAATCCCTCTGTCTCTAGTGATTTTAACAATGGAACCTTCTTCGACAACATCTCGTGATTTTAAACAGTGGAATTGACTATGGCCAGTTTGATTTCTAATTTTTTTTTTTCTAGTGTTCTATGGTAATAATTAATATGGCAAAGAGGCTAAAAAGGACTTCATTTGATGATTAGATGGTATAAAATATCTAACTTAGAAAGAAATTTTAACTTCATACTAAATTTTAATTTCACTAACCTCTAGCTTATAGCTTAAAAAATAATGTCTTGGGTGCCACACGTAGCTGTTGTGTCAAGTAATATTGTCTAAGATAGAGTAAGAGTTCAATCAAAATGATAGAACCTCAATCAATATAAGGCAATATTATGATCATAAATATTTCAAGTATTATGTTAAAAATTGGGATAATCCTGATAAAAGTCATTGATAGTTAAATTGAACATGAGGTAAAGGTGCACATGCCTTAAGTTGATAATTAGGTACGTGGCCATTTGACTTAGTATTAAAAGCCTTGGTTATGCAGATTATTCCAGTTTTTGCTTATTTGTATGCATATTTAAGCTAATATTTCATGAAACTAAGCTTAAGCTGTTAATCTTTGCAGTTTGTGGATGAGAAAGTGCAGTGGTTGCATATTGACATGGCTGGCCCTGTTTGGAATGAGAAGAAACGCACATCTACAGGCTTTGGGGTCTCCACCTTGGTTGAGTGGGTTCTGCAGAATTCTTCTCATTAATGCCCAAAATATTAATAAAACTTCAATATTTATTGTTGTTATTATGAACCAAAATATTGAAGTTGCTATGTTTTAATTTGATTATTCTTATCCCATGAAAATATGACTGGAGACAGGAGAGATTATTACTTGAGAGTTTGGACGGGAGAATCATCCAAACTCTATAAGGATATATATAGTAAATATAGAACAAATAATTTTATTTTTTGCAATGTATTTATTATGTATCCTCATAGAATAATTGAAGTCTGCATTGTGAAGTTTTTGTGTTTGGATGGCCTAAAGTGTTTTCTATTATAAAGAAAAATAATAATTTTTTAATATATATATTTGACATTTAAATATTATTAGCTACTTTTTTTGGCAAAAGGCTAAAGTTCTATGGTAATAATTAATATGGCACGCCAAAAAGCAAAGAAGGGCAGACCAGCTCTACTGTTATTGGGATCCACTCCACCCTCTTCAATAATCTTCATCATGCTTTCATATTTTGTTCAACTTTTTTATTTTTTTAATACGCTTTTACTAACTTTTGCATTTCTTTAATTTCAAAGAATTTTACCGCTCTACCTAACCTCCGATATATTCTTTTTATGTTGTTAAAAATTAAAATGTTATTATTTTTTGAAGTAAAGAAGGCCAAAGATCTATTCCATTGAAATCAAGAGGGGTCATGTGCGATGTGCCAAATAGAGGAATAAATTCATAGCCTTAAAGAGGCCAGGAGCTTTGAACGTCCACTTCCCAAGTTTATATGCAATAAGTATCTTAATTTCACCACCAAACCTTTAAGTAGGTATTTTTCTTGTCCAAAAGCCTATAAACCACAATAGTTGTGATTAAGTAAAAGGGTTTTCAATAAAATCATGAAAAAATCATTAGCTTTATGAAGAAACTTAATATGATTAGGCAAAAGGCTAAAAATAAGGGAAAAAAATTCTTTTTTTTGTGTGTGTGTGTGTGGGGGGGGGGGGGGGGGGGAGGGGGGGGAGGGGGGGGGGGGGTGGGGGTGGGGCAGGGTTGTCATGGCTTTCAATTTTTCCATAGCAAAACTTTTAAATAGAAATTATAATCAATCCTTATTCCATAAGTTTATCAGCAATTTTTAACCCTTTATGAATAGTCATCCCACGGTATAGTTCATGCTTAATTGAACACCCTTTAAGCCAAGTTTGTTTTCACCAATCAACCATCGCATAAATACGAAAGATGAAACCCTTAGCAACAACATTAGAGAAGATATCAGCCTCTTCCCATATTCTAGTATCTGTTTAAAGGAGACTAAGGAGATTTTAGATGTCAAAATAACATCTTATTTTGTAGCAGCCAAATTGGTTGCAAACTTGAGATGATGACATTAAGGTCAATTTTAGGGGAGATTAAAATATAGTAATAGACATTTTTCAGCCACTTAAAAGGAGATGATATCTCAAGCCAAGTTCATGAAATAAAGAAAATTTTAATGCATTATCAATTCTTCTGTGATGAAGTTTCCTTCTTATAAGGTGTACTTGGGGATGGACATGGATCTTAACCAAAGAAAAAAAAAAAAGCAATATAATTCCTCATAGAAGATCTTATCATATTTAAGAGTATGAGTGTTATCATTTGCAAGAGGATCATAGTTCCCATTGCTACATCTCTTTCTAGAAGAAAGGAGAAGTTATCCATAGTGATAGTAAATAAGTAATAGTGAATAGGTTAGGAGATAAGGGACACCATTGTCTCAAGACAATTGAGGAATTCATGCAAAAATGGACATCACCATTTAGAATAATTGATAAGGGTAACTCCATGATTCAAGTTGAGTTCTAACCTATAGAACTTTCAGAAAACCTTTTTATGCCAATTGTGATAAAATAGCATGCTTATATTAACACTATCGAAGGACTTCTTAAGATCAAGTTTGGCATAGAAGATATAAGTAGAATTTTTAAATCTGAAATTATGCATCGGTTCATGAACCAAGAATTTTTTTTAAAATTATCATATTTAGATTTTTTTATGAAGGCCTAAATTTTTTTTTTTTGAAGGCAAATAGGCTGGGTAATAATAAAAGGAATAATCTTCCCGAGATAGTAAGGATTTTTACAATCACTTTATAGAATGTGTTGCAGAAATAGATGGGTTTATAGTCACCAATTGAGTTGGCATATTTCTGTTTAGCAATCAGGGTGATAAGACAATGTTTCACTATAGTAGGTGAACCCACTCTTCTTACAAAAAAATAATTACTTCAAGCCACACCCTTGTACCTTTTCCTACCAACAACTTATCATTGTTGAGTGGATAACAGATCATTCTCAATTAAATTGGTTATCTCTTCCAACTCAAAGAAATTAGTGATATGAAATAGAATTAGTGGCTGCCTCATACTATCTTAAAACCCACTCAGAAACTTGTAACACTTCTCCTCGTAAGTGATAATCAATTATAAAGCATATGTGGCTAAGACAATGACTTTTCCTCATATTATATAACTAATCTGCTCCCCTAAAACAACCTAAAAAATGTCTCATTTATAACCTGTCAATCAGATGGGGATCCATTATTTAAGAATAGATGTAAATTCCTCCTAATTAATTAGGGAATTCAACCTTTCATGAAACTTCTTCTTTTGCTAGCCTAACCACCAATGCTCAGTCTCATTACCTTATCAAAATATAACCAATGGTACCTTCCTCTTAGGGGTATACTTCATCCCATCAAAAGTATTCTAATCTAATCAACTAATCCTTTACTGCTGTGGGTTCAACAGTACCCTCAAATCTTAATGGTTTCAACCTCAAAACCATCTACAAATGCCTGTCTACTTCATCAGATCTGATAGAATATATCATGCTCTTAGCCTCACCCATCAATTGTACCATAAACTAGCAAATTTAGAAATAGAATCAGAGCTAACAATTTAAGTAGTACTCTGTAATGGTGCTACCTAACTAGCACTTTGCTCATCTGTCATATCTGGTTCTTATAGATTCATTAGACAATCACTCAAAATATAGAGCTAAATAGAACATGCACATGAAAACAAGTAGAAATGAATACCCAATACTAACTAATACTATCTCATTTGACTGCATATCATTTCTTACACCTTTTGTTTTGCAATCAATCTCCCAAAGCCAGTACTTTGATACCAAAGAGGGGATGTCACAACCCAACCTAAATAACTCACAAACAAGATAACTCAAATCAAGTTGAATGGTGCAGACCAACCCAAGTTCAAAGTTTTGGAGACATTTCAAATTTATTCAATTTGAAATAGAACATAAAACTTCTAATTAACTTTTAGTGAGCTTAAAATATACTCATCCATTTTTTTTTCATTTCATTCATCTTCAAAATTTATATAGAATAATTATTCACTATATTGTATGGCTACAAACTAGAATAAAGCAAATAAGAAAAAGTCATCATTGTACAAAAATTAAAAATTACCTATGATTATACGAATAGATCAAATTGTATAACTGTAGTTACTCAATCAGCTCTTTTCCGTTTTTATCTCAAATAAAATACAAAATATGTGTGAGCCAACACAGCTCAGTGGGCCTCACTAACCAATCTAATTTTTAACTATTAAATCATTATACATTTTTTAAATTTAAATAATTAATTTATTATGATTTTAATTGATTCTTTTAAAAGCATTTAATAACACTTCACAGTATTAGGCATAATAATATTTGTAAGTAGAAAAAGTTTAAATAATAATATAAGAAAAGTAAATAAATAAGTACTCCATAAGTAAAATATTTATCTCAGATCCTTATACCTCCCATCAGAAATATATATCAAAATTCATACTATTATGACCCCCTATGCATCCTGCATAATGGAGCTTCCTCCAAAATTTGAGCTCCATAAAATCATATGTTTGAAGCATATATGTACATATATCATTTTATTGTAGTGAAATAAATATAAATAAACAAATTTTAGAATTTTCCCAATGCTTAATTAGCATATAACATATTCAACTATTAAGTAAAATTTTAAGATCTTATAATTTCACTAGATTATTAAGTATTAGTTAGAATAATATTTTGAAGTTTTAATTATAAAATAATATTATTTTCTATGATCAAAATTAAATTTTAATTGGATAAAAATAGTAAACTTTTTTACTTTATCTGTAAGAAATTTTCTAGAATAATATCTAAATATGTAGAATAGTCATATCTACAACATATGAAAGTTACATGATGAAAATTTAGCAGGTGTGAAATTATTGTCAATTTTACACTACAAAGGTATAAATAAAATAAAAAAAAGTATCAAAATTTTTGTATTTTTTAAAACTAAGATAGGTGGAATGTATTATACCTTGATCCAAATAACTTTAGAACTAGGAGATGACATAAAATGGACTAAAGTCATCTAAAATGACTTTCTCTATCTAAGATTTCTCTATCTCTATAGTTTCTTAAGGTAGGTTTTGATTTTAAATAAAATGAAAATAAAATGGGAATTGATATTTTTATAAAAAAGTAATATAGCATTGATCCAAATCAAAAAATATAAGAGCTCAATGTCATAGCACTGCCACCTTGGCATTGTGTCGCTTTCAAGGGCAAAATTTTAGATTTTTCATTCATTCATGCAAGCCAATAGGTATTGCTTTAGAATAAATTTTAATTTATATATGCATACATAATATTCATAGATACATGCAAGAGGTGTAAGTGCAAAAAATTTGTGGGTTAACCATACTATAGTGGGCTAGGATAGGTACAACTAAGTATTACCTCACTGGGAATTACACATAATATTGTAGTGCTTAGAACCCAACATCATAACATTGCTATAAACTTCCTTTTTCCTACCTAGAAATAGAGAAGGTAGTGTCACAACACTTAGAAAGTAGCATCCTAGTGTTCACATGGAGTTTTCACACACATGTATATCTTCACACACATAACTCCTTAAGAATAATCTAATATAGAAAATATATTAAAAAACATTCATAGAAGATGTAGAGTTTGAACTGTTGCAAATCTATTTTCATGGCTTATGATTTGATGATTGACACACACTATTAATTATCTTGGACTGCATGTTGCTTCTAACTTTTCAGGAATCGAAGATCAGACGAACAAGCGAAGCCAGTTCAAGATTGCATAGGTCTAGGGTTGAGTCAGTATGTACTTTATTTTTTCTCTTCTTGAGTCTATTTGTAATGGTTAAAGAGACTGATGCTAAGTAACCCTACACACAAACACTTGAGAGACTTAGAATTTCTATTTTTACTCATATCGGTCAGGACGATATTTACATCGGCCTGGACGATCAGGCTTAAAACAGAAAGTCTAAATAAGGATTCTTAATTAAGTCAGCCGTCATTAATAGATCGTCCTGGATGATACGTGTATCAGCCAGGACGATAAGCTCAAAACAGAAAAAAGTTGCCGCCATAGACAATTAAGGTATACTGTATTTTTAAATTATCGGCCAGGACGATCATTAATCGGCCTGGACGATATTCATAATTATGCCTTAATTAAATCAGAAAAATCAGGGAAGTAATTAAGGATGATTGATACGATCACATCATCCTGGACGATCGCAGGATCGGCCAGGACGATAAATTCAAAAACCTTAGTTACTCCTGAACGATTGGGATTTGCCAGCCTAAAAATAGGGCGGTGCTTAGAACGATTTTCATCTGATTTGAACTAATCGGCCTGGATGTTTGTGAGATCGGCCAGGACGATCAAGCCAATTTTTAATCGCCCAGCACCCAAAACAGGGCGTTGCCCAGGCCGATCTTCAGAGTTTTGTACTGATCGGCCAGAACGATGTCGATATCGGCCAGGACGATATAATCGGCAACTTACAATTAATGAGCTCCTTTGAAGATCTTCTATTTAAGAGCTCTTGTTCAACATTTTGAACAACCAATGTGCTGCTACCTTGACCTGAGATGGCCTTGAGGAGAGAAAGAGAGAGAGGGAGAGAGAGAGGATCTTGTGAGGGGATTCACAAGGGTTGCTTCAAGGATCGCTCTGCTTCTTCTTCAACTAGAAATTCTCGTCCGTGGAAGGGTCGGTAAGGTAAGGAGTCAGCGTCTGGTTGTGGTTCACTGCCAGCTTCAGGAGGAAGCAAAAGGAGATAGGTTCTCTGCCTTACCAGGGTGGCAAAAAGAGGTTCGTTGTAAAGGCTTCTCCGCCTAGCTGTGGGGGCTAAAGGAGAGTCACGTTTGTAGTGCAATACTCGGAGGACGCCTCCGGGGAGTGGACGTAGGTCGAGTTGACCGAACCACTATAAATTTTTGTGTTCTTGTTTCTTGCTTCCGCACTTTAAATTTCCGTATTTAGTTTTCTCGTGGTGTGATTTTGGTTTATGTGATTTTTGGTCTTTGAGAAAAGAAATTTTTAAAATACCAATTCACCCCCCCTCTTGGTTAGCTTGGGCCAGTTCTATAAGGCTTAACATCCCTAACGAACTTTCAAGTTGTATCAGAGCGGGATTCAAAAATTTAAGTTTGAAAATTTTTTGAAATAGATCCATGACTAACTTTGGGAATAGAAACACTACTGAAGGTTATTCAATTACACGACCTCCACTGTTTGATAATTTACCTTTTGATTTTTAGAAAACCCACATGTCTACTTTTTTGCAGTCAACTAACTATCGCATGTGGATGCTTATCAAAGAAGGTTATTCTCCACCTTCTCCTGAAGTTAACGGTATTAAAACTGAAGTCGCATTTACTGAATGGACTTTAGATGAATGAGATTTAGCTCAATTAAATACAAAATATTTGAACTGTTTTTTCTGTTCTTCGAAATCTGAGGACTACATGTGTGTTTCTACTTGTTCAACAGGTAAGGAGATTTGGGATAGATTATGTATCACTTATGTAGGAACCAATGAAGTAAAACAATCTAGATTGAATATTCTCTTGCATGACTACGAACTTTTTTGTATGAAACCTCATGAATCTGTTTCTGAAATGTATACTAGGTTTACTCAGATTGTTACTTCATTGCATGCTTTAGGAAAAGAGCTTTCGAACTATGAAAAAGTGAACAAAATCTTGAGATGTTTGCCTTCGTCATATGATGCTAAAATCACTGCAATCACTGAATCTAAGGATCTAAACACCTATTCGATTGACAACTTACTTGGCTCACTCATTGCTTACGAGCAATGGGTGAATCAAAGAAATCTTGATGCAGGTGAGAAGAAGAATGAGAAAATAGTTGCACTGAAGGTGCATAAGTTAGATTCTGAATCTTCCGGGTCTGAATGCGATGAATTTGCCTTAATCACAAGGCAATTCAAAAGCTTTCTAAGGAAGAAACTAAAGGATCATCAAAATTGGAGAAAAGGTAAGGATCATAAGTATTCTAAAAGACCTTCTGATCTTATTTGTTATGATTGCAGGAAACCAGGACACGTGAGAACTGATTGCCCTATACTTCAAGATCACTCAAGCAAGGAAAAGGGTGAGGAGAAACCTAAGTTCAAGAAGGACAAGAAGAAAGTTCAAAAGTTATTCTGGGTAGAATCTGGTACTGATTCCTTTGAAACTGAACCTGAGAATGAGATAACAAACTTGTGCTTAATAGGAGAAGATCAAAGTGATGAAGATGAGGTATGCAAACCAACCTATGATGAATTATTTGAGATTTATGAGAAAATTCATACATCTTACAAAAAACTTAAGAAAACTCATACAAACCTAAAATTAGAACTTTTGAACTTACAAAAAGAGCATGAAGTTATTCTCAAAGATCATGCAACAATTGATTCAAATCACATGGCTCTTCTTGATGAATTTGATGACTTAAACAAGAAACATTTGGAATTAATTGATGAACATAATGCATTGAATGTTTCACACACCTCACTTAATTCTGATCTTAAGAAATCTAAAGAGATTAAGAAAAATTTGAGGATTGATAATAATGCATTAAAAAGAACTAACTTGAGGATTCAAAATGATTTGGATACATGTATGAAAAATCGGATGACATTTACTTTTAATCAAGAGCCAAAACCTAGAAAGAGGCATTATAACTCAAACCATTTAAGAAACCCTTTTCCTGGAGTTAGATGTTTTTCATGTGGCATACTAGGACACATCTCACACACTTGCACTGTTCACTGTAGTACACATTGGGTGTGGAGATCTAAGATGCATGATTCACAGCATATCATATCTGCATTGCATTCTACTTTTCCCAAGAAGGGGCCCAAACCGATTTGGGTTCCTAAATCTGACTATTGTTAAAGTTTTTGCATGAGTGCTCTCACCAAAGACCTCGTGGGAGCATAGGATGAATGGACATAAGGAGGCTCGCAGCTCAAAATTGCTTAAACTCGCTGGTTCATAATTTCTTGAAATAATTTTTTGTTTTGTTTTGTTGTTTTATGTTTTTCGCTTTGTAGTTGTTTTAATTTGTTTTGTTTTCACTTTGGTTTTATAATTGGTTTCTCATATATTGAATCTTTTCAAGATTTTAGATTTTGGAGTTTTGAAGATAGAGTTTAGCTTTTCTAAAATTGGTTAAAGGAAGAAACACCGTTGATGATTTCCCTCCTTCTGACCTTGTTTTGTGATATGTTTTTTTTTCTCTAAACAAAAGTCTAACTCATTTTAGCCAATAGTTTTTGAAACTAAGATTCTTTCTACCTTGCTACAATAATCTATCTTGTACATAATATCCAAAGTTCTTATATATCTTTCAAGTTATTTAAAATCTTGCCATTGCTTTCATCACATAACTTTGATTTTATTTTGTGAGTTGTTCTTCCCTATGTTAGAGAGAGAGCTCCTATTCTCTATTATTTGGAGGATATACTCACAACTAAGAATCTTTTTAAGATTTTTTTTAAAGAGCTTTTAGCTTGCAAAAATTAAAAATAAAAGAGGCCAATGACGCCAAATTGAAAAAAAAATAATAATACACAAAAGTGTATCAAAAATCAAGATGCTCAAAGAGACAATTCAAAGACAAAAGAGGCATAAAATGAGCCCACTAAAAAGCAAGCTATCCTCTCTTTTCAAAACTTTTAAAACTTAGAATAACTTATGGGTTATCTGAGATTTTCAAAGGCTTGATTTCGAATTCCATGACTGAGACAAATTACTTTATTTTATTATTTATGAGGATTTTTTTGTAAACAAGTTTTGATCGGATCTTCTTTTTGCCCAATTAGGTTTATTCTGAGTTAAGGATTTTTGTTTTTCAAAAGAAAATTAGTACCATAAAGAACGTCTGATCTAGGGTTAACAGAATCAGATATTCTACCATTGCTGATTAAGATTGGCTAAACTCCTTGATCTTGTGGAACTCTAAAGTCTAATTAGTTGAAAACTTCTCATATGAAGCCTTGATAAAAAAAAAAAAAAAAATAGAAAAATTAAAATTCAAAAATATTCTTTTTTATTTATTTGCTTTTTCCCATTGTTTTTAGCTTTCTATTACTGTGTTTTTGTCTGCTTTTATTTTGTTTTAGTTTCTGTTGTGATGTTTTCTTTTTTCCTTTCTATGCCCTCTTTTTGTGATGACAAAAGGGGGAGTAGGTTGTGGTAGGAAAAAGGATATGTGGCTGTAACTTTGAAATTTTAATGAACTATTTTTCCTTTTAAGTTTTTTTTTCCTACTTGTGTTTGCCATCATCAAAAAGAGGGAGATTATTGCAAATCTATTTTTATGGCTTATATTTTGATGATTGACAAACACTATTGATTATCTTGGACTACATGTTGCTTTTAACTTTTCAGGAATCGAAGATCGGACGAACAAGCGAAGCTAGTTCAAGATTGCATAGGTCTAGGGTTGAGTCAGTCTGTACTTTGTTTTTTCTCTTTTTGAGTCTATTTGTAATGGTCAAAAAGATTGATGCTAAGTAACCCTACACACACACACACTTGAGAGACTTAGAATTTTTGTTTTTACTCATATCGGCCAGGACGATATTTACATCGGCCTGGACGATCAGGCTTAAAATAGAAAGTCTAAATGAGGATTCTTAATTAAGGCAGCCATCATTAACAGATCGTCCTGGACGATACGTGTATCGGCCAGGAAGATAAGCTCAAAACAGAAAGAAGTTGCCACCATAGACAATTAAGGTATACTGTATTTTTAAATTATCAGCTAGGACGATCATTGATCGGCCTGGACGATATTCATAATTATGCCTTAATTAAATAAGACAAATCAGGGAAGTAATTAAGGATGATTGATACGATCACATCGTTCTGGATGATCGCAGGATCGGCCAGGACGATATATTCAAAAACCTTAGTTACTCCTGAACGATTGGGATCGGCCTGCCTAAAAATAGAGCGGTGCTCAGTACGATTTTCATCTGATTTGAACTAATCGACCTGGACGATCAAGCTAATTTTTAATCATCCAGCACCCAAAACAGGGCGGTGCCCAGGCCGATCTTCAGAGTTTTGTACTGATCGGCCAGGACGATGTCGATATCGGCCTGGACGATATAGTCTGCAACTTGCAATTAATGAGCTCCTTTGAAGCTCTTCTATTTAAGAGCTCTTGTTCAACATTTTAAACAACCAATGTGTTGCTTCCTTGACCTGAGAAGGCCTTGAGGAGAGAAAGAGAGAGAGGGAGAGAGAGAGGATCTTGTGAGGGGGAGCTTGTGAGGGGATTCACAAGGGTTACTTCAAGGATCGCTCTGCTTCTTCTTCGTCTAAAGTTTCTCGTCCATGGAAGGGTCGGTAGAGGTAAGGAGTCAGCGTCTGGTTGTGGTTCTCAGCCAGCTTCAGGAGGAAGCAAAAGGAGATAGGTTCTCTGCCTTGTCGGGGTGGCAAAAAGAGGTTCGTTGTAAAGGCTTCTCTGCCTAGCTGTGGGGGATAAAGGAGAGTCACGTTTGTAGTGTAATACTCGGAGGGCGCCTCCGGGGAGTGGACGTAGGTCGTGTTGACCGAACCACTATAAATTTCTTTGTTCTTGTTTCTTGCTTCCGTACTTTAAATTTCCACATTTAGTTTTCTCGTGGTGTGATTTTGGTTTATGTGATTTTTTGTCTTTGAGAAAAAAAATTTTAAAATACCAATTCACCCTCCCTCTTGGTTAGCTTGGGCCAGTTCTATAGGGCTTAACATCCCTAACGAAATTTCATGAACATGTCAACTTACCAAATTATTTTAAGTAATCATAGGTATTTTGATTATTGCTACTATTTTCTTTACAACATCAAAATGTATTTGAAATTCTTCAAAGAAGAAAATAGTAGCATTTAGTTTTAAGAGATAATAAGGAGTTATAATTGAGTTTATGCTAAGCTGCCATATTTGTGAAAGTTTGATAAAGGATGTTAAGCCTGAGTGAAATGTTTCTAGGCATACCAGGGGGAGTGAATTGGTGAATTTAAAAACTAATTTCTTACTTCAAAATACAACACTTATATTTTTGAATTTTTTTCATTAATTAAAAAACAAGTTTTTGAAATTTTTTCATTAATTAAAAAATAATTAACAACTATTCTTGATGCAGAAGAAAATAATTTTATAAAAAAATAGAATAACAATGATGATATTCTAATCAACAAAATAAAGCATTAATCACTTATTTTCATCAAGCAAATTATCACAAAAATAAAATTAAAAAAAGTAAAGTGTAGATAAGAAATATGGATAAGCACACTAGAATTTTATAGTGATTCAGTCAAACAATGACCCATGTCCACTCCCTGAAGTCCTTCTCTCTAAGTATTGCAGTAAACTTTAGTGTCTCTTCTTTTGCTCCTACAGCTAGGCGTAGAAGCCCTTATAATCTTTTCACCAACCTAATGAGGCAAAGCACCTTGACTTCCTTTCTCACCCTCTAGGTAACGACAGAGATCCATGACCTCATTTGTCACCCTCTTGGTGATGGCAGAGAACAAAAACTCCTTTCTCACCCTCCTAGTGGTCATAGATAACCACAAACTCCTTTCTCACCTTCCTTATTATTGTAGAAAATCACATCTTTGAGCTAAAGAACTTCTTCCCAGAGCCTTCCAAGAAATTGATATAGACAGTTGAAGGAAATAAGGCAAGACACCTACTTGGAGCAACCGTGTGAATCCCTCACACTAATTCTCCCTTACAAAGGATCTCTCACTTTCTTCTTCCCAAAGCTCTCCTTGATCACCTTCTCTATAGTCTCTCTTAAGAGCACTCAATAGCTAAAGAATTAAAATAAGTCTATAAAGAGAGATTAAAAATAAGGCCTCATAAAAGCTCTAGAATTCAATTATGACAACTCTGATTATATTGTACAATCCAATATTATATGATATGATTAGTTCAAATAATCCTGTTAGTACTGTATAAAGACTATCGCATTGTACGATCAGTTCAATAAATAATGTTGATAGTCCAATATGATTTGAGAAACATCTAGTATGATTAGTTTAAATAACTTGGATTATTTTCTCTTATAATTAGCAATGATAAAATATCATCCCATGCAAAGATAGTGTCTTACAGTACGATTATGTCAAATCATCCTATATGGTCTGATTGGATCAATTAATTCAAATTGTTCTTTAATTACATAATTAATTTAGGCAATATTTTTTTATATCTTATAATAGGATCCATATCGTACAATATGATTAATACAATATTTGAATTTCAATATATTGCTTAAATTATGATTGGCGCTTGGGATCTTGATTTCAATTGATTGTCTTGCATGATCTATATCGTACAATACTATTAGTTCAAAAAGATTTATTTTAATGGTTTTTATTTTAATGATTTTCTGATTAGCTAGTCGTATAATATGATATGGATCATACAATATGATTAGTTTAGAAAATAAAACTTCTAAGTTTGTCATTATCTTATTCTCTTGTGTGTGTGTACACGGTCACCAAGTATATTATCCACAAAATATATAATTTGACTAAAGAAATATAGAAATAAGGAAAGTTAAAATTACAGACTCTTCCAAACACTTAACCTTATTCTACCCAATCTTGAGAAGAACAATTTTGCATAGATTACAGTGGACCTGAAATGTTAGTGCATGAGAAAAAAATAGATATGTAATAATAGCAATTAACAGGATATAACATATAGTAAAGAATTTATTAATATTTGTTATCATCAAAATGAGAAGACTTGGGTTTAAATTTGCAACATTTGAAGGTACTTCTATAATGATACCTATCATACTTATTTCATATGTAAAGTTTCCATGACGGTTATGTAAAAAAAAAAATCAAGGACAAAATATTCCACCATTATCATTTCACTACAGAAAAAATACGCATTACCGTCAGACACAATACGTCGAAAAATGCCTAAAATCCGTCAAAAATTAGCATTTCTGACGGATTTCCTTCAAATTTTTTTTGATGGTAAAACACGTTTCAGAAAAATGTTATCGGCGCAAAATAATATAATGGAAATATTTCTGGCAGATTTCTGACAATAAAAAAGTCAGAAATTTATTCTCCAGATATACTTGACTAATATTTTTTAGCTAGAAATCCATCGGAAATCAATATTTTTCCTGTAGTGTTTATATGATTTCAGAACAAACTATAAGAATGGATATGGAAAGTTATCGTTTCACTGGGATAGAAAGGAATGTGTAATTTTTGATTCTTGAATGGATTTGCTTTTATTAAACAACATATTGCACTTAATTGCAACTGAGTGTTGACCTCTCTTTTGGCTCAAACCCTCACTTCCCTGGGCTTAATGGGCTAGGTTGACCAAGTCAACCTTTGACTTGGTCAACCCAAGTCATAATGGGTCAAATAAGACCCATTAAGGCCCATTTAAGACCTAATTAATGCATTTAAAGCCCTCCTAATGATTTCAAATCCAAACCACGGCCAAATCAAGTGGATTTCCCTCCCATTTATCTCCCAACGTGATCTTGGCCGTTGATGATGAGTTGAGGCCCTTTAAATAGCAAAAATTAGGTTGCAATTGGATCTTTTTCATGCTCTTTCTCTCTCTAGGCCACCAAAAGCCCGAGAATTTGGTGTGAGAGCTCTACCCACCTCCAGCCACCTTTTATAAGCAAATTCCGCTGCGAAGACCTCGGCGGTGGCAATCTTCCGGCCAATTGAAGCCAAAAATGTCCCTAGACAGTTTTTTATTGATCCAAGGTGTTTCGAAGCTCGATATTAACTAGGAAATTGTGCGTGTTCAATCTACAAGTGCAACAAGGCCAAGAACGCGAAAATCCAATGGTTAGATCTCTCAAAAACCCTTAGAATATGTCACTACACGTAGGGCAAAATAGCTTTCTAAAAAGCTATTTTTAAGCCAAACAAACACTACCCCAAGAATGCTCTTCTTGTATAGAGCCTATGTTTCAAATTTCACTAGATTTGGTTGAGTAGATTGAGAGAAATCACCAAAAAATTATTCTAGGGTTTTTGTTCAGTCCTTTTGAATTGCACGAAATCACAGCCGTTGATATTTAGATCAATGGCTGTGATCTCGTTGTTCTGTGTTTGGGCCGAACAATAGATCTTGCTATGTATCTATGTGGATAAGTGGGAATGGCAATGATTGCGGCATCATTGCTCAATCATTGTCCGGAGGCGCATTGCGCCGCCGGACAATGATTGGCTGCAGTCAACAGGACCCAACCAGAACGTGCCAAATGTCACACGCTGGATATTTTGGATTTAAAAATAATTTTAAATAGTTTTTAAACCCGCTTTCTTCTAAAAAATGATAATAAATTCATTTTTGATCCATTTCCGAGATGCAAAACCTCATTTTGTTTGTATTTTGTCCTCTTTATTTTAAAATTAATTTCATTCGAAAATAACTTGTATATTTTCTGTAATGATAAAAATAGTAAACATATTTTATTATTATTATTATTCTATTTTTTTATAATAATAATTATTATATTATTGACTGTAATTATTTTTAATACATTAATAATTTGAATTTTGTTATTGATGTCTACTTTATTATTATTATTATTATTATTATTATTATTATTATTATTAGTTATCATTATTTTTAATGTTATTTGTAATATTAGTTCTATATATTTTCTTTTGTTAATTATTTTAAGAGTTATTTTTTTAATAGTTATTAATGTTATGATTATTATTATTATTATTATTTTAAGTTAGTTTATTATCATTATCATTATTTATGATATTATTTTGAGTATTATTATTATTATTATTATCCTTAGGATTAGTTTTATTATTAGTATTATTATGATTATCATTATATTTCTCTGTTATTCTTGTTATTATTATCACTATTACTTTAGATAACTATTGTGTATTATTAATGTTTTTATTATTATTGTTATTTATTCATATTTGTTATTTACTATTTATTTATAATTATTCTCTTTTATGATATTTTAAAATCCCCCCTTTAAATTATTTTAAACTTAAAAAATTCATAACTAATTTATTTTAAACCGGATTTCGGCTTGCGACCCATCATTCTTTTAAAAAAATTGCCTATTTTATTTTAAAATTATTTTTAGTTAGTGATTCCTGCTATCTTGATAGATTTCTGTTTGGATTTGTGTATTGGAGTATTTTGTATTATTTATATAATTATTATTATAATTAGTTTAAAATTAAAAATTATTTTCAAATCATTTTTTAAACCTAGATTGGGTGGTCAGTGGGTCTCCCATATATTTATTTACTATAAATTGATTTATTTTAAATTATCTTATTTTTTAAAACCTATATACATTTATATAAGTATTTTAAATTATTTTAGAATTACTTATATATTAAATCCTAATTTTGGTAGATCCACTACGCATGAAATTTTAAACATAGATTACATGTATGAAGAGAAATCATGGGGGAGTGGATTAGTGGATGGTTGAGTCCCAATCATTCACTAATCCCTTCATTAGTTGTACTTACTTTTCCTTTATCGTAGTTTGCAAGTGTAGGATGCACCATGAACACTTAGTTTAGGCCCTCCTAGATCTAAGGACATGATGTGTTTATTGTTTTTCATGTGCTCCTTGCATTTATTATCTTGAGGGTTAGTGTGAACTTCAATTTAAACCCATATAACGTAGTGACATCCTAAGGACAACAATTAAGGATCCATCTAGCGAACTTAGAAAATTTCTAGGAGCTAGGGTAGATCACTGATTAACATAAAAACTTCAGTATTTAAACTTAGAAACATCTTGAACCTCCCAAAATTTTCTAGAAATTTTTAGGAGCTTTTAGACCATTTAATTAATCAACCCTAATTTACTTAGTAAATAAGGTCCCAAGACCTTTTAAAAATTAAAGTAAATCCATTTTAGATCAAAAAATTAGCTACCATAGCTTGATCTGTTCAAAATCTAATCCTTGACCTAAGATAAATAGGGCACCTCAGTTTGACTTTAGGTTGACCCTTAATTTGACCTTAGGTGGAAATTACCTTTTTACCCCTAATAAATCATTAAAATTTATTAAAAATTCCAATTTTTTTCCAAACACTTGGGATCGCTTTTTCAGGTCATTCCAGACCATTGGGGGTGATTCTAATCTATTTGGGAGCTGATTTGGACCAAAACTATAAAATCAGCCATTTATTAGATAATTCCATAGATACCTAAAGCTTAGAAAATTCATAACTAATTATAAAAAACTCCAAATTAGGCAAACTCACTTGCATTAGACTCCAATTAGGGTTTAGTATTTATTAAAAATGTTAGAATTTTAGAAACTAACCTAAATTAGAAAGTTAACTTTTTGGTCATCCCTAGCCTATTGTCTAGGGCCTGAAACTTAGAAAATTCATAACTTTGCCTAGAAAACTCTAAATTCAGTGTATTATCTGGATAACTACTCTACATAAGGTCTAGTATTTACCTAAAATATTAGTAGACCCAAACCTAGCCTATTTCCCTTAGTGACCTTTTTGGACCCCTTGAGCCTGGCTCCTAGGAGGACCCAGGACTTTCCAAAATTGGCTAATACAATATAAACTTCAAATATCACTATCCTAAGTTTTTAAAACTGATCAACAAACTAAATTAACTAAAATGAACCCTAATTTATTAATATTTAAATTTTAATTAAAATTTTCTTTTCTAGCCTATATTAAACCTGATCTTTAGGTAATTTTAACTAACTACCCAGATTATGGCATATCCAAGCCACACCAGCCATACACACACATAGAACTGTTTGCTTGGGCACCACTTCTAGACTTAGGCTAGGTCGGTATTTCCTTTTATACTGTGTGCCGGAGCTTTTCAATGTTTTTATTGTATGCTGTTTAAAATTGATTGGTGTGTTTGCTTAATTTTCCTGCACTCTGGATACGATGTGATGAGCGCTAGATCTACCCATAAGTTAGGAGCGACATACAAACACACACACACACACACACACACACACACACACACACACACACACATATATATATATATATATATATATATATATATATATATATATATATATATATATATATATCCTGTTCTTCTTGTAGGTGGCCATGCTCATGCTATGCTAAAAAGGGGGGCCCTGTCATAATTTCTAATGTTATTTTATGTAGGAGCTTGCTCATTGCCCCTAAATAAATGAGGGCTAAAATAAAATCATTAAATTATAACTTCTATAGGTGCTCTGGACTGCTTAGCCCTCATCAATAAGATCATGGCCAAGAATGTGGCTGTGATGTGCACTATTTTCATGTTAGCCTATATATATGAAATGCTTGGAATTTTTATTAGGATAACCTTGCAGGGAGTCTAGAATTTTCTATTTTTAATTAATATAATACTTTTAATAATTGTTAAGAGTTGTAAAAATGAATTTTGAGTGGGATATTCTTATCCAACTCGAATTCTAAAGAAGAAGCTAGGCATCCTCATAGGGGAGAGTCTTCTTCCATGTGGAAGATCGAGCTGGATGGCTTTAGGTATCTAAAGAGAAAAGGTAGTACCCCCTACCAGGGGGAATTGTCTCTTCATTTAGATATTCAAGCCACGACGGATCCAAGGAGTCCAAGGAGGAGAGATCCAAGGAGTCTAAGGAGGAGAGATCCAAGGAGTCCAAGGAGGAGAGTTCCAAGGAATCCAAGCAAAAGAAGACTGAAAGTTGAAGATTTGAAGACCCAATATCCCACTCAAAGTCATTTGTGTCTGTCGTAGGCTTAGAAATCTGGGTTATTGGCAGTGGTACCCTGCCACTTTCTTTTCTGTAAACTCTGGGTTGTAATAAGGGCAGTTTGCCTATGGAAATTTAGTTGATTTGTTGATTTATATTGATGTGCTTACCTGATTTGCGTAGTAGAAATTACATGCTTTTTCTAGGTTTTTTCTTGCATGCCAATTTTTTTTTACTTTCGCCTGGTTCTCGTTAGGCTCATTAAGGACTATAAAATTTTTTTCTACTCAAAACCAAAACTTAATATTTAAGTCTTAAATAATCTAGAAACTTAACGAACCTAGAGAATTGGTAGAATCGTCTGGGGTCGCATGCATATTACTGCATTTTCTCTCTCCTTCTAATAAGACATCTCCCTACCTGCGGGTAAAGTCTGGATAATCTGGCCTATGAGGATGAAGTGCTGGACCTAGGGAGACCCAGTCATTTCTAAAAATTTAATTTCTATAAGCCTTTTTTAAAAATCTTATGCATACCAGATTTGGAAGCTTTAACCAGCATGCATTACATTAGTGACCAACTAATTAAAATTTAATTGCATTAGTTAGGGGAATTCACCCCGCATAAGTCCAGGACTAATTAGGAAACTCTCTAGATGTCGGTCCTATTTCTGAAGAACTGTACTACCCACCCATCTTTCATAACTGACTTGACAGCACGATTTTAAAGCGACTAGGTGGTTAGTTGGCTCCCCAATCCAGGATGGGGTTAGTCTAGGTTTTGCATTGCATTTGCTAGGACACGGGTGTTAGTGTGTGTAGAACACTAAACCCAATCTAAATTTAGGATTTGAGGCTACTAAATTTGGTCTCATAGTATGCCTTAAATAGTAGGTAGGTCCCGTCCTTTCAGGGACTATAAATCTTACTTATCCGTGTTACAGGATGACGCCACCTCCATCTCTTCTCTCACGTATGTGATTGATTGCCTATCTTTCTTTCTCTAGTTTCTCTTTAGTACCCTAGAGCCTCCGAATGCTGGTGTGAACCACACATGTTGATTCAGCCCTTCGGACTTTTCCTCCCTTTTGAGTAGGACTTCTTAGTCTACACCCTCATGCTAATCCCATTTTGGGAAGGATAATATATAATCCTTAATTGAAACTTTTCTTAGGCTCCATCCTGAGATGTAATTAGCCACGGGGGCTTGCGCCTGTGCGAAACTTAGCCCCACATCTACTAAACCCCATCTAAGATGTTGTAAAGGGTGGGGGAAACCCGTGACTGTGATCATGTCGTGTATATTACTACCCAATAGGGTGTGCTGGCGAGATATGCTATCCTTAATGGTTAGTCGTATGTACGATCCAATATGTCCCTTTCAATTGGCCCATTTGCACGGTGCTCTTTCAGAGGTCTATAGGTTTCTAGCGACCACGGTGGGACCAATTTCTCTCTCCATCTTTGGATTCTATATTATCCTTTCTTGTGTGTACTCTAGGATTGGTACTCCTTAGATTAGGTCCATCCCACTCTTAGTTAGAATCTTTCTTAGATAGGAATCCTTCCCCTTAGCTATGGTTTCTCCCTATTCTACTTCTTTCCAGCCTAGCAGGCTATTCCACCCTTTATCAATTCCTATCTACCTTTATCAAATCTCTATCAAATCCTTCATTCATTTGTGATTTCGATTCTAACCTTACTTTTAAATTTCTTTTCTTGGCAGCACTGTCATGGCCTTTTTCATTCCTTCGGTCACTTTTAGCTTTGGTTTGGACACGCGGGTGACTCTCCATGAGTCCCTGCTCCCTAGTCCGCCCACTAGAGGGATCACTTTTGGTTCCTTCACAGACTCGACCTTCGTCACTCTTTGCGGGATGACCTAGGCGAAGGTAGCTAAATTCTCTCCTCCCTAGAGGAGAGGACGTACAGCCATGCGCCCTTTCGGATGACCAACTGCTCGGAGGATAGCCTGGGCACCTACTCATCCTATTTCTGTACTTGTGTAGCCAGTATGCACTGTGGCTAGGCGGCCAGTGCCTAGGCCACTTCCTGTTCCACCAATTCATCCTACGATTAGGCGCCCACTACCTACCGCTCATGTTGTACAAGTTTCTCCGGCCCCTCAACGCCGGCAACCAGCTGCAGTTGTTCCACCTGTTTGTTTGGTGGTTAGGCGTCCAGTGCCTACCGCTTCTGTTACATAGGTTGCTCCGGCCCCTCAGCATCGGCAGCCTGTCACTGTTCCTACTCCCGTTGTTCCAACGGAAGTACCTTGAGTTCGGGTTCCCCCTCCCACTTCTACTAGGAAGAGGGATGCCCAGACTGAGGTACCTTCGCCCTCTTCTGGTTGAGTTTCTATTTCTGCTCGGCTATCTCACCCTGAGACCGCTGGGCAGACCTCGACTCCCCCTATTGTTCCTGTTCCCCCTGCCACCCAGGCATTGGGTTCTGATGTCTCTTCCTCTTCTACCTCTGGCCTTGGGAGAAGAACCAGGAGGAGTATAAATAGGAAACTCTGTTTAGCTGCATTAGAGACAGAGAGGCAGTAGATGGTTGAGGCGATAGCTCATGAGGAGCTTGTTCAGAGGAGAGTGGCTCCTAGGCAGAGGAGACCATGTTGAGTTACAATTATACCCGCCCCAAAGGTTTTAGTAGCTCCTGAGATAGAGGCGATCTAGGAAGGATGCTTCTCTCCACTGATACACAGCAGGGATGAGGAGGACATTGCCCGCATTGCGGCAGCTCCTCCTGTTATCACTACTTTGCCCAGAACTAGGGTCCCAAGGGACGTTGATGTTTGAGCCCTCTCTCAGAGGATTCAAAACATCATCTGCCTAGCGCATGGCAGAGGACCTATCAGCCGAGAGAGGTTACTCCAATAAATCTCTCAGGGTACTCTTCAGTTATAGAGATAGACCACGAGACCGAGGTATAGGTGGCAGAGAGGACAGCCACCTCGGCAGTTAGTCAGTACAGCTCCAGTTGTTAGACCACCAGCAGTTACTCCTACTGTTGGACGACGCCCACATCACCGAGGACAGAGATAACAGTGGGAGCCTGCTTGGCCCTAGATTAGATCAGCAGTGGTAGCCCCTCAGCAGCCAGTTACCAATACAGAGCCCAATCGTAGTAGATGGGTTTGGAGATGTCAGCAGGCGGGCACCCCTGTCGAGCCAGTATAGTCAGCAGAGACAGTGCAGCTAGATGAGATAATATAGTTAGTAGAGGAAGTATAGTCAGTTGAGACAGTACAATTAGTTTAGGCCACATAGTCAAATGAGACAGTACATTCAGTTGAGGCAGTTCAACTAGTAGATAAAGTAGACCCATTGGATGTAGTAGTTCCGTCTGGGTCTGAGTTGGTCCCGAAGACTTGTGATATGGATTTAGTGCCTACTCCTGATGGATCACCAGAGTGGGATGAGATAGAGCCAGCTCCTAGCCCTCATAGAATCACCTCTCCTAAGAGTCCCTACATAGAGGCACTTCAGCGATCTTTCTTACAGGATGATGATATACTAGAAAGTGAGTCAGATGAGGATATACAAGTGCATCGAATCTGTGTAATTACCCATCAAGGTCACTTAGATGAGCAGAGAGACCCTGAGGATGATGATGAGCAGGGAGATCCAGAGGCAGGAGGATCTCCTAGATTAGTGGCTATAAATGCCACAGTTTTACACCTACAGACCCAAATGGTCGAGATGGACAAGGCCATGACAGCGATGACTGCCTAGTTGATCGCTTTGGGGGCTACACCCCAAGTGATGGGGGTGGGTACCCCTACCACATCTAGAGACGATCCTGTGAGAGTGGATAGGGTTCAGACGGTAGTCCCTACAGTTCCTGTAGCACCTACAGCTAGCCAGAGTTAGCCAGCACATTTGTCAACCGATCAAATTTAGGATTTTATACCTCAGAAGGTGGAGCAGGCGATTTCCTCTAAGAAGATTGGAGAGGTGGTCAGTAGAGGTAGGCCTTACCCAGTAGAGTATGAGAGCGAGCCTTATCCTTTTAGTTTTATTCCCCCATGATTCAGAGTCTTTGATGGGTTCCAGAACCCAAGGCAGCATATGGCACAATATCGGGCTATATGTTGCAACATAGGGGAGAATGATGCATTGATGTTGAGATTATTCATCAACAGTTTGGTGGGGGTGGCATTTGCTTGGTACGTCGACCTCCCCAATGACTCAGTCTGGACTTTTGTAGAGCTAGAGCAGTTGTTCATACAGAGATTTATTAGTGTAGAGCATTGGGTTATAGTTGGAGAGTTAGTTGTGACCAGGCAGCTCCCCAGTGAGACTCTTCCACATTACATAATCAGATGGATGAATCTCAGTTTGCAGTGTGAGCCATAGTTACAGGAACAGTACGCAGTTGAGATCTTGATAAAGAATATAGATGGCCCTATAGCACCTTACTGAAAGGTTTCATTTTAAGAACCTTCCAAAAATTGTTAACTAAGGTGATCAATCTATAGGATAGCATACCTGATGTAGTCCCTGCTAAGGTTGAGAGTCAACCTCAGCATAGACCTCAACATCAGGAGTCTTCAAGGGCACCTCCTCCTAGGAAGTGGGAGTTACACAGTACCTATGGGCCACCAAATAAGGGCAAGAAACGTGTGAGCAGTGTTGGGTCTAGTAATTAGGTTGTTATGCCTAAGTGAATGTCCCAAGGCTAACCAAGAGGGGGGGTGAATTGGCAATTAAAAAATGTAACTTCAACTCTTGGAATTTTAGAAAACCTTTTGAATTATTGATGCAAGTTAAAATTAAAGTTTAAAAATAAACTTTTCAACCAGAGTAAATAACTTGCAGTGAAATTAAATGCGGAATAAAAAATAAGAAAGAACACACCAGATTTATAGTGGTTCGGTCAAACCTTGACCTACATCCACTCCCCAGAGGCACCCTCTTAGTATTGCACTAATACCACAAAGTGACTCTCCTTTTGCCCCCACAGCAAGGCGGAGAAGCCTGTACAAAATCACTTTCACCTTCCCCGGTGCGGCAGAGTAGCCGGGTTCTTTAACACCAAAGAGATCTTCTTCTTGCCAAAACTTCCCTCAAGACGACCCTTGAATCCGATGGTACTGAAGTGCAAGTTCGCCGGAGCAACCGTGTGAATATCCTCTTCACACTCCCTTGAAATCCCCTTCAAAGATCTTCTCCCTCTCAAACTCCACCTTTTCCTCTCTCCCTTTCAAGTTCTCTCTTCTAGTTTTCTCCACAAGAACGAAGACACAATGACTGTCAAAGATACACTTTGTCGTCCTTTTACACTTCTCCAAGTGTCGGCAGAGAACCGGACCGATGTTGTTGAACTTCACTTGAGAGCCTTTGCCGGAGCAACCGTGTGAATATCCCCTCCACACTCCCTTGAAATTCCCTCCAAGGATCTTCTCCCTCTCAATGATCCCTCTCAAGAGAAAATAACTCCAAAGGCATTTGTAATAGTTTCTAGGACTCCTTATATGAAAGGACATGAAAAACCGCCCAAAAAATTGCCCAAAACAAGTTTTTCTGCGCACTGGATCGTCCCGTACGAAATTTTGTTCATCTGTACGAACCAATTTCGTCCTGGACGAAATTGGTTCGTCTTGGACGAAAGTATTTCTTCTGGACGAACAGTTATATCAAAAGTCGGTTCCGAAAACTGCCAGAAACTACCATAGTCGGTTCCCATCGTCCTGGACGAACTGGACTTCGTCTGGACGAAATTTTTGCAGAAAGAAATTCGTCTTGGGACGAAAATGATTTCGTCTGGACGATTAGGACTTAGAAAATATTTCCAGTTCAGTTCTTGTCCGTTCCATTGCTCTTATAAGGAGATAACTGATCTGATCGTCCCGTACGAACAATGTTCGTCCCGTACGATCAGTATAAAAACTTTTTTAAGATCTCCTTTAAGTTTGTGTAAATTTATTCACTCAATTACAATCACTCCCTCTCAAATTTAATTCAAATAAAAAGTACAAGCTTCAATTTCAAAAAGCATCTCATGCTGAATTTGATTTGAAGTCTTCGTAGTGTGGAGTTTGATTTTCCTGAAATATTAGTACACACAAGAGCAAAAATAAATCTTCCAAAAAGTGTTAGGAGATAACTACACATAAAACAATAATATTTGGAATCATCAAAATAATACAAGTTGCAAGAATGTAAAACATGCAAATAGCAACTTTCCTAACAATCTCCCCCTTTTTGATGATGGCAAAACAATTATTGTTAGTAAAATTTCAAACCATTTTAAAATCTCCTAAACTCCCCATGAATTAATGAATACATTAAAATAAGGAGGCATTTTAAAAAACAATTTTTTTTTTAAATTTTACATACACACATACACAAAAACAATACACAAAAAACATTACAAGACACACACAAAATTTTAAAAAAAATTCTCCCTTTAAACAATACAAAATTCTCCCCCTAAACAATACAAACAATAATCTCTCCCCCTTTTTGACAACAACAAAAAGTGAAGAAGAAATAGACTAGTAATGTAGAAAATCTTATGAAAAATTCATGTGTAAATTTAATCTAAAAAAGTGATTGACATAAGAATGCAACTAAGAATTAAGAACATTAGTCAAATCATAGAATTTCATAGAATTTAAAAAATCGATATAACATTGTAATAAGTAAGAATTTATGAAAAACATGATTCAATTTAGACATTTATGATATGAAAAATCATTGTAATAAAGATGAGTAAAAAATTGCATATTCCAAAAATCAATTGAAATATAAATGAACATTAGATCTACTTGAATTAATAGACTAAAAAGAATCTGGAAAGAAGAAAATCACCACAAGTGACGCTTTGCGCATCTTTTTCATATAGGTGGCACATTTTTGTGCATCTTTTTCATATAGGTGGCACATTTTTGTGCATCTTTCTTTATTGGGCTTATTTTGTGCCTCTTTTTCATATTTGCAACTTTGTTGCGCATTCCTTTTGATTTTGTACATTTGTACAATTTTCAAGAGTAATTGAATTCTTTACAAAAACAATAATCTAGAATCTCAAATTTTTCTAAGTGCATAAATATTAATTGAAAAATGAAATACAAAATAAGATAGACATCTAAGATACAATAATAATAATTAAGATTTTGTAGTCTAAAATGAAAGACATGAAATTAAAAAAAATTCTAACTAAAACAAGTTATAGGCAAAAAATTAAATTTAGATAAACTAGATTTTCTAATGAAATTAATTTCTAATTACAATTTTAGTTTAGGCACAATAGAGATTAAAAGTACTAAATGAATTTCATAAAAATTAAGAACATTAACATCGATCTAAAACATGAAATCAAATGAGAAAACATTTCAAAATCATTCAAAACACAAAAACACACAAAACAAACAAAAATAAAAATACAACAAAAATAAATAAACAAAGGGTTTTAAACATCATTTTTCTCCTGGTCTGATGATTCAGAAGCTAGATCTGCCCAGGAGATTTTTTGCTTTTCATTATTTTTCCATTTTATAATTTGCTTAGATTTACCCTTCTCTTTAGCAGGAAGAATTCTCAAATTAGGGCACTGACTTTTCAGATGCCCAGATTTCCTACATCCAAAGCAAATAATATTTGAAGAAATCTGAACATTCTTACCATTTTTACCTTTATTCCAGTTTTGTTGATGCTTATGCTTGTGCTTTAGTGGACTTTTCAATTTGCTGGTTAAGTCATCGCTTTCCTCACCAACTAAGCCATTTTTCTCCATGTCTTCCGCTTTTAGCATTATTGTTTCACCTGCATCCAACAGTCTTTGACCCAAATATTGCTCGTAGGCAATGAGTGAGCCAATCAAATTATCAATAGAATATTCATTCAAATTTTTCGATTCACAAATAGCAACAACTTTGGCATCAAACTTGTCAAGTAAACAACGTAGAATTTTATTGACTATTTCAAAGTTTGAAAACTCTTTACCTAAACCATGCAATGATGTTACAATTTGAATAAACCTAGTATACATGTCTAAGATCGACTCATAAGGTTTCATGCTAAAGAGTTCATAGTCATTCATCAAAAAATTCAACTTAGATTGCTTGACTTCACTAGTACCTTCATATGTAATGCATAAAGTGTCCCAAATTTCCTTACCTGTAGTACATATAGAGACTCTCATATAATCTTCAGAATTTAAAACACAGAACAAACAATTCATACATTTAGCATTTAATTGTGCATAAATTTGTTCTACTCTACTCCATTCAGAAAAAGGGATATCAGTTTTGATTCCATCTATAATACGTGACGGTACAGAATAACCACTTTGAATCATATGCCACATGCGATAATCTATTGATTGCAAGAAAGTAGACATTCGAATTTTCTAAAAATCAAAATAAATACTTTCAAATAAAGGTGGTCTAACAATCGAACATCCATCTAATAATTTATGGTTTCTAAAAATAGCCATATTCGTTTTTCAAAAAGTAGTCTAAACTTATGATTTTGAAACAAAGCTCTGATACCACTTTTTGGGTCTAGTAATTAGGTTGTTATGCCTAAGTGAATGTCCCAAGGCTAACCAAGAGGGGGGGGGGGTGAATTGGCAATTAAAAAATTTAACTTCAACTCTTGGAATTTTAGAAAACCTTTTGAATTATTGATGCAAGTTAAAATTAAAGTTTAAAAATAAACTTTTCAACCAGAGTAAATAACTTGCAATGAAATTAAATGCGGAATAAAAAATAAGAAAGAACACACCAGATTTATAGTGGTTCGGTCAAACCTTGACCTACATCCACTCCCCAGAGGCACCCTCTGAGTATTGCCCTAATACCACAAAGTGACTCTCCTTTTGCCCCCACAGCAAGGCGGAGAAGCCTGTATAAAATCACTTTCACCTTCCCCGGTGCGGCGGAGTAGCCGGGTTCTTTAACACCAAAGAGATCTTCTTCTTGCCAAAACTTCCCTCAAGACGACCCTTGAATCCGATGGTACTGAAGTGCAAGTTCGCCGGAGCAACCGTGTGAATATCCCCTTCACACTCCCTTGAAATCCCCTTCAAAGATCTTCTCCCTCTCAAACTCCACCTTTTCCTCTCTCCCTTTCAAGTTCTCTCTTCTAGTTTTCTCCACAAGAACGAAGACACAATGACTGTCAAAGATACACTTTGTCGTCCTTTTACACTTCTCCAAGTGTCGGCAGAGAACCGGACCGATGTAGTTGAACTTCACTTGAGAGCCTTCGCCGGAGCAACCGTGTGAATATCCCCTCCACACTCCCTTGAAATCCCCTCCAAGGATCTTCTCCCTCTCAATGATCCCTCTCAAGAGAAAATAACTCCAAAGGCATTTGTAATAGTTTCTAGGACTCCTTATATAGAAAGGACATGAAAAACCGCCCAAAAAATTGCCCAAAACAAGTTTTTCTGTGCACTGGATCGTCCCGTATGAAATTTTGTTGATCTGTACGAACCAATTTCGTCCTGGACGAAATTGGTTCGTCTTGGACGAAAATATTTCGTCTGAACGAACAGTTATATCAAAAGTCGGTTCCGGAAACTGCCAGAAACTACCATAGTCGGTTCCCATCGTCCTGGACGAACTGGACTTCGTCTGGACGAAATTTTTGCAGAAAGAAACTCGTCTTGGGACGAAAATGATTTCGTCTGGACGATTAGGACTTAGGAAATATTTCCAGTTCAGTTCTTGTCCGTTCCATTGCTCTTACAAGGAGATAACTGATCTGATCGTCCCGTACGAACAATGTTCGTCCCGTACGATCAGTATAAAAACTTTTTTAAGATCTCCTTTAAGTTTGTGTAAATTTATTCACTCAATTACAATCACTCCCTCTCAAATTTAATTCAAATAAAAAGTACAAGCTTCAATTTCACAAAGCATCTCATGCTGAATTTGGTTTGAAGTCTTCGTAGTCTGGAGTTTGATTTTCCTGAAATATTAGTACACACAAGAGCAAAAACAAATCTTCCAAAAAGTGTTAGGAGATAACTACACATAAAACAATAATATTTTGAATCATCAAAATAATACAAGTTGCAAGAATGTAAAACATGCAAATAGCAACTTTCCTAACAAGCAGTGCACCTCCACCACGACCCCAGACTCAGCAGTCCAGACTCCTTATAAGGCCTTAGAGAGTCAGCCGTCTTTACAGGAGAAACTTAACAAGAAATATCCCTTTAAAAGAGATTGTGTAAGAAAGATATTTAAATTTTTCTTGTTAAGAAAGATATTTTGACATTCTCATTCAATTAGAAAGCAGATGAAGAAGGGCAAACGGAACACCCACTATATTGCCCATTTCACCGACATACTGGCCATACACTTGAAGATTATTTTATATTCAAGGATAGGGTGGAGAACCTTATGGCCAGTGGGAAGATCCATCTTCAGGATATTGACTTAGTGCATCCTCAGAGCAAGGCTACTCAGACAGTGTGGAGGATTTCAGACTCCAGCCATAGTGACAATCAGACTTACAGTCAGGGCAGTAATGGCAGATCACTCCATATTTCTGAGGAAGAGTGGAAACTAGCACTCTCCAAGAAGACCTATCAGATGATTGAGCAAGATATACAGAGTTCAGAGGTAGTTGAGAGGAGGCCTCCCCGGGCCAAGTCGATAGTTGCCGCTCAAGCTTCTTTACTAGCACATATTTTTTCCTTTCTTTCTTCTATTATAATGCCAGATGAGCACATTTCCTTCTCTCTTTTTACTTGTACTAGCGAAATGTGCGAAAGAGAAAAAATAGTTGTAACCTTAGAAGGGATGACATGTCCCTTTCCAGCACTTATGCTGAAGGACCTCATTCTCCCTTCTATTGATGATTAATCAATAAAAGAAAAAAAAAAGATGATGATTTTCAGTTATGTCTGTTAAGAAAGTTGATATTTGCATGTTTTACATTATTACAACTTGTATATTTTTGATGATTCTAAATATTATTATTTTATGTATTGATATCTCCTAAAACTTTTTGGAAGATTTGTTTTAGCTCTTGTGTGAACTAATATTTCAGAAAAATCAAACTCTAGACTAATGAAGAATTCAAATCAAATTTAGCACGAGACATTTTTGTAAATTGAAGCATGTACTTTTATTTGCATTAAGTTTGAGAGGGAGTGATTGTAATTGAGTGAATAAACACACACACACACTTAAGGAGATCTTTCAAATTTTATACTGATCGTACGGGATGAACATAGTTCTTACAGGATGATCAAGTCAGTTATCTCCTATAAAGAGCAATGGAACGAACAGGTGTCGAAGAAAACTTTTCTAAGTCCTGATCATCTAGGACGAATGTTAATCGTCCCAGGATGAAATGTCCTATGGAAAATTTTTGTTCAGAAGAAATTCATATTCGTGCAAGGAAGGAATGCTCTCTGGAAAATTTTTGTCCAGACAAACTCAAATTCATCCCAGGATAAAATGACCTCTAGAAAAGTTTTGTTTAGACAAAATTTATATTCGTGCCAGGACAAAATGCTCTCTGTAAAATTTTCGGGCAAACGAATGCAAATTTGTCCCAGGACTAATTATTCCCTGTAAGAATTTCATCCGGATGAACTCATATTCGTCCCAGGACGAAGTTAACCGACTCTTCAAATTTTGGCGACGTCCTACAGTGTTTGGAAACCGACCTAAGGTATAACTGTTTATACCGGATGAACTTAGTTCGTATGGGATGATGCTCGGGTATGATTTCAGTTCGTACCAATATACATTTGGTTCGTTTCCACACATTTAAGTAAAATCGTCCACGACGATCCACGATCGTACGGGACCATCAACTTCGTGTTGACTTAAAAATTTGTAATTTTTGGACGGTTTTTCTTATCTTTCATATAAATAGTCCAATTTAGACTGCCACTTAATCTTTTTGCCTACTGATCTTCATGCTTATTGAAAGGAGAGTCAAGGAAAGAGTGTGAAAGAGTGTTTGCAGAAGATTTCTTACTACTGGAGCATGAAGGATTCACTTTAAACTCAAAGGTAAGAATCTCTACTTATTGTATTTGATTACTTCACTCTTTTCTCTCTTCTTTCTAGTTTTTTTATGAGAAGATCTGTCAAGGAGATCCAATTCTCTGCCGACACTTGGAGAGTGTTAACAACCAAAGGGTTCTCTGCCCACACTAAGAGAGTGTGAAAGGATGAAGGGTTCTCTGCCCACACTAAGAGAGTGTGAAAGGATGAATGGTTCTTTGCATACACCTGGAGAGTGTGAAAGGACAGACAATTTTTTGCCAACACTAGGACAAGTGTAAATGGACGACAGTTCTCTACCGCATCGGGTAGTGGTGAAAGAGAATTTTGTAAAGGCTTCTCTACCTTGCTGTGGGTGCAAAAGAAGAGTCACTAGTGGTATTAGTGCAATACTCGGAGGGTGCCTCCGTGGAGTGGATATAGGTCAAGTTTGACCGAACCACTATAAATCTCATGTCTTTTATTTTTCTGCTGCTTTTATTTTTGCTTTTTTGTTTTTAACTTGTGGTTAAAAAATATTTTCTATACAATTCACTAAAGTTAATTTTCTTGGTTTTAAATTTCAAAAAAGAGGGGTAAAATTTTTAATTACCAATTCACAGCCCCTTTTGGTTAGCCGCTGGGACATAAGCTTAGGTTTAACAACCTAATTTATAGTGAACAAGTTTCAACAAGTGGTATTAGAGCTTAGTTTCAAAATCATAAGTTTAGACTACTTTTTAATTAACGTAGATGGCTAAATTTGAAAACCGAAATACACCTGAGTGTTACTCTGTAACTAGACCTCCATTGTTCGACAATATTCCATTTGATTTTTAGAAAACACGCATGTCTATATTTTTACAATCACTTGATTAACGTATATGGATCTTAGTTCAGGAAGGGTATACAAAACCAACTAGACTAATTAACGGAGTTAGAGTTAAAACACTTTTTGCAGATTGGACATTAGAAGAACGTGACTTAGCACAACTAAATGCCAAATGCTTGAATAGTTTTTTTGTGCTCTTAAATCAGAAGATTATATGCGGGTTTCTACTTACAAAAGTGGAAAGGACATATAGGATAGACTTTGTATAACTTATGAGGTGACTAATGAGATTAAGCAATCTAGACTTAATATCTTGTTGTATGATTATGAACTGTTTCGCATGAAACCTAATGAATCCATTTCTGATATGTACACAAGATTCACATAAATTGTCACCTCTTTACATGCATTAGGTAGGGAACTAACAAATGCTGAAATGGTTAATAAAATTCTTCATTGTTTGCCTACTGCTTATGATGCTAAAATTACTGCAATTATAGAGTCTAAAGATCTAAACATTTACTCTATTGACAATCTTCTTGGTTCGCTAATTACTTACGAGCAAGGAGTTAGCCAAAGAAAGATTGATGCAGGTGAACCACGGAGGGAGAAAAACATAGCACTGAAAGTAGAGGAATTGAAAGTGAACACTCATAACCTGAGGATGAAGATGACATCGCTCTAATCACTAGATAATTCAGAAGCTTTCTAAAAAGGAAGCAGAAGAGACGTTAATAATGGAATAGAGGTAAATTTAATAGAAATACCAAAGTTTTAAATGATATAATTTTTTATGAGTGCAGAAAACCTGGACATATCAAGATTGAATGCCCAAAACTCAAATCCGCTCATAGCAAGGAGAAGGTAGAGGAGAAACCAACTGTAAAGAAGGGCAAGAAAAAGTTTCAAAGAGCTTTCTGGGCAGACTCAACTTCAGATTTATCAAAGACTAAAAAAGAAGAAGAAGTCACTAATCTGTGCTTAATGGCTGATAGTCTTGATCAGTCATATCAAGCAGAAAATGCATGTTAGTCTAAGTTTAGAATTTGAAGGACAACAAAAGGAACATGAAATCCTTAGGAAAGATCATACTTTAAATGATGACAACCACATGAAATTACTTGATGAGTTTAATGACTTGAATGAAAAAAATGAAAATTTAAAATCATCCTATGCTGAACTTGAAAAATATTTTAAAAATTTTAAGGATGAATCGGAGAGCAAGATTTATAAATCAAATTATACAAATCGAATTTTAGAAGATATGAATAAATTTTACAAATTAACGATAAAAGCTCTCGAGGATAATAGAATACCCCCAAATTTGAAGATTTTACTAATCCTATTATGTATCCTAAATTTATGCAATCCCTAAATAGATAGATGAATGGTAGAAGACTTAGGAATTCTTTTTGAAAAGTCAAATGTAATAATTATGGATTATTTGGACATATAGCTCACACCTGTACTTTGAAGATTAAAACTTATTTGGTGTGGAGACCTAAGATCTATAAATCTAGACATATCATACATGCATCTGATTATAAATTGCCAAAAGGAGAACCCAAACTTGTTTGGGTTCTCAGGTCTAACATTTGATAATTTTGCAGGTTCGCTCTCACACAAGACCTCGTGAGAGCATATGGTACCTGGACAGCGGATGCTCAAAGCATATGACTGGAGATACTGCACAATTCATATCGCTGGAAGCCAGGAGTGGAGGCAAGATTACACTTGGAGATAACACCACAAGGAAGGTGATTGGGACATGTATGTTTAGAAATCTAAAGAAATTTTACACTGAAAATGTGTTATTGGTAGAAGGCTTAAAGCATAACCTGTTAAGTATAATCCAGCTATGTGATAAAAGATATTGTGTGAAATTTTTTTTTTCTACTAGCTGTATATTAAGCCTAAATGGTAAAGATGTTTTGAATGGTAAAAGGGTTAATAATGTTTATATGCTATACTTGAATTGCACTCAAACTCCTACTACTTTTTGTTTGAAAACTGTATCTGATGAGTCATGGCTTTAGCATAGGAGACATTATCATTCTAGCACAAAAAATCTTATGAGAATTACCCAAAAGAATTTAGTGAGAGATATACCAAAACTAGACTTTACTAAGGATCACCTTTGTAATGCATGTCAATTAGGAAAACAAGTGAAGTCCTCTTTTCAGTCCAATAAGGATCTTAGAATTAGTAAGCCATTAAAGATTTTGCATATGAATCTTTTTGGACCAGTTGGAACTGTAAGTCTAGGAGAGAAGGTATACGGATTTGTGATTGTGGATGATTACTCAAGATTCACATGGGTTAGATTTCTATTTCATAAGAGTGAATCATTTGAGGAATTTAAAAATTTTTTGACTTAGATTCAAAGAAAACTTGGGTGTGAAATTATTTCTATACAAAGTGATAATGGAGGAGAATTTGAAAATAAGAGATTTGAGGAATTTTGTAAGGAGAAAGGAATTGATCACAACTTTTCTGCACATAGAACCCCTCAACAGAATGGGGGTAGTCAAAAGGAAAAATAGAATATTAATAGAAGCCGCCTGAGCAATGTTGGCAGAATATTTACTTTCAAAATATTTTTGGGCTGAGGCGGTTAGTACTGCATGTTATGTTCTGAATAGGATGAATGTGAGATCTAAATTAAAAAAAATACCCTATGAGTTGCTAAAAGGAAGAATACCTAATTTGTCTCATTTGCATATTTTTTGTTGCATGGTTTTCATTCATAGTAATGGAAAATTTGCCTTAGGAAAATTTGATCTAAAATCAGATGAAGGGATTTTTTTGGATACTCAAATGTTGGAAAATCTTATAGAGTATTCAATAGAAGAACTTTGGTAATTGAGGAGACCACACATGTTGTATTTGATGAGTCTGAAAATTTGGAAGAGCCAAATGTTATAGAAGATGAGATTGAGGTTAACTTCCAAAAGATTGATAAAATAAATTTGGAAGAAATTTTGGAAGAAAATATGGAAAAAATTTAGAAATAGAAAACCCTTTACCTAGAGATTTGAGATTTTCTAAGAACCACCCAAAGGAGTTGATAATTGGTGAACCTAGTGAGGGTCTGAGGACTAGGCGTGGATTAAACAAAGAAGTCAATCATTCAACCTTCATTTTAACTATAGAACCCACTAATATTGATCAAGCACTTTTGGATGAATTTTGAATTTTAGCCATGTAAGAAGAGTTAAATCAATTTGTAAGAAATAAAGTTTGAGAATTAACTATAAGGCCAAAGGATCAAAGTGTAGTTAGAACTAAGTGGGTATTCAAAAATAAAATGAATGACTCAAGAGTAGTCATTAGAAATAAGGCTAGATTAGTTACTAAGGGGTATAATCAGATTGAAGGGATTGATTTTGAGGAGACCTTTGCCCCTGTAGCTAGACTTGAAGTAATTAGGGTTTATCTAGCCTTTGCCTGTTTTAAAAAATTTAAACTGTATCAAATGGATGAAAAAGTGCCTTTTTAAATGGGGTAATTCAAGAAGATGTTTTTGTAGAACAACCATCAGGTTTTGAAAATCCTAAATACCCAAATCATGTTTTCAAGTTGAAAAAGGCATTATATGGATTGAAACAGGCACCTAGGGCTTGATATGAGAGGTTGAGCACCTTCCTACTTAAAAGATCATTTGTTAAAGAAAGTGTGGATACAACACTCTTTTTGAAGAGATTTAAAAAGGATTTACTCATTGTATAAATTTATGAGGATGACATCATTTTTGGATATTCAAATAAAAATCTTTGTGATGATTTATCTAAAACAATTAGTAGTGAATTTGAGATGAGTCTAATGGGTGATTTAAGTTACTTTCTAGGATTTAGCATTAAGCAAATTGAGGGAGGTACATTTCTTAATAAGTTAAAATTTATAAGGACATCCTCAAAAGGTATGAAATAGATAATGCTAAACCTATTAATACACCTATGAGTTCCTTAGTTCAATTGGATAAGGACTCTAAGGGAAAAGAATCACATTTAACAGCAGTAAAAATGAAATTTAGAGGGATTATTAGATTTTTGCTTTACTTGACTGTTAGCTGACCTGATATCATATTTAGTGTTTATTTGTGTGCTAGATTTCATTTAGATTTAAAAGAATCACATTTAACAGCAGTAAAAATGATTTTAAGATATCTGTTAGGAACTCAGAACTTAGGAATTTGGTATCCCAAGTTTAGCTCTTCATTTGAAATAATTAGTTATTCTGATTTTGACTTTGCAGGTTGTAGGATGGATAGAAAGAGCATTTCTAGAACATGTCAGTTTATTGGAAATTCTTTAGTTTCTTGGTCTAGTAGAAAATAAAATTCAGTAGCCCTATATACTACAGAAGTTGAATACATTGCATTAAGAAGTTGTGTGGCACAAGTACTTTGATTGAAAAAATAGTTGATTGATTTAGGATTAACTATAGGTACTATTCCAATTTATTAAGATAACACTAGTGCTATTTGTATTTCTAAAAATTCTATTCAACATTCAAGAACCAAACATATTGACATAAGACATCATTTCATAAGGGATTATGTATCCAAAGGAGAAATTGAACTCACTCATGTTTCTACTGAAAATCAACTTGCAGACATTTTTATAAAACCTTTAGCCTTTGATACTTTCAGTGCATTAAGAACAAAGCTTGATGTGATTGATTTGAATGCTTAATTAAAAATATTTTCTGCAACATTGATATGTGTTTTCCAGTTAATATTTTTGTGTGTTTATTATGAGTTTTTATTCTTTGGTTTGAGATTTTTTGTATTTGAGTTTTTGAGATTTTATGCATTTTTATTGTACTTGTGTTTCAGTTATGATTGAGTGCATGATTTAAAAATTTTGAGTGACAATCATCAAGGACAAAATTTTTTTGTATGGGACGAATTATGTCGTGTGTCAAACTGTTGGATTTTGAACTGTTTGCATACAGTTTTTCAATTTTTAATTTTCACTTCTTCTGTATGATTGTCACGATCGTCCAGGACAAAATTGATCAAACGATAGGACGATTGAATGACAGTTAAATGGATAAGGTAGTTTTATATGCTATATTTCATACGTATGAACCTTTGGTTCGTCCGGACGAACACATGTCGGTTCGATTGAAGGGACGATTTCAACTGCCATTAAAATGATCATAAGATCTGATCATCCCAGGATGAACACATGTTCATCTGTACGATCAGTTTAGTCAAAAGTCTGTATAAAAGGATGCTTCATAAGTTATATGATTACGAAAAGTCGTCTTATTTTGGACGCATATATTTGTCCATACGAAATTTTTTTGTACGGGACGAACGTAAAATTTCATCTGTATGAACAATCATTTTTTTAATAAATAGATGGGCTTTTGAACTCAACAGTCACACTCTCACTTCACTTTCAAATCTTTTTGTTCCTTAGATCCTATCAATGGCAAGTTCAAGCAAGCGTCAAAAGACTCCAGCCAAGGGTGCACCAAAGAATTCCTCTGAGAACTTTCTTTCTAAAGCCAATGAAGAATCCTTTCCTAGGTTTGTCTCCGCCAAGATCACACCCTCTAAAATTCTTATCCAGGAACAACTAACTTTTCAGGTAATGATCTTGTTTACCTCAACTCAGTTTGGCTTTATCCTCACCCTAGTTTATTTCTACAACAAAAAAACCTTTCACTACATCCTGGCAAACATGTCTTTCAACTCCGACCATTCTGTTATCCGTTCCTTTGTTTTTAAGAAAAGAGTTAAAATCACCAAAGCTGACTTAGGAGCCTTTCTGAACTTAAGGACTGAGGGAGCTAGAGCACATACCTTGATCACCTCAACTGAGTATCAATGGCATGAAATTAATAAAGTGATTAGAGGAATCAATTTTAACGAGCATATGCCTAAAGTATCCAGTCTCGTTCGTAATGCTCATATCATCCAGCATGTTCTTAGAACTTCTTTAATACCTAAAGCTGGTGATAGAATCAACATTACTCCTCTTCTTTCTATGGTAACCTTTTTGATCATGACTGAGGAACCTATAGATGAAGCCCAACTAATCCTTGACTATCTTTATGGACTTTCTGAAATTGGTCATGTCGAGCATAAAAGAAAGAAGAACATCACCTTAGGACATCTAGTTGCCTACATTCTGGATAAAAAATACAATTTGGTTCATCCTGATCAAGAGTTTGAAGAACTACTCTACTACAACGATGGATCATTTAGAGCAATCTTCAAAAAAGAACCAAGTAAAACACATGTCATTAGTAATATTGAATAAGAATATGAAGCTGCACCTACACCTGCTAATGAACTAAAATATCAGGATTTGGTTCAAAGATTTGACCATTTAGAGACTCACTTTGATCAAAGGTTTGATCAAATTGAAGCTCATATACAGTAGCAGGATATACAGTACACTCAAGACATAGGGTTTATGAGAGTAAAAATGAATGATATTAGTGCCAACGTGCTTATGATGAGTACTTATTTTAACATCATTGGTGCTGCTCCTCCTCCTCCTCCTCCTCCAGATCAGGGTCCTTCAGAGTGACACTCGTACTAGATTTTATGTGTTTCTTTAGTTGTTGTTTTTTATTTTTGTGAGTTAGTAAAATGTGTTGTACTTTCTTTTCCGTAGATATTTTTGTTTTTAAATCTTATGATGTATTGATATCACATGCTTAGATTGTAATATCATTCATATTGATATCAATATAAGTTATCCTGTTTTGGCTTTAATCTTGTTTTTGAAATGTGTGTTGGTTCATATGACAATCATTATAATTTTTGATCTTAAGAGTGCTATACTTTGAAATGCAAGTTAAAATTAAATTCATTAGAAAATCTAATTTTTCTAAATATAAGTATTGCTTATAACTTGAAGTAATTGAGATTATCAATTTAATGTCTCTTATTTAGACTACATTAATGTCTAATATTATTATTGCAACTATGATGTTTTCTTATTTTGTATTTCACTTATCAATAAATATTTATGCACTTTGAAAATTTTAAAATTTTTTATTATTGATTTTGGAAAGATCAAAATTACTCTTGAAAAATGTACAAATGTACAAAAATTAAAAGAAATGTGCAATGGTTCGCAAGTTGAAAAAGAGGTACAAAATAAGCCCATAAGTAAAAAGATACACAAAAATGTGCCACAAATTTGAAAAAGATGCGCAAAGAGTCGCATGTGGTAGTTATTTCTTTCCATTATCTTTTAATCTCTTAATTCAAATTGATCTACTGTACATTTATATTCCATATTGAAATTTGAAATATACAAATTTTCTATTCATCCTTTTTGCAATGATTTTCTCTATCTTACTGTCTAAATTGACTCATGTTTTTGATAAATACTTTTTATTATCAATATTATATCTCTTCTTAAATTCTAAGAATTACTATAATTTGCCTAATGTTTTGATTTTGTTTGCAAAATTAATTTCAAACACTTTTAAGGATCAATTAGCAAAGGATTATCATATGATTACTTACATTTATGGTCTTTTTCTTCTTTTCTTTTTGTTGTTGTAAAAAAGGGGGAGAAATTATTTGTTCGTATGCGTTTTTATTTTATGTATTTTTGTTTTATTGTGTTTTTGTTTTGTTTTGTATCTCTTCATATGTGTTTTTGTTTTGTTTTGATGTGTTTTTTTTTTGTTTTGTATTTCTAAAAATTTTGAAAAACAAAAAAAATTATGATTAAATTGCCTTCTTATTTTAACGTGTTCAACAATTCAAGGGGAGTTTAGGAGATTCTTAGAATTTGAAATTATACAAAAAATAATTATTTTGACATCATCAAAAAGGGGGATATTGTTAAGAGAGTTGCTATTTGCATGTTTTACATTCTTGCAACTTGTATATTTTTTTATGATTCCAAATATTATTATTTTATGTATTGATATCTCCTAACACTTTTTGGAAGATTTGTTTTTTCTCTTGTGTGAACTAACATTTCAAGAAAATCAAACTCCAGACTACTGAAAACTTCAAATCAAATTTAGCTTGAGAGATTTTGTGATTTGAAGCTTGTACTTTTATTTGAATTAAGTTTGAGAGGGAGTGATTGTAATTGAGTGAATAAACACACATACTCAAGGAGAACTTTAAAAATTTATATTGATCGTACGGGATGAATATAGTTCGTACAGGATGATCAAGTCAGTTATCTCCTCTAAAGAGCAATGGAACGAACAGGAGTCGAAAAAAAATTTTCTATGTCCTGATCGTCTAGGATGAATGTTAATCATCCCAGAATGAAATGTCCTCTGAAAAATTTTTGTTCAGACGAAATTCATTTTCATGCCAAGACAAAATGCTCTCTAGAAAATTTTCATCCAGACGAACTCAAATTCATCCTAGGATGAAATGTCCTCTAGAATATTTTCATTCAGACGAAATTCATATTCGTGCTAGGATGAAATGCTCTCTGAAAAATTTTCGTTCAGATGAACGCAAATTCATCCTAGGTCGAATTGTTCTCTGTAAAAATTTCATCCGGACGAACTCATATTCGTCCTAGGACGAAGTGAACTGACTCTTCAAATTTTGGCGATGTCCTGCAGTTTTTGGGAACCAACCTATGGTATAACTGTTCATATCGGACGAACCTTGTTCGTACCGGACGAACCTAGTTCGTACCGGACGAACCTAGTTCGTACGAGATAATGTTTGGGTATGATTTCAGTTCGTACCAATAAACATTTGGTTCGTTTCCACACATTTAAGTAAAATTGTTCAGGATGATCCACGATCATACGGGACGATCAATTTCATATTGATATGAAAACTTATAGTTTTTGGACGGTTTTTCTTGTCTTTCATATAAATAGTCCAACTTAGACTGCCACTTAATCTTTTTGCTTACTGATCTTCGTGCTTATTGAAAGGAGAGTCAAGGAGAGAGTGTAAGAGAGTGTTTATAGAAGATTTATTACTACTGGAACGTGAAGAATTCACTTGGAACTTAAAGGTAAGAATCTCTACTTGTGGTTTTTAACTACTTCACTCTTTTCTCTCTTCATTCTAGATTTCTTATGAGAAGATCTATCAAGGAGATTCGGTTGTCTGTCGACACTTGGAGAGTGTGAATAGCCGAAGGGTTCTCTACCCACACTAGAAGAGTGTGAAAGGATGAAGGGTTCTCTGCCCATACTAAGAGAGTGTGAAAGGACGAAGGGTTTTCTGCCTACACCTGGAGAGTGTGAAATGATGGACGGTTCTCTGCCAACACTAGGACGAGTGTAAAAGGATGATGGTTCTCTGTCGCACCGGGTAATGGTGAAAGAGAGTTTTATAAAGACCTCATTCCTATGGGTGCAAAAGGAGAGTCACTAGTGGTATTAGTGCAATACTCGGAGGGTGCCTCCGGGGAGTGGATGTAGTTAAAGTTTGATCGAACCACTATAAATCTCATGTCTTTTATTTTTCTGTTGCTTTTATTTTTGCTTTTCTATTTTAATTTGTGGTTGAAAAACATTTTTTATAAAATTCACTAAAGTTAATTTTCTCAGTTTTAAATTTCAAAAAGATGGGTAAATTTTTTAATTAGCAATTCACCCCTCCTCTTGGTTAGCTGCTGGGACATAAGCTTAGGTTTAACAACCTAATTTATAGTGAACATGTTTCAACAATGTTGACTCTTTTACTTCTTCTAGCTCTACTAGTTTTATAGTGATGACTCACGAAGGAGTATAATCTCTCTATCTCATCCCGTGTGTGGAGAGATTTCTTCTTTAGAACTAAAAATCTTTTTCAAATTGAAATTGGATTTAGAAGTAAAAATTTTCTCTATCATTTTATAATTCTTTATCTCGTAGATTACTTTAGTATATTGATGAATATAAAAACCTAATTTTTTCAATCAAGCTGTTCATTCTTATCAAAGGATTGGATTTGTTTTGTAGATTCTACTTTCTTGCCCAAGAGGAGTGAGTCCTCTTCTCTTGTATTTGGAAGATGATCTTACAACTGAGAAAAAATTTTCTTTCAGAGTTTTGAAAAAGGAAGCCAGCTATAAAAAAGTGAAAAGATGCGCAAAGTGCGCCAAAAGTGAAAGATACACAAAGTGTATCAAGCAATTGAAAATTATACAAAGCACACAAAAGTTGAGAAAGTGGCTCAAAGAGCCCAAAAGTGATAAGTAAATGGCTTCCCTTTCTAGTAAATCTCTAAATCTCAAAAAATCTGTATCCTTTTGATATCTTTGATACTTGATTTTGAAAATTATGATTTTGGATTCATCGTTATGCAATGATATCATATATGATATGGAAGTATATTTTCATACAAGAAATGGAGAAAATTTAATTTCTTTTTCTAATTTAAATCCCTTTTTGGATTAGATTTCAATTCAAGAGAGGAAAATACTCATATAAGAGAGATATCAGGATTTAGCTCGTATGGGGCTTAAGCTACAACAACAACAACAACATCAAGCCTTTATCCCACTACATGGGTCGTATGGAGCTTGAGCTGAGTTAATAAATTTAAATTTAGGTTCTTCTTGAGATTTGATAGAGTCTGGTACTAAACCCTTTTGGGGTATGTGCCCATATGTCACTTTTGACTGGGTCCCTAAAATCAAAATATACATTGTGAGTTTTTGTGCCCCCAGTTTCACTTGCCACCCCAAGTGTGGTATGGGATATCAAAACCAATGACTCAAGTCTACTTTTAAGATGTGATACTGGTTCCACACCCTCCTATGATAGTCAGGTGTGATGATGGAGATCCACTATCCCTATTTGAGTTACTTCCTCCTATCAGTCCTGCTCCGATAGTTGTAGCCCCAAGTCTATTCACATGAGTTGAATTTGATAAGGGATGTCGTAGTCTTTAGATTAGACTCTTTTGAGGCAGGATATTGATTCCATGCCCACCTATATTGGTTAGGTGGGGTGATAGTGATCCACTATTCCTATATGAATATCTTCTTTCTATCAGTCCTACTCTGATGTTGTAGTCCCCAGTCCATTTACAGGAGTTGAATGTGATCAGGGATGTTAGAGTCACTAGTTTAAACTATTTTAGAGATATGATATTGGGTCCATGCCATCCTATGCTAGTCAGGAGTGGTAATGTTGATCCTCTATCTTGATTTTGATTTTTGTTATACATCAATTCTACTATGATTGTGCTCTCCATTTCATTCATATGAGTTGAATGTGGTCTGGGTTATCAAAACCAATGATTAAATTCTTTATAAGATCATGTTAGATCTCTTTCCCCAATTTTATTCATGTGGAAAACATGGTCTGGGATATCAAAACCAATTATAATTCTCTCTACAAAAATAAAAAAAATATACATATGATAAAAAAGAGGGAAGCTCTTAGTAGAGCAAAATAGGTTGCCCTTGTTACAGGAGGAACCCGGTAAAACTCTCTAAGGGCACAAATTCCCTAAAATTCTTCTTTCTCCTCCCTTGAAACGCTTTTGATGATCTCTTCAAGATTGAGTCAACACTTAGTTGGTCATAAATTTCTATGATTCTGAGTGTTTTTTTTGCTAGGGATGTAATAGAACATATCCAAGATGTCAACATCACTACATTGTGGACTTTGGTCTTTCTGATGAAGGATCAATCCCCTTCTGCCCTCTTTTAGCAGTCTACTCTCCCATTCATGCACTACTCTGAGCTATCAGAGTGGTCCTATGAATATGGTAGTATCACTTTTACTCTACATAGGGTCCTACCCGATTAGGGTAGGTGTTACCACTGTAACCTTTCGATAATTATTGATTTCACTCATGATTACTATACTAGGTGTCAGGGGTACTCTCTTGTCACCTCAATGTTATTTCTTGGTTGTGATGTAGTACATCATGTCTTAGATGTTAGCATCACATCCCCAGGAGCTTTGATTTTTTAGTGAAAGATCAGCTCGGTTTCTGTACCTACTTCACCATTCATACCCTACTCTTGGCTGCCAGGGTAGCCCTATGAAGGTGGTAGTGTTGTTTTTTTTACTCCGCATAGGGTCCTACCCAGTTAGGGTAGTTGTTACCTTTTTGACCTTTTGATGATCGTTGATTTCGCTCATGATTACTATCACCGGTAGTGAGTGTGTCCACTTACTGCCTAGAGTTATTTTCTTAGTTGTGATATAATACATCTTGCCTCAAATGTTAGCATCACATCTTTAAGAGCTATGATTTTTTGATGGAAGATTGGCTCCTTAGTCTCTTTTACCAACCCACTTTATCATTCATACCTTACTCTTAGATGCTATAGTAGTCATATGAATGTAGTAGCATTTCTTTTACTCCCCATAGGGTCCCACCATTTTTTGTGGGTGTTACTCTAGTGATCTTTTTTATGATTATCAACCATATTATAACTACTGTCCTCAGGTAGCAAGTGTACCTCTTTGCTACCTAGAGATGTTTTGTTGACTGTGATGTAGCATATCTTGTCTTGTATATTAGCATCACCACTTTGAGAGCTTTGATCTTCTAGTAGAAGATTAGTTCTCATACTCCTTTTCATGACCCATCATATCATTCATAACCTACTTTCAGTCACCCGAGTAGTCATATGATGTGTTGAGGTCACCTTCATTTCCCACAGGGTCCCACTAGCTTGTGTGGGTGTTACCATTGTGAGTTCTAGATAATTATTGATCATACTCAGAGTTGTTGTCCTTAGTAGCAAGTGTTCCCTCACTACTTTTATCCTTCTCCCCTCACTTGGTGATATAGAGCATCATGCCTTAGGTGCCACCGTCACCTTTTCTAGAGCTCTGATTTTCTAGCTGAAAGTCAGTTCTTCAGATACTTCTACCACTTGTTTTCTCAATGAGACTCGACTCTTAGCTGCCGGAGAGGTTCTATGGATGTGTTGATTTTGTTTCCACTTCTTACACGATCCCCATCAGTTAGTATGGGTTTACCACTCTAGCCTCTTTGATGATCATTTTCACTAGGTTTAGTCCTCTTTTCTTTAGCCGAGGTGCCCCCTCACTACTTCAGTTCTTTTTACTTCGTGGGAAAGAGACTGCCCCTCTAGACACTCTACTTAGGGTATATCTCTTCCAACCTTCTTGGGAGACGTCATCCTGATGTCTTCCTTCCCTTTTGTGTAGGGTTAGGGTACCTTAAGAGATCCCGATAGCATTTGGATACTCATGGCCATGACGATTTATCATCTACAATATGGTTACCAGAGCGCTAGCTTGAGATTCCTTAAGTAACTTTACCCTTAAAATTCTTACATATACCTTTCCTTTCTTTCTCATATCCCTACACTGATCTGTGTCAGGTCGGTGATGAGATGACTTACACCTTCTACCCCTCTGTTTCGATACTAACAGACAGGTAGTTAGCTTTACTTACCTAGTTGAGAAAGCCTAATATAGCCCCTGGAAGGTAGTCCTTACCACTTTACCCTTTTCACATCATAACAGGCATATGCACTAAGAGATTGTGTTGAGTGGTCTTTTCTTTATACTACTTTTGGCATATACATTGGGTAGGAACTCTGCTGCAGACAGATACACCGGGCAGATGTGACTTAATCCTTTTGTCCTATCACAGGCATATGTGCCGGGTGGACATTAAAGTTTATGGTTGAGAGAGCCCAATTGAGTTCCTGGGAGATATTTCTCATCCCCCTTTTCTCTTCACATCATTGCAGGCATATGCAACGGGTAGGAACTCTACTACAGGCAAATGCACCGGGCAGAGGTGACTTACTCCTTTTGCCCTATCGCAGGCATATGCGCCAGGTGGTCATTAGAGCTTCTGGTGGAGAGAGCCCGACAGATTCCCTGGTAGGCATTTCTCACCACCCTTTCCTCTTCACATCATAGCAGGCATATGCGCCGGGTGATTGTGTTGAGTTCTTTGTCTTTATCCTACTGCAGGTATATGCATCGGGTAGGAACTCTACCACAGGCATATACACCGGGCATAGGTGGCTTACTCCTTTTGTCCCACTGCAGGCATATGCACCGGGTGGACATTAGAGTTTCTAGTTGAGCGGTCCCGACAGAGTCCCTAAAAGGCATTTCTCACCACTCTTTCCTCTTCACATCACTGCAGGCATATGCGCCAGGTGATTGTGTTGAGTTCTTCGTCTTTATCCTACTGCAGGCATATGTGCCGGGTAGTAACTCTGCTGCAGGCACATACACCGAGCAGAGGTAACTTTCTTCTTTTATCCTACTACGGGTATATGCGCCAGGTGGACATTATAGTTTCTGGTTGAGAGAGCTCGACAGAGTCCCTGGGAGGCATTTCTCATCCCCCTTTCCTCTCCACATCACTGCAGGTATATGCGCTGGTTGATTGTGTTGAGCTCTTCGTCTTTATCCTACTGCAGGCATATGCGCCGGGTAGGAACTCTGTTGTAGGCACATACGCCGAGCAGAGGTGACTTTCTCCTTTTGTCCTACTACAGGCATATGCGCCGGGTGGACATTAGAGTTTCTAGTTGAGAGAGTCCAACAGAGTCCCTGAGAGACATTTCTCACCGCTCTTTCCTCTTCATATCATTGAAGGTATATGCGCCGGGTGATCTTGTTGAGTGCTTTTACTCTATCCTACTAAATGCATATGCGCCTGGTAGGAACTCTGTTGCAGGAACATACACCGAGCAGAGGTAACTCTTTCCTCTTCACATCATTGCAGGCATATGCACAAGGTGATTATGTTGAGTGTTCTTTCTTTACACTACTTTTGGCATATGCGCCGGGTAGGAACTCTGCTGCATGCACATACGCCGAGCAGAGGTGACTCTTTCCTCTTCACATCATTGCAGGCATATGCACCGGGTGATTGTGTTGAGTGTTCTTTCTTTACACTACTTTTGGCATAAGAGCCAAATAGGGACCCTACTGCAGGCACATACACCGGGTAGAGGTTTTCTTCTTCTTTTGTCCTATTGCAGGCAAATGCATCGGGTGGACATCGACTTACCTGGTAGTGGTGGGTACTTCAATCGATCATGAAAACTTTATGGCTAAAGGGAAAGGTATTGTGGAGGATAATGGCCAGTTTGCAGCCAAAAATATGTTAAGTAAATGGATGACTAATGAAGTACCTGAAGGGGCTGATACAAATTTTCGAGAGTGGATGGTGGTTTCAGGGTGTAATTAGATCAACAAACAAGTTTCAAGTTAGTAGCAAGATAGTTGTTTGGAGGAAGGTTATTTATGAGGATGATCTGAAGGGTAGCAATGAGGAAAAGTGCTAGTAACAAAGGATGCTGAAGGGGAGCCCATGCCTAAAGATAACTCTATGATGAATGTTGTGCATAAGGAAGTTATTTCTCTTTCAGTGGAGAATGTTCCAGTTAATAATATGAAAAGAGATGGAATTTCTATGAAATCCCCATCCCAATTTTTAATTCCTATGGTTTTGGCTATTGTAGATCACAAGTGTGGTAAAACAAGTATTGCTAAAGTTAAAAAGAAGAGTGAAAGACCATATAAAGCTCATTCGATTAAGGAATTGTCAATGTTAGCCCCCCTTGAAAGCATTCCTTATAGAATAAGGAGCACATGGATGGAAGCTGGTGCAGGTTTAGTTCATTTTGAGGAGGATATGGGTACTTTACATTGTATAAATTATTGGGACACATCGCCTCTGGTGGATTAATGGCCAGCTTTCTATATTGCTACTATATGGGGGCAAGTAAGAACTCAGTAATCAATTACCTGAGATAATTAGTAGGAGAGTTTAACATTAGTTTCATTGGATTGGTTTAGACTAAAACAAAAAATGTTAGTAGGAAAGAGATTGACAAGCTGGCTAGACATAATTGGAGTTACATTTGTCAATCGATATCGAAGGAAAGTCTAGTGGGCTCCTTATTTTATAGAGAAATGATCTAGTTTTATTCCAACTAAAGTTTCATTCAAATCAATGTATGATGGGGAAGATTCAGATTTGTAATGGTAACACTTGAGAAGTCATTTTGGTTTATGCAAACAAAGATAAACATATTAGAAGATCACATTGGATGGACATTTCCATGGGTCTTGAAGCTATTTCCCCATTCATTCTGAGTAGGGACTTCAATTATATTCTTAATCAAGAGGAAAAGAGAAGAGGCAAACCTTTCATGTATTCTCTTGTAGTGAGTGAAATGGAGGACTTTATGTTAGCCAATGATTTATAGGATCCGGGTTTCATGGGAACTATGTTTACTTGGGCTAATAAAAAGGATTCAAGGCGAAAATTTGGGCATGGTTGGATCACTGTCCGGTAAATTCTAAACTCCTTGAAAGATTTCCTGAGCTGGAAGTGAAGCATTTAAATATAGTGGTCTCTGACCACTGTCCTATTTTATGTAATCTGCATAGAAGCCAGAGCAGACAGTATTATAATTGGCTTAAATTTGAAGACATTTGGTTTCTTATCCAATGGCATGGAAACTAGAGTTAAGTAAATTGAATTCTATGGTCGAAGGATCGGAAGTAGAGGTTTTGAGAAATAAGTGTAGGAAGACTCTTAAAGCTTTATTTTTTTGGAGCAGGAATAAAATCATTGAGCTAAACAAAATCAAAGAAGATTTGGAAATTGAGATTTCTTAGTTGCAATAGTTGGAATGCATGGGGGTAGGTCTTAGTGAGGAGAAAGGGGAAGCTCTAAGGAAGAAGGTTCAACTTCCCTATGTAACTCTTGCTTGGATTATGGGTTGGTGGAAGCAGCGTGTAAAGTTAAGATGGATAGAGGAGAGTGATGATAACACCAACATTTTCCATTCAACTGCTTCTGGTAGGAGAAGATCAAGCAAGGTTCAAGAAATGAAGTTGTCTAATGATGAAGTAACGGATGACAACGAAATCATTTATAACTTGATTGCGGATTTATTTAAGCTTAAATTGAAGGAACATTCAATTAAGGTCTTAAATTTTCTTTCATTTGATGTTAAGATTGAAGTTCTACTTAATTATAGAGATATATTGGATAGAGATTTTTCAGATGATGAGATATTGGATGTAGTATAGTTGCTTGGGAGTAACAGGACTCCGGGGAGGGATGGGATCACGACTTCCTTCTTTAAACATTTTTTGGGCACTATTGAGAGAGATATTTTAGGTGCTTGTATTGAGTTGTTTTGTACAGGAACTATGGAGAATGATTGGAAGGATACGGTGGTGGTACTTATACCCATAGTGTATCATGTGGATCATCCGTACAAGTTAAGACCCATCACCCTTTGTCAAATAGTGTA